>CM074732.1:150184487-150784487 GCA_037367245.1 Phrynocephalus guinanensis | reverse complement strand
TACACCCAATGATATTAAAAGAACTGGTGGAAGTAATTTCAGAACCATTGGCAATAATCTTTGAGAAGTCCTGGAGAACAAGGGAAGTCCCCATCAATTGGAGGAGGGTGAATGTTGTTCCTATCTTCAAAAATGGTAAAAAAAGAGGACCCAAATAATTACCACCCAGTCAACTTGACTTCAATTCCTGGCAAGATCCTAGAACAAATGATTAATCAGACAGTCTGTAATTATTTAACTAGCAATGCTGTCTACGAGAAGTCAACAAGGATTTCTTAGAAACAAGTCATGCCAGACTAATTTGATCTCTTTCTTTAATAAAATTACAGGCCTGGTGGATGAGGGAACACTGTGGATATTGCTTATATAGATTTCAGTAAGACCTTTGATAAGGTTCCCCTTATACTTGTAAAGAAGTCAGTAGAATGTGGGATAGATAGTGCCACTGTTAGATGGATTTGTAATTGGTTGACTGATCGCACCCAAAGGCTTATCTTCATTAATGGCTTCTCTTCATCTTGGAGAGACATGACCAGTGGTGCTCCAGGGTTCTGTTCTGGGTCCAGTGCTATTCAATATCTTTATTAATGACTTGCAGGAAGGAATAGAGAGTAGGCTGATCAAATCTGAAGATGATACCAAATTGGGAGGTGTTGCTAATTCCCTAGAGGATAGGATGAAAATCCAAAAGGACCTTGACAGATTAGAGTCCTGGGCCAAAGCTAAATGAGTGGGGTTCAACAGAGGGAAATGTAGGGTGGTGTATCTAGATAAAAAGAATGAATTGCACATATATGGGATGGGAGACACCAGACTGGAAAACAGTACACTAACCCCTCATCTATTGTGGGGGTTAGGGGACGACCCAAACCACAATCATTGAAAATCTACAATATGTGGATGCAGGTCGGGTCGGTCCTGGGGGGAGTGGCGCGTGATGTTTAAAACAACTTTCAGCCACACAGCCAACCGCTTGGCTCCATGGCTGAAAGGCTTTTAAACATTGTGCGCCACTTCCAAGCACCCTGGGCATGCGGGGGAGCAGCACACAATATTTAAAATGACTTTCAGCCATGGAGCCAAGTGCTTGCCATAGAGTCTATTTCTTTGGAGGTTTTTAAGCAGAGGCTGGGTGGCCATCTGTTGGGAGTACTTTGATGAGCGTTCCTGCATGGCAGGGGGTTGGACTGGATGACCCTTGAAGTCTCTTCCAACTCTATGATTCTATCATTCTATCTAACAATAAAGTTATTAATTTACATAAATCCTGGAGGAAAAAAATGTTTTGACTACAACACTGAGACCACAATTGCCCACTAGGGGGATTTGGGAAGTCATGGTTGAAATTGTGGAAGACAGAAAGAAAAGAGGGTAACCAAATATGATTTAATAAAAGGAAGCCACAGCCTTGAATTTGCATGATGTCAGCAGAGTATTCTTTTAAGAGCAGTGGTTCCCAACCTTGGGCAACCCAGATGTTCTTGGACAGCAACTCCGAGAAACCCTGGCCAGCACGCCTAGTGGTGAAGGCCTTGGAGATTTGCAGTCCGAGAACCTCTGGGTTACCCAAGGTTGGGAACCACTAACATGAAATGGAAGGATTAACATGAAATGGAAGTAACATAGAAGTAAAAAAAAACTGTGCTATAAAATCAACCCTTTACTTTCACAACCAGTGTGTTTGATAGGAACTACTTTACAACAAATGGCAAAAATGCTAGTTTTAGAAATGAGAAGGAATATGCATTGCCAATATCCTAGAGTCATGGCTACCAGATGTATGCCAGAGGACAAACCTACCCATATTTTCACAGTCAGAAAAAGTGCTGAGAGTTAAGCTTTCTCGGCAATGACAGATATTATTTCTAATTGCCAGAGCTGAGGTGGGGAGGGGGGAGGAGATATTATTCCTAAGCATCATATGGCAGAGCACTTTAAAATGATTAAAGAAAAAGTCTTTTTTCACTAGGAAGCAGAATGAGAGGCTGTACCTCCACATTTGCTGACAGTGTCCATGCTTACCACGTGCTTACTGAGTAACAGCAGGAAGTAATTCCGTTCTAGAGCACTATGTCACAGTTCTACTGTACTGGGCATGCTATAATCTGCCATCAATTTAGGCTAACATACTGAAGAGGTTGACATGCAACCCAACTGAAAGTGTTCAAATGAAGAAAGTATGGGACTTACCCCCACCCAAATATGAATATGCAGCAAATATCTCTCACCCAATCTTCTATACAAGAGGTCTACATTGGAAGTGTTTTCTAGGTAGCCTGAAGTGGAATTCTCAGACACAATGATTGCCCTGGAGCCCTCCTGGTTTGAGGACACCACCAGGCTATGCATCTGGGATTCAGACAGAGAACCAGTCTTCAAGGGAGGCCTCCTCATAGGTTGGAGCTTTGTCACAAGTAGTACTGGGTAAAAACTATTCAGTACTGTTCCAGTTTGTCTTGCCAGGCCTTACTGGATTCCTTTTTGCCACACCATGAATGACCTGGACTGTTTATCCTCGTACTCTGTTGTTATTTCTGTTGGCTGATTCTTGTTGACACTGGCCAGGATATTCCTTGTTCGTACTGAACCTATTGGCGGGATTTGCTCAGGGTTCTCTGCTCAGAGTCCAGGTACAGTGGTACTTTGTATAAAGGAATTAATTCATTACAAATGAAATTATGTTAAGCAAATTTTCCGCTATACAAAAATCCCATAGGAATGCACTGTAAACAGAGTAATCCCTAATCGTGACCATTTTTATGTTGGACAGATTCGTCCCATAGATGATTCTGTTAAGCAAATTTCCCCTATCTCCAGAATTTTTTATGTTGTACAGATTGTATGTTATACAAACCATTTTTTTTATCCAAGGGTCCACTGTAAATGGTTCCTCCAAGCATAAGCACTCTTAAACGTGCTGCTTCGACATCCCAGGTGATACTGCTGCTGGGAAATAGGATAATACTGTAAGACAGGGGTGTCCAAACTTTTTGCAAGAAGGGCCAGATTTGGTGAAGTGAAATGAATGGGGGCTGACCCCACACATTTGGACCCCAGGCCGGACTTTGGACAAGCCTCTAGGACACACAAGGAGGTGGGGAGGACGCTGCAACAATGGAGCCAGAGGCGGGTGGGCTGGGCAAGTGGCTGGGGGACAGACAGAGGCAGGGAAGGCAGGCAAACCATAAAACTGCGAGCTGATGTCTCCATCCAGAATGGGGAGGAGCCAGCTGGTGGGGATGCATGACAGGTTGAGCCAGCGGGGAGAGGAGACTGTGGGCCAGTTTGAAATTTGAAAACGGGCCACATTTGGCCCCCGGGCCTGATTTTGGACTTGCCTGCTGTAAGATGTTTATCCATCATTCTCTAGTGATAGTTAGCGATGCATTTATGGCATGTTTGAAGCACCAGAGGACTGGATATCACACACGTTGATAATCTTTCTTTTCAGAAGGAATTTCTCAAGCACTAGCTGAATATGCATTGAACATATTCAGCCTACAGGACAGTCCTAGATGAGAATGCGTGTGTGTGTGTGTGTGTGTGTGTGTATAGAAGTAGCATTAAGGACAAACAAGCACGAGAAACATGTAATGAAAAAATTCTTTAAAAAAAAAACATAATCAAAGCCTCACTGCAGTTCAGTCCTGGCACCCCTAGATAGGCTGACATAAACTTAAATAAATGAACATGACCTGTTTGATGCCTTTGCCTGCCTTGCTATTTGAGGCTGACATTTTGGAAGCCTACTTATGTTATACATGGACTACTCAACACATTTCTGAAAATGCCATAAGAATCCAGATAATTACTAAGTTCACGTAAGGTGGGTGGTTTGGCTAAGTTAATGCTTAGCATTAAACACTAAGCATTACCAGGCTACCCTGAAAAGTACTCCAAATCCATTAGTCATTGTGGAAAAATTAGAAGCTTTGCTGGAATACAGCCTTTCCAAATAGATCATTTATACTTAATGGACTCCATAACTCTGCATTAAGCATGAAGGATTTAGGCGAGCTGACTTCTTCAGTATTTGGGGGGGGCAGCTTTGAACAAGTGAAAACAATTTGCTGTTTCATTGAAGATTAGCATTGGCCAAGATGCTGAAATATCATTCACTAACAATCTACAAGACAACTTTTTAAATTAAATCAATAGTATACAAAGGGTGAGACTCAAGGAAAGCTTCTCCATGGCATGGCTTTTTGGTACCATTAATATGTTTAAGCTCTTCTGTGCTACATTTATTACTTACTAGTTTAAAACGTGATATCCCACCTTTCAAGGAAAGCTCTCAAGACTTTATGCTTTAGCCCCAAATAAAATAAGATGAGAGTTGGTTATATTTCATACAATGCTACTCCTTGACAAGTGGATGGAGAAATGTGGGAAATGTAGAGAAAGGCAATCTCATCCAGACTGGCATTGAAAGAAGCCCTCTCAGGACAAAATGAATGTACATTTCACTAGACGCTGGAACTCTGCCATCATTTAGGCAAAACCTTGTAGGCAACAGCTGATAGACTACATTACAAATTACTGACTACGCAATATTAGGCACTCACAACACAGCCGTTTTGGCATTGCTTACGATTACATGTTTAAATGTTCTGTTTATCTACATCTTCCAAATAACAGGCTTGGTGCTTACATAACCAGCAATTTGTCAGTCACAGACCAAACTATAGCGTCAAACTTTTCCGACAACCAAGTCACTGATTTATCTGGACTGATTTCAGAATTTGGAAGATATCTGTGATGAAATCTCTGGAGAGATTTCAGCCTGTAAGTTACAACTACAAGCTCAAATTCATTAGTGTTCCAAAAGCATGATTCAGGCAAACATTCATGCCTGAGCAATCCCACTTGAAAAAGAAGACCATGTTTATAGCTCAGTGATCAATAACAAAACACAACAAGCCAAGAGGTGTGAAAAGCTCCTTCTGTGACATTCAGATGTTTTCAACAGTTCAGGAACCCCTCTTCTGACAAAGAGGTATCTGCAGGGTTACAGATCACATAGAATAATTGCACCATTTTATTAGTACTTGACCATATATAACATTGTCATATAGAAGAGGAGAAGCTATTCGTACAATTAAAAGTCTATGTTTATACATCAAGACATTATGTTATGAAGTGCATGGAAGACCCAGTGTGGTTCCAAAAGATGCAGCTATGTAAATACATGTCCACCATACACTGAGATGTGTGGGTGCAGCAAATAGTGGCAAAACATAACAAAATATATAAAGTTTCAGATGATGACTCTGAAACATTAGTCATCATCAACTCTTATAAAAATTCTTGCTGATAAAGTGAATTTACAGTACAGCTCTGGGGATATAATTAAACCAGAGGCGGGCGACATATAGTCTTCAAGGTGTCGTAGGACTGCAGTCTAAACAGTCAATGGTGGGAAAATGATGATTGTTGTAGTCCAGCAACATCTGGAGGGCTACAGGTTTCCATTGTCATGTACACCTTTGCTTGTTCTATATGTGCAAGAAACTTTTATGTGATGATACTCCAACATTCCTGTTAAACAGATTAAAACAATGGCTCAAATCTTATTGTTATTTGTGTAATTACTATGTACTGTAGCTTGCTTTAGATAATTGCAGCTAATTGATGAGGTGCCAGTTTGTGTGCCTGGTCACAGGCGCCTTTGCAAGACACCACTTTGTTAATTAGCCACAATTAGCCACAGCATCCCCCCCATGAACACAATAGGATTTCAGTCAATGTCTTAAAATCTGCCAGGGATGCTTTCCTCTGTGTACCTTCCATGTGTGCCCACATTGGAAAAAGCTTCCTCATTACAGAGGCATTTTTGTAGAAAACCTTCCCCATAGAAATGCCTGTCTGAATAGAATGATTTTTCCTGCGGGGAGATGATTACCCAAATTGGGTCTAACCAGTCGTCCCCTCTCAGGTTTCTGCCTACAGCACTTTACCATTTTTGGCAATGACGATCTTAAATGCAAGGCAGGGCCTTATGGAACAAATGCAATTTTTCAGGTTGCCTGCTCCAAAGTTTTTTTTTAAATCTTGCTAGTAACCTATTTTCTGGAAATGGACCAATGGTAACAAGGGGCCTATATGCTCTCTATAACCAGTTCCAGTCAATAGTTCAGCTGCAGCCGTCTCAGCTGAATTAAGAACAGATCACTAGGTGCCCTTCAAATGTTTTGGACTAAAATTTTCATAACTCAGTGACCACAAGTAAGATAGCTTGTAGCCCAAATTTTCAGGCTTGCATAAGGCTACTTATTTTTGACTTCCTTTCTACACACTCTTGAAAGTCCACTCTAGTCTACATAGTGGATGGCACAGCAGTCCATAAAAGGTTGCCTCTAAACTATGTGTGGCAGCAGCTGGGTAGGACATTGCCAAGAATGTATATAGTTGTCACAAAGTTGGCACATTGCTCTCATAAGCCAAGCTTTGGCTTCCAGATTCACCCATCAACAATCCTAAGTCTTCAAGTGGAGCGCAACTCTGTCCAAGTCAAACTAAACCCTTGTTCTCTGCTCTACTAGGACCTCTGCCTTTTCTTGATTGAGCTTCACTTTGTTTTACTTTGGATGAGTGGACTCATCCAAAGCAAGTGAATGCCACTGTAGGGGTATCTGTGTGTTGTATATACATATCTCCCTTTCCCTCAAACACAAAAAAGAAAAGAAAAGAAAAGTGTGTGTTGGGGGGGGGAAGAGACGTACAAAATAATGGAGGACATTCTTCTCCCTCTCACAAAATACCAGAACTAGGGGACATACACTCAAATTGAGGGTTGGGAGAGTGGGAACAGACAAAAGAAAATGTTTTTTTTTACCCAGCATGTTGTTAGTCTGTGGAACTTCCTGCCACAGGATGTGGTGATGGCATCTGGCCTAGATGCCTTTAAAAGAGGATTGGACAGATTCCTGGAGGAAATGTCCATCACAGGTTCCAAACCATGATGGAGATGTGTAATCTCCAGGCTTAAAACCAGGCTACTTCAAGGGCCAGGGCCAGGGGAGTGGTATCAGGAGACAGATATCTAGTCTCGTGTGCTCCCAGATGCATCTGGTGGGGTCACTGTGAGATACAGGAATCTAGACTAGATGGGCCTTTGGCCTGATCCAGCATGGCTCTTCTTATGTTCTTATGTTCCCATCTACTGGGACAGATCCCATTCAGGAAGTCAAGCATAGGCAGTAGTCATTCTTTGCCATGAAATTCTGTACATGTCTACCCTAAAAGTTACTCGTGCTCCATTGTTGTCCTCTCTATCCTTCCTTTCTGTCCCCACATCTCCATCAATGACTTGAAGTGAAATTAGCCACATCCAAAGCAGCTTGTGCCTGCATGAGAGATGCAATGGAGGAGTGCAACACTTTCCTTGGATTAAAAGCACTTAAACCAATATGACAGAATGCATAGTATTGGCAAAACCTTTTAAGCCCCTTAGTAATGTAACTGTTCTAGTGTTAATGTCCCTCCATGGATTCTACTAGCTTGCAATTACAGTATTTCTACATGGGCTATGTAAATGTATACTTGCCCACAAAATTTAACAGCCAGATATAAGGCATAATTGAGCCCAGTGTATGCGCTTTCTAAAAAGGCTTTCTGCAGACATTTAAGAGATGGACGACCGAGTAATGGAAGAATTCCACCAAAAACAGAGCACCTTTCCAACCACATGTTCTGTGTTATACTTGTCTAAATTTCCTATTTAAAACGAATAACTGGAAACACTCTGTCAGTATCCCACATCACAACAGCTGTAGTATGTTTTTTGACTGACCCACGTTTCTGAAATAAGAATAGGCTGTTTGAATGAATCACCATAGTGTTAAGTTAAGGCTTAGCTGAAAGGGGGAGTTCTCTAAACCTACAGAAAGTGTACACCTGAACAGTGCTATTTTACCACACAAAAAATAGCTATTCTGTATTTTCTGTACCTAGGAAGAGGTAAATTCTATCCACTGAGTCAATACGGTGGATCTTACTTGTATGAAGAACAAAAATTAAATATGCCCTTACTTCCAATTTTAAGAAATCTCCCTTCTTTTATGAAATGTTATTTGCTTTTAAAAGGACCTGAAATCGTTTTGAAGGGTCTTAACTTAAAGAAATATGAGTGGACAGAAAAAAAATAGTACTGTTGAACAGACTTGTATGAACACTAGCACAGAGTGTCTTGCAATGCAGAGCCATGATAGATAGGAAAGCAGGATTGTGACTAAGGAAGACACTGGTGGCTGCCCCACATACATTTCAATCCAGAGAAATGAGCTGAGAAAGACCTTGCATGGATTGAAGAATTTAGAGTATCTGGATTTGACATCCTTCTTCCAAAGTGCTTCCACCAGGTGGAAACTATGAAGCTTCCAGAATAGGACAGACTTTTTGATAGTGGAAGGGTGGATATGTTTGCAGGGCCAGGCCAAGACATTTGGCCTAGTAGCAAGTGATTCCTTCACTCCATAGTCATGGAATGCACACTAGAGATGGGCGCGAAATGAAAAATTAAATGCTGTTTCATCATTTCGTAGGTAACAAATTACTTCATTACCGAACGAAATGGTAGGTCATCACGAAACACCACCACCACCACCCCAGAACAAAACATTTTGTCCTTGAAGAATCAATGGCAGGGGTGCTCAAGTTCTTCCCTGAAAATTTGGAAAGGTTTGGGGGTCAGGGAGCTGAGTTATGAAACTCCATCAGTCTAATTAGAATCAGAAGCCAAGCCGTGGTGGCACTACATTTGCCCATGGCTTGGCTTTCAAAGTTCTGATTCCAGTAGAAAGATCGCAGCTCCCCTGCCATTTTGGTCCTTAAGCACAGAGTTTCGTTTCGTTTCATTTCATTTCATAATGAAGCTACTTTAAAATTTTGTTACAAATGAAACAAAATACTGTATATACTCGAGTATAAGCCTAGTTTTTCAGCCGTAATTTTGGGCTGAAAAAAGGGGTCCTTGGCTTATATGCGGGTCAATACTTTTAGCCACTGAGGCAAGTTTGGGTCAGTGGCTAAAAGTCATTTTAAACATTGTGCGCCACTTCTCTTGACCCCCCATGTTTAAAATGACTTTTTAAAAGGTCATTTTAAAACAAAGTTTAAAATTACTTTTAGCCACCAACTCAAGCACTTGCCTCGGTGGCTAAAAGTCATTTTAAACATCACACACACACACAGCTCACAAAGGAGAAGTTGCCAGGCCCTGCTGCATTTCCCACCCTAGGCTTATACTTGAGTCAATAAATTTTCCCAGTTTTGGGGGTTTAAATTAGGGGCCCTGGCTTATATTCGGGTCGACTTATATTCGAGTATATGTAAATCTACTACAGAAATTAAACAAAACAAAATGAAATACTATTTTTCCATTTCATGCCCATCTCTACACACACCCAATGCACCCTCTATGCACACCCAAGGCTTGCCAATTTATTTGGGCACCTGAGGCAGAAAATCTCACAAGCAGTTCTCTCTAGGCTGTTGAAAACAATATCAAAAATAAGCACTTGGCTGATTTTTCACAATAGCAAAAGCTTGCTCCTTTACAGCAGATACCACACACTGCCTAACATGAGACCAGGTCCTGCAGCTTTGAATCTTTGGACTTGAGTCCTAATCAATTAATTTGTTAAAAGGCAGCCAATTTACAAATCTACAACCTCCTAATCTAGAGCAACTGGCTTCCTCGCCTAGCGCTGAGGATGAGCAATATACCAGTTTCAAATCTCTCAGCATTCAGGAGCCATACAGAAATGATAAACAACAATAATGCAGATACTCTTTGGATTTTTTCCCAGCTTAGCATATGATAGTAAACCGCTGCCTCTTCCCGAAAGTTGTTCAGATGCCTTCTTGCAATACAAAAGGAGCTGGGTGTTCTTTTTCACTGACCTTATTCTATAGGCATTTTCTGAATAACAACATTACTTTAAATGAAAAAGAAAAACAGGTTTACCAGATAGCTAACATTCATTCCATTCAGAATAAACACCTTTAGAGATCCATTTTAAACACTTGGGTATTTCAGCTGATAACCTTTCGTGAAAGTCTCATAGCTCAGAGTTTCTGTTACACCATTGGCAGTGGTTCACTGCAAAACCGCTTGAAATACCCATTAGCTTGTGACTGATCCCCAAAGCCTTTGGTTTCGGTGGTTTCTTTTCATTTTACCTTGTTAAACATTTGCTTTAACACCATCAGTCTAACACATAGGTTATGTCTCTAATAGAGCTAGGAGCTAATACTTTTGTGTTTGTTTGTTTGTTTGTTTGTTTTAAAAAATTCTACAATGATTTAGAGGTGACTGCTGTAATCACATTGGCTATGGGCCTAAGATACGATATGTGACATCTGTAAGCTATGCATCGAGAAAGGACAAAAACTGCTACATTTGAAAATTGTAACTGTAGATGATTCTGGTGGTGAGCCATGGTTACCTTACTGTTAATTCTGCACAGCTGCTTCGATGGAAAACTTTTATTTAAAGTGTGTATTCTGAAGTCTTTAAAAAAAAGTCTCAAAGGCTCAAGGACAGTGATGATGCTCTGTGTTTGTCTCTATAGGAAGTTTCATATCTGATAAAGTCTCTCTGTTTTCCTCTCTCTGGAGTTACTTTTCTGGATTACTTCATTGAACTAAGCTCTCATTCAGCAGCTCATCAGAATATTCCGTTAGAAGTGGATTCCACAATAGGGAAACTAACACATGGTGGATTCCAAGCAGGCCTCGGGCTTCTGGGGAACTATCAGGAAATTATTTCCCACTTTTCCATTAAAATAATCCTCAAGATACCTAATGATACAGATAAGAGAGTTACAATATCAGAATTAATACATCAAAAAAGTCAATTACAATAAAAAATAACGGTACCCTGCTGATTATGAAAACTACTTAAGTAGGAAAGACCCCAAGTGGGCCTCTACAAAAATGCTATTGCTTCTTAGTAAAAGGACAAAAAAGAATGCCTCTGTCCTTGGGTTGCCTTGCCCCCCCCCCCAAAAAAAAATCCTTTGAGAGATGTACAAGGATATGCCTTGCAATACAGACAGACTGGAAGGCGGTCTTCTTCTGATCATGGCCCAGATTGACTCTGGTGACCCCAGGATTTGACTTTTCTGTCTCTTCCTGCTGTGATATTCTCACACCTCTTTCTTGCACCAGCCTCTGTTCTTAAGTGGGGTTAGGCTCTCCAACCTTCCTTGCCCCTCACCTTTTTCTCCCCAGTCCTTGTGTCTATAGGCTTTGAGGTTCGTGGTATTCGCTTACTGCTTCGGGACTCACACTGGCACAAATATCTCCCTCCAGTGATCCTCTCTTAAATGGAGTCTCCCTCTGCTGAATGAATGATCTCTGTATGGACCAAATTGTGCTCCATAAAAAGTAGGTTCTGAACTGTTCCTAAAAATTATGATAAAACAGTATCAAATATCTACTGTCTTGTCTCAATTTATCCCCCTCCATCTGTGTTCCATCAGCGGTAATTCAGTTATACGTCTACGTTTGGTCATAGCAGCGTTTCTTGCAACAGATTTATACTGAGGGGCCTTCCTTAGCATACTATCCAGTCCATATGTTTCCTCCCTATAACTGTTTGAATTGATAAAAGTAGCAGCTAAAAGGTGGGCGCAGTGGTTAAATGCCTGTACGGGGCAGGGGTATTTTGAAAATCCAAAAGTTTGAGCTCACGACCTGGCTAGGAAAAGGCCCGGATTATTTTTGTAGCAGGCTGGAGAGGTAAAAGGTTCACTGCAGTAACCTATTCCATTTGGCTCAGGTGTTCCGAGGTCTATGTATAAATGAGTCGCTTTGGCAGCTCGCTCGGGGGTTAATGTGAAACCTATCCGTTGCCTGCATCACTGTAATCAAGTAATTGTAAAACGCCCAGAGACTCCTCTTGTATCTGTGTTCCATCAGGGGCAGGTATATAAGCTGCAACACTTTGCTTATTGTTTTTAGTAGTACAGTGGTGCCTCTACTTACGAGTTTAATCCGTTCCAAATGCATGCTCATAAGTCAAACAACTCACAAGTAAAGCAGCCCTATCTAAAAAAATAAAATTAAAAATTAAAACATTGAATTTTTTTAAAAAAAATTGTAAGTAGAGCAGACCACATCTAAAATTTGTAAGGCAGCAGTTAAAACGTCAATGGTTTTTCGCTCTTAACTTGAATTGCTCTTAAGTAGAGCCACTCGTAGGTAGGTACCACTGTACTAATTCCTAGTCTTCTCCACTCCACCTTTGCCTTCCTGAATCCTTGTGGCTTCAACGTAGCTGTTCTCCTGATTTCCCTTTCCTCCTTCAGTCTTTTCGTTACAGATCAAAGTGGCTTTCCCCTCCATGATTCCTATCCCCTGATCTCTTCCCTGGGAATTTCATCTGTTCCTCTTTGGTTCAATGGTTTCCTTTTCCTGTGTGAAACTTGGCTATCAATGTGTGGCCACCGAAGTGTGTGGCAGATGCTCCCTTCGTCCATTTATTTGCCATTTCCCTCCACTTCCACTCTCCTGCAAACATTCCTGCTCAACACCTAAAACCTCAGTGTGGAGGTTCACAATCTACTGAAAAGGAGACTCCATTTCCAGTACAAAGCCATAAACAAATGTAAACCAAAGGCTCTGAGGAGCACAAAAAGGGCTGGGAATGTATTGCAAATAAGTATCACAACATGGTATAAGGAGGACATCATTGAGATGTCAGAAACATTTCTTTTAAGGTTTAAAAGGACCCTAAAGTGCAATGTTTTATCTGAAAGAACCCTAATATATGCATGAAAAATACATTTTGAAATCAAACAAACTTTTTTATTTCTATCCATTGCTCACATCATGTGCCTTCTTGCCTCTTTTTCTTCTTGTTCCTGTCCTTCCAGGCACTGGACATTATAGACACCCTGATTCTGGACACAACATCTCTAAACATTGGCTTTGCTATGCATCCAGAACATTTCTCCTGTTCTTCAGCCAGTAATCTCTTCTCCTTCCTTCTCTTCTTTTCCTGTTTATTTTAAGTAATCAACTATAGCAATCTGTACTTTTTGTTTCTCATTACACGATTCAAGTGTTCTAGCTTTCTGCATTTTATGTGTTTAGCAATCATTTTATACTTTTTTCACTGATTGATTGATTCAATAAATTCTTAGCATCCACATTTCAAATGATTCATTATATATAATGCCAGTTCGATGCCAGATAGTGGAGTCAAGAACATACAGCTCTGTACTATGCACATTCTCAACGCAAAGTGTATGACCTGTTGCATCTAATGTTCTTCATTTTAAAGGAACAACTTCAGGGTTTTTTTTTTATTCTGACTTTTATTGCATGGCTATGATCCCATTCTTCACTTAACTAAATCACAACAAAGAGGGGATATTTAAAAATAATTTACAAGAACATTTAAGGCAGCTAGTATGTAAATGCCTTTTTCTTTTCCACTCTCCATGGCCAGAATGTTACCAGTTATACCTGTTCCATGAAAAAGGGCACAAAACTGACTTGTCTCCTTAAAAAGGCTTCAATATGAACCAATCTTCTCCCCTTGCTACAGATGCACTGGAACTTCCACTACAAAAATGAGCAATCTCACTGATTCACTCAAAATAACACAACACACAGCCATTAATGTCTAAACCAATGGCAACAAATGTGAGTACACACCTAAGTAACAATGTTCAAATTGGACACAAGTAGCCATTTTCCCTCCCTGGTGTCATGAAACTTGTTAGTGTCACAAGGTCTCTGGTGTGAAACGGGAGCAGGTGTTATCGCTCTCACTTTCTCATACTAGTCCCTTGAAGTTCCACATGGTGCCTCAAGGTAAAGAACTGAGGATCTGAAAAAAATGAATTGTTGCTCTATATAAAGATGACCTAGGCTATAACACCTAGATATTCAGCTTGTGATCTACAACTCCATGATTCTCCTTGTATGTAGCATTGCTGATCCAAATGTCCCATGTCTTGTAACAGTGCACTTGGTTTGTTTTTCTTAGGTGTAGAATTTTGCATTTATCCCTATTCAGTTTCATTTTGTTGTTTTTAGCTGTGCTTGAGCCTGTAAAGATGTTTGGGATTTTGTTCCTCTCTTCCACAGTATTGGCTATTCTACCAAATTTTGTATCCCTTGAAAAGGTGAGAATTATTCCTTATACTATCTTATCCAAGTCATTAATAAAAACATGGAAGAGCACCAGGCCAAGGACTGAGCTTCATTAATTTAATCAGAGCAAATATAGGAGCACGTGTCTTCTCCCAGCCTTTGCAGATTTCCTTTCTCTTTTCATAAAGACAGAAATACCTTTAAAACTCAGTATTTACTAATGCTTCGTGCTACAATTGTTGTTTTTGTAGTATTCATTTTTTATTTTACTTTGAGTAGTTTGGAGTTTCATACGGAAGCTAAGCAGGGTCGGCCCTGGTTAGTACTTGGATGGGCGACCACCAGGGAATACCAGGTGCTGTAGGCGCCTGCAGTAGGAACTGGCAAGCCACTCCAGTACTCTTGCCGAGAAAACTCCATGGACATGGAGTCACGTAGAGTCGGTCACGACTGTAACGACACAACACACACACACTGCAATGGATCCTAGTCAACTCCTCTGTTCTTAATAATTTTTTTGCAGAGTCAGGGGGACGTGCACAGTGGGTGGGGCTTGCAAGGGGTCAGTAGGTGGGGTTTAGGGGTCAATAGGTGGAGCTTGCAAGGGGTCGGGGGGGCTTAAAATAGGGGGCAAGGTCGGGAAGCAGCCAGCTCCACACACATTCTCAGCCACCAAATCTGACCCTCCTTACAAAAAGTTTGGACACCCCTAAATTTAATGTTTTACCACCATTGCACTAGCCAGCCTCCTTGCTTCTGTTGAAAGTATAGAGGAGACATTAGCTACGAGTATCCCTAGTGCCTGTTTCTGGTTCAAAGGAAGGAATATTAAATGAGCAAAAATGTTGTTGGATGCTGCTCCTGGGAGAATACAGCACTAGCTATGGTGGCCAGAGCCAATGAGGGGTTGAGGTCCTGTAGTATCTGGAAAGGCATACATTTCCCATCCTTGAGTTTAAAAATGTGGCACTCATTGACCAGAGGCTCCTCTGGAGTTAGCAGATAGAACTGCCCCTTGCCATGGTACGGCACAGGCAAAGGGATGGATACTGGTTCTGTAGTATCATGCTTTGTGTGAAAAAAGTACGAATTTAACCCCCAGCATCTCCATGCAGAATGAGGAAAGACTGCTGCCTGATATCCTGGAGACGAACTGTCCAACAGTTCAGATGGTAATGGACTACTGCAAGCAGTTTTAGTGTACTCTTTTATAAGGTGACATACTTTTTATCTCAGACATGTGGCTGAGTGGTAGCATTTTGTTTGATCTCATTTGTTACATTTTAATTATAAATGTATTTCAAGCCGCCCAGGACACTATGACTGGGATAGAAAGGTGACATCAAAATTATTTTAATTATCCTATCAAGTTGCTCAAACACTTTAGAGACGTTATCACCACTTGTGAAAATGAATGCATACAGTCTATAATTCCATCTCCCCAATATCTACCACGTAAATTGTTTGAAATTTGTCTTTGTGGTTTGTCTAGCACAAGTACATGATTCTATCAGGCACAGCATTTTCTGCATCGGACATTTGTACATGGAATCCTGTCTAGAAATTGGCAAGATCGGATGTTACTGAATTATGTATACAAGCAGCTCAAGCCAGCTAAACCTGTATTAACAAAATCTGGGCAATGACCACTGTTTTTACAGTCAAAGGATTGTGACTATAGAAAATAATAGTAAGGATTTGACTTAGGCTGCTTAAATCTAATCAAGGTCATATGGAGTTTAGCAACCTAATTATGTGCACTCTGCAGCAATCATTTCACATAGGTTTCAGAACCTCATGATGTTGCAAATGTACAACTATCTGAAACTGATAGTCAGAAGTTAATTCATGAAATCCTGATTCAATTGGCCAACTCTAATGCAATTTACTACATTAAGCATCAGGATTTTAGTAATGTGATTTGACCTTAAGTTGTAAACTCGCTTTTTCCAATGAGGTGCCTTCCAAGCATAATGAACTCTCATAGCCATTATCCCCAACCACCAGGTGACTGAATTTCAACATCAAAAATATAGAGAACCTTGTATTGAAAAGTAGTGTATAAACTAGGGGTAGAATAATATAAAATGCCTAATCTCATTGGGTTTATACACTTCACTGCTAACTCATTCTGCCATGATTTTGTCTGTGCATGTTTTTCCCTATTTTTAAAATATGTACATTCTGCCAAATGACGTTATTCCATGAAGTACAGAAAAAAACTTTGAAAATGTATAGTTTCTCGACATGAATTCCACCTGGATCTGTACTCCATTGCAAGAGGTGCCCATATGGAAGATTCTGGTGGGTTTTTTTTTAAAGAAAGCCTAAACAAAGCAAATTGCTCACACTCACACATCCTTAAAGACTGATCGTTTCAAAGTGTTTTGCTTATAAAACTAAATGAAGGAAATTTACAAATCTCTCTGTGTTATGTCGTTACAGTCGTGACCGACTCTTCGTGACCCCATGTCCATGGAGTTTTCTTGGCAGGAATACTGGAGTGGCTTGCCAGTTCCTACTCTAGGCGCCTGCAGCACCTGGTATTTCCTGGTGGTCGCCCATCCAAGTACTAACCAGGGCCGACCCTGCTTCGCTTCTGAAATCAGGCGAGATCAGATGTGAATACTATACCGTTCCCACAGTAGTCATGGGACCTCTTTCAAGGATCTCTCTCTTCAGGCAAGCTTCTTGTTCCAGGACTATGGCAATATTCTCTAGTCAAGTTACTGAACTGGAATGAGCAGACTCTTCCTCATTTGGAGCTTGCACTTGAGCTGGTTAAGTAGCGGTTGTGACCAGAAGTCCTTAAGGATGGGAGCATGAAAAACTTATGCTTTTCTTGCCTCTGTACCACAGTAGACTGCGCTGCAATGGGCAATATCACTTGATTTTCTAATTGGCCAGTGTGGTGCAGAGGATGGAAAACCATGGCGTTAAATAGTTCCTTAAATAGCTCACTCCTTAAATATCTCACATACTTTAAAAATTCTATTAGGATCACTTTAAGTGGACATTTTGGCTTTTTTTTTTTGTAGAACTCACACCAAATGAGATGTACAAGGGATTTTACAGCATCATGACCTTTTATGGCCTTCAGGTAATCAAGATGCAGACACCTGTGAGAACAAATGTGGCAAACAGAATACGGGAAAAGGACTCTGAACACCTGGGTTCAAACCTCTCTTCAGCCACTGAAACTCCCAGATGGGTGGCTACGGCAAGCCACTCCTTGAACATCCCATACAACTCAAAGACTCCGCTGGGGTCACCATAATCTTACAGTGACTTGACAGCGCGTAGCACACAGTTCACCTGAAAAATTATAAACAATTTATCTGAGTTTCAACTCCTTGGCATAAATGTTGGTTGTTTCAGGAAAACAAGATGCATAAATTTAAACCAAATGCTGGCCCCTTAACACAACGCATCACACAACGCCATTCTACTCTGCAATTCCAGCAGTATAAGAAAATATCCCAACCCACTCAATGCACTTTCTTCATATTTTGATACAGCAAGAGTCAAGGTTATCTTCAAGTAGAGTTCATTCTTTGATAGGAGACCACATTCCTTCTAAGGTGCATATGTGCACAGAGGTACCTAGTGTCAATACCTGCTCTCTTCTAGTTGAACACCCCCAAATGCACACACAGACAAATTAGGATTCCATGCAGTAGAAATAAAATTTATTTATTTATTTGATTTATAAACCACACCATCTAGCACTGAGCTATTCTGGGCAGTTCACAACTACAGAATATAAAACCAACAACAGTAAATAAGTTCAAATAATTTTTATAAACAGCCAACACTGAAACATAATTGGACATGATGGAACGACATAATCAATAACAAAAAATGAAGAAAACATAAGTGATAAATATAACAGTTAAATAGAGTCAAACCTGAGGTGGGAAAGGTGGGCATTGTCAAGCATCATTAATGATTAGCTGACAGGTCAGGGCAAGCCAGTCTACAAAGCCATGCTTTTAATTGGTGCTTGAATGCTTGCAGTGATGGGGCCAGGTATATTCCTGGAGGCAGTTGGTTCCAAAGACGAGGGGTGACTACCAAGAAGGACCAGTTCCTTATCAACACCTTCCAGGCATCCCTTGGAAGCAACACCCTCAAACGCCTTCCTGGGAGGAATGAGTGGACCAGGCAGTTCTTTGTGGAAGATACCAAGGTCCAAACCATTTAGGGCAGGCATGTCCAAACTTTGGCCCTCCAGTTGTTTTGGACCACAACTCCCACAGTTCTTTGTCACTGGCAATCTAAGCTTAGAATTCTGGGAGTTGTAGTCCAAAACATCAGGAGGACCGGTTTGGACATGCCTGATTTAGGGCGTTATATGTTATTGTTAAAAGCTTGAAGTCGATGCGGAAGCGTATTGATAACCAGAGCAGTGTGGCCAGTACCAGGGGTAATATAATGGTACCTTCTGCCCCCCATTATTAACCTGGCCGCTGTATTCTGCACTAGTTGAAGCCTCAATTGACTTCATAGGCAGCCCCATGTAGAGTACTACAGTAGTCTAATTTCAAGATTGCAAGTGCATGAACAAACATGGTGAGTTTATATCAACATAGGTCTGCAGCCAGGCAATCTGCCATAGTTCAAAATGTGTGGCACAATCACCAATACCACCTGGGATTCCATGGTGAGGGCCAGGTCCAATAGGATGCCCAGGCTATGAGGGAGTTTCCCAAACTGCAGGCATCGGAGGTCTCACCCGGAGGACTTCTGTTTTGTCCAGGTTCAACATTCTCTCAAAATCCCATCTATTGCAGTACAGTGTCCAGGAAGTGCTCAAGGGACAGAAAAGCATCCACTGCACACTGAGAAAAGGAGATATACAGCTGGGTATTATCTGCATATTGGTGACACAAAGCTTCATAACCCCTGATGACCCTCCCCAGCAGTGTCATATAGATATTAAAAAGCATGGGGGAGATGATCAACCCCTGTGGCACCCCACAATTGAAGGACCGAGAGGTGGAAGCCATTTACGTCAAGTAATGCAAATTTGAAAAGTGGTATACAAATCTAAATAAATAAATCTCTACCAGGTGTACTCTCTTGAGATAATTCTTCAAGAAGGACCGGAACCATGCCAAAGTGGGGACCTTAATTCCTAACACAGAGTGCCTCCCCAAGAGAATACTGTGGTCAACAATATCAAAGGCCACTGAGAGATTGAGGAGAATCAACAGGGGCAATTTGCCCTTGTCGGCCTTCCTCAGCAGGTTGGCTTGCAGGGTAACCAATGCATGGCATGGTTTTAACCCCAACCAAAATTGGTTGAGTGCATCAATATCATCCAGGAGTCCTTGAAGCTGGTCTACCGTCACTCTCTCCAGTACCTTGCTCATTAACGAATTATTGGCAACGAATTTACTTGGGTACATTGATAGGAGACATAAATGTTACTGGGGCTACAGAAAGTTTTGTCACTGTTGCTTTGTTGTAACTACTAATTTACAGCAACAAGAGACCTCCAAAAGGTTTTATCATAACATCCTTGCTCAAGTTTTACCAACTCAAGCCTATGGCTTTACTGAAATTATCTTATTTCATCTTATCTTAGGCCTTTCTCTTTTCCTGCTGCCATCAACTTTCACCAAAATTGTGAAACTCATGAGAAGACTCATGAAGTGAGTTTTCTCATGATGTACCCTAAGTATGGTAGCCTCAGTTGTCACTTCTGCTTCTAGAGAGAATTCAGGTTTGATTTTAATTAGCACCCACTTATGCGTCTTTCTGGGAGTGCATTATATTTGCAACTTCTCCTCTAGCTCTATATTACAAATGAATCTTGTTTTTCTTCTCACCTTATGTAGTACTTGGGATCCAATATATGCACAATCTTGCCCTTGGTCTTCAGAAACACATCCTTATATGTTAGGATATTTTCTTGTTCCTTCATAATGGTCCTCTAAGGTCTTCTGCTGAGCTCTTAGCTATAGTCTCTCCATTTGGATTAATGATTGAATCCAGGTACTGAAAATCTTTAACTACTTTCATTTCTTCATTGCCAACATTAATGTTTAGCAGTTCCCCTGTAGTCATTCTTCTTGTCTTAATATTCAACTCCAGTCCTACTTTGTACTTTCTTTCACCTTCACCAGAAGTCATTTCAAGTGATTGCGGCTTCCTGCCAGCAATATAGAGTCATATGTACATCTTAAAATCGCTGAGGCTTCCTCTACCAATTTTTACTCCATCAGAATCTAATTCAGTTTCTGGTATGATATGTTTATAGGACTGAAAAAACGGCTGAAATCCTTTGTGTGGGGTCCTCCTGGACAAAAGAAATTATGTATTTGTCAGTGGCAAATTGCTACTGAATAGATGTTTCCTTTTGCTATTTCAAGATGCCTGCAACTTCACTGTATAGCGTGCAAGCCATGTGAAACACGAATGAGTGACAAATGTATGCTTCGGGGCCTAAATAAGGGAAAGAACACCCATAAAAATGGAAGATTCAAAGAGGCTTATGGGTACAAAGTACACCGTGTGCTTTTAAGCTCTCAATGACTTTTAATTATTGCAAGCAAAGCAAAAAAGACTGACATCAGTGCATCCCAGAAAACATAAGGTTGATGCCAAAATTGCTCAGGTAGGAACCTGGGTCAAGCTGACATAGCTGCATCCTGAAGAAAACATCTCTAAGCCAAAAACCCATTAGTGCATTCTGCAGGAGACATCTCTGAGTCAGGAGATACACGTGGAAAGATGAATGGACATTCTGAATTGGACCAAACCTAGAAAGAATCTATATGCCTAATAAGGATGTTAACTGGAATTGGACTGAGACCAGAAAAGAAGCATATGACCAGACAAAAACAAAACATAAAAATGTGGGAGAAAGCGTACCTGCGTGCCTTGTTCCTCTCAGGGCTACAGCATTCAGGGTGCCCGATCCTCTTGACCAGGGGTGGTGAGTATGAATGGAGAATGAAAATGTGTGTGAGACAGATTCATGTTATGTATATTTAATTGTTTAATAAATGTTACATGCAGTGTTAAAATCTTGATCTAGTGTTTGATCTCTTTTGTGCTCTACCCCATAAATATTTATCTGTAAATCTTTAATCAGGAGTAATCTACCATTGCCAATGACATTGCTCTCAGTGCACGGGTGGAACTGTGTAATAGGATTTAAGCCACTGGGAGATACACCCTTGTCTGAAACTGACACCTTTACCAATGGAAACCCATTATGACTTTCCATATTCTGTCCTAGCAGTAGTTCTTGTGCAAACTCTTAGTTGTACATCAGAATTATCAGATAGTATGGCACACCCATTTTACAGTGATCTATAGGTATTCAAGGTGTATTGCTATAATCTATAAAGCATCAACTGATTTTCTTCTGAAAGTTTTGATACATATCAATAAGCCAATGGGATATCTGCAGTATGATTTTTAGTGGCTATATATTTGCAATTAAGACATCACTGGCCACACAGAATTCACAAAGTCACTCTCCTGCTTCATTTCTGACTTATAGCCCAAACTGTCCAATCACATTTGGTCTTGCTTTATTTTTTATTTTTCCTTTTGTGTTTGCCATCCTGTTTTGGTGTGTTTTAGGGATGGGCACCAAACAAAAAATGAAATGGCATTTCATTAGCTAACAAAACAAAACAAAACAAAACAAAACGGGGAAGCAGTGTTTCGTTAGTAACAAAACAAAACAGCGTTTGTTTTTTTCATTTAAAATGAACCAATTCCTTTTACTGTAAAACGTCTCCCCTGGGTCCCATTTTATAGAGTAACAAATCGGTTTGTTACTGTTTCGTATGAATCTTTTTATAAAAAAACATTTCTAACAAAACAAAATGAATCATTGGGGGGGGGGGACAAAATGAAACAAAACACTTTTTTTCCATTTCCTGCCCATCCCTAGTGTTTTCCTCAACACTTGCACACACATTTTCATTTTCTTCACCGTCTGTAATTGCAGCATGGATTTAAATGATAGTTATTTTTGATAGGTTTTCCAGGCAGTCTGCTTTATATTAATCCATTACATTTAGTTTGATAGCCCCTGTTTGTGCTACATCTTGCCTCATTAATTACAGATATTTTGGTTTTCCCTGAGATTGTCATTTCCAGATTAAAACAATCTGTAATTGTCTAAGAGAGATTATAACACACCTAGTATTGCATAGTTTAAACTTTTCCATTTCTCACCTCATTGTTTCATAATACTTCTCACTTACCATGTGAGAACATATCAGTATTACTTTCGCTTTTCTTTTTCTTTCTTGATCTAACAACTGTTTCCTGATATCTCACACTGAAGCCGAGTTAACAAGGGTACTGTATAGCTAAATTAACAAGCAGGCAGAATGAGTTCTTTCATTATAGCATGTCTGAAGGGAAAAGGGCTTCATCTGCTCGTGCAAAGACAGTCAAGATTAGGAAAGACAGCCAGAGACTAGTCAGGATTTATTTATGTAAAATATTTCTACCCTGCCTTTCAACTTTAAAAGGATCAAAAGAGCAATAATGCCAGAAGCAGGCTATGACTTTCCATCTTTACACCCAAAGAGCAGCAGGAAATAAAGAGTTCCTTGTCCTTAGGGCAAATTCCAGTAGGGACATAAAAGAGAGGAGGGGTCGTCAAAGGCAAGGTGTAGCTGATCAATATAAAAGTCCCTTTCAAGAAGTACTGTATTTTGCAGTCTTTGGGATGTGGTCTGTGCTATTCACTTATAATGCAGTAAGTCCTGAGTCAACGCTCCCTTGAAAAGACAATTATGCTGGAAAAAAAGGGAATAAAATAGGAAAATCAATAGGAAAAGATGAATATCCAAGAACAAATACATTTACTCAATAGTGGCAAAACTTGAGCAGGGTTGTTAATGTTGGAACTTTCTGGAAGCTACTAATTCATCAGTTGGAAATGACTTCACAACAGATAATAAGGTCCATTCCATGCAGTGGAATTTCCTTCTGCTTGAAGACAACACCCTTGGAAAATTGAAGTTCACAAGATACAATGCAAAAAGGCACTCAGAATATATTCTGGAGCCCTTATTTCACTCCTAACCCCCAACACCCAAGTAATACAATCATTGTCAGTTCAAACGAACTGAAGGAGGAAGACTTTGAAGATGGATGAAAAAGGATACCTCACTGTGGCGATCAAGGCAATTGGAAGACTTCTCTGCCTGAGTGCGTCTGCCTTACCTCAAGACCTGAAGGCCTGGGACATTCAAAGAATGGCATACCCAGGAATGGATGAGAGGACATTGGAAAGGACACAGACATGATCCCGACAATAGAGCAAGAAATAGAATAACAGCTAGGGAAAGTGGAGATAAAGGAAGAGTTGGTTTGTTCAGAGGTTGAGGCAGGGAGGGGGAAATCAGCAGGGAATGGGCAGGTGGAAGGAAGACTTAAGGTTATAGAGGTATCAGAGGCAGGAGAATCCATGAGTCAGTGAAGACCAAGGATCCTATCCCCAGGCTGGGAGTGGATCTAGGACGAAAATCGTGGGACCCGGAAGTGGAAACGGTTAATGGTGCTTAGAGGAGAGGTTGACAGCAGGAGACTGTTTGCAGAAAGAGAAGGAGTCCAGTGGATCTGGTCCCAAGTGAGGCGTAGGAGGGAGAGATGGCCTCGGAATGATTTGAGGGTAACAAGAGACAATTATGGGATAGAGAACTTCCAGTGGAACAGGTGTCCCTGTTGTCAATACCACCAAGGACATACCGGTATTTAAAGGAAGCTAAAGAGACCAGGAACCCAGGATCTGGGACTAGGCTTGCTTGATGAGAATGAAATGTTCTAAAGTTGTAACCCATTTGGTTAGAGCCAAGTGAGGACTAAAATGTTAAAGTCATTTATGTCCCTTGATGTTCCTGAAATAAATGTGAGACTTCTGAAGATAAAAAAAAGTCTTGACTGGATGAACAAAATAAGAACGACAGGGCTACAGCCTCCTCCACCCTCACCCTCACTACTCCACCTCTTTCCCACAGGGACCCCACCCCCACCCTTCACTGCTCCTTGCCCCTCCAATTCGCTTTCCTGGAGATGGGCAACCAACCCTCGAGAGAGAAGGGATCGGTGTCGTGAGCAAACAACAGGACGCCACTTCTGTGCAAAGGGCTGGCCTTAAATGGACATACTGGAATGACAGATTGCTATTACAAGTAGTGGGGGGAACGGGGAAAAGTTTGCGATCGCACGCCCGTTGCCTTCCGCTGCTTCTAATAAAATAAAATAAAAAAAGCTACAAGTCTGCAACTTCGCAAGAGGCGCTCGCCTGTTGCGCTCACCCTCGACTCTTCCGGCCAGCCCTCCCCAAGCCCTTTCCTTGCGCAGCGACGTGTCAGCTCTCGGCGGCCGACACGTGAAAACCCTTCCACACATTACGCTCGAGGAAGGCCGGCGGCGCCTGCCTCCTCGCGCCCCAAGGATGAGACCAGCGGGAGGGGTCGGAGGGGGGGGAGAGAGGAGCGGGGAATCGGCAGCCGCGAGAGGGGAAAGGAGAGCGCCAACTTCGTAGGACCGAAGGGCTGCAGGGGCGGTGCAGGCAGGCTTCCATTCCCTGCCGACCGCGTCACCACCATTCCTGGCAAAGCGACCGGGCCTCCCTCTTTCCCTTCCTGCGCGTAGGCGGCCCGCTCAGCATCCCAAACCTTTGGCAAGCCCGCTCGCCCAGCGCGCGCTCCACGGCGGACTCTTTCTCTCTCACCCCCCCCCGGCGTCCATCTCCGTCCGCCGCCCAGTCTCTCTCTCTCTCCCCCCCCCCCAAAAAAAAACAGAGCGTGCCTGCAGTCCAGGCATTTCGCGGTGCATCCCACATATCCCTCCGCGGGGGGCGGCGGGGCTTCCACACTTCGAAAATAAGTGCCCGGGAAAAGGGAACTCCTTGTGGGCAACTCTCGTTGGCTTGGCGGGAGCGGTGGTGGGAGACAAACTGAAGGAGGGGGGGCTTTGAGGTGGGGTGGGGACGCAGAGAATACACAGGGGGTTATTTGGGTGTTTTCCCTCCCTTTTAGTCTTCTTCTCACCCACCCCCCCCCCATTTTAGGATAGTATCCCGACAAAACAAAAGCCCAACGGTGGTCCAGGCGGTCAGGAGCTGGTGTTAGGTTTAATCACCCCTGGCGGGGGCCGCTAACTAATTAAAGCCAACTCGGGCGCCTCCTCAAATTCTGCGTCCACTGGGGCGCTCGGGGTTCGCCTGGAAAGGCGGCCGAAGCCGAGTTCCAAGGAGGAGGAGGAGGAGGCTGAGCGGGCGCGTCTCCTGCCCCAACCAAGGCTGGTTGGCTTTTGCAGGCAGGCAGGCAGAGCCTTCCGGAGCCCGTCGTGACTGAGCGGGGCAGGGGAGCCCTCGAGGAACTCTCTCCCGGGGTGAGGGGGGCGAGCAAGTGGCCTTCGGAGGAGAGCCGGGCCGGGCGCCTCAGCCTCCGGATTCCTCCGAGGCCCTTTTTTTCTTGAAGGGGAAGCGGCTCCTCCGGGCGCTCAGGGGAGAGAGCGAGGGGGCTGGCTTCCCGGGGGGCAGGGGGGGGGCAGGCTCCCGCCTCGCCTCGTTTTGAGGAAAGTTTCCAGAGTCCTCGGGGCGGAAAGCTCCGGCAACGGGGCAGTTTTGGCCGCCGCCGCCTCGCCTTTCCCTCTTCCTCTCCCCCTTCGCCTCCCAGAGTTGAGCGGCGGAAGGAGCTTGAAGTCAACGCTTCCGCCCAGTTTTCCCGCAAGGAGGGAAGGAAGGAAGGAGGGAGGGCGGCAGGCAGGCAGGCAGGCAGGCACGCTGCGGGTGGGGCGATGCTACTAAACTTGCCCGTCCTCAGATTCGTTGTTTTCTAAGGGGGAGGGAACGGGACCACCTTTCTTCCCCCCCCCTTGTTCTTTTCCTTCCTTCCTTCCTTCCCCTTCTCCACCGCCACCCGCCGTGACGCCCCCGCCCTCCTGTTCCTAACCTCCGGGCTGCTTTAGAATCCGCCCCATAGCCACTCCGTTTCTCCTTTTCAACTCCTCCTCCCTTCCCTTCTTTTCTTTGCTTTCCTTTCCTCTCGCCTTGCCTGCTCGGCGGCTGAATTAGTTCCTCTCTCGCCTCGGCTTGCGCCTGGGAGACGCTGCGCTTCCCTCGCCCCCTCGCCCCGCGTCCTCCACCTTCCCCCCAACTCGCTTTTATTTTTTATTTTTTTTCCTGATTTTTTATTTTGGTTTGCTTGTTTCGTTACGGACGCCGATCGTGTCTGGAGGATTTCGATTTTTATTTTTTTGCCGCTGTTCTTTCCTTCCTGCCCTGGGGCTGGCACCGAAGGGGAGGGGGTAGAGAGGGAGGAGGAGGAGGAGGAGGGGGAGGGGGAGGGGGAGAGGAAGCGAAGGCCAGCCCCGGGAGCCCCGTTGCCTGCCTGCCTGCCTGCCTGCTGCAGCAGCAGCGGGAGATGTGCGCTTGTCGTGCCGCTGCAGCGCCAGGACGCGACCAGAGAGCTCGGCTGCCGCGGAGGAGAGGCTTTGGCGGGCTCCGTCACCGTCGCCAGCAGCCGCCTTCCTCTTCCCCGTGAAAGGCAAGCGGGAATTTGGGAATTACCGTCGCTGACGCCAAGCAGAAAACAACACAAGTCAAGCCAGCTCGGGGACAAACACGCACAACCCCGATCCCTTCGCTTTCCGTCCTCGAGGAGGAGGAAGAGGACGAGAGGACGGAGGAGGAGGAGGAGGGGGGGTGACGGGAGTGAAGAAGCTGTTTGGCAGGCTGGTTGCTTTTTTTTGGGGGGGGGGGTGAGAGCACTCCAAAGGATTGAAGCTATTCCAGCGGTTGGGTGTAAAGTAGGGGCAGATCGGGGTTTTAACAATGGTGAGGTTTCTGGGGAGCTCCTGCTGCTCCCTGGCTGCATCGGTGCTGCTCCATCCTGGGATCGGATCACGGTGAGGAAAAAATGAGCGAAGAGACGGCGAATTCTAACAACGAGTAAGTTGGCTTTCATTTCTGCACGGTGGGGCTAGGGGGAGCTTGATCGCCTCCATTAATGGACCTGCTCTAGATCTCCCTTATGTCGGTCTCTCGCAGCTGGCCCATAGGTTGGTCTTTTAACGCGCGTCGGTGCTTCTGCTTATGTAAACACCTCGGAGGGTTTTCTCTGTCTTTCTCCGGTAAGAACCGGACTTCCTTTGTGGCTTTAGAAAATCGTGTTAGATCTTATGATACGAAGGTGAGGGAAAGAATGAAATGACCACCACCCCCGCCGCCGCCTTTCCCCCTGGATCGGAGTAGTCTATGTGGTGCGTTTTAGAAAAAATTCCACTTTTCATGTGAATGTTTCAAATAGCAAGTAGTGTGTGGGAGCTTCATCCTGTAGGAAACTGCTCCTGAATTTTAATTGGGTGAGTCAGTCCGTGTAAATACAGTACTAAACCCTCCCCCAAAGCTTAATGTTTTAATGAGCTGTTAGGGATTTCTCTCTCTCTCTCTCTCTTTAAGTGGAGGATGGAATGAAGCGAAGATTTAATATGTTTAATGTGCTTAGTTTGGATGAAATCCATGGGGAACATACCTTCTAACATCTACAGTGTTGTGTAGACCTCGAAATAACTGGGGAAAATGGAGTCCCAAACCTTATATAGACATATGTGGCATTTCTGCATCATGCTAGCCTGGCTAATGAACCTGAACTTTCTGATTTTTTCTAGAAAATTAAAAATGTGAATATTGACTTTGACGCCCATATCCTGTGGTTATTCTTTTCTGCAGAATGAGTTGCCAGTTAGTCATTTGCTTGAATGTAGCTCACGATAATTGAAGCTCAAATTATAGTGCAGAAGATTTTTCAGGAGGAACTAGTAGGTTGTTATTACTATTATTAGTACCAATGGTGTTAGTATTAACTCCAGTAGTTAACTCGAAGAGAAAGCGCAGGTTTTTGCTGTTGAGTGGTGAAGGGAACACTTGTCACTTGCTTACATTCCTCCGAATAAAACCTCAAGTCCTCAGGAACGATCGGTGAAGGAACAAGGTTGTACAGTATGTGTGTTTCTTTAAAAAATGAAATAATATAGCGGGAACAATTCGCGAGTTACAATAGTCAGAGTACGAAACCTTACATTTAGCTACTTTGATACCGTAAAAGTGCTGCAGTACCGTGGAAGGGAGAGGGAAGCAGCCGCCATATTTTCTTTTTTGTGAATCGTTCTAATTTGCATACCACAGTCTTCATTCATAAAAAAATTATTAAACCTACGCCACCTTTGATAGTCACCGGAACCTGCCTTGCAAGGAGTGGAAATCTTTGCAGGGCAACAGAAAAAAGTCAGTACCCTTGAATATTAGAATTTTCTGGATTCTTCTGTCGAAATATGCTGTTCTCTGCTTGTTGACACTGTTATGTGGGAAATATCGGCTGGGGGAAGTGCAGGGAGCACGTGATGCACTCCATTCATAAAATACCTGTCTGGCCATTCACAGTGCAGTACACTGTCTGTATCAAGCGACTTTCATATTAGACCTGGCTGTTAAGAAATACATGCTTTTTAAAGCAGGGTGTGTAAAGAAGCACCACCTTGTTGGCCAGTGTATAAAAATGACGTGCATTTAAAAGAAAAACAGCAAATCTGGAAGAAACAGTAATGTCACTGAGGGATCCCTCTTCTAGTGGCTTCTACAAAACTGTAGAAATTTCTAGTAGAATATGGCACATCAGAGACTAGCAGTAGTTACAAAATGATAACATGATGGGGAAACTATTTAAGACAAGCACTGCTGTTACTGAAAAGAAGAGTGAATAGTTCATCTTGTTTCCTTATGTTATTTTACATCCTGTGGTTGCATCTTTGAATTGAAAACATATTGATATAATGGTTTCCACTTTTTAAGATACCATTGTTTTTAATCTTCCATTCTGCATTCAAAAATTAACCAATGTAAACTTAATATAAAAATTCTTATGGTTAGTCGTAAAAGCAAACTGAACCCAGTGGAAAGCTTGATTGGTGCATAGCTGATGTGCCATCTGATCATACATTTCTGAACAAAAAGCAGTGGATGGTGTTCTTTGGATAAGCTGGAACATTACAGGAAATAGGATCGTATGCTTTTCAGTGAACTTCAGTGCCCAGGGTGGGAAAATGGTAACAAAACATTTGATTGTAGTATTTCAAATGCCCTGCTTTGTTCAAAAGTCTTTCTTCAGTGAATATTTCATCCACCTTGTATCTACATGCGCAACATACAGAAATATCGTAACAGAGGAAATTGCTAGAACAACTCTTCCCATTCTTACAGATTTGGTTTTCTCTTAGAGTGGACTGCCCCATTCTAGTTGTTAGCAAATTTCTGAATTCTTCTCGATCATAAAGCTGTATAAAGGAGTATTACTCCAACTTTTAAAAATGTTTTTAATGATCTTTATATATTGGAAAATGCAGTGAAGTGTTGCAACTACAGTTGCTTCTATCCATGCTTAATATAGTTATCCATGCTTAATATAGCTTTCTGTTAAAATATAGCAACCTGCAGATCACAGTATTCACATAAAATCATGTATTCTAATGGAATGTGAAGTATATTGTCCTTGTGCACAAGTTGAAATTGAAATATAGATGGGTCAGCAGTCAAATTAGAACTCAAGATACATTCTAACAACTTAGTCTCAGTGCATTAAGCACATGTGTACATATGCCAAACACAATTGGAGCATGTCATTCCCACTTGGTGTATATTTCTCTCTAAGGCCTCTGTGCATTGGTTTTATATTTATTTTTGTTTTAATTATTTTCACTTAAGCAGTTCATTTGTTTTTAGTTTTCACAATTTGCAAATTATTTTTTAGCATGCTGGAAATTAACAGTTTTACTATCCATTAGTTTAAAATAGTTTAACAACTTAAATGACACTAAATATTGCCATGGCCTTTCGAATTTTTTTAAAATGCAGGCTTTAGTGTGTAGAAGAGATACCAAATATACTTGAGGAATTGGTTAGGTACTTGAGCTCTCTGTGATGCTTTTGTGGTCATGTTCAAATCTCCTCATGTCATTTACACAGTAATCACAGAAAAGGTGCTACCTGTAGATAACTGGTTTCAGTGAATTAATAAAATGCCCATATGCTTTCATGTACGTTAACAGGAATATGCTTTTAAGTTGGTCCATGAGAAAGTGCAATTTCCACTATTTGTTCTCCCTATCCACTCAATCCACCCCACACACTTTGGTAAATGGTTGAGAAAATTTAGTCATTGGGGTTCTGTTCAGGATGAACATGGTGACAGGCCTTGTCCAATGCCTTCTGTCGCTCATAGGGCAGAGAAGGCAGGTGGGTTGGGCCTTCGGTTAAATGCCGCTTTCCTATCTGGTACCGCAAGAAGAAACCCACTAGAAAGGTTAATTCTCTTCTACAAATTGACAGAGAGCTGGTGCTTGTATAGTAATGGTCAGATGACGAGCAGGTGAAGAAAGGCAAGACCCTCAGTTTGTGAGGGTTAAATCAAGCTTGTCATTGGCTTCCTATTTGGATTCTGGTTAGTTTCACTTCATAGGCTGCTTTTCTTATGTTGATTGCCCCGAGGTTCTTGGTTTAATGGTGCAAATATTTTGTAAAGATAGGAAAGTTCTCTGTATATTTTTGCAGGAAAAAAATTTAAGGGACATGGTTAATAATAAAATTACATTGGTATTGAAATATGCTTTCCCAAAGAAATCGTTTTATAATCAATCAGGCACTGAAATATTCTAGTTCTTTGAACCCCAACACATTTCAGTGGCTTAAATAAAGGTATATAACAGAAACAGAATTAGACTGTCTCTAGAGTAACTAAATCAAGGTAAAATATGTGAAAGCATTGAAAACAAAACAAATGCTTACATTTATTGTTTATGTATAAAATCTACTAGGCTAATGCACTGACGCTCCTTCGGTACCCTGAGCACTCAGTAATGTAAGCTCTGTGATTTAAATATGTTATACATTCTCCATACAAATTCCGTTTTTTTGTGGAGAGGGCATTTGTTAATATGTGACCATGCAAATAGTAGATGTATAATAAATAATATTCTTTGATTTTATAATAGTAAACTATTTTAATTGTGTTGGAATCCCTTTTCCCAATATATAAAAGGAATGGGCATGAAAAAAAGACTGAAGCATGCATGATACTGACTGGTGTGTTCTTGCCTGCCTGCCTGCTTGTTTGTTTAGTGCAGCTCATGCAGGATGAAGAATGGTTTGTTAAAAGAACTTCATTCAGTGAATTGCAAATGCAAAATAGCAAACAGAGAGATAATTCATTAGAAGATGTTGGGCAGGGACGTGGTAGCCTAAGTAGAAGGACATGAAAAATGGAGATTACAAAAAGATTTTGCAATACAAATAGTATTGCAGTAGCTGAGACAGTGAAAACAGTGAAACTTATCTTCAGGGCACGTTTATTTTTTAACTGTCTAGAAAATAATTCAGGATGCAGATTGCTATATTGGACAGCAAAGAAGTGCCATAAACAACCGTTGACAATCTTTGGCCTTAATCTGTTGGATTTTGGAAACGTTTTATACAATTCTGTTCACATCTTGTAGTTAGTGCAGTTGGAATATATACCACAGTTTTCAGAAGATTACAAATTACATGTATCAGTAGACCAAAATAATAAATATAAGTAAAATAATAATCCAGCATTCCATGGATGTTTTTGTATGTAAAATTGACCCCATGCCATATCATGATCTGATGGGAAATTCAGGGCTAAAGGAATCTGATATAGCAAAAATCATGGTTTCCTTAAAAATAGCTCTTTATTGTAGATACTTACAACTTTACATTTTTTCCTTATTATATTGCAATAAATTGTTGCTTACCCTCGTTCTTTTTTTGTTTTGTTTTCTAGCACATATACCCCACCATATATGTAGCTGAGTGCACAATGTTTTCCTAACACCTTTTAAGATAGACCAGTAGATATAAAATTGGCATTTGAAGCAGATCTCAGATATAGGAAATAGGAGTAAGGTTTCAGCATTCCCTCCCCACTCCTGGGTTGTTGTTTTTTTGCATGACCATTATTTCTTTTAAATTGCATTGTTTTCTTGGGTTGTTTCAACTCTTGACTTATATTCTGTGTGGATATTTTATGACTTTCCTATGCTCATTTAAATACAAGCTAACATTTCAAATGGGGGGGAGTATAGTGTGGGTATAGTGTTGGATTTGCACAGCATGATGTGAACAGGGCCTGTTGTACATATATTAAGCAAGTGAAGTGGATGTCTCACGCAGCATGTTTTGGGTATCCTGAAGGGGCACGAAATATACAGTCACTTCAATGTTACGATATTTTTATTTCAGGGTTAGGAAGAGATGTCTGAATTTTTCTGCTTCATATGCCAAAATAATGTGACAGACCAATGGTGCTGTCTCATTGACTGAAGAAAAATAGCTGTGTTAACTGTTTTCCCTCAAGTAGCAAGAAGTCTTGGACCTGTCTCGCTATTATAACCACCCTAAAGCGCTTCTATTGTGATGAAAGCTTCATTGTGTATCACAGAACAGACTTTTGAGTAAATATTTAAAAGATTATGGTACAGGTTATTCATTTGACAGAGTAAATTTATGCTAGGAAGTAATTAGTCGATTCTACTTACAAAGAAACATTAGCTTGAAACTGGAGTTCGAAGAACTGTACATTCCTATAGCAAAAATGATACATAAATGAAAGAAATAAAATATATTTTTATATTCTAAGAAACATTGTGTGTATTGCAGCTGTTGTATTCATATTTATATTCAAAAGATTTACGTTACTCAGTGTTTTGGGATCAGTTTGAATAACCCAGAATATTCAAAATATTCTTCCCCATTGAAAGGAATTAGAATTTGGTGCCAATGACATGATCACCTGTAAAATCTTTCGTTTGGGCTTCTAGTTTGTTGTTTCCCCCTAAAGGTAAAGGTTCCCCCCGCACATGCGAGCCAGTCGTGTCCAACTCTATGGGTGCTGCTCATCTCCGTATTCAAGCCGAAGAGCCAGTGTTGTGCAAGTCCATGGCTACATGGCCGGCATGGCTGCAAGGAAACACTATTTTATCTTCCTGCTTTTTACGGCGATACCGATTCATCTGCTTGCATTTACATGCTTTCAAACTGCTAGGTTGGCAGGAGCTGGGGTTATCAGCAGGAGATCGCTCCGCTGCGTGGCATCCGGGATTCGAACTGCCAAGCTGCTGACACTGCAGCCAATAGTTTTAGGAGGCTTAGTCCATTGAGCCACCACGCCCCATAGTTGTTGTTTACAGGATTGTAAACAGTCTAGCTAAGTGCGAAACATCTTTGTGCTTTTTTAAAAAATTCTATTTGCATACTGTAAACCACTGGTAGCAGTCTGCTGGTGAATGGAAGAACTTTGTGTTGTTGTTTTTTTTGACCTTATGACTGAATGATCTATAAATGTAACAGCTGTCTTTTATTATGTGGTAAACTACATTTTCCTATATTACTTACCTTAATACCACTAAGGTTTTTTTAAGTGTGGTGTAATGGATAAAGTGCTTTTAAAAATATATGGAGATGCCTTTATTTATAAAGAAAGAACCAACTGTATATACTCGAATATAAGCCAAGGATGTTTTTTTTTTTGTTATACTTGAGTATATACGGTATACCTGCTGATCTCTAAAGGAGCTGGGGGTGTGCTGGGAGCGTGGAGGCAATTAGGGAGTTAATACCATAGAGTAAACTCCCTGATTGCCCCCACAGTCCCTGCACAGCTGCCTGTACTACCCCCAGCCCCTTTAGAGCTTCATAACTAAGTTCCCTTACCCCTATATCTTTCCAGATTCCAGAGGGTTCCCTAAAATCAATTCAGGAAGGTGCCGCTGCTACTTTGGTGTCCCAAGGCAAATAAATTTTGATTGCATATTTTTAGAATAATTTTTGAGTGTGTATTTTTTTAAAAAAACATGCACTCAAAAATTACTTACTTTGGGGGCACCAAAGTAGCAGGGGTACCTTCAGGAAGTGATTTTAGGGAATCCCCTGAAATGTGGAAACATTTGGGGGTAAAGGGGCTGAGTTATGAATCTCCAAAGGGGCTGCCCCTAAACCTTCTCATTGGAATCATTTGGGAAGCGGAGGCACTGCTGTCGGTCGCCCAATCAGGACTTGCCCTCCGCTGCCCTCCCCAAGCTGTCCTAGCACCTAATTTACCCCCCCCAAAAAAAAAAACAACAACTGATAAACTTATTGACTCTGGTATAAGCCGAGGGCATTTTTAGCCAAAACTAAGGACTGAAAAAACTTGGCTTATACTCGAGTATATGCAGTGATTACCGTGTTGGAGGCACATATATTATTCAGTCTGCACTGTTCAGAACAGCTTGATTTCTTCCTTATTTTTTATGCCGGCATCTACATTTAGAGGCTGGAATTATGAAAAATACTCTCATTAAGTTCCACATGAGTCTTGTCAGTATCTGGTGACTTGTGCTGTTGGCCTAATGCTGTTCTGTAGATAGATGGGGGTGGCCAGAATAGTGCTTGCTTTATTTATTTATTTATTTATTTATTTATTTATTTATTTATTTATTTATTTATTTATTCAACTTATATGCCGCCCACTACCCAAAGGTCTCTGGGCAGCTCACAATCAAAAGAATTAAAACAATTTAAAATAGTTAGAAATAGAATATCAATACATCATCAAGCAATAATAAAAACCTTACACTAAAATCTTATGCAATTGCATACATATTCTCAGTCATTCAGGCTCACCTTCATGTACGTTGGTGCAAATTGGGTGCAGGCTGTGATAGTTCAGTGTATCACGCAATGGGGACTAGGCAGGAAGGGAAAAGGTAAAATACAATCACCCTTCTGCATGAAGTCTTTCTCCCACTGAATTTTTGACACTTTGAAAACAGATTTTATCATTAAATTGTTTAATTCCTAGTAAGAAGAGAAGGATTTTATATCCCAGCTTTCCTGAAAAAATTGTTAATGAGCAGGCTCAGATACATACATTCGCAGAAAATTATAGTAAGAATCTAACCCTTGCTGTTATATAGTTTAATATCTATTCTGGACAGGCTTGTGTTGGGAGCATCTTTCCACCCAGAACTGAGGTGTATATGTTTCTTAGGATTATTTTTGTTTTATATGGAAATTGAAACAGGTCACATTCTTCATGTGGTTGTGTGCCTTTTTGGGGCTGTGATATTTCTTTGAGATTATTCATAACTTCTGGTTGCATTTACTCAATTTTTTGATTGCTTAAACACTGCTCAATAAGCAATACCTTTGGAGCATTTTACAAATATGTAAATAGATATAGATAGTAAAACCCACAGGTATTATAGTAATAACAAATAAAGCAGCCCAAGTGGACAGAATTTCCTAAAATATCACAATGCTAAAGTACTGAAATGTTGCTGAAAGCCAGGGGGAAGATCCAAAGTTAAGTGGTGTGTGTGTGCGCGTGCGTACACAGTGGTACCTCTACTTACGAGCGGCTCTACTTCCAAGCAATTCAACTTAAGAGCAGAACACCTTTGCCGTTTTAACTGCTGCCTTACAACTTTTAGGTGCAGTCTACTCTACTTACATTGTTTTTAGTTTTTTTATTTTTAAGTTTTTTATTTATTTATTTATTTAGATACATTCTTTTTAGATACATACACATACATACACTTTTTGCTGGTTACTCTGGTGCCGTATTGCATGCTTCTGCAGAATCTTCTATTTGCCTGTACAGTAAGTAGTACCTTGGTTAACGTAATTAATTTGTTCTGCGGGCCATTTCACTGAGTGAAAATTATGTTAACTAAAACTCAGTTTCCCATTGAAATGAATGGGAAACCAATTAATCTGTTCAGCAGGTTGGATTAATCGCCTGTCGCCTCCTTTGTATCGCTGCTGTGCTCAGCGGGGGGAAAGGAAGTGTTGGATCAGGTGCCCCAGAGCCAAACCCAGCAATGAAGGGAAGCTTTGAGATGCCTGATCCCAGCAGGGGAAAAGTGGTTACCACCGTGGGGATCAAAGTTGGGTCACAGTTGCAAAGCAGCTAGCTGTTCCCTCAGACAGCTAGCTCCTTCACCATCATCAACCAGCTTTTCTCCCCATAGTGGTAGCGAGGGGTGGTGGGTGGGTCCATACTCACTCCTGAAAAGAAGGCACCCGCTTTTCAAGAGTGGTTAAGGTCCCATCCACCGATGCTCACTACAAGCCTGGGGAGGTCTGAAAGTGAGCAGTGCAGGCGGGAGCAGTGGCACCCAGGAAGTTCAAATGGCTGGGTACCGCTGTTCGAACTTCCTGAGTGGTGGGCCAGGCGGTGCAGCACTCGATCTGTCGCTCTGCCCAGCCACACCACCCTGTGGCTGGGCAGAGCAGCGGTTTGGGAACGCTGCTTAGGAAAGTTTCAACTTATTTATTTATTATTTATTTGTTATATTATTATACCGCCCATCTTCCAGATGGAACTCTGGGCGGTTTACAAAAGGATAAAAACCAACACCAACAGCAAGTAAAATAAAACAAAAGACTAGAAAAATAAGGAGGGAGAAACCCTCCGAAGTGGGCGGTGTGGGCGGGGAAAAATATTAAATAGAAAGGTTGACATATGCCTCTGTAAAGAGTAAGGTTTTCAAAGCCTTCTTAAAGGCGGGCAGGGACTGTGCAAGGCGCAGCTCACTTGGGAGGTGGTTCCACAGCATGGGGCCCACCACAGAGAAGGCGCGGTTACACGTTAGCGATTTCTGCACTTCCCTGGGTGTGGCCATCCTAAGTGAGCGCGCCTGCGCCATTCTAGTGGGCCTGACCCCATATGACCTCTGGGAGATACACTCCGACAGGTACTCTGGTCCCAAGCCGTGGGACTTCCTGTTTAGTCTGCTGCCAGGGAAATTCAAACCTTCCCTAGTTCAAACCTTCACTGTTTGCTATCAGGGAAGGTTTGAATCTGCCTGGCAGCAGACAGAGTGGGAAGTTCAAACCTTCCCAGACGATGGACTGAGCTGTACAGCATCCGATCCACTGCTTTGCCCAGTAGGAATGAAGCCACTTACTTGCCGGCCAGTGGCTTCATTCCCGCTGCCCTGTTTCCAATGGGGTGTGCCCAAAAGACCGGGGCACCCCACTGGAATTTTTCATTAACGGAAACATCCCTATTCCGGGAAATTCTCTTTCGTTAACCTTTTTTTTTTTCATTAACAGAGGCATAATACTTGGAAAAAATAGTCCAATTAAAATATTTGGGAAAGATTTGTCGCATGCTTAATACAGGTCTTAAATCTTATTCATTAAAATGTGCTTAACTTTGAACATAATTGTGCTCATTACTGGCAAGTTATGCTTGACAGCATTTTTTATATTTGGCTCTTTGAAGGGCAGGAGCCAAAATAGGGGATTCAGTGACACAGCTTATGATGAATTAACAACTGTTGAACACAGTGATGTCCAGTAGAAACTAAGAACAGTCAAAATACTTAATGCTTATAATGAATAAACCCTGCAATATGGGGGAAGTATTTATTGAATTAATAACTTTTGCCTCTACTCACCCCTGTAGTTAAATTACATTTCAGAAGACCTGTCCACTGCTAGAGCATACTTCGGAAACATCTTGTCCAGGTGGTGTGACCTGGTTGAAAAATGGAAAAGGGTTCTCCCACCACCAAGTGGGGACAAACACTAAGGGGGGGGGAGGAGTAGATCAAATATTCATAGTTCATCCTAGCACAAACTAGATTACAGTGGGCCCTTGTATAACAAACGGTTTGTATAATATAAAATCTGTACAACATAAAAATTTCGGAGATAGGGGAAATTTGCTGAACAGAATCGCCTATGGGGCAAATCCGTACAACATAAAAATAGTCACGATGAGGGATTACTCTGTTTTCAATGCATTCCTATGGGAAATTTGTATAAAGGAAAATTTGCTTAACATAATTTCATTTGTAATGAATTAATTCCTTTATACAAGATACTACTGTATTTCCAATGTATTAGTTAAGCTTATATCAACTAAAATCTACCAGTTGTTACATTACTATCATAAGATAAATCATTCTTTTGAAAACTGTGTACATGTACCTTTAAGTGTTCATGCAAGGTTGCTATGGTAATGGAAAAAAATCTGCATAGTTAACAAGCCAGTGTCAGGTAATGGAGGGTTTGTAAAAGAAGTTCAGTTAAGCATTTGCCTAAGGCACTGAAAAACAAGTTGCCCATAAGATCTACATACATACCAACAAAAAACTCTGTTTGATGGAATAAGTTTTATATCCCTTACACAATTTTCCGATGTGTTCATTGATATTGCTGGAATGGTAGGTCCCTCAGTTGACGAACAACTGAGGAAAGGGAATTGATGCAGGAATACTGATTTTCTTTCTTACCTTCAAAAAGTGTTATGCAACATGCTTCATCCCATGCTTGCTGCGTACATCACACTATTAAGATGGAAACTCAGCTCCTCCCCCCCCAAAAATAGTTTTGCAGCTCCAGTCTGGTGCTACAAATATTTGAATGTCTATATAATGTGGAGATTGGTGCTGCCACAATGAGAGAATGTCTGCTGGTGAACTTCTCTGCCTGATAAGAGGGAAGTCCCCTGGCTTCCAACTGCTCCTTGGCTATCTCCCCCAGCAGCTTTGCACTGCTTGCTAGTGGGTGGCAGGTATCGAGTGCCAACCACTAGCAAGCATGCCTATGATCTTTTCAACTGCAGTTGAAATGCTAAATACACAATTTGTGCAGAGAAGGACTGGAGTCTTGATAATTATTTACTTTTCCCATGAAGTAGAACAATTATTTCTCGAAATAATATGTGGGACGGGGAAGTCAAATTCATAATTTTCCATAAATAACACTCTGAGGCTTTAAATATTGTTTTTGTCTTCAAGGCCTGTTTGATTTTTTATTTCTGATGAAGTAGACTGAGCTTGCCATTGGTAAATGGAGAGATTAAAAATAATCAAAATGCACAATAGTAGATTTATTGTAATATCACTAGGCAGTGTGGTTAAAGGTTTTTGTGTGTGTGATTGTGTTTTCTCTGGCAGTTCTGAGACTTCAGCTAGTTGCAGTAAATGTAAAATGTAAACAGAAACTCTGACAAAGGTGAACAGGAGAAATTTTGAATCTGGCTCTTAGTCATTAAAGTGTGGTGTGTTTGTCCTGAGTTACCAACGATTATGGGCCTTTAGCAATGTATTATGGGATTGAGACCAACCTAGATTGTAGATAAAAAACATCCAAAGAGGTTGTTGCTGGCTTTTTAAAAAAAATGCAGATAGTGTAGCTTTTCATGCTTGAATCCGCAGTATTCCTCCCAGGAGAGGAGCCAGCCATAATCACTCAGAACATGTTTGGCTAGCAAAGTTGTACGGCATGTCCTTCCTCCTTTGACAACCTTGTGCGGTCTTGAGTAGTCTACACTCTCCTAGGTCACCATCAGAAGGAGGGGCTGAGGAACCATCTATAAATACTCCATACCTAGCAAACTCTGAGAGTGATACCATCAACTAATGGTAACTCTTATGCTCAAAAATCTACAAGGTAGGCTGCAGCAGTATGTGAACAGAGAACTCCAGAAGTGCAAGCTGTATTTCAAAGAGGCAGAGGAACTAGAGATCAAATTGCCAACATGTGCTGGATTATGGAGAAAGCTAGAGAGTTCCAGAGAAACATCTACTTTGCTTCATTGACTATGCCAAAGCCTTTGGAGACAGCAGTGGAGGCAGAAAAGAAATCATTTTTCTCTACCACCATTGATTTGGCAACAAATCGCCAGTGGAGCTTTTCAGAATAGTCAAAAGTCTGCTACACACTGACCAATCAGCAAATAACACAGACCACTCTGTATCTCACTGTGAAGAATTTGCACACTTTGCAAGCAAAATTGAAAAGGTCCGGGCTACCATGAATGCTGCTATTGATACAGAGCCTGTAAATGAAACACCCAACCCTACTTGTCCTGTGTTAATAGATGACTTTCAGCTCCTACAGCCGGATGATGTGATCAGCACCCTTGGGGAGATGAGGGCCACCGCATGTCTGCTGGATCCTTGCGGCTAACAGATCATATAAGCTGCCAGAGAAGGTATGGCAGACTGGTTAGGAAGAGTAGTGAATGCCTCCTTACAACAGGGCAGGATTCCGGCATGCTTAAAGGAGACAATTGTAAAACCACTGTTTAAAAAGTCCTCATTAGACCCAATGCTACTGAACAATTACCAACCAGTATCAAATATCCCATTCTTAGGGAAAGTTCTAGAGCAGGTTGTGGCCTCGCAGCTCCAAAGGTTTCTGGATGAGATAAACTACCTGGATCCTTTTAAGTCTGGCTTCAGACCTGGCTATGAGATTGATACGGCACTAGTTGCATTGGTAGATGACTTACACAGGGTAATGGATAGGGGATCTATGTTTCTTTTGGTTTTACTACACCTCTCAGCTGATTTTGATACCATATATAGACCATGGCATCCTCCTGACCCATCTCTCTGAAATAGGAATTGGGTATACTGCATTAAAGTGGCTCTGGCCCTTCTTACAGGAAATAATGCAAAAAGCAGTGTAGGTGATTCATGTTCGACACCACAGCTGCTGACCTGTGGAGACCCCCTGGGATTCTACTATCTCAACTTTACATGAGTGTTCAGCTGCAGTAATAAACTGGATGAGGATGAACAAACTGAAACAAAACCCAGACAAGACAAATGTGCTCCTGGTCAGTTGAAAGGAGAACAAGGGATAGGGATGCAACCTGTATTGGAAGGGGTCACCCTCCAATTAAAAAAAGAGGTGCACAACTTGAGGGTGCTCTTGGACTCATCCTTGAGCTTGGATACCCAGGTTACGGCTGTGGCCAGGAGTGCATTTGCACAATTAAAGCTAGTACACACGTTATGCCCATTTCTTGAGAAATCAGCTCTGGTCACAGTGATACATGCCCTAGTGACATCCCGGCTAGACTACTGAGATGCACTCTGTGTGGGTCTACAGATGAAAAGCCTCAGGCAACTTCATTGGGTCCAAAATGCAGCAGCCAGACTACTGACTGCGACGGGAGACAGAGATCACATTACTCCCCTATTAAAGCAGCTCCACTGGCTCCCAATCAGGTATCGGGCACAATTCAAGGTGCTGACATTGACCTACAAAGAACTGTACAGCCTGGGTCCAAGCTACCTCAAAGATCAAATCTCACAGTATGAACCAACTTGAGTGTTAAGCTTATCAAGAGAGGCCCATCTCTCCATCCCACCACCCCTACAGATACGTCTCGTGGGAACCCATGAAAGGGCCTTTTTGGCTGCTGCACCCAGACTCTGGAACTCTCTCCCACTAGAGGCTAGGACTGCCTCATCTCTGTTGTCTTTCTGGAAACAGGCAAAGACCTTTTCAGGCAAGCTTTCCCTGAATGATGGTCTACCTATTATGTGTCTTTTATATGAATGTACAGCAGGGGTGTCCAAACTTTTTGAAAGAAGGGCCAGATTTGGTGAGGTGAAAATGTGTGGGGGCCGACCATTCAGCCGCATTTGGGCCCTGGGCCAGACTTTGGACAGGCCTCTAGCACATGCAAGGAGGTGGGGAGGAGGCTGCAGCAATGGAGCCGGGGGCAGGTAGGCTGGGCAGATGGGTAGGGGGAATGGACAGGCAAACTGTAAAACTGCAAGCTGACGTTTCCATCCAATATGGGGAGGGGCCAGGTGGTGAGGATGCATGACAGGCTGAGTTGGCGAGAAGAGGCTTTGGGCCGCTTGAAATTTGAAAATGTGCCTCATTTGGCCCCTGGGCCTGACTTTGGACATGCCTGATCTACAGGATCACATAGACTTTGTGTTTATAACTACTTATAACCGTATGGGTTCACATTGACACTATGTTTTCAATGTTAGTTTCCATCACTCATAGCTTTACATGGAACTTTACTCCCCTTTAACTGCTCACATTCTCTTGTAGCTTTAATGTAATGTTGTCTATTAATGCTGTAAGATGTCCCTCAATTCCCTGTTCTCAATACTTGAATATGTCTTAATTGGACTGGACTGGACTGTATATTATCCCTCATTGTGTAAGCCACCTTGGGTCCTTTTTCCAAGGAGAAAGGTGGGGTAAAATACTCTAAAATAAATAAGTGTTGTAGAATTGTTAAGTCAGTTTCTTCTCCTGCATCTGCCAGCGTTCAGTATGTGCATTGAGGGACTTAGGTTTCTTTTAAATGTTTGCTTTTCTTTTGGCAATCACTTCTTGGCTTTGTTTCTGTTGTCACCAGTACCAGTTATACTGGAACACACTTGGCAATAATATACAGTACTATGATACACATTTGAAAACCACAGCCTATTTTACAGTACTATGCAATATACAGAAAAAACTGTTGGTTTTGCAAATGTGCAGTCTTCATTAAATTGCTTCCTATTACTAGGTTTGGGGGGGTAGCGGGCTCCTGGAACTGCAGGACTTTTGCACTAATTTTCTGTTACTCTCTGGCTTAGGGTTAAGACGGCTTAGTGCAACGGCTAGGGTTAGGCTAGTTACGGATGAGGTTACAGTACCCACTTTGTAGGCTTAAGTGGGCTGTTTATGCCCGATTGGCACATCCCAGAAGTCTCTTGGTCAACCTGGAATTTGGAAAATTTGGGTTCCCAGCCCATCAAGTTGCTCTGGAGACTTTTTTTTTACTGCCTACTCAAGCATTTAAAATAGCACATGTTTCTGTGGTGCTTTGGTGGGGTTTTGGGCAACAATTTCAAAAAAAAAAAAGATCCCCCCCCCAGCATGGCAAATGGATGCGCCCTTTATCCTGCAGTGGGTGATGGTCCAAACTTTGAGTCCACTCCCAAATCATTGAATGCCCGTGACTTTTTTTGCAAGGCTGAATTACCTTCTAATTTTCGCAACATTGCGGTCCATGCGTCTGGTACCAGCAGCGCACTCAAAGCCAAGGAGAGGGGGGCGGGGGAACCCCCCCCCAAATAAAACACCCTTCTGGCCTGGTAGGTGGGAAGTTTTGCTACTAGGGGGATTAAACTTTTAAAAACTTTTTTTCTGTGCCGCTTGGCAAATCAGTAACGAGCACGACAAATCAGCAATTGTTCGTTCGTCGGTTCCTCGAACTGTTTCAGTGATTCCCGTTACCGTTTACAGGGTAGAACTGCCACCATACCACACTAAAAGTGGGTGAGTCCAAGAGAGTCAAATATCTATCCTTCTAACTATCTATCTAGTGCTACTAAGGGATTCAAAATCATCTATCCCAGAACTGTTTCACCTGCCTTACAGGGTAGAACTGCCACCATACCACAAAAATCTTATCTATCTATCTATCTATCTATCTATTATCTATTATTATTATTATTATTATTATTATTATTATTATTATTATTATTATTATTATTATTATTATTATTATTATTATTATTAAAGATAGCGAAAAACAAAAAGGCAAACATTTCAAAAAGATTTTTTAAAACATATGGAACAAAAGAATTGAAAGTTTAAAACAATCAAGATAACCACGGTACAAAATTACAGCGCTATCTAATCAACCCATTACATACACGTAAGAATAGCATTAGCAGAGTTCTGAAGCGTACAAAAAGTGCATCCTTCCTGGCATAACATTATAGGACAGCAACTGAGCATAGCCTCTCCTAAGAAGTAAGCTAAGCCAACTAAAATAACCTCTGAACTCTCTTTTATACATTAAGTGTATAACACTCATGAGAACAAGACCCATCCCCTTCACACAGTTTTTTTCTCATGTGCAGCATAGAAAACTCAAAATCTGATTGGCAGACCACCTGGAAAGGTTCGGAATGTGACACACAGTTGAAGTTGTTTTCCATTTAGCACACTACTAAGGAACAAGCCCAGCTGCCTAGATGCCCTGAACACATCCAATCTTGCTTGATCTTGGAAGCTAAGCAGGGTTGGGACCGGGTAATGGGCAACCAGCAGGGAATACCAGGTGCTGTAGGCGCCTGGAGTAGAAACTGGCAAGCCACTCCAGTATTCCTGCCAAGAAAACTCCATGGACATGGGATCACGAAGCATCGGTCACGACTGTAACGTCACAACAACAAGGAACAACCCCACTTGACCTAGAATGATTCACTTTTCAGTGCTGGGCTGACATTGTCCTACGCCTTTGTGGTCAGTCTTCCAAGGCACTGACAGAGAAGCTTTTTTCCCCCCAGAACACCTTGTTCCACAGTTTCTCAGTTTCTTCACAGCTATGTTGTAATAGTATACTAATTGGTCTACACTGCTAAGGACATTGTAGTAAATCTCCTTGTTTCAATATAGAAGAGTAAAGAAGATGAATTGTAAATTTAATTATAAAAAGTTTAAAATAGAAATTTAGAATTACAGTTGATAGTACCATGATGTTATATACACATTGACCAAAATCATAGTGAATTGCACAGGTCTAATGTTAAAAAAAATCAATTAATACAGTAGAAAGTTGGTAACTTAATGAATAATTTAGCAGCAGTTGTACAATCAGTTGTGGAAGGTACTGCAACAGATGGAGCAGCCTTATGAACCCTTTTACTGTCGATTCATTCATAGCTTCAAATAGAGCAAAGTTAACTCTCAAGCAGATCCATGTCTATAACAGTTATTTCCTGATTTGTAAAAATTGGGTGATTAGACTGTAATCTGTTGCTTTTTTAAATTATAATATCAGGCTGCTTATAAACTAAATTAGGTTGTTCTAAGATCCCCAAGTTCTCTTAAGAAGGCAGAGTAACAGTCATTTTATATAATATGTCAGCTTATTTCTAAGCAAATTAAAGCTGTGAAAAACTCTTTATGTTTTAATTTGTTTTCATTGGAGTGATACTGCCATTAGCCTTCAGCACCATTCTTTGGCAAACAGGTAGGATGTAAATTTAATTAAATAATACAATGCTAGGGATCTTTACATAATAACTGTTCTCTGAAATCATTTCTCAAAATGTGCATTATAGTCATCCTTTATATTAAGCATCTCTAAGATTATTAGAGTAGAACAGGACAGTAAGAGAAGGATTTTTCTTTTGTAAATGTCCACATTCACAAGAATACTGACAGAAGAAAACAGGTGTGGTACACGTATATGCAAAGGAATTTAAGAACATAGAACATAAGAACATAAGAAGAGCCATGCTGGATCAGGCCAAAGGCCCATCTAGTCCAGCTTCCTGTATCTCACAGTGGCCCCACCAGATGCTTTTGGAAGCGCATGAGACTAGATATCTGTCTCCTGATACCACTCCCCTGCATTTGGCCCTTGAAGTACCCTGGTTTTAAGCCTGGAGATTACACATCTCCATCATGGTTTGTAACCTGTGATGGACTTTTCCTCCAGGAATCTGTCCAATCCCCTCTTGAAGGCATCTAAGCCAGATGCCATCACCACATCCTGTGGCAGGGAGTTCCATAGACTAACAACGCGCTGGGTGAAAAAATATTTTCTTTTGTCTGTTCTTACTCTCCCAGCCATCAATTTGAGTGCATGTCCCCTAGTTCTGGTATTTTGTGAGAGGGAAAAGAGCTTCCCTCTATCCACTTTACTCATGCCCTGCATTATTTTGTACGTCTCAATCATATCCCCCCTCAGGCGCCTTTTTTCCAGACTAAAGAGCCCCAAATGTTTTAGCCTTTCCTCATAAGGGAGGTGCCCCAGCCCAGTAATCATTTTGGTCGCTCTCTTCTGCACCTTTTCCAGTTCCACTATGTCTTTCTTGAGATGCGGTGACCAGAATTGTACACAATACTCCAGATGCGGCCTTACTATTGTTTTGTATAATGGCATTATAATGTTGGCTGTTTTATTTTCAATCCCCTTTTTGATAATCCCTAGCATGGAATTGGCCTTCTTCACTGCTGCCACACATTGGGTAGACACCTTCATGGAGCTGTCCACCAACACACCAAGATCTCTTTCCTGATCTGTCACGGATAACTCAGAGCCCATGAGTTGATAGATAAAGTTTTGATTTTTCGCCCCAATATGCATTACTTTACATTTGGCTACATTAAAACGCATTTGCCATTTCGTAGCCCATTCCCCCAGTTTGGAGAGATCCTTCTGGAGCTCTTCACAATCTTCTCTGGTTTTTACCACATGGAAAAGTTTTGTGTCATCTGCAAACATGGCCATCTCACTGCTTATCCCTGTCTCCAGGTCATTTATGAACAGATTGAAAAGCACCGGTCCCAGGACAGAGCCCTGGGGCACACCGCTTTTCACCTCTCTCCATTGTGAAAATTTCCCATTTACACCTACTCTTTGTTTCCGGGATCTCAACCAGTTCTCAATCCATAAGAGGACCTGCCCTCTTATCCCCTGACTGTGCAATTTTCTCAGCAGCCTTTGGTGAGGGACTGTGTCAAAGGCCTTTTGAAAATCCAGATAGACTATATCCACCAGTTCACCCAAATCCACATGCCTGCTGACCTTTTCAAAAAATTCTACAAGATTTGTCAGACAAGACTTACCATTGCAGAAGCCATGCTGATTTTCTCTCAGCAAAGTTTGTTCTTCTATGTGTTTTAAGATTTTCTCTTGGATGAGGCTTTCCACCATCTTCCCTGGGACAGATGTAAGGCTAACTGGCCTGTAGTTTCCCGAGTCCCCCCTCCTTCCTTTTTTAAAAATTGGTGTGACATCTGCTATCCTCCAGTCCTCTGGCACTGTGGCCGTTTTAAGAGACAAGTTGCATATAACCGTTAAGAGATCTGCAATTTCATTTCTCAGTTCCCTAATAACCCTTGGGTGGATGCCATCTGGGCCCGGGGACTTGTTAATCTTCAATTTATCAATTAGTCCTAAAACATCTTCTCTTTTAACCTGTATTTGATTTAATTCTTTAGTCAAGAGGGGCCGTTCAGGCAGCGGAATCTGCTCAAGGTCTTCTGTCGTGAAGACAGATGCAAAGAACTCATTTAATTTCTCTGCAATTTCCATGTCCTCCTTAATCTCCCCTTTTCCTCCCTCACCATCCAGAGGGCCAACTGGTTCTCTGGCAGGCTTTCTACTTCTAACATATTTAAAGAAGCTTTTATTATTACCCTTTATATTGCTAGCCATGCGTTCCTCAAAATCTTTCTTTGCCTCTCTTATCATCTTCTTACATTTCTTTTGCCAGAGTTTGTGTTCCTTTTTATTTTCCTCATTTGGGGAGGATTTCCATTTACAGAAAGACCTCTCCTTGCGCTTTAGAGCCTCTCTAACTCCACTCGTTAACCATGCTGGTGCCCTCTTGGACTTAAATGAGCTCTTCTTTCTTTGTGGTATGCTCTTGTGCTGGGCCTCTGTTACCGTTGTTTTAAACAGGTTCCATGCACTCTGAAGAGATTGGATTCTTCCAACCTTCCCCTTCAATTTCTCTCTAACTAGTTTCCTCATCTGAGGGAAGTTTGCCCTTCGAAAATCAAGGATTTTTATGTCTGATTTGCTTGACACTCTTCCTCCAACATGCATGGCAAAGGAGATTGCAGCATGGTCACTGTTCCCCAGAGGCTCAGTGACATTCACATCCCTGACCAGATCCTGAGTATCAGACAGTATTAGATCCAGAGTTGCCTGTTCTCGGGTGGGCTCCATGACAAGTTGCTCTAAGGCACAGTCATTCAGCAAGTCGAGAAACCCAGTTTCTCTTTCTTGCCCGGAGCTCGCATTGGCCCAGTCGATGTGGGGATAATTGAAGTCCCCCACGATTACTATCCTGTGCTTCTGAGACACCTCCATGATTTGTCTCCTCATTTCAAGGTCCCCCTCAAGTTTTTGATCTGGTGGGCGATAGAATACCCCAACTATCACGTCACTCCTTGGACCTGGTAGTTTAACCCACAGTGATTCTATGGTGGAGTCAGACCCTCTGTCAATCTCCATTCTGCTGGATTTTACCCCTTCTTTAACGTAGATGGCCACTCCCCCTCCAACCCGCCCCTCTCTATCCCTTCTATAGAGTTTATAGCCTGGGATTGCTGTATCCCACTGGTTCTCTGCATTCCACCAGGTTTCTGTTATGGCTATTATATCAATGTTATCCCTAGCTGCCAAATGTTCGAGTTCTCCCATTTTTGGTCGGAGACTTCGAGCATTGGAGTAGAAGCACCTGTACAGTGGGTTCTGCAACAACAGCTGCTGCTTTGTTCTTTTCCCCCACAGCTATTATTTTCAGTAGATGAACTATCACATTCCATTATTATCCCAGTACTAATACCTGCTATGTCATCTCTATGTGATTCTCTACCCTTTCCAACCTCATTCCCTGTGGATGAGGTGTTCCGAACCGGATGCCACACAGCTCCTGTTGGCTTTCCCCCAGTTATCAGTTTAAAAGCTGCTCTGCAGCCTTTTTGAGGTTGAGTGCCAGCAATCTGGTCCCATCATGATTCAAGTGCAACCCATCCCTCCTGGACAGGTTTGGCTTGTCCCAAAATGTTCTCCAGTTCCTGACAAATCTAAAGCCCTCCTCTCGACACCATCGCCTCATCCACACATTGAGGCTTCTGAGCTCTGCCTGCCTGGCGGGTCCTGCACGAGGAACAGGTAGCACTTCTGAAAATGCTACCTTGGAAGTCCTGGACTTCAATCTTCTTCCTAACAACCTGAACTTCGCTTCCAAGACTGACCGCTTGGCCTTCCCGACATCATTGGTACCAACATGTACCATGACCACTGGCTCCTTCCCGGTTCTCTCTAACAAGCTATCTAGATTTCTCGTGATGTCTGAAACCTTTGCACCTGGCAGGCAAGTGACCATGCGGATATCATGCTCATCACAAATCCATCCCTCCGTATTTCTAATTATAGAATCCCCTAGCAGAAGGAGCTTCTCTCCTGCAGCCTGTTCTTCTACATGTACCTGATCCCTTATCTCATCAATTGTGATGAGGGAGAGATCCTCAGGTGGAACCAGTTGTTCCTCGGTGTGTGCCTCATGAGGTGTGATGAGGGAAAGAGCCTCAAATTGATTGTGCAATATGAGACTCTCTGAGCGATCCCTTGGCCTTCTACTCCTTTGAGTCACATTCCTCCACACATCTACCTCCTGGGTTGGGGAAGTGATTACATCCTCAAAAGTGTGCTCTGTCTCTTCTTGGACCTGGATAGTCTGTTCTGCTCTGTCCAAGAACCGCTCAAGCTCCTTAATATGTTGCTGGTTTGATATGCGGGCCTCTAGCTCCTGGACCTTCTCTTCTAATAGTGCAACCAGCTTGCACTTGCAGCAAGTGTAGTTCTCGGTGCGATTTGTCAAGATGACAAACATGGCACAAGTGTTACAGGTAACTACAGCTGCTCCCTCAGACTCCATTTTAATGAGTGCAGTATTCTGGGCCTTGAATATTTTTAGTGTTACTAGCTACTACTCTAGAAATAATAATCTAGTACCAATGTTCCTCTTTTTAAGTGAAACAGCCCTAGCTGAACTGTTCAAACCCAGAAACTTACCAGTGCTGTCTTCTTTTTCTCTCTCTCAGCAGTAGCTCTGCTTGGATTCACACCCAGGCTCAAATGCTGAGGCTCAAATGCTTCTTCAGGGGGAAAACACTTAGTGTAACTCCACCCCCAAGCTCAGTGGAAGGCTTAGTCTGGCACTAGCCCTGCTTCCTAGCAACTTCCTTTGTTTAGCTGATTAATGGCTCTTTGTATTTAAATGAGCAGTTAAGGTTAGCAGAGGCAGAGGTAAAACACAGGTCAAACAGCCCTAGCTGAACTGTTCAAACCCAGAAACTTACCCGTGCTGTCTTCTTTTTCTCTCTCTCAGCAGTAGCTCTGCTTGGATTCACACCCAGGCTCAAATGCTGAGGCTCAAATGCTTCTTCAGGGCGAAAACACTTAGTGTAACTCCACCCCCAAGTTCAGTGGAAGGCTTAGTCTGGCACCAGCCCTGCTTCCTAGCAACTTCCTTTGTTTAGCTGATTAATGGCTAAACAAAGCACCTCAGCAAAATGGTGGCCATTCACCGACTTATTTCCATCGTGTATAGCAAAATTGTTTAAACTCTTTTTCTTAGAATGCCTTCACAAAATGCTGTAGGGGTGGGGAAATGTTGGCCTGTCAGTTGTTGGACTACATTTCTCATTGTCCCCAACCATTAGTGCTGCTTGATGGACTGATGGAGGTTAGAATTTAACAGTAACAACTACACAGTCTCAGGTTTTCCACCCTGATCTACCATTGGCAATATTAGTACTGTATATATAGTGTATAAAGCAGTTTGATACGATACTTCTACATGTGAGCAAAATGTATAATATTGGTTGGTACTGCTATAAAGTCTGGGTAACCATTAGTTTCAGTGTAAATCTGTGAACAGCTTCCTCATGGGTTCCATTGATTCAAATAGGACTACTCTAACAGCAGCTTGCTACGCTAAAGAAAGTCACAGTTGGGGTAGACACATTTGAATCCATGGAATTTACAGAGGAGTTAACTTATCAAATTACCATTGAAACAATAGGCATACTTGAATGCTATTTATGGAACATAATTAAGGAACATAATTTTCGCCAAACATTATGAAAGTCATTGTGGCATCAAAATGTCTTTTAGACTTTTAGCAGCTGTTGTGAGGGTAGGGGCTTGTGAGTATTTGAGTAAAAATGAGTCATAGTTGCATGAGCATCTTTTATGGTTTATCTTTTAAGAGTATAAATGCTTTCTTTTTCCATTTTCTTCATATAAGGCAAGCATAAATGTTAATTATATGTTTATGATCTTTTAATGTCTGTCATGAGGGTACATGAACAATAAGAAAAGGTGGAAAAATCTTTTTAAACTCATGGGTTGGAAAGACTGTGGTTTCAGTGTAGTAGTGTATTTTATACAGCATTTACTTTTAGAAAGAGAAGGCTGGATTAAATGCCATTTCTTTTTAAAATTTATTTACTGTGTTATTCAGTGTCATTTCTATATACTGTTGCATTTCTGATTGTTTATTGTATTGCTATAAACCGCCAGGAGTTCTGTTCGGAAGATGGCAAATAAATAGATAGATAGATAGATAGATAAGATTGAGCTGGATGGTGGCACCAGATCTTCCCATTCAGAAAACAACAAACAAGACAAAACTTATCAGCTATTCCAAAGTCTGAGTGTGAAAATCAAAGATTAAATGGAAAATTGACATAACAAACATGTTAAGATATTTGCTTGTTTAATAAGACGTGTGTTCTTTCACCTTTTTTGGACTTCAATTCAGAACATTTTTGCAAGAATTGAAGAAATTGTAACTTAGTTGAAACATATATTTAACATTTGCAGATTGCAGGGTATTGACTCATTTGTGAATATGTTTTACACTCCTGTGAATGGAGCTAAAAGACTGAAACTTATTTTTAATTTGATTTCTATCCCACCTTTATCATATTTCATTAAATAGTGCAGTTAAGAAACTGTGTTATATATATCAAAGTATAATTAAAATAAATACAGAATACAGTTAGAAGGCAGTCAAAGACCCAAGCCTGCCTCTGGACATGGCGGGAACAAAACAAGGGCCTGCCCTGCAGAACGTAGAACCCAAGCAGGTTTAAATTGGAGAATATAGTATTTCCAATAATTGCTTTTTAAAAAGATGCCGATGGCACACTATTTTATTTAATATTTGAAATAAGCAATGCATGAATACTTAAGAGAAATCAAGAAGTAAGAGAAGCTTATCAGTAAGGAATTTAATATGAATCATACAGTTTTCTTTCAAAAAACCTGAAGTTAAAATAATTTTATGTATCACCGCCAGCCAAGGTACTAGCACATGCATTTTTCAAATATTCAGTACATTAATTACTAGGAAATATACCTAGTTTTCCATGAATTAAGAATTCCATTAGTTTCATCTCCTACTCCAATGCTTTTCTTCCATTGTCCTGGCTCTTCCCCTCACCCCCACCCCTTACTGCTCCCCCCTTCTATGTTACTACTAACACAATCACCCACTTTGATTCCCATGGAAATGGAGGTCTCTATATATGAGTTTAATGAAAGTGATTTTATAACTGTATTCATATGCTTATTACAATCGAAAGAGACCCATATATTCAGTGTATAAAAGGAATTTTTGAACATGTGGGTGTTTTTGTTTTGTTTTTGCAACGTGGCACGTGGCATATCATGGTGAAGTAGTTGTTTGAAATATAAGTTGCAAGACCCATTGTGCAATAAAATGGAAGGAGGTTTCGCAGAAGCCTAGTGGAGAGCAGATTATTTTTTAAGTTTATAGCCAGAGGAAAGGGATCTCATGTGCAGTTTATATAACAGGCTTAATAGAAAAGGTCTCTAAATACCTGTGGTTAGGGGTTGCTAAATGCTGTTTATAGTGAAACTAACTGTGGCTCAGGAGGGGAGCTGGTTTTCAGATGTAACCAGCTCAGTTATTTTATTTGGAAAATTAGTAATATCCATACACACTTCCACAATTGCATACATAAAGCTTGCTGGAGTCAAAACACTTGCCTGTAGAGTGAGAGTTCAGGAGTTAAATTGCCCAGTGTGCCTCCTGGGAGAAGGACCATCCTATGTACTCTTGGGCAAGCTACACAGCCCTAGGCCATCCCCAGATGAAGGCAGTGCTTAAACTAGAAAAATGTGAAAAATGTTGCCTAGCTTAGAATTGATGTGGAAGTTGAGTCATGGCAACTGGACTTCTTTTTCTTGAGAGATTAAAATGTTTCGCTGCTCACCCAAACAGCTTTGTCAGTCTGAAGAAAGCTAGTTGCAAGTCTTTGATTTTATAGTTCACATTGACCTCTTGTCACCCTGGTCTGAAAGAGGGTCATAAGATGAACAATGGCCTGAATAGACTTGTTAGGTAGGCAACAGCCTCAATAGCCTTACGGTGAACAATGGCCTAAAGCAGGGGTCCTCAATTTTTTTAAACAGGGAGCTGGTTCACTGTCCCTCAGACACTTTTGGGGGCCGGACTATACAGTGGTACCTCGACTTATGGTTGCTTTGACAATCAAATTATTTGACTTGGGAACGCTGCTCTCTGCTCTGCACAACAGATGACTTTGACTGGTCGAACCAGTCAAACTGTTTTGTGGAGCGAAGAGCAGCGTTCGCTGCCCATCGCCACCTCCTCCTCCTCCTTGGTTGCTTCAATCTCTGCAAAAGAGATCGAAACCACCAAGAAGGAAGAGGAGGTGGCCATCGTGCTCCTTCTTCCACCACTACTGGAAGGAGCTAGTGGGACACAGCTGACACTTTTTGCTGCACGGGATGGGTGGGGGTTTCTCCTCATGGTCACTGGTGGGAGGGGGCAATTTTGGCTGACTGCCTACCATGTGGGCCTGACCTTAGCCGCAAGTCCCCTGGGCCACAACTGACCCACAACTGTGTTTTCCCCCTCCCAGCAGCTAGCAGCACCATGGCGATCATGGACTGTTTCCTGCCTGACCCACAAACTCCCAACTCTGGCCTCTTTCTACCTGCGTGTGACTTCGGGCAATCCCAGCGGCGCGGCCAAACCTCCACCCCGCCTGCAGGAACTTCAGACAACTCCCCCCGGCCCAGGGCTGTGGTGGGGATGTACATCTTGTGCAGCCTTTGGGATTGTCCCAACCACCCCTACCACCTTCGATTGGGTTGATAACCCAGTGGGTTGATAATGTAGGCTGGCAGCTGTGTCCGGCCTGACCTGCAGATGCCCAGCCCTGCTTCCTCCTACCAGGGCAGAACTTTGATTCCAGCCGTGGCAGTGGCCTGCTCTCCTGGGCCCTGCCCTGCACCATGGCAGGCTCACACACCAGGCGGCCTTTTGGATCGCCTCCACTGCCCCTCCTACCTCCGATTGGGCTGATAACCCAGTAGGCAGAGGGAACGGGTGGTAGCTGCATCTAATAAGAGCTGCTTGGGGTTGGGTGAGTGGGCCTCGGCCTAGCCGTGGGTCCCCCAGAGTGGTGGTTGGCTCACACCACACTCCCCCCTCAGATCTCTCTCTCACTCACACACACACACACACACACACACACACACATACACACCAGCCAGCGGCCCTGCAACGAGTTTGGGCTGTGTCCTGGCCCTTCTTCCTCCTACCAGTGTGGAGCTTTCTTCTCTGTGGCAGGCCCCACCCTCTGGAATCATATTCCGAGCAAAATTAGGACTGCGGAGCCCATCTCAGCCTTTAAGAAGCTATTGAAAACCTGGCTGTTTAAGGCCGCTTTCGGCCATCACGGAGGTTGATCTATTTGATGTTGCTTCTCCAGCAGCCTGTGTTTTTGCCATCTTGCCTTAGTATTCTTGTTTTTGTATTTATACTTGATTTGGGTTTGTTTATTTTAATGCTCTATTGAGGATGTGGGTGTCCTCCTTAGATCTGATTTTGTGCTGTTCACTGCCCTAGGTTCTCTTTGGAAAACTGAGTGGTATATAAATATAAAAATAAATAAATAAATAAACTATAAATAACCCAGCAGGCAGAGTCTGATCCTGTTGCGCCTGCTTCTGACACGGGCCACGTGGCAGCTCTAGCTCCTTCTTTCCCCCTCCCACCCTCCTCTCTTCTCTTCCCTCCCACCTTTCCTTCCTTCCTCTCCGCTCGTGCTCTCTCACCTGCTGCCTGGGGTTCCTTTGCCATTTCTTCCACTGCGTCCGCCTCCACCTGGGCGGGCATCAGGTGCCCAGCATGGGGGGGGGAGGAGTGCCGACTCCATTGCTGGCGGGCCAGATTCAGGACCCTGGCAGGCTGGATCCGGCCCACGGGCGGTAGTTTGAGAACCCCTGGCCTAAAGTGCTGAAACCCATAAAGTATGGGTTGTTAACTATGGCCTTGGTGGTGAAGGCATGAAGTTTTTTTTTTATTTGTCTAGGTATTGTTGAAATCACAGCTTGATAAGTGGCAGATAGACTGTGCTTGAGCCCCCCACCTCTGTTGAAAGAAGGGTTTTCAATGTTCACATGTGGCTTCTCAAAACCCTTTCTCAAACCACCTATCTTCTATGTCAAATATGTGTACATCCTCATCTTTGAAAGAGTGCCCTTTGTCTTTCAAGTGGAGGTGTACTGCTGGTTCTGGTCCTGAGCTGTTACCCCTCCTATGATGGGCCATCTTTCTGTGTAATGGACGTTCAGTTTCTCCAATGTAGAGGTCTGCACACTCCTTCACTGCATTGGACCGCATATGTGTTGCTCCTTTTGTGTTTTGGGATTGGGTCCTTTGGGTGGACAAGTCTCTGCCTTAGTGTGTTTGTGGATTTGAAATAAACAGGGATATGGTGTTTGCCAAAAACACTTTTAAGCTTCTCAGACACTCCAGCCATGTAGAATTGACTTAATAGCACACAAGTTTAGAATTGATTTAATAGCACACAAATTAATGTAGGAAAAAGTTATCCTTCACATTTCAGCAAGTCATTCAGGTGCTGGTAAGAGGTTGTTTATGTAGTCATCACTTTGAATGATCATTATTGGTATCATTGTCATTTTAGCAGTCCACGGTAACCCTCTTTTTATTATCTTGTCTGCATTCCTAGTTAAATGAACGGGGGGGGGGTAGGATAAATGAATCCTAAATGCTTTCCTGTAGGCTGCAGTAGTAGAGCTTGATGAATTTAAGATGGTCATTTGTTCCAAAAATATAGATCTTATCCACTGTGGTTAAGTCCTTTTTCCTTGTACCTACCAAACTGTCTGGTACCTCAGTATATGTTTCAATGTCGGGGTTACAGTTTTGGTCACAGTGTGTAGACCAGGGGTCCTCAATGTTTTCAAACAGCGGGCTGGTCCACCACCATCCAGACAGCACTGGGGGCCGGATCACAGTCCAAAAGCAGCTGTGGAGGCTGGCTTGCTAACAAAACAGGGGGTAGGTGGGGGGGGGTTGCAATTGGTCCCAGGGGCCGGATTCAGGACCTTGGGGGGCCGCATCCGGCTCGGGGCCTTAGGTTGAGGACCCCTGGTGTAGACGCTTGCAATTACAGTCGGTGTACACATTTTATACATGTTGTAACTGAAACTGTAAATGTTGCAAGTTTCTAACTTTGGTTGCCTCCTTCCAAATACTGTACTGTACGTAATTTAATGCTAGTATGACTTTATCAGATTTTAGAAATGGCCAGTAGTTTTCTCCTTAAGTTGGAGAAGAGGGTAAAATACAATAAACAACAAAAATTGGGGATTAAAACAAAGTTTACAATAGATGCTCTGATCCATCAAATCATACTCAGAAAGACAACAGTCGTAGAAATTTGTCCTATACAGATGAGATGTACTGTGTAATATTTTTTGTACACTGATTTTTGGTTTGGGGCTTCCACTGGTTTAGGTAAGACTATGAATGCATCGCTATATGGTGGCAAAATTAAAATGCAGGTGGGGGGAGGGAAAGAGTAAAATATTGTGACAGTTTAAAAACTAACATTTATTTCAGTGTATGCTTTTATGAATCAAAAACCACTCTATAAAGTATGCTAAAAGTATGTTAAAAATTAGTTTTGATCCACAAAAGCTCGTAATGAAATAAATTGTGTTTAAGTGCCACAAGCTTTTCTTCTTTTTCTCTTCCCCACCCGCTTTGTTTTTGACAATATAATAAGACAGACTAATATGGCTACATCTTTAGATATTACTACATGTCAGCATGACATTTTTAGATGAAAATGCTGATCTGATCTGATCTGGCCTGGGTGGTTGACAAATGATCCAGAAGTTTGGAACATAGTGGTGAGAAGAAGATAGGAGAAATCTGTTACACAAGCAGGCCTCAAGTTATACATATTGGAGCAGACCATTGTTTTAACTTCTTTGGTCATTGTTGGATGAACTGAGTGAATTTTCATGTTGATATTTATGACATTTTGTTTGGTGTCGCTGATTGTCTAATTTTAATGGTCACTTTGGTGCAGGATGAATGTCTGGAAGCCAAGAGTTATGGGAGTAAAATGGGCTGCGCTGAATTCAGGCAAGGAGAGGGTAGATTTTTTTAAATTTAAATCAATTTGATTTTTATCCACCCTGGTCAAGATAATCATTGGAATTGGGGTAGAAAACCCGGAGAACCTGAACAGTGCATAACGTGAGTGTGATGAACTTAGGAAGATCTTTTAATATGGAGGAAGTTTTTGCCCTACTCTTGTTTAAACAAGGAATGTCCAGGGCAGAAACCTTTGTTTCTGTTTCTGTCCATTTCTGGGTCATTTCATTTTGTGTTTTACACCTTCAGTGGTGGCAGAGATAAGACGAGAAGGAGGGGAAAGAACAGCTGGCACACTCACTAAAAAGGCAGGCAGAAGCAGCAGCAATGCAGGAAACGTGAGGACAGGAAAAGAGCAGATAAAGCAGAATATTTGTTGAAGGAATAAAATACTGTATTTGTCTTGTTGGACAATTTTACACACACGGGATGAATGAAGGTGATGAATGAGGGAAACACAGCATTTGTTTAAATGTATGGTTAGTGTTTCTGAGGCTTTCTTTAGTAATACATGAAGAACTTGAGGTTCTTCTATGATCTTTGTCCTAACCTGAAAGTCTCATGTCTAGTTGAGACCATTACAAAATTCATTTATTTATATATTCATTGGATGGACTGATGTGTTGATTTACTTTCCCATTAGTGCATATGCTACTCTGGGTGGTTTACAGGTTTAAACTTAAAAACCCCACAGACCCCACATAATTGGCCTGCTCAGCCTTTCTTTTCATCATTCTGCAAAGCACTAGAATTGTAATGTGCTTTGTTGTAACTCTATTGTAAAACCAAATCTCATCCTGTTTCAGATATTCAAGATTTAGCCCTCAATTTGAATAATGAATACACCTATAAATTGATTTCACTATGATGAAGTCAAATTTGTAGTCTGCATTTTCTTTTTTAAGTTCTGTGCCTTTTGTGTTATATGTGTACATTGGCTTGCCCATTGCCTCTAAAGAAATTAAGTATCTGATAACATTCACACAGCTGCCACACTTTGATTGTGTGTACATTCAATTTTGGTGTGTGTTTATTAATGTAGTCCCATTCGCACACCCACACAAATAGTTCTGTGAGTGTGAATTATTGGTGAATATCTGTTATGGTGAGATGCTGCAAAGATACAAGGATACATTTCATGCTTATTATCTCACATGTGTGAGTTCATGTACAGGTCTGGAAACTGCTAGTGCTGTACAGTGGTCCCCCGCCCTATCGCAGTTCATATACTGCGGTCCCGCTATATTGCGGGACCATATTATATGAAAAAAGCCCCCCTTGGGTAAGGGGCAAAGGCTGTTTCTGGCCTCCCATACTTACCCCAGGACTGGCGCTGCCCTGAATGGGCCTGTGGGGGCCTTCCCAGGGGGCTCCAGAAGGCCTGGGAAAGCCCTCGCAGTCCCATTCGGGGCAGCACCAGGCTGGGAGTAAGTATAAGAGCCCCCAGTTAGGGCCCCCACACCCGCGTATCGCGGATTTTCACTTATCACGGGTCGGGTCAGGTCCCTAACCCCAGCGATAGGCGGGGGATCACTGTACCTTTCTATCTTGTACCGTTGTTGTTTTTTAGTTAGGATTGTAGTCTATCTTTGTACCATTTAGTTAGGATTGTAGTCTATCTTTGTACCGTTGTTGTTTTTTTTAGTTAGGATTGTAGTCTTCTGCAGCTGCTTTTGGGACAAATAATTAAGGAGATATATAGGATGATAATATGCGGTAAATATTAAAGCAAGATGAATTTCAGTTTTAAAAAAAATCATTTTAGATTTTTTTTTAATCCACCCTGTATTAAAGTGATCATGGTCAGTAGCAGGCGGTCATGATATCATTGGGCAGTTGAATGGAATGAGAGTAAAGTTGCTACCTTCCAGAAGCTGTACACCTGATTATCTATGACTGAAGACAGTGAATCTGGGAGAGCCATGGATAATCAGCGTAAGCTGATGTAGTCCATGAAGCTTAATCACTTTTTGTACATTCATTGAAATACAGGAAGGAAATGAAGGTTTGCTGTTTCTCTCCACCCACCCACCCCCAGCATGACATTTATCTTGCCTTTTGGCCTGCTGCAGTTCGTCCAGGTCAGGAGTTACTCTGCTGCTGGTATCATTCTTAGCCAAAAAGCTATTGGGTTTTCATTTCTGGCAGCAAAGTTTTGACTTGGGCGTTTGAGAACCAAATTGTCATTTGGCAAATGAAACTGCCATTTGGCAAAGAGGTTGCATAAGGAAAACACAGATAAATCCCTGAGGATAGTTCATGATTTGTGGGGTCAAATACAACAGCAAAATAGCTTTGAAACAGGATGATCACCTAAAACTGAGGTGGGAAGGAAAGAACACATTTAGAGAGTTGTGTATCTCTGTTCCAAAATTCCTGCTGAAATAGCGGATACTGTACTCTAGTTAACACAGAAGTCTTAGCATGGTGGTGGCTTGTTGAAAGTGTATCTTCTTAGACCTACAGATTTTTCTGGTTTTGGACTTATTCAAGGAAAGCAAATGATCATTTTCAAGATCGAAAATTAGTTTCGTTTGCAAGAATTATTTTACATATGTAACAATTATTTTGTATTTGCCATCTACTCTGAAAAGCTGCAAATATAAAATAATTCATTGCACAGGCAAACAGACTCTTGTTAAATTATGTCTGAACTCAGGCTTAACAGGTAGCCTCTGCAGCCTCAGAGGGGAAAATGGATTTTACCACATATATTCATTTCATTGCACAAAAATGATGAAAATGAAATTAAACCAGGGCTGTAACTGCCAAGGTAGTCTTGGACTTGGGCAAAGAGAGTGCATTGCGTCTTGTATTTTACTGGAGGCAGGGAGAAAATGTAAGTCCAGGTTAATCTGTGGGAACTGTTGCCAGGTTGCATAGTCTATGGTTTATGTTACTTACTTGTAGGAAAGGCGAATGAATTTTAAGGCTTCAGTAATGCATTTTCCAGGCTTTGAAAAAGAGATATTACTTAAGTAGATAACATTGTTTCTTGTTACCCATACTAGTTGATTAGTATTTGAAACTGAAAATACGTCATCGTAATTAATAATAGTTCCCTATGCAGTCTCTTAGGTTTTGGCTTTAGTATGTTCATCTCAGACTTTGGGGAAAACCATTTTAAAATCATGCTTCCTTTTTGAAAGACTACATGTAGGCCTTTAAAACCATTTTAACAACAATGCCACTGCTAGACTTTTTTTAAAAAAAGAAAAGTATATTTATTTGCTGTTTCAGAAATATTGGGAAACCTGTGGGGGTTTCATGCATCATTTTTTTCAATGATGACGGCTTCTTAAAAAATGTCAATGGTAATATGTTAATAAGAATGTTGCTGATTAATCATCAGTAATATGTTATTCAGGAAAAATTACAAGTTGCTTCTTTGATTTATAAATCTGAGTTCTGATTCTTTAACAAACCACGGAGTCCTCCTTCAAAATGGACAGTGAAACATTTTTGGTTGGAGAAACTGATTTCTGACATGTATTCCTAAGTGTTCATTCTCCTCAAAATGTTTTGTGAAGCGAGAACAAGTATAAAAGCAAAATCCAATTAAAATGACACAAGGTAGTTATGTGAACTTCCCTTTCCTTTTGCCAACTGTACAGAATGAACACTGTGTTTAAGTTAAACAAATAGCATTAGAATGGCGCAGTTGGCAATCAGTGAATTTTTTCCTCTCTGGTTTTTAAAGTAAAGTCAGAAATGGTGCCCATATTCAAAACTATAGGGAGGTCTGAGTGGCGAATTATTAGTTTTACAACAGGGAAATGAGTTTGATTTTCTTCCTTTTCTTTTAACCCAGTTTGAATGACCTAAACAATTTCTAAAATTCCAAGTACAGTACAACCTTACTCTGTTTTCATTTTATTTAAAGTGGCATAAAAATAGAAATATGATTAGCTATCTTGATATTTCTTGAGCTGTCTAGCTTATTCCTTTATCTAATTGCAAATGGCAAAGTGTTTCAACTTCATATGAGCCAGATTTCTTTGGAGGTATGAATAATAATGTAGAAAACAATATGTTTAAAATATACTGTTTATTCTTGTTGCTTGGATAGAATCAGAGTGTACTTGTCAACATGTGTGATTAGAAGCAGGTCATATTAACATGCTGAGATACAGTGCAAGATAAAATGTTTCAGGACCGACATACAGGCACTCCTAATTCAGCAGTGGAATTCCCTTCCTACAACTAGATCATTAAGAGAATTAGTCCTTAAGTGAGAAGCTTAAGGTCAGATGTCTTTTATGTTCCTCCTTGCAGGCAGGTCAGAGTAGGGAGTCTCTTTCCAGGAGGCCACAGGAGAATAGGAATAAAAAGGGAAAATAGAGATGGAGGTGGTCCACGCTCCGCCCTGACAAGATTACAGTGGACCCTTGTATAACAAACAGCTTGTATAACATAAAATCTGTACAACATAAAAAATTCCGGAGATAGGGGAAATTTGCTTAACATAATCGCTTATGGGGAGAATCTGTACAACATAAAAATAGGATTACTCCGTTTTCAATGCATTCCTATGGGAATTTGTATAAAGGAAAATGTGCTTAACATAATTTCATTTGGAACGAATTAATTCCTTTATACAAGGTACCACTGTATTACGTCCCCCAGCAGGGACATTATGGCACTCGCAGCAACAAGCATCCCTTGGAAGCAGTGGAGGAAGAGGAAGGTGATTGGGAGGGGGTAATACTGTAGACCTGCTTCATCCACTCTGAGCTGCTCACAAGGGTGATGCAGGCAAGCCGAAGCAGGCTGGACGCCTTTGGCCCAGGCCTTTTGGGCTAGAACAGCAGGTTCTTCCTGAGACAGCAGTTATGTGGTGGTGGCAGCTGTGGCCACGGCTGCTGGTTGTAAATCTGAGCAGGTAGGTTCTTAAGTGAGGAATGGGTAGGTTGTTAAGTGAGGAATGGTTGGACAAGAATCCATGTTTGGTGAGAAACTGAATGGCCCTGCAGTGTATGTAAGAGTTCATTTCTTTCCCCAAAATGTTTATTTACATCTAGATGTTCTTGAAAAAAAATTGAATCGTTATATGAAAGGGAGTCCTCTTCATGTATTCCAAGCAAGAGGTCCTTGGTGACGGTTAGAAAACACAATTATCAAAGAAGTAGCCATGATTGTCTGTCTCAGCATGTTGGAAAATAGAGAGAAGATGGTTCTTTGATTGCTGACAAATATATTTCAGTGTGAGCTTTCATGGATCACTCTAACTGACCTCCATCAATTACATTGTCATTTGGACTTGTATCAAGGACTTGCAGGAGAAATTCTGCCAGGACTTCAATAACTTTTATCTTTCCATCAGTCTAACCTGGCCCAATCCATATAAAAATTTCCTTTCTGGACACTGGTACAACTGCACAAGGGGCACATCCGCACTGTGTTATATTGGAAACCCAATCGCTGTCACACATCCTTACATCCCTGCAACTTCTACCCAGAATACACTGCCAAATCTATTGTCTACAGCCAAGCTCTGATACAAAAAGGTTTGTTCAGAACCACAGGACAGATACTCAACACAGATTTATTCAGATACCCATTCAGTGTGATGAAAAAGCACACTGACAGAGGCAGACAAGTACCCTGGAACACCTGCTGCAGGGCAGGCCCAATAGAAAGAATATCATTATTAGTCACTTGCTGCTTGCAACTAAGGCTTCCTGGAGATGTATCATCTAAGCTTTCAGTGGATAACAATACATACTCTCTTCTAAACTTGAAAGGTTTGCCCATACAGACAACCCCAAATCTTAAACAACTAGGCACACACAATATGCAATGTAGCATGGAAAGGAACATAAGAACAGCCTTGCTGGAACACGCCGCAGCCCATCAGGCCCAGCATTCTGTCTCACACCGTGGCTCACCATTTGCTTCAGGGTATTCCCAAGCAGATGTCTACACCTGCTTAAGATTCCCTGCAAATGGTATTGAGAGATATCCTGCTATCTTTCCAACCCAGAGATTGTCCTTATCATCCATAATTATTGCCAATGATAACGCTTGTTCTCCATGAACTTGTCCAATCCTTTCTTAAAGCTGTCAAGACTGACAGCTATCAACACTTATTCTGGCAGGGAGTTCCAAAGACCAGTGATGCTCTGGGTGAAAAAGTACTTTCTCTTATTTATTTGAGATCTAGCACCCAAATGTTTCAGGGAGTGCCCCCTAGTTCTAGTGTTGTGCAATAGGAAAAACAGTTTTTCCTTATCTACTTTGTCTATAAAGCGTATGATTTTTATAAACTTCAATCAGGTTACCTCTTAGGCGCCATCGTTCAAGAGTGAAGAGGCCCAGCCCTTGCCGCCTCAGATGGTAAGGAAGGTGTTCCCGTCCTCTAATCATTCTGGTTGTCCTCCTCTCACACTTTTTCCATTTCCATAATATCCTTCTGGAGGTATGGTGGCCAGAACTGTACACAATACTCCAAATGGGGCCTTACCATAGATTTATAAAAAGGCAAAATGACACTTGCTGACTTGTTTTCTATACCCTTCCTAATGATCCCTAGCATTGAGTTTGCTTTTTTTCACTGCTGTGGCACACTGGGTTAACAGCTTCATTGAGCTGTCCACCAGGACACCAAGGTCCCTTTCCTGTTTTGTTACAGGTTCAGGCCCCATCAGTTTATAAATGTACAGTGGACCCTCCTATAACAATCAGTTTGTATAACATGAAAGTCTGTACAACATAAAAAATTCCGGAGATAGGGGAAATTTGCTTAACAGAATTGTGTGTGGGGTGAATCCACACAACATAAAAATGGTCGTGATTAGGGATTACTCCATTTTCAATGCATTCCTATGGGAAATTTTTATAAAGGAAAATTTGCTTATCATAATTTCATTTGGAATGAATTAATTCCTTTATACAAGGTACCACTGTAATCCCCCCCCCCGCTCCCAACGTGCATCACTCTGTACTTGCTAATGTTGAAGCTCATTTGCCAATAGTTTGCCCACTCCCCCAGGGTCAAGAGATCTCTCTGGAGCTCCTCACAATCTCTCTCATTTTTTACTACCCTGTATAATTTAGTGTCGTCGGCAACTTTGGCTACCTTGCTATTTACTCCTACTTCTAGATCATTTATGAAAAGGTTGTAAAGCAGGGGTACTGATAGAAAGAGGAACTGGACCCCATCACATCTAGATGCCATTTTTTGCCCCATATCTGCACTGGTAACACTCTCAAGGGTCCCAGTAATGTCAGCCATGACATTATGGTTTTTTACTTGAATGTGATTTATGCTGTCTTCTGTCAGCCGTGCCCCTCTGCACTTTCCACGGTACAACTAGAACACGTCTGTACAGAAGAATGAACACACATCAATCTGACATCAAGAATATCAACATAACCACCTTCAGAGCACCTCAGCCTCCCAGAACACTCAGGCTGTTGTAGAAAAAAGGTATTAAAGGGAGACTCAAAAGGGAGGCAGTAAACATTGACTTTATAAACAAGTTCCAATGCATCTCTAAGGACATTTGCTGAGATAAGTTGTCTTAGTGCACTACATATATTAATAACCAAGGTCTCTGTAATATTTTACAGGTACAAACTGTTGCTTCCCTCAACAGACCCTGACCTCTGCCTCAGAAACAACCCTGGCATACAGTTTATCACGCTTGCTAGGCCCTGCAACTTCAAGGAATTAACAGCTCAACAGCCCATTCTAGTGTTAATGAGGCATTTTATCTAGTGCATGTATCCTCACCTGATCATGACTCTTACTTTTTTACTTTTTTATTTTTAACAAAAGAGAAAAGACAAAAGAAACCTTAACATAGCATAGTAGCATCCATTGTAATATTTCTTATTAATTAGTTTACCATTTTAGGCACCAGCTATTTACACAGTTTAACAGGGTTACATTTAGTCTCCCAATCCCATCCTGAAAAATAAAAGACCAACAAGAGATTATTTCCTAAATCTAGATCATGGCTCTTACTGTCATGGAGATATGTTAAAAATATAGAGAATGTAGTATTGGCTGCTGAAGTAGAGAAACCTCTAGTAGAGGTACAAACAAGGGAAATGGGTTCCTTAAATTAATTTCAGAGAAGTAGCCATGTTAGTCTTTTCAAAAAATTTATAAACAGATCCTGTCTTCAGAGCCATAAAACTACTGTATACTTAACATATCTACAGACCCTGGCCAAATCTTCCTTCCCACCATTTCTACTAATCAACTTTCCCTCCTCTTCTTCTCCATCCTCCTCTTCCCCCTCCCCTATCCACCCCCAACTCTATATACTACAGCCAATGAATATCTGGTATGAAATGTATATCCCATCACATATTATATTGCACACCTCATTCTGCTGCTATATGTCTGAAGAAGTGGATGTGTCCAAAAATGTTACATTAAAATATGAAAGTTACTCTTTAAGGTACCACATGTTTTGTATCTTTTCTTTTGTTTTGTTTTGTTCTTCGATTTTTGCCTTAAATCAATTTCTGATCCTTGCACTCTTATCAACAGTTCACATGAGCCTGATTATATGAATGAAAGCTTCTGTAGATGCCTACTGCCACCTTTTTGTGTACACCAAGGACTTTTGGTGAAGGGTGCAGCTCTGTGATAAAGTGTAAGCTTTCTCCTCTTCCTCTGTCTCCAAGGAACGGGTGTTGCTACAAACATCACACTATCTCAGTCAGAGATCATGGGTTCGGGCACTGGTATCCAGATATTGAGCTGGGAAGGCTCTCATTCTGAAAGCCTTGGAAAATGCTGCACACTCAGTCCAGGTTATGTAGAGTGAAGTGGGCTGCTGAGCCCACTTAGTATAAGGCAACAACAACATTTATTTGTAGAACAGCCTCATAATGCAAATTCTCCAGGCAGCTGCTTCTGTTACTGTGTTCTGCATCCATAATGCACAAGAGCGAAATGGACTGAGGGAAAATGTGGGACGGGCTATAAGAGTATGGAGTTTACCTTTGGAAAATCTATAGGTCTGTGGTAATTATTGTTTATTTCTGCAGATTACCTGGCTGAAGAACAACACTTTTTAAAGTGAGTTCTAATAAGTACAGCATATATAAGCTCAGATGGTGAAGCCATGAGAACTAGCAAAAGTTTCTGTGTTTGATATCCTCAGTCTGGTGCAGACTTCCTGTGGAAAGTTTTTTTATTATTATTTTTTTAAGGAAGTCTTTGATGTAGAGTTGACTGGAGTCTTCCAGGCTGTTTTCTTCCCTGCTGCAGACACTGTCTGAGGCCATCTGTCATCTTTCCAGAAGTGTTGACATTCCAGTTCCTGATCTAGACTAGAGTAGACTACTAGAACTTCATCTGGGAGATGTTACATCCTTTGCCTTTCTATTTTCACCTGGCTTCACTATGGGCAGCACCTGACCCAGCCACTTGTAGTAGACAAATCTGTACAGTATATCTTAAGGTTATGGTAGAGGGGAAATTTTCAGATTATTCCCAGACACCGCCCGGAGTTTGTCTATGGAAGACGGGTGGTATAGAAATAAATAAATAAATAAATAAACAAGCCCTATATATGATATGGAGGGTGTTGGATTTAATTTAAAGAAAGCAATTTAAAATTATCTCAGATGTCATTGTCATGTATGTCTTTTGATCACTGAACACTAAGGATGGGCATAATAGAAAACAAATAGGTTCCCAGAGCATGCCTTCTCTGTTTTTGTTTGAGTTTGGCTTCTTCTCATCTAGCAGTCTTGATTGTACATACTTGTGATATGGATGAAAATTTGGCTCAAGCATCATGAGGATGTAAATTGCCAAGAGGATGAGAAATTGTGGGATTTTTAAAATGCCCATCCTACATATGGTTACAGAAGCAAAATCAGAGATTTAATGGGCTTATTCTGTTACCTGTTTATAATGTTAAATTTCACAATTGCTCAGTGGCTAGAGGAAGGCTGTTTGGTTAATACCACAGGGTACTACTCCAGTAGCAGTGTTTTATTCCTAGGTCTATTTACAAAAGTGGTTTCTCTCCCATCCTCCTCCTTTCAGCCTTGGAGAGACATCCTTTAAATTACATGCAGTGAGATTTTTTTCCCAGTCTAGACCTACTGCTATGAAAACCTTCCAATCATCTTCACTATTCATGTACCTATACCAGGTTAAACTACCAGTAATTCTGCCTATCGGATACACATTAGAAATTTGCTCATTCAGTTTATTTGACCATTCATACAAAAGTTAAGAAATCATACCAGAACTGTACAGTTAGAAAGCAGAACAAAATCATAGTGCCGTATATACTTGAGTATAAGCCGACCCGAGTATAAGTCGAGGCCCCTAATTTAACCCCCATAACCTGGGGAAATGTATTGACTTGAGTATAGGGTGGGAAATGCAGCAGGGCCTGGTAGCTCCTCCTTTGTAAGCTGGGGGAGTGGTGTGTGATGTTTAAAATGACTTTTAGCCACTGAGCCAAGCACTTGCCAGGCCCTGCTGCATTTCCCACCCTAGACTCCCCTGTGATGCAGAGGGGGGTCATGAGAAGCTGCACACAATGTTTAAAATGACTTTTAGCCACCGACCCAAGCACTTGCCTCACTGGCTAAAAGTATTGAACCGCATATAAGTCGAGGGCCCCCTTTTTCACCCCAAAATTACGGCTGAAAAACTAGGCTTATATTCAAGTATATACAGTAAATCCCAGCTGAAAGGAAGCGCTGTTCAAGGTATGAAACTGTAAACCAGGGGTGCCCAAACTTTTTGTAAGGAGGGCCAGATTTGGTGGCTGAGAATGTGTCAGGGGCCGGTTGCTCCCCGACCCTGCCACCCCACTGCAAGCCCCACCCACTTTATTTAAAAAAAATGGGGTGAAGGAAGGGGAGGGAGGGGCAGGCCAGCCAGCCGCGGGCCACTCAGAATGGCCTGACGGGCCGGATTTGGGCCCCAGGCCGGACTTTGGGCAGGCCTGCTGTAAACCTTCAGCTTCAGTACAATTAAATCCATTTCCAGGTAGGAAGTGGGATTGTATATATGGTGGTTTGATCTTGGTAATGTCTACAGTATTTGTATCAGTTGTTAGATGATGTGCTTGTTCTGGAACAGTTAGATAGCTATTCCATACTTATTTCTCCCATTCCACATTATTCACACATATTTCCTCTTTACATTGGGTTTTGTTTTCATTCCATCTCCTTGTTTGTTAGAATGCTTTGTTTTTAATAATGTCGAGATAGTACAGCATTGCTTCCCAGTATGTATTACAAAGCTGGACTCATTTTATTAATTGTTGGTTGAGGATGGAAATAGTAGGAGGGAGATGGTGGAACGAGAGTACTAATAAGTTTGAGATAATTATGCATTGTGGTGATACTGATTCACAGCACCCCTTTTCAGGGTTTTGAAAGGTATAGAATACTTCAGATGTAGTTTACCATTCTCTTTTCTTGACGTGTTTTGGGACCATGCAATTTATGCAAACCTGGGGAAGCTGACTCTCCATCTAGGAGTTACAGTGAGGAATTGAATTCCAGACCACTAGCTCTGTAACTAGGTATTCAAATCAATCATGGAAGCTATGGTTATAAAAGTATGGGATTTTGTATAAGAGTTGATGAAAGGAAGACTTAGTAGGAGAACAAGCACTGCCACTGGGCATCATACATTGATGAAAACAATGTGTTGCAACATATGACAAAATTAATAATGTAACTTTTTAAATGTATTCATAACCTATTTAGAAGGGCAGTATGCAATGTTCTTAAATTGCTTTTTTCATCTTGAAGCTATTGATGTTGTTATCATGGTCACTATTCTTACGGATTAATCTTCATTTTTTTCACAGCAATGTATTCAGATTTTAATGTACTTAATTTTAAAGTACGTTTCAATTTACAGTAGCTTTGCATCAGAGAGAGTAACAGATCAAAGTAATCTGGGGGGGGTGAGCCCTGTAAATGTAGATGAAATGGCTGCTGAACAGAACATCTTTATGTTCACCCTCACAGTTGCTGCTATTCATGCTTCATTTTGCAGCCATTAGATAGCATGGGCAACTAACTATCTTAGAGACAAATATAACTCCATTAGTCAGCTTGCGTGGGTTGCTGATACAGAATGCAGTCAGTAATTTCTCCTGCTTGAGCTAGGGAAAAATCTATTACATCCTGTTGAAGCTGCTGTTAGCCAAGTAGGTGGAAAGTACATATCCAGAATTTGACCATCATCTTTCCTAAGTCTGATAGCTGTCTTATTTATTGAAACTCGTAATGCAACTATAGTAAGATCACATTGAGATTAACTCTATATGACATGTAATTTGCATAAGAAAAACAGATACAGAGACACGATAGCTGTGAAAGGCTGAGATTCTATTAGCAGTACCATTGTTGAAAATTTGGCATAGAACAAGTGGTTGCTTTCAGAACTCAAAAGGCAAGGTGTTAATGTTTGTGCAAATTCAAAGTAGTAGACATGCTGTGTTAAGAACTGCTGCTCTCAGACTAAGGCGATGTATAATTACTACTATGATACAAAAAAAGTTTGTAGTAGTTAGAATTATTCAAATCAGCAAGCTTAATGACGAATATAGGTTTTATGCATAGTTGGTCCACCTGAACGTTGAACCATGCAAGCATGACTTTCCTTTCTTTAAACTGAGGATAGTTAAGAGTTCCTCTGCAAGTGAGACTTACAGAGAAACCATTACCATTACCAGCATAATGTGTGCTATTTATGTCAAGAATATTTTGAATTCTTTACTCAACCTTGCAAGACTAACCTATCAATGCTTAAAATATATAATATACTAGCCAGACTTTCAGGTTAATGTCTCTTGCCACTTATGGTGGAAGTCTTTTGATCTTAAGAACTTCAAGTGTTCTGTTATTTTTTTAAAGTATTAGGTATTTTTCGCCTCAGCTTCTATGTCTGTCTACCTATTCATAGCTGTCTGTATCAATCTATATATGTATTTATCTCTCTGTTCCTCTTTATACCGGTCTGTCTCTCATAAAAGCAAATGGACAGATGCTAAAGATGTAATACAGTGTATGTTAATATTGTTAAAACTAAAATTAACTCTTTGTTTATGTTAGCATTTTAACTGCAATGTTTCAGTAATGTAACACAGCTCTAAAAATGTTATGTAACAATATGATGTAGCCTGTTAACTATTATATAGATAGGTTTTCATGTTAGTTGCTAACCAGAGTTGTCTGTATTCAGCTGTATTAAGCTTTCCTATTTTAAAAAAAATTGCTCTGTACATAACCATAAGAAATTCATATTTCAGAGCCAAAGAAGTATTAACAGAACCGCTATCGTTCTTCTTATGACATTAGCATTGTTTTCAGGACAGCCATTTAACTGGGGTCATTAATTGGCAGGTATATGATGCATCCTGCGGTTTTTTTTGCCTCTGGCTTCACTTACCGTTTTTGTTGGGAGGACCCAGAGAAGAACAGCATGATGATTATCAATGGCCTTAGTTTGATTATCATAGCATTATTCAGTTAATGTATTAATAAGAAATGTAATGAGTAGAAATATAAGAGTATTTTTTTCAGCTGGCTTCCCAAGTTGCATTGATATAAATACTTGTTGGCTTTTATTTTTATACACCAAGGTCAGTTCAAAGACGTTAAACCAGGCATGTCCAAACTTTGGCCCTCCAGATGTTTTGGACTCCAACTTCCACAGTCCTTTGCCATTGGAATTCTAAGCTTAGAATTCTGGGAGTTGTGGTCCAAAACATCAGGCGGGCCGAAGTTTGGACATGCCTGCATTAAAGCATTATCACCAGGGGGTGATGTTGACATTGCAACAGTGCTTCTTCCTAGTGCAAGAGAGTATTCTGAGAAGTTGCAAAGCACATGGGAGTAACCCATAGAAGTAACTCTTCCCTACCACACCCACCACCACCACCACCACCACTACGACTGGCAACCTTGCACTTAACTGTGTGAAAGAAATACTGCTTGGGCCTCACTATCATCCAGGCTGGGACGCCTTGTGGTTTCTTAAAACAGGAATGAGCAGCACATACTTAGTTTCCTGGGAGAGCTGCATTCCAACACAGGGACCCACAGAGAATTTAGACATATATTAAGCCCCGAAGGCCTCCCGTCTAGGGTTTTTCTTCAGGTGAGCAACTTGTAGTTGCCTGTAGATTTAGATCTGTTAGGGGGAACTCCAGCGTGGGGTTTGAAATTCAAAACATTCAAAACTGCTATCCCTAACGACAGAATTTTTCAATGGAAAATTCATGATACAGTACTTCAAGGGGGGGGCTGCTTAGTTATGTATGATGTTCTAGTCAGCTATTCATTATATCTTCCATTTTATCCCCCCCAACTGTACAAGATTCTCTGAATAGCCAAGCAAAGCACTATCTACAACCAAGTACAAATATAAAACTACTGTATACATATGCCATGGTGTGTAAATGCTTTCCTCCAAATTACTAGGTGGTTTTGTTAATTTGGCTGCAATTGGCACACTTACAGTGCAGACTAAATTTGATTCCAACTTATCTGGGATTTGTCACAATACTGTGTACCATTGCTGTCAGCCAACAGTTTATTTATTTATTTATTTTTATATTTCTATACCATGTCAATTTTCCCAAAGGAACTCTGGGCAGTTTACATAGAAATCAACACAAACAGTGGTTAAAGTTGAGGCAGAAAAATAATAAATCAGAAACAATAATACAATAAAAATAGAAAACAGAAAGCCTGGCAAGAGGCACAAAAGCAAAGGATGACGAGAACAACATTAGAACACGGGAGAACAAGACAAACGTTAGCAATTGCTGAAAGCCAAGTTTTTATGCTCTTTTAAAAGCTGTTAGGGGCTGAGCTTGGCAAATCTCGCTAGGCAGTTTTTTCCACATAGCTGGGCCAGCCACCGAGAAGGCCCGATTGCAGGTGGCAACCTTACAGGCCTCCCTAGGGGTGGCCACCCAGAGCGAGAGTGTCAGTAAAGCTCTGGTGGGCCGGGCCAGGAGGTCCGCTCTGCCAGATATTCTGGACCCAAGTCATGGAGGGTTTTGTAAACCAAAACCAGCACCTTGAACCTTATTTGGGAGGCAACGGGTAACCAGTGCAAGTGAGCCAGAAATGGGGTGATGCGGTCAAATCTGCCCATACCAACCACCAATCTGGCTGCATTCTGAACCCGCTGCTGTCACCGAACAAGGGTCAAGGGAAGCCCCATGTAAAGGGCATTACAATAATTATCCTTGACATGACCAGCGCCTGCACGACAGTCCTCAGGGAGTCCCCATCAAGGTACGGGTGAATCTGGACAATAAGCCTAAGTTGGTAAAAGGCCAACCTGGACATGGCTGCTACCTGGGACACCAGGGACAACGCCGGATCCAGGACACTGCCCAGACTCCTCACTCTTTGAACCAGCGAGACGACAGTCCCACCCAGACTGGGAAGAGGGCCACTGCAACCAATCAGCCACCCACCCCAAAGAACAAAACCTCAGTCTTCTCAACGTTGAGTTTGAGCCTGTTAGTCCTGGTCCACTCCAGAACTACAGCCAGGCAACGATCAAAATTCTGGACAGCCTTTATTGCAGAGGTGGAAAAGGAGAGATAGAGCTGTGTGTCATCAGCATACTGTACTTTGTTCTCTCTATATGCCAAGTTGAAGTACACCTAGTTTCATGCATAGTTCTTCTAGGCATCAATGCCTGCATAAGTCTTTCCCAAACATAAAACATCAGTCTGTGGAAACAATATTTCTCTACAGATTAAAACAAGACCAAGATTTTTACAAGGCTTTGTCCTACAGGAAACCAAGGGGCTATATCCGAATATTTGCAACTATACCACACTTACTAGAACAATAAGGTTTGGGTAAATACTGTCTCTTTGGCTTGAAAACAGAGATGAACACCACCCCTAGAGTCGGACAACTAGCACGCATGTGCGGGGGGGGGGGACCTTTACTTTAAACTAGTCATTCAGTGGGTTTCACTTCGTTGGAGTTAGCAGTTGGCTCAAGTTCAAGGCTGGCGTGCATCTATTTTCCTGACATCTCAAATAATGTTTCATAGATTCCATACTGTTGGGCTGCAAATTTTTGATTCAATATATGTTATGGGCAGGAATTGGGAAGGTAAAGTGCTTAATGACTGCAATCCTTTGACTGACAAGATTGGGAGAAACCTTCCAATCCATATCAGAGGTGAATCAAAACCCCGTACCACCTCTGATTTGAGACTTGCAGCTACATTTCCCATTTAATGGATTATTCCATCTATAAGAATTCCATGTATATGATGAACCCCACTTTTCCAACCCAAAATTACAGTTTCATAAATGTGAAGTTCTCTCCTTGGCGTACCTCCATGTATAAGATGACCCTCAATTTTTAGTCTAACAGTTTTAGACAACAGCATAGTCTTATACATGGAAAATACTGTAGTTTTAAAAACAGTCTGGAGATCTGCAGAGCTGGAATGACCATGTTGTTGTTTTTTTGCACCATCCAAATCTCTGTGGTGCCAGCATGATGAATATTTATTTATTTACTTGCTTACGTACTTACTTACATTTATTTATACCAAGCATTTCTCCCTAAAAGGACCCAAGGCAGATTTCATAATTAAAAGACAATATGAAAGATAACATCAGTGAGGATACAAATATGTTAAAAGGTCAAATAAATATCATACAAAAATATAAGAAATACCAAAACGCATTCAAAACCGCAAGGTCCAATAATCCATTAAAGAAGAAAAAAAACACACACACACTCAGGCAGGCAGCCACTGAGGGGGAGCTTGCATGAAAAAGCAGGTATTTGAGTGGGACCAGCCTGGCCTCATGTGGGAGGATGTTTCAAAGTCTGGAAAGATCTGTACAGGATAGAAAGCTAGCTTTTGTTTGTGAATGTGCAATTTTGACTTTACATGAGTGTTTAGCTTCAGTAATGAACTGGATGAGGATGAACAAATTGAAATTAAACCCAGACAAGACAGAGGTGCTGCTGGTCTTTTGAAAGGGAGAACAAGGGATAGGGATGCAACCGGTACTGGATGGGATCACGCTCCAATTAAAAAAAGAGGTACGCAGCTTGTGGGAACTCCTGGACTCATCCTTGAGCCTAGATGCCCAGGTCACAGCTGCGGCCAGGAGCACATTTGCACAGTTAAAGCTAATATGCCAATTATGCCCACTCCTAGAGAAACCTGCTCTGGCCATGGTAACCCATGCCCTAGTGCCATCCCAGCTGGACTACTGTAATGCGCTGTATGTGGGGCTTCTGATGAAAATCCTCAGGGAACTTCCAATGGGTCAAAAATTCAGCAGCTAGATTGCTGACTGGGGCGGGTTACAGAGACCACATTACACCTTACTAAAGCAGCTCCACTGGCTACCAATAAGCTATCGAGCAGAATTCAAGGTGCTGACCTTGACCTACAAAACACTATACGACCTGGGCCCTAGCTAGGTCAAAGATTGAATCTTACAGTATGAACCAACTCGGGTGTTGTGGTCAAGGCCCTTCTCTCCATCCCACCATCCTCACAGATAAGTCTCGTGAGAACCCATGAAAGGGCCTTCTCGGCTGCTGCACCCAGACTTTGGAACTCCCTTCCACTGGAGGCCAGGACTGCCCCATCTCTGCTGTCTTTCCAGAAGCAGGCAAATACCTTTCTCTTCAGGCAAGCTTTCCCTGAATGATGGACTACCTACTCTGTCTTTTTAAGAATCTACCATACATGGCTATACAGACTTTGTTTTTATAACCACGTTGTGTTTATATTTCTCCTTGTGAGATTGAATTGACATGTTATCAATTGTTAGTTTTAATGTTGCCTTCTAATGCTGTGAGATACCCCTCAATTCCCTGTTTCTCTGACTTAATTTATCTTAATTATAATGGAATGTATATTGTCTCTCCTTACTGTAAGCCACCTTGGGTCCTTTTTCCATGAGAAAGGTGGGGTAAAAATACTCAAAAACAAACAAACAAATAAATAATGTTTAGTTTTCTAATAAATGTAGCACCAGACATGCTGTTTATTTAAGGGGTCTGCTCTAGTTTGATTTAGCCTGACAGTGACCCAGATTTTTAAAAAAGCCATGAATAATAAATAAATAATAGTGAATAATAATGGAGAAGCAAATTTTAATAACCAATTGATTAATTAGTATTTTAGAATCCTCCATCAAATACCCTTTGTATCTTCCAAGACTTGTCCTCCAAGATATACAGAAATCATTTCCAAACTAACTTCACACTTTTGCATTCTGGAAACTTGGAAAGACACAGTGGTTGGTGGTATTAGAAACTACCAAGGAGCTGAAACATGTCCTGCCATTTCAGCCCTGCCCAGGTGTGATAGAATCTGGGTTTATCAAGACACATAGAGGGTGTGACTAGTTCTGCTTCCTTCATTGTCACTTTTTTGGTGCAGTCAACCACAGTTCTGAAAAAGAGAGGTTCCTACTCTTGTGTATACTTGACACATGAGCAACATTCCTTAAAGATAAAGATTTTTGCTAAGTCTAAATGTGTTAGTCAAAGGACCTAGTGGACAGAAGGGCAATAGAGGGGCAGGGCTAGACACGCTCTCCAAATGTGTTGACAAACACAGCCTGATAGGACTTCCACAATCCTTTGGAGACGATCATCCACCATAGCAATTGAAGCAGCCTTTGTTCCTGAACATAATGTGTTGACATCTAATTTAAGTAGCTTTGTCCAGCCACAGATGTGGGGGTAGCCTATAATTAGTAAGCAGAGCTGAAAACACCTTAACATTGAGGAGAGGTTATTAAGGCAGTTTTTTTCCATGTTTGTCAAATCAGAGCCTTGTCACCACTAGTTAATTTGCATAATCCTGGTGTGAAAAAAGCTCATAAGATGATTTTCAGATTTCCACATTAGCTGAGAATGTTTTCTGTTCCAATCCACGCTACCTATCACATGTGTTCCTGGCTTCATTGCATCAAGAGAAAGAGAGAGAAACATATTTTTTGCTTCGTAATTGTACACATGAATAGTTATATTCAATTTTGCACACACGTTTCTGAAGTGCAGAATACCAGACTCCTCATACTGAATTCAGCTCCTTCCTTGATCCTGTATAACACATAATATGGTTCCAGCTGAAATACTACATATATATCCTCAGGATATCTGGTGATGGCCCATATATTTATACAAATGAGCTATATTTTCTTTACTTGTCCACATGTATTTCTGAGCCTTCCCAGGGGAGCCTGGTTGAGCGACGCGGAGCGACCAGATTGCTCCGTGCCGCCCTCCCACGCACCCCCGAGGCTTCTCCGGGGGGCGGGGGCAGCGCGGAGCGATCCGGTCGCACCCCCCACACGCACACACAGTGCAGGTACTGCGATCCCGCGATGTATCGGGGCCGCGGTACCTGAACCGTGAAATGTGTGTAGGCCTATGTTACGGATTTTTTATGACTCTGTGGTAGCTTCAGCTCTTTTCTACGCTGTAGTCTGCTGGAGTTCAGGTAGTACTGAACGGGATAAGAACAGACTGAACAAGCTGGTCAGGAGGGCTAGCTCTGTCTTGGGATGCCCTCTGGATTCTGTGGAGGAGATGGGTAAGAGGAGGATGTTGGCCAAGCTGACATCCATTATGAACAATACTTATCACCCACTGCACCAGACAGTGGATGCTCTGCGTAGCTCCTTCAGTGGCAGACTCAGACATCCCCGGTGTGGGAAGGAGCGCTATCGCAGGTCCTTTATTCCCGCTGCTGTGAGACTCTTCAACTCTACAGTTTAACTTATTCATATGGGGTATATATACTGTAGCTTCTCTTTATATTTATTTTTATATACAATTTTTAGTGTAATATTTGTATATTGGGTTTCTTATTTTATTTAATCTCTATTAGCTATTTTGTTTTCTCTCACACACACTTTACACTTTTTTGTGCACCTAGATATCTTTACTTGTTTTTTTAATATTGGGAGCTGTGTAACAAGTAAATTTCCCCAGATGTGGGATCAATAAAGATTTATCTTATCTTATCTTATCTTATCTTATCTTATCTTATCTTATCTTATCTTATCTTATCTATCTTAAATGGGGGGGGGTTACTGTACTACAATTTCACTGACAAGGTTGGCTGAGAGAATTGTTCCAAGAGAGTTTTTGTAACAAGGTAACAAAATTAAAGCAAAAATCAAAGAGTTCTGCTTACATACTGCCCAGTAGCACTTGAAGCACTCTCTGGGCAGTTTACTTCTTTCTTTTAAATTATGCAGCCTACACATTTACTCCTCGCCACCAGCGAGCTGGGCTCTCAATTTACCAACCTCAGAAGGATGGGGGACTGAGTCAACCTTGAGCTGGCTACCTTAGCCTGAGATCAAACTCAGGTCATTAGCAGAGTCTTAAGTGCAGTACTGTAGTTGAACCACTGCACCACAAAATCTCTGTAAAGAAGCATGATCTAACCATTCTTTCATAGCTCATATTTTTATGGTTACACTATAAATTTGCTTTTAATTGGTACACTTATGCAGAGATTTTTAACCATCTATTTTTGGGAGGCAGTGTAGTACCATCAATTCTCCTCTGGACCTCCTGATATTGATACTTTACTACCGGTTGGGACGGTGAGGTGTGGAGAGCAAAAATAGTAAGTGCTGCTTTCCATACTGAGAATTAAAACTAACCTCTCCCCCATACTAAGAAGTTCTAGTTTTGTAGTGCTTCCCTAGGTACACAGGGCTGTGTTTAATTTTTCCAAACCCCTCATCCTCTTTGTGTATATGGACCCTGTTCTCATCTAAGTCCCTGCCCTCTCCTTGTTTATCAGAGAAGTATTTGCATTGAGTGGAAGTGTAATAAAGCAGAGGTTTTGGCTGTGTAAGGCACTCCTGCTTTTGTTCAAGTCCATGTAACTTCCTGCTTTAACATGGAATTCTGGAGGTTGGTCTTGGAGTCACTGTCCTATTCCTTGCTGTAGTTCATGACAAAGTATTTGAATGGATTTTGTAAAATCTGATAAACTCTGCCAAGCAATGAATGAAGTTTCTAGAAGCCACTCAGCCTAAATGTATGCTTGTAGGTACATGCTCTGTATATGTACCTAAATTTTACTCTGTAAATCCACAAGAACATGATATGGTACTTACAGAGTCTGGTCACTATCCCATCTAGGTAAGTATTGTCTATACCAGTGGTTCTCAACCTGTGGGTCCCCAGATGTTCCTGGACTGCAACTCCCAGAAGTCTTCATCACTAGCTGAGCTGGCCAGGATTTCTGGGAGTTGCTGGCCAGAAACATCTGGGGACCCACAGGTTGAGAACCGCTGGTCTATACTGATGGGTTTGTTTACATGTCTATCCCAACCCTACATCTGAAGGTACCGGTAATACCAACATTTAAAGCTAGACTCTGCTATGTGAAAAATGTGCTCTAGCATTGAATTGTTCCCCTATATGATCTCTAAATTTGAGTACATTCTAATGACATACATGACATAATTGTAACTCTTAACATAGGTGGTGCTGACATTATGTCCTTCTTACATGTAACTATTTGCAATGAGCTGTTTGGTATAGTCCATATTTTCCTTCCTTAGTTTTTACATACAAAATACATGTTATGCTTCCTTGACATCTCCTGTACGTATAAAATTTGTTGTTGTGTCATTACAGTCGTGACCGACTCTTTGTGACCCCATGTCCATGGAGTTTTCTTGGCAGGAATACTGGAGTGGTTTGCCAGTTCCTACTCCAGACGCCTACAACACCTGGTATTCCCTGGCAGTTGCCCATCCAAGTACTAGACAGGCCCGACCCTGCTTAGCTTAGCTCTGCTCAGGGCATCTAGGCAGTATTCATATAAAATACGTTTATCCAAATTACTAGAGAACATTAAACAATTTGCATAAGTAGTAGTGTCATTACTCAAATATTGAGCCAAGCCATATTGCTCAAGCCATTTAACTCGTACCACCCACTTCTAAATTTCCTTTTCCCCACCCTGTACAAATATTGACAGATTTTCACATCCATTTCTGTGCTAAAAGCAAAGAGATATTAAAGATTAATCCTTTGTTTTCCTCTTTCACACCTCCCTACCTTCTTCCTTCAGCAGCCTATCTTGCTCACTTGTGTAGGTGGCTTGGGGAGGGGGGAACAGGTTTGCCTAGACCAGCCAGCAGTCGAGAACAAACATTTCATTTGGATTGTGTAGTAGTTAGGGGGGAAATTGCTGTCTATTAGGTAGGTAATCAGGTTTTGCAAGGCTGAGCAGTGGAAGAAAAGAATCATGAGGTAGCTAATTAGTTGTTTTCAGGGTTTGGAGAACCTCCCATACTCCTATGGTCCTCCTTACAAAAACTGCTTGACTGTGACAACTTCACCTCCCTGCCCACAGGTTTGGCCTTCTGCTGCACAGAGAACCCAGAGCTGAAAAAGTGCTAATTCGCTCAGCCTCCTCCAGCCAGGTCTCTGTAAATGCTGGCCAAGTCAACGCATTCATTCAGGATCAAGTCTTGGATGGCTGATGCTTCCCTTTCTCTAACCTGGCATTCAGCAGCAGAATTTTTAACTCAGGGGAGCTATAGCCAAGGCTATCCAGGCTATCTGAATTGGGAGACAACCAGGATCCGATTCCTTGCCCCACTCTTAGGTCTCCCCTTTAATTGTCTCTCTTCTCTGTATCTTCCTCTACCATGTTCCTGTGGCACCCTCACCATCACACCTATTTGAAAAACGTCTCCCACCCAGAACAGACCATGACCAACGTTCCCTTTAATTCCCATCCTTACGATGCAGGGCTCTGTGGGCAAACCGTACGCCACCCACCTCTCCTCCCATGGAGGTTCCATCACAACAAAAATGAAACAGTTGTGACAAGTGCATGGGAGTGGAAAAAGCGCTGGGGGAGGGGCAGGGGCTTGCACATGCTCACCTTAGAGGAAACCTTGATGTGATACTTATATGTATAAAAACTATATGCCCATAATACAAATCATGCAAGCAGGCAGGCAAATAAAAATGAGTCCCGTTATGCAGAAAGCCCAGCCCCTCCCCTGAAGCAGCTCTCTCTCCAAAGGGGCAACTCCCATTTGACATGGCTCTGATAGCTATAGTTGCACCCTTGTGTGTGTTGTGTCGTTACAGTCATGACTGACTCTTCGTGACCCCATGTCCGTGGAGATTTTTTGGCAGGAATACTGGAGTGGCTTGCCAGTTCCTACTCCAGGCGCCTACAGCACCTGGTATTCTCTGGTGGTCGCCCATCCAAGTATTAACCAGGGCTGACCCTGTTTAGCTTCCGAAATCAGGCAAGATCGGATGTGCTTAGGGCATCTTTTCCCCTGCAAATCTCTGCTTTTGAAGACGACTGCTTCCTCCTCCTCCTCCTCAGCCCGGTGGCTGGTTATGACAGGGGAAAGCAGAGGCAGCCAAGTTGCAGCAAAGTGCTAACGGTTACAAAAAGGTAGAAAACTAGAGGAGATCCACAGGCTCGAGTCCCACAGGAAGAGTGTGCAGCAACAATCACTTGTCTCTCAGACAGTGCTCAGCAAATGTTCAGGGGCTCTCCTCCAGAAAGCATAAATGTTAATGCCATTTAATTCAAGTTCTCATATAGGAGTGGATTGGAGATTGGGAAATAGAGGCCAAAATGGCCTATAACGAGGAAGGGGTAATTAATTGGAGAATGGGAGACAAATGCCTCTCTCTTTCAACAGACTTTACCTTAGTGATTGGTTATTTAAGGGTGGGGGTTAAATGGAGTGTTATGCCTTGTTGCTTTGAATCTGGTTTTTGTGTTGATTTCGTTCACTCTGGTTTTTGTGTTGATTTCGTTCACCATTTTTAGCGTGGCATTTGTTTGATTCTTTTACATATTTGTATACTTAATGTTAATAACTTTTAAATATTGTCTTTCAATGATATAAGCTGCCTAAGGCCCTTTTTAGGAGAAAGGCAAGCTTAAAATGTTTTAAATAAATAATTAAATTTAATAAATATGGTGGAAGGGCAGAGAAGACAGGGACTTAATGACTGCTTCTTTTACATACTGCAATTCTGAAATAACTAGAAACAGCAGTGCTACTATAATCAACCGGGAATAACTCGGCTTCTATAAGAAAGGTTGTTCTGGTGAAAGATTGGAAAGGTTTCTTAACCATAAGAAACAAGTGTCTCATAGTAAAGTGGATTGCCTTAGAATGTGTTAGACCCTCCTTCTTATTGAAGGTTTCTAAAGAGAAGTTGAATGACCATCTATCGGGAATATTCTAGTGGTCATCTCCTACATTGGCAGAGCATTAGACTAGACAATCCCAGGGATCCCTTTCAACTTCACAGTTCTGTGAAACAATTCCTCTGTGACTTATACAAGTTAAAGAATTGATGGTTCACCATTAGGAACTAGGCTCAGAAGAACTGAATAAACATATTCCTCCCCAATGTAATGTATTGCATGCTTTTCAGTTTGTGTAAGCTGCTTAAGACCTTTAGGATTGTGTATGATATATACATCAAATAAATAAGCATGTATCTCCAGCCTTTGAAAGTTCTCACTTACTTGGTACTGCTTATCTCAGTGGTGGCAAACCTTTGGCACTCCAGATGATTTGGACCACAACTCCCAGGATTCCAAGCTTGTATTGCCAGTGGCAAAGGGCTGTGGGAGTTGTGGTCCAAAACATCTGGAGGGCCAAAGTTTGGCCACCACTGTTTTAAGACAATCAAGTGAGTGGTCATATACACTTCTCTCCACCCTAAGCATTTTTTCTCCCCTGCCACACCCATTGTGACCATTTTGTTTTGGCCGTCATGGAGTTCGCCACCACTGGCTTATCTATTTCTGGTGCTCTATTTAGCAACTATAGCTGAGGGAGATGGAGTGAAACAGTACTGGCAGAAGAAGGGCAAACGCTCATTGTATTACTTATATGAAGTGTCTCCTTGTAATTAGAACAGGAGATGTCCATGCCTCTATCTCTGACTTGACATCCTGTCTCATGGTTGAACTACCCTCCCCAACTTCTGCTTGGTTTTGCTATGGTTTGTAGAAGAAGCTGACTGTGGTTCATACGGGCAAGTCCATAGAGCTTGTGTAAAGGGAAAATAAAAGATTACAAAACTTTCAGTGTAGCAGATGCAATGATATTGCAGTACAGTGTAGGTGTACCCTGATCATTTTTATTTGTGGGCCATACTCTGATGTACTTGCATGGAATAGGCTTGACACAAAGAAATAATAGGCAGGGATTTCTGAGAAAGTAATATTTTCTCAAGCGATTTCAGGCCAAAATCAACAGAAAAATAAAGAAGACAAAAACAGTTTGGCATCTTAAAGACTAAGTCCTATATTTTAATGTGAGCTTTTGTGGACAAGTCTACTTCCTCAGACCTGTCATATTAAAATTCAGCAGTTAGTCTGTAAGGTGCCACAATATTTTGGTGTCTTTATTTTTTTATTTTGGTTTTGGTTTTGGCCTGATATACATACAGTGATGGCGAACCTTTTACAGACCGAATGCCCAAACTGCAGTTCAAAATCCACTAATTTTTTTGCAAAGTGCCAATACAGTAATTTAACCTGTATACAGGTGGCTATGAAGGGGCGATGTCGGGTGCCCTCAGAAAGGGCTCCGAGTGCCATCTTTGGCACACGTGCCATAGTTCACCATCACTGGACTAGCACAAATTAATATGGCAACTTCTAAAACTTTTTTCTAAACTGTTCTTGGTTGATTGGTTTTTCCTGTTTTTTTGCCATGGCTCATAATTTGACTTTATTTCTGGGTTTTTGTGTTGTGGAATCAGAGTGGCTATCATACTGAAGTAAATTTAAAATAAGGCTTTAAAACATTAGTTGAGTAAGTAGTCTAACAACTTTCATTGAGTATTTTAAGGACTTGATGCTCTGTCATCAGGGAGGAGTTGATTAATGGAAAGAAAGCTTTTGAATTTCCTGCCATGCCAGATACTGGTACGGGGAAGAAATAATTATGAATGAGTAAAACTTACCTTTTTATGAATGAATGCTAATTGAAAACTTGCTTTCTGTTAAGCTAGCAGTCTGCAACTTGCTGTGAATCCTGTTTTAAAGAGCAGAGAGGAAAAACAGCTGACATCCTATATATCATAATTCTGTATTTTTAGAAAATACAGGTTTCCTTCCAGGCAGGGTGCAGTTTGACTACATTTTTAAGCATTAGATTTCTTCTGCTTCAGTGAAGTCTGCCTAGCAGTTCCTTCTTGTGCTTGTCTTAGGTTTTGTGAATTGGCTGGAACAGTTGCAGAGCCAATTTGCTGGCTTAGAGAACTACAAAAACAAAAATCTCAGCTGTTTTATGTGGTGTGGACAAAAGATTTGTCATGTGTTTTATTTTCTTCATTATGGTACTACATTTCCCTACTCGATTCAGGCATCACAAACTCTGACATTGTGAAGACTGTTCTAGGGGAGTACCCAGTGGCCTTCCCTTCCCTTCCCTTTCATTTTCATTATGATTTCTTTCTCGAGTCTGAAGGGGAAAGATCCCTAGGTTTATGCTCACATATACAAATTACATGCAAGCAGGAACCTCTCATTTTCAAGGTTGATGCTAAAGGCATGAAGAAACCAATGACAAAGGGACATTTCAACCTTCAAGAAAATTCACAATGTCATAGTTTATAATACCTGAACAGGACTCAGGTGCTTCCCTGTAAGGATGTATCTAAGAGACATGAAACTTGCAGATTGTGGAAATGCCGCTATACTTAGTGACCTACTTAAAAACACTACCATATGCCATGGTGTTTTAATGTCCTGTGCTAATTTTTGACCTAGGTATTATGATACTTGGACTAAGTGTATTTGTACCTCAATGATTGTAGCAATTTGATTCCACTTCATCTATTGTGGCTTCATCCTATGGAATCTAGACATTTGTACTTTGGTGAGGTACTTAAAATGCCCTGCCATTATAAAACTCAGAGCAAAGTTGGCTATGCGTACATGCCCTAAGCACATCCAATCTCACCTGATATCGGAAGCTAAGCAGGGTCGGCCCTGGTTAGTACTTGGATGGGAGACCACCGGGAAATACCAGGTGCTGTTGGCGCATGGAGTAGGAACTGGCAAACCACTCCAGTATTCCTGCCAAGAAAACTCCATGGACGTAGAGTCACGAAGAGTCGGTCACGACTGCAACGACACACACAAACACACAAGTTGGCTAGTGAGGCTGGAGGAAGGCCTCTAACCTGAGCCAAACTGCTTCCTGGGAGAAGCTTCCACATCTGACCCTTCTTCCCTTCCAGCGAGCCATTCCCCACACATGTAGGCAAACAAGGAAATAAATTCGTAGTTGTCTTCTAAGAAACCCCACAGAGACTGTGTGTGCGTTCAGGGGGGTGTCTTCAGCCTTTAGCACATTGGGGAATTAGAAAATATTTCAATTCAGCTCTTACTCATACCAGCTCCATTGAGATAAAAAAAGTATAGCTGCAGTCCTGTGTCCTGCAGGCTAGGTTAGATTTAATCCATGTTTTTCAATATCCACAGGAGTGGGGTGAGGGTGCTTGGAACCAATCCCCTGAAAATAAAAATTGGACCAGTTGCATCTAGTACTACTGTTACAGATTTATACTACAATTCTGATTCAATGTTTATTCATGATTCTCTAATCATCTCAAATCCAAGCAACTAATAAGAATTTTAGCCCTTTATCAATGGATGGTAACATAGACCATTTTAAATCTTATATATTACATTGATAATTAGGTTATATGAGATTTTTAGATACAAAATGTTAACTTATAAAACCAAAAGGATAAGTCTTCTGGAAGAGCACACAGTAATAGCAGACCACCAAAATACAGCCATTTTAGTAAAAGTAAGTTGCCTGTCTATATAGGAAATGCCTATCTGCCTCAGGTTGCATTTCATTTCAGTGAAATTCAATATTTAAATTCTATTTGTGGTACTACCTATTAGAACCCTCAGACCACCACAGGTTACCCTCCTACCCATGTTTAACTGTATTTTCTATAAGAATGGTGGTGGTTAGTTATTTGTGTGAGCTGGACATAAAAGTAGAACAAAATAACATAAGAAGAGCCATGCTGGATCAGGCCAAAGGCCCATCTAGTCCAGCTTCCTGTATCTCACAGTGGCCCCACCAAAAGTGTCTGGGAGCGCATGAGACAAATATCTGTCTCTTGATACCACTCCTCTGCATCTGGCCCTTGAAGTACCCTGATTTTAAGCCTGGAGATCACACATCTCCATCATAGTGATGGACTTTTTCTGCAGGAATTTGTCCAATCCCCTTTTGAAGGCATCCAGGCCAGATGCCATCACCACATCCTGTAGCAGGGAGTTCCATGGACTAACAACATGCTGGGTCAAAAAAACTAGTTTCTTTTGTCTGTTCTCACTCTCCCAACCCTCAATTTGAGTGAATGTCCCCTAGTTCTGGTATTTTGTGACAGGGAGAAGAGCCTCCCTCTAGCCACCTTACTCATGATTATTTTGTACATCTCAGTCATTCCCCCCTCAGGCGCCTTTTTCCAGGCCAAAGAGCCCCAAATGTTTTAGCCTTTCCTCATAAGGGAGATGCCCCAGCCCAGTAATCATTTTAGTCGCTCTCTTCTGCACCTTTTCCAGTTCCACTATGTCTTTTTTGAGATGCGGTGACCAAAATTGTACACAATACTACAGGTCCGGCCTTACTATCATTTTATACAATGGCATTATAATGTTGGCTGTTTTATTTTCAATCCCCTTTTTGATAACCCTTAGCATGGAATTGGCTTTCTACCATCTTCCCTGGGACAGACGTAAGGCTAACCAGCCTATAGTTTCCCGGGTCCCCCCCTTCCTTTTTTTAGAAAATTACATCCACTATGGGAGACTTGAACTCACTTTATAATTCTGGTTTTGCTCCCTTGGATGTGTGTCCCCAGCTGACACAGTGTTACTTTGTGTTTTTGCAAGCATCAGTACAAGAGCAGATTTATTGTCACATAGCCCAGCCCATAATACTATTGCTCATGTTCACTTTAGAATGGGACAGAATCCTGAGAACATCTTTAAAAAGAAACTAGTTGCAAAAAATCTGATTTTGCACTAAAACCTGTGCAAGAACTTATTTGTTAACAGCTTGCAATCTAACAAACAAGACATAGAGATTTTCTGTCTCTAAAAGTATGGAATTCTAGGTGACCTTAAATCCCTTAGTGCAGGCTGGCAGTAAATGAGACCTTCCTCTTCCTTAAATAAAGTTCCTGTTTCCCTAAATAAAAGTACACTTGTTTATCTTGACTACTCTTAGGGCATTGTTTTATGTGAACAAAGATTAGAATTTCCCTTTGGCAAGTACATTCGGTTTGCAGCTAGTAGAACATCTTGTACTTGACAAATTTGCTTGATGTTAGTTTGCAGTATTTTGCCAGGAATGGACTCAAAATCTGTGTCTTCTATACAGTATCTATCTTATCTATCCATCAATCGAGGATACATCAATACAAGGATACAAACATGTGTGTGTGTGTGTGTGTGTGTGTGTGTGTGTGTGTGTGTACAGTGTATATATACTGTATAAATTCAGTCCATATCTATCTATCTGTCTATCTATCTTTCTATTTATCTATCTAAAGAAGTGTAGATTTAATGAAGAACTTGAACAGTATCAAATAGCTGCATCCTACATGGGTTAGAAAACAATCCATGATTCCGTTGCTACCAAAATCTCATAGTACAGGCAAAAATGCATCCTATGAGTAGAAATGAATGGGTCAATGCTAAGTGAAGAACTGTTGATACAGTAAAAGGAGCCCAAAGGCATCCAGAAATTACTCTATACATAAGCTACTGTGCAGCTGACATTATATAAAAGATGTGGGTGGATGAAGAGAAAGAGTCTTAATGTAACAGAATATTGAAGGCTTAAAGATAACATGTTTTAGCTGCCACCTTCTTCAGCTGTTATGCTGTGTATAAAATGAAACTGTACCTGAACAGAAAGGAAGGCATGATACAAAGTTTGCCATTTGGTGTGAAAGAGTGATATCAAGTGTTACCTTCCAGATTACAATCATATGATATTAAAGTACTGAGCATACCTATGTTACACAGCTATATCAGTTTGAGTTTTGAGCTTCCTAAGGAGTAGAGATGTAAAATTTCCAGAAATTCTGAAGCTTGGGGGAAAAAAACAGTTTTTTTTTCTTTTTAATTTTTTGGGCAAAAATGGAAAATTTCAGATTTTTTTTTAAAAAAATGCTACATTAGTACTCCCTTCCATTTTACAGCTTGAAAATCATTCTGTTGCTTTAACAACATAAAATATGACTATGGACAATTCAACTTGGCATAAAATTATCACAACTACCATATTAACATATAGTGTATACAAACAATTATTACAAACAGAAGTTACTTTTTAAATAATATTTATTTGTAATTGCAAGTAACAAATTGAGTAACAATCTCCTGAACTGTTTGCTAGTTTATGTGGAACAAAATAAAAACGGTACAAAACAATGTTTAGAAATCCAGAATTAGTCATACTTCCTCTCCACAGAATTAAATAAAAATAAAATAAAAACCTCATTCTCATAAGGATTGAAGAACGGGGAAATGTATTTATTTATTTATTTATTTATTTATTTATTTATTATATTTATATCCCGCTTATCTACTGGGTACTCTAAGCGGCTTACATGAAGGCTGCAAGGCCAGCGAAATACAATAAATAGTCAATCAGTAATCAAACAGACAAACCTATAAACACCCTAGACACTGTTAAAACCAAATAACACCTCGACTAACGCGCAAATTGCGATGGCTAGGTTTTAACTATCGCCAAAGGCCCCACGAAAAAGGTAGGTTTTCAGAGCCTTTCAGAAGGCCAGCAGGGACTCTGCAGAGCGCACTTCACTGGGGATGGAATTCCAGAGGCTGGGGGCCGCCACAGAGAAAGCCCGGGTCCGAGTACTCGTCCTCCGGGCTTCCCGAGGGGTGGCGACCCGAAGCAAGTGCGCTCGCGCCTGCCGAACGGGACGGGCCGAAGTTGACCGCTGAGCGATACGCTCTGCCAGGTAGTCCGGTCCCAAGCCATGGAGGGTTTTATAAACTAAAACCAGGACCTTGAATCTAATCCGGGCTGCAACGGGCAACCAGTGCAAGCGGACCAGGACTGGGGTGATGTGGTCTTAACGACGCGCACCAACCACCAGCCTGGCCGCCGCGTTCTGGACCCGCTGCAAGCACCGGAGAAGATTCAAGGGCAACCCCATGTAGAGCGCGTTACAGTAGTCCAGCCTCGAGATCACCAGAGCTTGGACCACTGTTCTCAAGGAGCTCGCGTCGAGGTATGGGCGGATCTGGGCGATCCGACGGAGATGGAAATAGGCGGACCTGGTCACCGACGCCACCTGGTGCTCCATGGCAAGCACTGGGTCCAGGAACACACCCAGATTCCGCACCCTCTCCGCGAGCTTTCCCCCCAGACAGGGAAGAGGGCCACCGTACCCCGACGGCGAGCTCCCGAAGAACATAACCTCCGTCTTCTCGCGGTTGAGCTTAAGCCTGTTCGCCCCGGTCCAGGCCAGTACGGGCTCCAGGCACCCGTCGAGAACTTCCACAGCTTCCACAGCAGAGGTGTTAAAGGAGAGATAGAGCTGCGTGTCATCAGCGTACTGATGACAGCAGACTCCAAAACTCCTGATGACCCCCGCCAACGGCCTTACGTAGATGTTAAACAGCATGGGGGAGAAGGGAGTGGGACTAAGTTTCAATGATATTTTTTAGAAATGGTTTGGAAAATATTTGAACACCCTGTCTTAACATATTTTATTCATCATGTTAAAATAAAACGTTCCATAATCATTTCTTTTTTCATTTTTTCCAATTTTTCAGAAAAAAAAGGCTTCAGGAAAAAAATGTGGGAGAAACCTATTTTCCCCCATTTTTTCCAGGTTTTTTCTCCTGAGCTTTCACATCTCTACTAAGGAATCGTGGGTTCACTGAATTCTGCTCTAGTGCACTACTCTAAATCAGGGATCTCCAACCTCTGGGCTGTGCTACCCTTCAGTTAGCAGGGTTCCTTTTAAGGCAGTAGTGGCCAAACTTTGGCCCTCCAGATGTTTTGGACCACAACTCCCACAGTTCTTTGTCATTGGCAATACAGGCTTGGAATTCTGGGAGTTGTGGTCCAAAACATCTTGTGGTCTAAAGTTTGGCCACCACTGTTTTAAGGCAATCATTTGAGCGGTCGTGCACACTTCACTTCTCCCCCCTCCCCGGCACCAGGTTTTTCTCCTCTGCCACACCCATTGTGACCGTTTTGTTTTGGCCGTCATGCAGTCAAAACTGGAGGGTTGTTGCATTGCCACTTGCACATGGTGGGACTGTTGTGTGTGTGTATGCACATGCCTCTTGAATTCAGTGGTGCATTGTGTGTGCAGACACGTACCTTTTGAGCACAGGGGTGCATTGTGTAAGAGTGCACACACAAGCACGATGCTGGCCTCTCGGAACAAAATGGTTGGGGGATTGCTGCTCTAAACTACATCATGTGAATTCTAAATACCTCACTGTATTATGAATCTAGGATGGCTTCAACGTGTTTGAAATACCTTCATATTGGTATAACTGTGGAACGTAGTCAGAATATCCAGACGTGCTTTCTTTCCAATGTTGTTGGATCAGATGATTTTCTGAAATGTATGTGCTTTGTAACTGCCTGTTTCACAGTTGCAAAACTCTGTTTGCTAAGGTGTGTACATTGGTCTGTTTTATTTCCCTACTGAGGATGACATCCTGGGCATTTGCATTCCACGATAGAAACTGTATTGCATGACTTGGCAGGTGACGCTTTGTTTGATACAGCAAATCCTGCCCCTCACGGTGCTCTTGAAAGTAACTGCCTTACTGAGATAAATACCACCTATGCAGTAGCTCATGGAGTCATAAACATGTGATCCAGGACTAAAGGTAGATAATTGAAAAATGATTTCCTTGTATAAATTGAAAACCAGAGGAAAGCTATCACAGGGGGGCTTATTTATTTAGCAAAACGTTCAGCGCTAACAGTAGATAGCTTTTCATGATACCCAAAGTATTTGAGGTTTTTTTTTTTAAAATACCAGTAATCTGTATGCGTGGATGTGGATGTGCTTGTACATGCTCACTTTTGGAAAAACATGCTGCCTTGCCATTATATGACCTGTGAGACCATTCTTTATGCATAATTATACTTCAAGAAAAGCAATGTATTGGCAGGGACTTGATAGTGTCTAATGTGTGACTTAAAATCTTATTTGACTTGGCTTGAAAAATATTAAAATGAGGAACTGTGAATGTGTAGAGGCATTTGAATGTTGTTTTATGCAGCCTGGTAGATATTGCTAATTAATGTCCTAAGTACTGGAATTATTTTATCTATTTACTCATCGCACAATTCTGAGAGTTAAATGGCTGTCATTTTTATTTTACAGATTAGGAAATGAGACTTGGCAAATGATTTTGAGGAAGCACTCTCAAAATCGTTACAGAAATGGTTGCAATTATTGCACAGGGCTTTCCCACACCTTAAACGGAGAGGGATTGGTGCAGGCACACCTTAGAGCAGGGGTGCCCAAACTTTTTGTAAGGAGGGCCAGATTTGGTGGCTGAGAATGTGTCAGGGGCTGGTTGCTCCCCAACCCTGCCACCCCACTACAAGCCCCACCCACTTTCTTTTAAAAAAAACATGGGGTGAAGGAGGGGGAGGGAGGGGTGGGCCAGCCAGCCATGGGCCACTCAGAATGGCCTGGCGGGCCGGATTTGCCCCCCCCCCCCCCGGCCGGACTTTGGGCAGGCCTGCCTTAGAGGGAAACTTGTTATAGGCAGCCTCTGACCTCTGTTCTGTGGAGGATTACAGAATGCAAATAAAAGGTTCAGAATAGGTTGAATTGTGGAAATAACCGCATTGTGACTTGATTCAGGTAACAAGTACTCTAAATGAATTGAGACATTAATTCTCTTTTCTCTCTCGTCTATTTCAGTAATAGTTATGCCTGTGTGCGAGCTGTGGTGATGACCCGTGATGACTCAAGTGGTGGATGGTTACCACTTGGAGGTGGTGGACTAAGCTGTGTCACCGTTTTCAAAGTCGTTCACCAGGAAGAAAATGGCTGTGCTGATTTTCTTGTACATGGGGAGCGTCTCAGGGATAAAACGGTAAAAACAACTGTCTGTACTGTAGCAGTAATAAAAATCCACATTACTCTTTTTTAAGTAGAAAAGAGAAGCACTCATGAATGCAAGAAATAACTCATGTAGAATGTACTCAACTGAAACATTTATCTTTCACTTCATACCCCTTATAATGTATTCAAAATGGCTTATAAAAGTAATCACAGTAACAAATAGAAGCTAGAAGAACAAGAATGAAACATAGTTGAAGCTTGAATGGAACAGTGTTGCATTATGTTGGATGCTTTAAGCTTCACCCCTCCCAACTGAGCTTTTGACAATTTTGGGAAACTTAAAATAGACCACATGTTTAAGAATTGTACATAGTGGGAGAGTGTATAAAGGTAACATTAATTCTTTGTAGAAACAAATATTGTGCTAGAATGAAATATGGAATGAGTAGTTTCAGGAATTCGCCCAGCCAAATGTTGCTGTAGAGTTGAATTGTTCATCCATACGAGCCTGGTAGCATTTTCTTGAATATTTTCCTCCTTACCCCTGTTAGATACAAAATCCATAAAAATTCTGGAAAATCAAGAGCCTTTTAAATATTATTATACTCTCTGAGCACTCACTAAAGGCAGAAGTACATTTAAGAAGTCACTCTGCAGCTGCAGGGGCAAAACATATAAATCGAAACTGCAGAATCTCAGCTAGACCACCCATCCATGCCTGTATAGATGGGTCCCTTGGTGTTACTTGTGGAAGGGAGAGGCCTGGCCAATGCAACAGTGAGACTACAACCCCAGTACACGAAAGAGTGAACAGTTTGGGCCCTATATAACAGTGCTCCCCAACCTTTTTATCACCGTGGACTGGTAAATGTTTGATAATTTTTCCCTGGCCCGCTTGCGGGGGGGGGGTCGCGGCGGCGGCGATGGCGGGGCAGGGGCGATGGCGCGGTGGTCGCGGCGGCAGTGGCGGCGGGGTGGGGGCGATGGCGGGGGGGGTCGCGGCGGCGGCAGCGGCGGGGCGGGGTGGGGCCGGCGCAATTGCGGGGGGGGGGGGGGTGGCGGCGGTGGCGGCAGCGATGGCATTGCGGGGGGGCGGCGGGGCGATGGCGGGGCGGGGTGATTGCGGGGGGGGTGGGGGCGGCGATGGCGGAGTGGGGGCGATTGCGGGGGGTCGCGGCGGCGGCAGCGATGGCGGGGTGGGGGCGATTGCGGGGGGGGTTGCGGCGGCGGCGGCGGCGAAAACACCCGGGCCGGCCTGCGCCGCCCCCCTCCCCCTCCGCGGGCGGCGGCGAAAACACCTGGGCCGGCCTGCGCCGCCCCCCTCCCCCTCCGGTCACCTCAACACAGGCGCGGCGGCGGGGAAAACACCTGGGCTGGCCTGCGCCGCCCCCCGCCCCCTCCGCTCACCTCAACACAGGGGCGGCAGCGGGGAAAACACCCGGGCTGGCCTGCGCCGCCCCCCCTCCCCCTCCGCTCACCTCAACACAGGGGCGGCAGCGGCGAAAACACCCGGGCTGGCCTGCGCCGACCCCCCCCGCCCCCTCTGCTCACCTCAACACAGGCGCGGCAGCGGGGAAAACACCCGGGCTGGCCTGCGCCGCCCCCCCTCCCCCTCCGCTCACCTCAAGACAGGCGCGGCGGCGGCGGCGGCGAAAACACCCGGGCTGGCCTGCGCCGCCCCCCGCCCCCTCCGCTCACCTCAACAAAGGCGTGGCGGCGGTGGCGGTGAAAACACCCGGGCTGGCCTGCGCCGCCGCCCCGCCCCCTCTGCTCACCTCAACACAGGCGCGGCGGCGGGGAAAACACCCGGGCTGGCCTGCACCGCCCCCTCCGCTCACCTCAACACAGGCGCGGCGGCGGGGAAAACACCCGGGCCGGCCTGCGCCGCCCCCTCCGCTCACCTCAACACAGGCGCGGCGGCGGCGGGGAAAACACCCGGGCCGGCCTGCGCCGCCCTCCGCCCCCTCCGCTCACCTCAACACAGGCGCGGCGGCGGGGAAAACACCCGGGCCGGCCTGCGCCGCCCCCTCCGCTCACCTCAACACAGGCGCGGCGGCGGCGGGGAAAACACCCGGGCCGGCCTGCGCCGCCCCCCGCCCCCTCCGCTCACCTCAACACAGGCGCGGCGGCGGGGAAAACACCCGGGCCAGCCTGCGCCCCCCCGCCCCCTCCGCTCATCTCAACACAGGCGCGGCGGCGGGGAAAACACCCGGGCTGGCCTGTGCCGCGCCCCGCCCCCTCCACTCACCTCAACACAGGCCGAGCTCGCAGCCGGCCGTTAACGCCTGACTGCCTCCTTTGTCGTCACTACGCATGCGTAGCTTCCCCACCTTAACCCGCCTGCTCAATCTCAAGCCCGGGGGTCCTAATCATTTCCGGGAGCCGGGCCGCCGCCACAGGGAAATGATTTGAAGTTCCTTGGGCGGCGGCCCGGTGCAAATTGCTCCACGGACCAGCACCGGTCTGCGGCCCGGGGGTTGAGGACCACTGCTATATAATGTTTCTCCTAAGTAGGATGAATATTAATAGCTTATGAAATCCATGCCCAACCTTTCTGCCCCAAAAGATGTTTAGGGGATCTTAAAAATAGGAGTATCTGTCTTTATTCTAATGTGAAGAGTTCTCCTGTGAGACTCTCTCCTGTGCTCATGCCCTCAGTTGGGCTGCAGGTAAACGATGAAATCTTTGCATGGAAACGGTTTTAGTAATTTTTGTCTTTGTGCTAAAATTGTGTCTCAGACATGTGAAGGTGTATTTTTACAAGCCCTGAACCATGATGTGAAGCAAAACATCTGCAGAAATCGATATTGAAAGTTCCTTTTGTGGTAAATCTTAGCATGGGAATAGTGAAATAAGTGATTATACTAGGCCAGGCATGTCCAAAGTCAGGCCCGGGGGCCAAATGCGGCCCATTTTCAAATTCTGAGTGGCCTGCGGCTTCTTCTCCCCACCGTCTCAGCCTCTCACGCATCCCCGCCAGCTGGCCCCTCCCCATACTGGATGGAGGCGTTAGCTTGCAGTTTTATGGCTTGCTTGCCCTCCCTGCCTCTGTCCATCCCCCCCCCCAGCCACCTGCCCAGCCTACCCACCCCAGCTCAGTTCCTGCAGCATCCTCCCTACCTCCTTGCATGTTACAGAGATTTGTCCAAAGTCCGGCCCAGGGGGCAAATGCGGCTGAATGGTCGGCCCCCACACATTTTCACCTCACCAAATCTGGCCCTCCTTGCAAAATGTTTGGACACCCCTGTACTGGTCCAACCGGTGTAAAATGATAATCCAGGATCTGGCATCCTCTGAAAAGAAATCATTTTATTTCTCTGATACTCTTGGCTTACTCGTATATTATCATGTTATCAGAGAATACAGGCTTATCTTTCGGCTCCACTCTTTCTCTTAATTTTGGTCATCCTTCACATGGTGCTGCGTAGCTCCAAAGCTCACACCTGTGCAGTAACTAAATATTGCTCTCACTGTCATCTCACAGTCCCTAGACAACAGCATTTTCCTTTATCTAGTCTGAAGAACAAGGAGGGCCCTGTTCTAGTTCATTCTATTCCTTGTTTCTGGAAATAGTTTATCTTAACCAAACAGTTTAAAGTGAGAAGTGCAAAGAAAAAGCAGATCGCACAAGAGATAGAGCAGAGGCAGTTATTTGGTTGCTTTTGATGTAAGGCCTTTTTTTGTGCTGCTGGTACCTGGGGTGAACAGTTAAACATTCTCTCCTTGCTAAGGTGTGGAGCTCAGAAAACAGTTTGTATGCCTTCCAGATAATATTAAACATATCCAGTTGATCACTTGAAACAGCCATGATGGTGATGATGATGATGGTGATGGTCAACATGATGACAACAAAATTGAAAATTTATTCCACATACAGTAATAAGTACCTTGGCTTACAAACATAAACCATTCCAGAAACATGCTTGTAAACCAAAACCCTCTTATATCAAAACAAATTTCCCCATAAAGAAATAATATAAACTCAAGATGATTTGTTCTGGAGTCCCCTAGACCAGTGTTTTTCAACCTTTTTTGGGCAAAGGCACACTGTTTCATACAAAATCACGAGGCACACCACCATTAGAAAAAAAATGAAGTCCCCCCCTAGAAGTCCACATTCACACCACGGCCTTTTAGATAAAAACCTGGCTGCACCTGACAGACTCCTGTTATGCTCCTCCTCTGGTTCTATCCACCCATCCCCGAGCATGATGTTTGCCGCCACCCCCAACACCCTGTGTTTTTAACAATTAAAAAGGAAATCCAGAGAGAGAGAGAGAGAGAGATGAGAATGCAGTACACACACACTTGCATGCCTCAGCCTTCCTCCTACACACTTGCACGGACTAACTGCCCGGTCGCGATCGGACAAGCCCCAAACTCGCGGCGGGCTCACTCTACATGTTGGCTGGCACCAAACAAGAAATAAAACCACCACCAAACCCTACCCCCCTGTGCCACTTCGGCTCCTTTCTCCTTTGAAAACATTCCTGGCTGGGAGAGATATTTTAAAAAAAGGAAACTAGACCGCATACTGTTACACTGCCAAAACTCCTCCCGCTGTTGGCTAGAGTCCACCTCACAGATGGTTTGATAAACGTTATCTGGACAACATGTGTTTTTAATGTGGCAAAGTTTGCCTTACACACTTGACACTGCCCCAGGACCAGATGTTGAAAACAAAAATTTTGGACCACAACTCCCAGAATTCTCCTTTGAAAACATTCCTGGCTGGTGCAAAGGAAACTGTCCTTCCTCTCTCCTCCCACTGCTTTTGAGATTTGCCTGAGATGAAACGCTCTAGACCAGTAGTGGCAAACCTTCAGCACTCCAGATGTTTTGGACCACAACTCCCAGAATTCCAAGCCTGTATTGCCAATGACAAAGGACTGTGGGAGTTGTGGTCCAAAAACATCTGGAGTGCCAAAGGTTTGCTGCCACTGCTCTAGACAGTCCCCCCACAATCCAGCAGGGAAGGAAATAGAAAGCCACAGTTGGCTCAGTTGCAATCATGTGACCTGCTCCAGTGCTTATATTGAAAGACATTGCTCGTTGATCAAGGCAAAATTTAGAAGAAATGTTTTCTTGTCTTGCAAATCACTTGTAAACTAAGGCATTCATAAACCAAGGTATTATTGTATATTTGTTATGTTCTATGTGTATTTATAATTTATCAGTTCTTTTAAGTCCCACTCATTCTTAAGATCTAATAATCATGCTGTCCTTGGAAATATAACTATTGTCACCTCTGGAACAAAGCTTTTAAATTTAAATTGAGCTCAAACTTATTCCTTCTGCTGCCAGGGCCGCAGCTGTGCCATTGCATTCACTTTGCCTTGCAGCGGCCGCTGTTAGAGTTCTCGTTTCTTCCAATACTGTGCATGCATGCAAACTCACAAGAAAAATGCAGTTATTAGGACTTAGTAACACTAAGAGGCACAAGACACCACTGAGAGTAGCACAGAATGGTGTGGACCAAAGACAAAAAGAAAGGATAACTCAGAGGCTCAGCAGTAGAGATGGGCACGAAACAAACAATTTTTCTTTTCCATTTTCGTTTTTTTGTTTCATTACGTAACGAAACGACAAATGAAATTTGTCTCTAAAATGAAATGAAACAAACAGAAACACCGGAAATTTTGTCGTGCGTTTCATTTCCGTTACTGCAATATGAGTGAATTGCTTAAAATCCTAAAAAAAAATAAAAAAATGAAATAAATGGTAACGAAATGGTAATGAAACGAACGAAAACGAAAACGATTTTTTTGCAAAAAATTCGCAAAAAAAGAAACGAAACAAAATGGACCCTCCAAATGACAAAGGAAATGCCATTTTTTTATTCGTGCCCATCTCTACTCAGCAGCTCATTCGAAAAGAGTTCTTGTTCTGCTTTTCTGCCTGTTGTAGCTGGCATAAAACACCCCATCTGCTTCAGCTCACATTGCCCTGAAGACTGCTTAAGTCATACAGGGTGAATTAACCAGACTTCTACCTACTTGTATTTATTTGCTTGTTTATTTACTGTATCTATGCACTGCTTTTCAATTCTCAAAAGCTCTTGAGGCACTTAAAAGCTTGTAAGCCTTAAAGGATTATTGAAGCAGCAGATAAACATTAAAAAAACATTCTCAGCAGTTGCCTCTCCCTTATGAAAACTGCATTAAATGACCATATTTATGCATTATAATAAGCTATCATGTATTTCATCTTGTGTGTTATGATATGTGAACCTATGCCTCGCAACCAAATACAGTATGGCTGTTGAACCAACCACAGACCACCATTTGAACCCATGTTGGAGCTGCTTTATGAACTCTAGCTTGTTTGAACCATGGATCATCATGGAGTTCAAACCCATGAATGTGGCTTTTCTCACTCTTATCTTTCCAATTTCCCCTCTTAGGCTAACCAAAAGACTAAGTAATGAGAAATAAGTAATGTTGTACAGTTTGTAATTTAAATAGCCATTCTCAGTATGTCTGTTTGTCAACAGAAAGGTGGCTGATGGACTGGTTTAGACTGAAGCATACCAGCCACCAACACTACTGTGGACATCTCAGTGGATGCAACTCTCTAAAGCCCTGTTTGCTAGAGTCGTGATAATGTCTTTTGAAATGTTTTGACCAATGTGTAACATTCCTGCATACCTTTAAACCCTGGACCGAGGAGTCAAATACCTGGGGGGGACTAGAGGGACTTTACATAGGATCAATCAAGTATGGTGCAGTGACGGGTGTATTTGTATAGCATCACTATATGTAAAAAGGCTGCCTTTTGCTCAAATCAGTATTGCAGTATTTTGCATCTGTTACAAAACAGTTATTACTCTAGATATCGGCAGTGGTAGTTGCAAGATTCCTGCTTCTAAATTTTTTGTTCTGTGAGATTCTGTAAACTAAATGAGCTTTGGTGCTTTGAGAAAGTTTAGTAAATTCCCTGTCCTTTGCAGGTAGCCTAAAATATTCAAAATCATGAGCTAGTTCTTGAAATGAGATAGCATGAGCTTTAGAGAGAATAGATTGTGGAGTGGTAGTATTTCTCTCTTCTGAACCTTTCAAACATGCTTGACATTACATATACAAGCATTGCTTTGTCATTGTGATAGCTGAAAACATGGAACAAAACAATAAAACACCACCGAAGGCTGAAAAGCAAGATGAGCAGATTCCTAGTATAAACCTATGGACAATTTATAAAGTATTTTGTTTTAGGAAGGAAACCAATGGGAGATTAGGCAAAAGATTTGCTTGCCCAGCCTGGAAGACATGTCATGTTGTGACGTACAATAAAATCCATTAAGCACTTCATTTTAGTTGGAGATACTTGTGGCAAAAGACAGGATATAACTTCATGAACAAGAATGTTTGCTCGAAGTGTTATTGACAAAGAACCTGTCAGATAACTTGAAAAATGATATCACCCAGGATATGGATTTCACTTTGGAGTGACAGAGACTATTTCTGGACTTGTTTACCCAGCTTGTTTAGATCTCTGTTGGAATGTAAAACAATTTTTTTCCCTTTCTCTTCACAAAGCACCCTTGACATAATTGCATACTTCCTCCTTTATTATACTTCCTTTCCAAGATGTGGCTCCAGCCAGTCTAGTTTGAACAATTACCTTCCCTTCTAACCTGGACAGGTCTACTGCTGTTTTAAGTTATGTAAACATAGATGGAGAGTTCCTTTAATATGTGGTTATTACGCATACATGCAAGCTTTGGTATTTTAGCTTTTGAAAAGTTGTAGACTTAAAGTGATATTTATTCTGCTGTCTAGTTTAATAAAGAGACACTTAACTGAGGGTTGCACATCTCATTGTTCAGTATTGTTGCTTAACCACAACAGTATAAATATAGTCAGATAGAGGACATGGGAGAGCCTTCATTAATCGGGACTTTCAGAGTAAAAGCACTTTTAGAAATTGTCCACACCATATTATTGCATTTTTAAATTTGGCAGCATTTCAATTCCAAAGTTTTCAAACAACTGGAAATCTTGTCACAGCCAGGACAAAGAGAAGAGCATCCAGTTGACTATTATTCTAGGACTAGGGAGATACAGGTTCAAGACTGGATTCAAGCATGAAGTTTCTTAGTAACTCTCTCTCAACCTAGCTTATCTTTGTTGTAATGAGAAAAGGTGAACTGTGTACATTGGTTGGAACAGCAAAAAATAATGAAATTGGGCATAGGTAGACTGAAAAAAATTAGATACAAGCCATCATCCCTTGTTCATTGAAAGACATGTCAGTTCTTCATGGATTGCAGATTCAGAATGTTGTCTGCAAATCTGAAGATTTAAAGTTAGGGAAAATTTAAAGCTGGGGAAATCATACCAATGTTTGGAGTCGCAACCAGTGAATTAGGTATCTGGCTGGGAAGCCAAAGGTCAGGAGTTTGATTCGCCACTGTGTTTCCTAGAAAAGGAGGCCACTTCTGAGTACAAGCGAGGTAGAAAATCCTGGAAGGGGTGACCATAAGTCAAAATTGACTTGACAGTATAGGATTTATGATGATTATTGGAATCCTCTAAAACAAAAAAAAAGTTTGCAGAAGGTCAGCATGGGACAAAGAATGTTTATTTATTTTATTTATCAGATTTTTATACCACCCATCCGGCAGCGAGGCTACTCTGGGCGGTTAACAACAATTAATCAATGCAGTACAAGCAAAGCACAATATAATTCATAAAATAAAATAAAAATAACATGAAATGTCATATAATTTCCATATAATTTAGTAGACAAACAAGCACACACAAGCCTCATATTGATTCTGGCCTTCCATTTCCTTCATCCAGAATTTGATTAATTTGAGTACCGTACAACAGATTGGTGCTCCACTTAACATGCTTGCATTCAAGAAGCCAATATGTTTTGTTTTGTTTTTTAAAAATCCTCTGATTGGGACATAAAGTGGAAGCGGTTGGTGTGTATACAAGGGTAAAAATTACCCATTTGTTCTAGAAAAAGGCACATGCATAAAGTGCTAAATTTCACATTTGCCCAGTCTGCTATTTGTAACTCAGTTGCTGTTGCCTCAATTGTTTTAACGTACACAAGCAGATTAGTTGCAAAAACAATGAATATTTTTTTCTATTCAAGCCTAGATACAGTGAAGAAAGCAGAAACTACATTTCTTCCAAGTCATTTATATATAAATAGTAATTCTTATGAAATTGCTTGCTTTGGGGAAATAACATTTAAAAAAGAAGAAGAAGAAGAGCTATGCTGGATCAAGTTAAAGGCCTGTGTAGCCCATCTCCAGCATTTCCCCACGTGGCCGAACTGTTGCCTGTGGGAATTCGGCACACAGAACATGGGGCTAATTTACAATTAGTCAGTCGATGGGGTAATCCTCTGACTGCTCAGACAGATTAGGATTGGGAAACACAATGGCTTTCTGGCCCACCCTGGAAAAGATGCTCTGGTTCTTTCTGGCAAGTGAACATAACCAATGGTGTAGGAAGTTCTGCCTTGCTGCTGCTGCTGCATGCCTCCAAGTTGCCTAAGACTTATGGCCACTCTATGAATGAGTGACCTCCAAAATGTCCTCTTCTCAACAATCTGCTCAGCTCTTGCAAACTCATGCCTGTAGCTTCCTTCAGAGTCAGTCCATCTCATCATTGGTCTTTCCAGCTGCCTTCATATTTACTTAGCATTAATGACTTTTTAGTGGATCTTGCCTTCACATAATGTGCTCAGCCTCAGTTTCATAAATTTTTTTGCTTTCAGGAGGGAAAATGGCCTTTGGGATCCTTTTTTGTTTTTCAAGTATAGGATGTATATACTTCTGATAAATGAAATGCTTTGGGGGTGCAATGAGACTGGATCTTGACCATCCTATTTTTCAATTCTGTATGAAGTGAAGAAAGCCTGATTTAGAGGTTTGGGGTAAAATTGTCATCTGTGTTCAGACAACATGCAGATCTGCCTCTCATGTCTGTCCATTAATCCCTGCAGAAGTCCCACTTACATACATATATTGATGATGCTTCACCAATAGAGACAAGGCTGCAGTACACAACATTCTCAGTAGCATCTCATTCCATAGTGAAATGTAATTGTCTACTTTATTTTCTGAAGATATATTATTTGAGAACCTGTTTCAAGCTGCATTTGGATAAATAGCTTTGTTTAATTTTCGGACTATTTTGGCTGGCTATTAGGTGATGCTATGGTGCATTTTATGATTCTTTTTCAAAAAGTTTCAGAGTTTGTATAGATAATTTTAATATTCAATATTTTACTCATGGTTACAGTAGTTGAATGTTTAATTTTATCACTTTATATGCTTTTTTCAGATTGATGACATCGTTGAGAGAATGCTTTAGATCTAAAAGTCATCATGACAATTCTTAATTACATTGCTAGAGAGTAGAGATGTAAAATTTCTGGAAACTTTGTTGGGGGTGGGGAAAAAACCCTTTTCCCCCAATTTTTCTGTTTTTCTCCAAAAAAAAAAAAATCCCCACAGCCTCAAAATTTCTGGAAAATTTTACATCTCTACTTAAGAGTATACTGTAATTTATTTTTCAAACTAGTCTATACAGAAGCTCCTTATGCTAACCCTTTAACTTGGCTTTTTTTTTCCAGGTGGTTTTGGAGTGTACATTAAAGAAAGACCTTATTTACAATAAGGTTACACCAACTTTTCACCACTGGAAGATTGATGACAAAAAATTTGGCCTCACATTTCAGAGTCCTGCTGATGCAAGAGCATTCGACAGAGGCATCCGTAGGGCAGTAGAAGATATTTCCCAAGGTGTGCGTCTCAATTACTCAAATGTTTAACATACCCAGACATATTGTCATTGCAATCAGGTAAATGATAATCACCCCCCTCTGAGTATGATTCTGTGGCCATCGGTGCATCCACCCAACATTGTTCCATCTACCCCATACCTTCCTAATCAGAATATAATTGGGCACTTTGTCAAAAGCTTTGCTGAAGTCATAGATAGACTATGTCTACAGCATTTCCTCTGTCTATCCGGAAGGTTATCTAATAAAAAATTAATATCAAATCAGTCTGGCAGGATTTTTCTTGACAAATCCATGTTGGCTTCTAGGGGTTACTGCATTGTTTTCTAGGCTCTTGCATAATAACCACTTTATGATCTGCCCCAAATTTTTCCCTGGGATTGATGTCAGGCTGACTGGTCTGTAGTCCTCAGGCTTCTCCTTTTGAAGATAGGGACACCAATCATCAGGTTCCTCACCCATATCTCATGATTTCAAGAAAAGAAGGACCATGGTTCTGAGAGTTCTTCAGCTAGTTCCTCCAGTACTCTTGGATGCAGTTCCCAGCCCTGGAGATCTGAACTAGTTCACGGTAAAAAAAAAGTTTTCCTTGACTATATGTTTATCAACCTCCAGCTTCAATCCTGTCCCCTCCACTTGCACTTGACATTTGTCTGGAGGGTCATAATCTCTCCTTTGGGAAAAGACTTAGTTAAATAGGAATTTAGCACTTGTGTCTTTTCTTTGTTGATTTTTTCCATTTTTCCATATCCATTGTAGCCAAGCCACTGTTTCCTTTCTTGGTCTCTTGCTACATACATACATACATACATACATACATACATACATACATACATACATACATACATACATACATACATACATACTTGAAGAATGCTTTTGTTGTTGTTTTGTTAATCTCTAGCTAACCTCAGCTCATTCTCCACTTTTACCTTCCTAATGTCATCACTGCAGTTCCTTGCTACCAGTCTGTTCTCTTTCTTTGTGGCCTGGTCTTCCTTCCACTTCCTATACGTGTACTTTTTGTTTGTTTCCAAGTCATTTCTGAGCTTTTTGTGAAACCACACTGGCATTTTTTTGCTGTTTCCCACATTTTTGTTGTTGTTGTTAGAATTGTTTGTATTCGTGCCTTTAGAATTTCCTTTTAAGCAACAACTCATTTTCTTGTTAAGATCTCTTATAAACTATCTAACCCTTTTCCTCCATTTACTAAAGCTGTCTTTTAAAACTATCTAGCATATATATATGTTGGCTACATTCTCCTTTGAAATCAAGAATTCTAATAGAACATGATTGCTTTTGCCCAGAGCTCCGTTTACTGCCACTCCCTCCACCCAGTCATTTCTATTGGCTAGAATCAAGTTGAGGTATAGCTAGTCCTCTGGTTTCTTTCTCCATTTTTTTCAGGAGAAAATTAGTAGACAGAGCCAGGAATTTCTTAGAGGGACCATACTTGACAGAATTTGCCTCCCAACAGATACCAGGCTAATTGAAATCTCCCATCACTACTATTTTGTGTCTCTTTGAAATCCTTACCATTTGTTTTTTAAAACTTTCATCCACATCAGCTCCTAAATTGGGTGGTCATTAATGGACTCCAACTAGCATGTTCTTTTTTTGTTTTCACCTCAAATAGATTGGTCCAGATGATCTCAATAGGACAGCCAATCTCTTCCTCCTCCTATAGATTTGTGCAGGAATGTGTATTTAAACACGTACAGCAACTCCTCCTCCCTTTCTGTTTCTCCCCACCCCTATTCTTTTTGAACAATTTATATCCCTCAATTTCTTTATTCCAGCCCTGGGAGTCATCCCACCAAGTTTCAGTTATCCCTATCAAGTTGTATTTTCCGTCCTGAACTGAAACATCTCTGGGCAGAGACTACAGTTCAGTGGTAGAGAGCACTTGTTTGGATACAACAGGTCCTGGGTTCAGTCTTAGGAATCTCCAGTTGAAAGATTTATTTATTTATTTATTTGACTTTTATACCACCCACCTAGCCCTAGGGCTACTCTCAACATAACAATAACAAGAGTTAAAGAACAAAATTACAGGCAAAATAATATAACAAAATATAACCAAATAAATCAACAATAATAAAATAAAGTAGGAAAAACTAGTGGTTATGAAGATGGAAGATGATGTGAAAGAGCTCTGCCTGAGATCAATGAAAAGCCATTGCCATCCAGAACTGAGTGGGCTGGTAATATAATCAGGAGAATGGTGTTCCTATAAAGTGACTTCTAAATCCCTAGTGTTCACAACTCACACTTGTTTCCTAAAAATTCAGTCAAATGGTATGCATAATATAACATGGTGCTTCTTGAAGTAGTATCTCAAACATTGTGTTATTTTCCACTTAAAACATGCATGACATAACTACTTGTCCTACTATTCCAAAAAGATGGCAGAGTTACTGGGATCCTAGTGCATTCCTTTGGCAGACATAAAGGAAAGAAACTTGATATATTGTTTTTCTCATTCTTCTACAGGTTGTCTCTCATCACAAGATGAAACTGAAGTGCCTGCAGATGGTTTTCCAGTAAGTGCTTTCAGCTTTGCTTATTATGTTAATTATGTTGGATTGAATGACAGGACTTCTCAATACTAAAGGAAGCAGTCACACATGCATTCATTAAAACATTTTGTGATTTTCATCCTTGTAAAAGCTTCTACATTTGGTGGCCTTGGCTTGAATTGAAAGTTTTGGCTAGTTGACCTTTTAATGGGGTGGCCATGTCTTATTCTTGGCTGTGAATCATTTTCAGTTTTGAAATACATTTCTTTTCCCCGCTTTAGTGAATCTGTTCATGAGACATGGTGGTAGAGGTTCAGCTTCCTTTATAGATTTAGTCTAGAGGTTCCCCAAACCCTCCAGCCACTATGGGCCAAATGCCCACATTTTCTTTAATTTGAACACTGGCTGACTCTTGCAAAGAAATTGTTGTTTGCCAGGAAACACTACCAAGTAAAGGTGCAAGGAAACAATCAGAAAGAACATGTGCTGAGCTTAATATCAGGCTGGCCTCCTCAGGATTTAAACCAGAAACTGTTCTTCCATATTGGGATTATGTAGCTACATGTGAAATGACAGAAGCAGCCTTCATACCTTTCTAATTGTGTGATTGGTGCCCATCCCCAGAGCATATTCATGTGGATCAGGCAGGAATATACAAGAACAGCAAAAATGTGAAAAAGTTACTTTCTTGGACTACAATTTCCAGAATTATGCAGATAATATGGACAGCAGCCATCTGTCTTCTATACCTCTCTGCGTAGAGACCAGAATTTGGAAATTGTGTTTTTGGGACTCTGACCATTTGGTAATCCAGTTGAATCAGCAGTTTGCACAAGCAGGCGTCTGAGAATAGGGAACTGCCTTTGGCCTTGGAATGTAGCTTCTAGACACTCTCGGATATCTTGAAAGTTGTCATCCAAAAGGGATCTGGAAGTTGAGTCATGGCTACTGGACTTCTTTTTTGAGAGATAGAAACGCTTCGCTGTTCATCCAAACAGCTTCACCGATGAAGTCCAGTAGCCATGACTCAACTTCCAGATAAACTCACCTGGATGACTGAGAATCTTCACAGACATCCAAAAGGGAATTTTTTCAAGCCCCTGCCTACAGTGATAAATTTGCATAGCCTTTCTGTGATTGAAGGAATCTTGCAGCAAAAATAAAAACTCAGTCTGAGATGGAGTCACCTTGCTAGAAATGGGTTTGCAGAAGTCATGAAGAAGTAGTTTCTCACACAAATGCCGCTTTTGCTGAAGCAGGTGCTAAGTCAGAGTGTAGCAAAGCTCAAACCTCCATAGTCCTTAGTTTTGTATAATATACTGATGTGTGCAGTAGGGCTCATCAAATGATTCTAGGGCAGGGATGGCGAACCTATGGCACCCGGAGCCCTTTCTGTGGGCACCCAACATCGCCCCTTCATAGCCACCTGTACTCAGGTTAAATGGCTGTATTGGCACTTTGCAAATGAAATAGTGGGTTTTGAATCACAGTTTGGGCACTCGGTCTGTAAAAGGTTCTCCATCACTGTTCTAGGGCAACCAACCATATTCCAATTCTTCATAGTTTCGAAGTTTCGGCAAGTATCCTGTCACTTCTTCTAAATAAAGGTGCAAGGCATAGACAATGCAATGTGGGTTACAACCATTTCTATTAAGAGGGACTGTAAACAATGCCAGCTCTTCTGTTCCCAACGAGGTAATGTTAAATTGACATTTGTACTGCAGAATACTGGGAATAAATCCAGTTGTTGGGTATTAGAAATCTAAAAGTTTTACTATGAAGAAAGTGGCATTTAGGATCCTGTTAAACTAAAAACCAAGAAAAAATGCACCTGATGTAATAGGAAATGTGCTTATTAAGGAAAAGAGCAAGCATTCTACTGAGCCATTTTTTTAAAAAAAATCCAGTTTAAAGTATACATTAAAAGATTGTCTTTTTTACTGGTATAAGTGAATAGCCCTGAATTTCATGGGAAACTGCATTAGTAGAATTTTCTGAACTCATGTTTTTTTGTTTTGCATAATTATATGCTGGAGAAAATGCAACAGATCTTTAATAAATCAGCCTTCTAAGAAAAAAATAAATGAATCTATAAATGTTAAATAGGCATATGAATTGGCAGAATAGTTAGACAAAGACAGTATCTCCAATACAGGACAGGCTTGTTAGAGAACTGATGAGATAGTAAGTTTGCTACAGATATGAAACATTTCCAGCAGTTCGGAGAGGCCAACATTCCACTTAAAAAGATTGCCTGTAGTGTCTCTGTAGAGAGCAGCAATGAGTGGTTCATTAACATAAATCTGAACAGCTGTAGGTATAAAAATACTATCCCTGGAAAATAAAAAAAAGTGCAATAACTTGCAGAAATAGAATATAAAAGATAGATAATAAAAACATTCCTATGGGCCATCCTCTTGGTTAAATTGTGACAAGAATTTTGTTAATATTTATAAGATTCAACTTGTTCAGTGGAGTGTCCCTCTCTTTGTCCTGATATCTGCAGAATGCTAGATCTTTGGATTTGTCATAAACTGTCATTTACTACATTATGCCAAACCAGCTATCAATCATCTCAGGGCAGTCCTGGATGGAGCTAGTAGTACAAAATGGCCTTCAGAAAAAAGGACAAAGATGTTCTGATGAGCTAGTTTCAAAGAGTAAGTGATAATTGTATGAACAACCTGGGGTAAGTCAACCAGAAAGAGATGAAATAGTTTTGAAGCAAGCACATGTTGTCTTGCTCCTTTCACAAAATAAATTATTTTTGACAGATGAGCTTCAAGACTAGAGAGCACTTGGAAAGTTGATAGAACCATGACACAGCTTACAGTAGACCCAGGCACTGTTAAAACTACAGTGGAACCTTGACTTATGTCATTAATCTGTTCCAGTGGTCTAGACTTAAGTCAAACATGACTTAAGTCAAACGAACGTTTCCCATAGAAAGTAATGGGAAAGCAGATTAATCCGTTCCAGATGATGAAAAAGACCCCCGAAAACATCAATTTAACACAAATTTGACTGGGATAGGAGATTCCTTCTGGGGATGTAAATGAAATGTCTCTTCAAAGAGAGGAGGAGGCAGTGGAATTATAGTCCACAAGTTACATGCCTCCACTTTTTAATGTTCATAGCAACAGTGTCTAACATTTAAGTTGTACTGATTTTTAACCTGACGTTCCAAGTTCTGAACAACTCTGTGCTTACCATTAGAGTCCCACAACTGTACAGCTCCCCAACTAAAATGCTTCTATTGTGGACCAGACTTCTGCAGCCAGATTTTTTACAAGACTGAGCTGACTGTCTAACCAGCGAGGCCAGCCCTGAGCTCCCGGCCCTTCTTCTCCTCCGGCAGCAGCGGCGGCTTCGGTGAGGCCGAGGACCAGCTCCAGGTGCTCTGAGCTGGCTTCGCCGAAGCCACCGCTGCCGGAGGAGGGGAAGAAGGCAGGAGCAGTTTGGAGGCGGCAGCCGCGATGCTGGGTTGTGGCTGCCACCCAATTCCGGTGCCTTGCGCCGGGGCTCCGAGATGTAAGTCAAAGCCTGCGACTCAAGTCAAACAGGCCCCTTCTTGCTGCAAATCAAATATGATGCAAGTCAAGCAGTATGTAAGTCAAGGTTCTACTGTATGTGTTTTTTTAATAGCAGTCCCACAAGCTACCCATCAAACACTACTTGACAATTTCCAAAGAAAATGCCCAGCAGGCACATTTTCCTTGCAGTTTTCGACTGCTATTCCTCCCTCCTCCCATCCACCCAATATATTTCTTTTCTTTTCTTTCAAAAATCATTTTATTATTAACATAACCTTCCCATAGAGCCAAATGGGCGTATAATGCATAAGAAATTTCAGTAAATATTCCATCTGTAGCATCTTTTTACATATGTTTTCGATTGGTACTTCCTTCATCTACAGTGAGTGGTGCTTCCTTCCTTGTTTGGGAGCTTGTATAGCTCTGTAGCCATTTCTTCAAATATGTGTTTTAATTCAATACAGGAATATATGCATTTGTTTGGATTCCGTATGGGAATTCACATGTGGATTTCTAGAATGAACCAGGTTAGCCTGGTTATTTATCAAATAACAAATATAAAATTTATCTGTTTGAGCGAACAGTGAATTCAGACCAAATAAACTTACCCAATAATGTCTGTTTTACTCTTCAGCCAATAAATACAGTATTTTATATGTACTGTACTGGCAAAGCTGTCCATCATGAAGAACTTTGGAAAATATCTTCATTGAGATCATGCATGCATAGTATCCTGAGTTATAACTGTTTACTTTGAGCTATAAGTTGGTCATAAGTAACCTGCATATTCCACTAGAATCCAGGTGGTGAATGTGAAGGTTCTTTGGTCATGGTTCGTGAGTCAAGGGTAGGTATGTCCAAACTTTGGCCCTCTCGATGTTTTGGATCACAACTCCCACAATTCCAAGCCTGTATTTCCAATGGCAAAGGACTCTGGGAGCCGAAGTTTGGACATGCCTGGTCTAGGGGTATCATGTCAGTTTTGCCATACGTAAATATGGATAATGTTACCTTTTCACTTCACCTTTATAATTTGGGGAAGACCCAACAGTTATGATGAGCGTAACTGCACTAAGTGTATGTAGATCCAGTATCGCTCAGCTATGTAGTTTCATTGCTTTATATGTTAACATGAGGTCAAAGAACAAGCCCAAATAAGAGAATGTTTCTTACCTCAGAATTAAAAATACATATCTGGCATCACATCTACATATTTTATGTAGAATCTGTAGCCTCGTGGCGCAGTGGTTAAATGCCTGTACTGCAACTAAAACTGTGCTCATGACCTGGGGTTCAATCCCAGGTAGCTGGCCCATGGTTGACTCAGGGCTTTTATACACGACCCCTAAGCTCCACCGCAAATGGCTGCAAGGTCCAAACCTTAAAAATGTTTACCCACCAGCTCCGGACTTTGCAGACAATTAAGTGCGACCCCGCCCACTTTAGCGCGACCAAACAGCAGTTTTCTTGTGCCTGCTTTTTGGATGTGACAAATATTTGATCCGGTGTAAGGATAGTGAGTGCGGGGCTCTCCTGGCTTCTGTTTGTTCTTTTTTTGCGCCCCGCCCCTTTAAGAGATCTGAATGCTGCTGGGAACAAAACGGAGGTAAACCGGCATTCTTTTCTTTCTTTTTTTCTCCCTCCCCTCACACAGCCAGCAACCAGGAAGTGCGGAGGGGGGTGGGGACAGGGGAAGAGCGAGGAACCCCTAAGATCTCTGGTCCGAATTTAAGTGGCTAGCAGATCTTAGGGGTCGTGTAAAAAGGCCCTCAGCCTTCTATCCTTCCAAGGTCAATAAAATGAGTACCCAGCTTGCAGGGGGGGGATTTGTGGCCTGCATAATTAAACTGTAAACCACCCAGAGTGTGCATGAAGTGCTTTGGGGCGGTATATAAGCAGAACACTTTATTAACTTTATAGGCAGCAGCTGCATTACCAAAAGTATCATGAATTATCTGCTTGTCAAAGTATGCAAAATTTAAGGGAAAAATGCATTGCATGTCTAAGCCAATAGTTAAATAATATTTGCCAATTTAATTGCTGATTAAATATGTTACTACTTTAATAAATTATAACCAATACTATACCACACAGGAAATAAAGTGAAAGAGATCGATATCAGAACAGTTACCTTGTGCTGAAAGAAATGTTGAACTACATAAGATGCTTCTTTGCCATTTTTGGTTCTACATCATGATTGCGCTCAATTATTTTCAAGCACTTTTAAGAGAAGTAGCAGTCCTGAAATAAGATGACTGCATTAATTTGGGAATTATTATTAATATAGAAAAAGGTTGAGGAAATTACATAGGAAGTTGCAAAATTAAAAGAAATGGAATGAAACTAAGTCCTGCCAAGTTGAAGGCTGCACCGATAAGAGACTTTTTTTGGTTTTGACTGAAGAGTTCGCTGGAAGCAACAATCATCTGTCTAGAGAACAGGGCAAAAACAAAGGGAGAAATCCTATCAGTATTAGTCCACTGACAGAAAGCCTCCACCACCAGAAACAGATCAGTTCCCTGTTTCTCCCATGCTTCCCCCACTCCTACCTAACACCAGTCTAGAGATTTGAAGACCCCTCTGGAACATCGTGAAAAGAGCTGTGGGGGCAGGAGGAGAGATGTTCCTTTGGGCGAATAGAAGTACTGTACACTTACAAATGTAACCCAGTCCCTTTTCAATAATACAGGTATAAGAAATTGTAACTTCTTATGGTTTCCTCTGATCATTGCATAGGAAACAGAAGGAGTTTTAACACAAAAGAACAATCAAAATAATTTGTAAATACAGCACTCAGCTCAATTGTACTAGAAGGCCTTCAATAAATAATTCTTTCCGTTTATTTTGTAAGGGCCCTGATACACTATGTCTGGCAAGTCCTTTCTTGGGAAGATTGATGTTCCCCAATGGAAGGCAACATTTTAAAGAATGTGGTGTTTTTAGCAGACATGACCTGCAAGGATGAAGACATTCTAAGCAGAGCCTCTTCTTTACTTTTAGTAGCTGGCCAAGTGGAAGAATTTCTCATGTGGCATACAATACCATTGCTTTCTAAAAAGTCCCATAGTAGTTCATGCACAATACAATGCCATACCACTTATAGCCCATTGCACTGACTAAGAACTTAACAAGCATAACAAGGAACCTAATGTTATTGCAATGCCTGGAGGAAGGTGTCAAAAAAAAAAACCCCAAGTCCTATGATTTGTTACAAATATTTCCATGCATTGGGCAACGGAAATCCTTTCCCTAAGATTTGTGCAGCAAGTTTTTTTAAATATTTAGTGTAGCTGAACTGATTAAGAACTTTAAACCAGAAAGAAGTAGAGGGATTAATTAGGAACCCTTAATCTCTTTATCCGATAATCAAGTCAAGACAGTTTGGCAAGCCTTTTTCATAACACTGTTTACAAATTATATTCTGTAATTGTACATTGATATTTATGATTGTTTTCCCCATTAGCTCAAATTCAGAAGCAACAATATGCCTATTGCAATATTCAGATCACATGATTAAATGTCACAAGAAGCAGGGCCATACCTCCAAACCTCAACCTCAACTCTGCTGCCACGTGCCTGGCCCTGATGTCATTGTCTTGGAGGGACACATATGTTGCAGGCAGCCCATTCTGCGTAATGTTTTCCACAACCCCATCTCACCCTCATGATGTGGCACAATCAAGTGTATGAAAAGTTGGAGGAAGGCTAAATGAATAAGGCAGGTTCTGCACCAGAAGCTTTCTCCTCCTCCCATGTAAGTTACAATGAATTGGAGCTGTGGCCTTTCTCCCATTCTACTTGATCATAATGCCCCAATAGGGACAACTAATATCACAATTCCTTTCCTAGTATGATGGGCAACTTCAGTAAAATTACTGCTCCTTGCACCACATTGTTATAGAGTAGGTTTGGTATGGGAATGCTTAAGTTCCTCCAAGGAACTGGCCCAAAACGCATACAGTGGAATGCCTATGAAAACGTTAGGCCTACTTATTTTTTTGCCGATAGCTAGGACTTGTAATTCTTAAAGATATTGTTGCAGTTTTATTCACAATTCCGTAAGCATAGTAAGGGCTGCACCTGGAATATTGTATACAATTCTGGTCACTGCATCTGAATAAAGACATAGTGGAACTGGAAAAGGTGCAGAAGAGAGCGACTAAAATGATTACTGGGCTGGGGCGCCTCCCTTATGAGGAAAGGCTAAAACATTTGGGGCTCTTTGGTCTGGAAAAAGGTGCCTCAGTGGAGATATGATTGAGACGTACAAAATAATGCAGGACGTGAATAAAGTGAATAGAGGGACGCTCTTCTCCCTCTCACAAAATACCAGAACTAGGGGAAATCCACTCAAATTGAGGGCTGGGAGAGTAAGAACAGATAAAAGAAAATATTTTTCACCCAGCGCGTTGTTAGTCTGTGGAACTCCCTGCCACAGGATGTGGTGATGGCATCTAGCCTGGATGCCTTCAAAAGGGGGATTGAACAGATTCTTGGAGGAAAAGTCCATCACAGGTTACAAACCATGAGGGAGATGTATCATCTCCAGGCTTAAAACTAGGGTACCCCAAGGACCAGATGCAGGGGAGTGGTATCAGGAGACAGATATCTAGTCTTGTGTGCTCCCAGATGCATCTGGTGGGGCCACTGTAAGATATAGGAAGCTGGACTAGATGGGCCTTTGGCCTGATCCAGCAGGGCTCTTCTTATGTTCTTATGTTCTAAGGAAAGAGAAATCATGATGTTTGTTGTTGGGATAGATCACATGGTGTATGACCTAGGAGCTATATGTATATGCTGGATAAACCCATCAGGAGAAACACCCCTCTCCACTGCAGCTCAAAACAGGCTGTAGAGAGCTTTAAAAATGTAACCAATTTTCAGGCTTTAAGGGGGGGGGGAGCTCCTTCACATCATAGTGAAGGCCCAGAGCACTGTTGATTCTAAGTCTTGATATTCTCTGTAACGTCTTAGGTTCCCCCCCCCCTGTTTCCCCCAAGAGCATGACACAGCACCTTAGAGAGCAGCCTCATTGATGGTACACATTTTGGAGGCTTGCTCAAGTAAGTTATTAGCTATCAAACAATGCCAGTGGAAACTAGCAGGCATTTTGATGGTACTTCCATATTTATATAAACTCTTTGGTACATCTATTATGCACTAATTTTATGTTGTATGTAAGCAAATCATATAGGCAGCTCGGGTGAATATTTAGTCATTGCTCTGAGGATTCAAATGAGTTTGCCCATGTTTTTAAGACATTACTGATTGAACTTACCATACACACTGCTGAGCTGCAGTTTCATGCGTCACTGAAACTGGCTATCCACATTCCCTAAAACAGGGCTGTCCAACTTTGAACAGCCCATGTTCTACCTGGAGCTCCTAAACGTCCCCCGTGGTTTACTCCTGGAGCTCCTGAACGTCTCTGCAGGCTACTTTAAGGGGTGCGCGCGTGCTAACCTCGCCAGTGATCCAGATTAGCCCTACAGAGGAGCCAAGCGAAGGGGTGGGACATCACGGCGACAGGTTGGGAAACAAATCCGGACCAAACGTCTGGGCAGGTGGGCCAGTTTTTTCTCTGAACACACTGCTGCTGGGAGAGAATGGGGAGGCCAGCGGAGACCTTGTGGGCTACTTAAAACAGCCTCGTGGGCTACTAGTCGCCCGCGGTTGACGTGTTGAGTAGGCCTGCCCTAAAATATTATCAGATCTTAATATTCATTGGGAATAAACTAGGTAAGGATTGTAGATGGTATCTTTTTTTTTTTTTTGCTTCGGTTCAAATGAAACTCGTTGCTTGTTTTGATAATTGGTATTGATTTTAGATCTCCAAAAGGAAATGTTGGCTGAGATCCAGAAGTAAATCTCAAGTAAAGTAAGCTCACTGAATCTGTGGAAATTACAAATTTTGTACAAATTACAGAGAAGTTGAGTCACCAAGTCCCCACAGATTCAGTTGGCCTACTCTTAATTTGCAATATACCCATGGATTTCAGCTATTGCATCAAAATTCAACAATGCTTTTAGGATGTACTTCACCTGCAAAACAATTTAGTTGGCTGAAACATTCTAGACCACCTGTGAAAGATATTTCTGATGCAAGAAAGAAAGTATGCAACTTAGAACCGAAATTAATTGCTCTGTTTTGCGAAATCTTTAAAAGAGAAGTTCTTTTGAGCTGAAAGCCAGTATTTGTAATTTGAATGCAAAGCGGAGGGGACTTTATACAAATATAGTCCAGTGAAGAGTTCTAAGAAGCAAAATGTTTAAAAATACATATAATACAGTACGTGGAATGTAAGTAGAGGATGATCATTTGTTAGAGAATTGTTTTAATAATACTTGCAAAAGAGCAGCACAGCATTCTCCTCCTCCAGCTTCGTCTTGGGAAAACCAGTGAGAGAAGCTTTGAAGAAGAGTGAATCTCAGTCTGGTTTTCATTTTCTCTACAGCTGTCATCTGGCTTTGAGTTCTACTGGGCTGCTACAGCTAGAGTCATTTTATTGCTTTACCCAGCATCCTTCTTCTTGTGCACACAGAAATGTTTTAATAGTGTTGGAAAAAAGTCAGAGTATCTCTTAGCAACCATAGGACAGTAATTATTATACCAGCAGCTGGGAGCAAACCAGATTTCCGTTGTGCATTAAAAACTGGCGTAGGTTACTTTACAGATGATATTGGCGAGTCTATGCAAGGGTTGTGGTTGAAGGATATTGAATGTGGGCGGTTCATAATTGCTTTAACTGTAGAAAAGTAGGGAGGTGTGTGTGTGTGTGTGTGTGTGTGTGTGTGTGTGTGTGTGTGTGTGTGTGTGAGGTGAGATGTAGTCTATATGCATATGTGTACATAAATAGCTAGCACCTTCATCTAGTGTAGAAATAGGGTGGGTTTTTGTTCTTTATATTAGAATGTTTGGGCCTCTTTATTTGTGACACAGTATTTTGCCATGTTTGGGGGGGGGGAGGTCCTGTTTTGTTTTCAGTGTATTTGTGTTAGTGTTCATAACCAGCTCATGGAAAATCTCACTAAATTAAAAATGGCATAGTGATGGACTATTCTAAGAGCCATAGTGAAATACTAAGGTCAGTTTATGATTATGGAGGATAACGCTTTGCCAAAAAAATTTCTTTCTACCTAATTTCTCTCTCTCTCTTTTTTCCTTGTTGCCGCCTGCGTCATCTTTGCGGAGGGTATTGCACAACCCCCATTTTTATTGGAAGTTTTGTTTTGATTTTTCTGTCTGTCTTCTGTTGTTGGTTTTTAATTGTAAACCGCCCAGAGTTCCGCTTCGGAAGATGGGCGGTATATAAGTGTAATAAATAAATGTAATAATAAATAAAATAATATTCTACACAATCTCTGGTTTGTTATGCATGGTCATTCCATTAAAATTCCGTAATGCCTTGGTTGAAGAGTGTTTTGCAAGACAAGTAAACATTTCTTCTAAATTGTGCCTTGATCAACAAGCAGTGTCTTGCAATAGAAGTAGCTAGAGCAAGTCTGGTGAGCCAATAGTGGACCTCTCCCCCCTACTGCATTGTGGGTGTTATTCTTGTTATATTTATTTATGGTCAAAGACGAAACTAAAATAAATACAAGTAGCAAATATACATATTCCTCTGCATTGTGGGTGACAGCTCGAATCTGTCAAAATCAGCTGTCTGTCGGGCCTCCAGTTGATTGAGGGGGATTGGGACAGCCTTCCCAGCGGAATGCATTGAAAACCAATGTAATCTGTCCCATTTTTTACATTTCATTCTGACCTCCAGAATGGATTAAAAATTGGTTTTCAGTGCATTCCTATGGGAAACTGTGTTTTTCAAGACAATTTTTTTGTAAACTGAAAGGACCCATGGAACGGATTAATTTCATTTTACAAGATACCACTGTATATTCCTTTTGGGATTTTTGTTTAGTCGGACATTTGAAGAGCTCTATTGGTGTTCTACATATTGCTGGTGATTTATTTCTTCCAAGTGTGTTGGCAGGTGCTGTAATTTAGTTTCTAGAAGCTGATTTAAAAAAAAATTGACATAATTTTTCATCTTTATATGTCTTCTTTGTTTCATCCAGATTAAATAATTAATATAGTCTCTTGTTGATCTTTAAGCATCCCTGGTCTAGGCTTAAATTTCTCTTTTTGTTGTATCTTATGGAAAGCTCCTGTTTTCTTTGTTTTTTGTTTTGTTTGTTTTCATCTGTTACTGTGTTTATTGTAATTGTTCTCTACATACCTACTTAAAATCCACTGAAAAGCTGTATTTGGAATTCAGTTTGCTTAATGGCATGGTATGTGGTATAGATGGATTATACAGCAGTTCATTGAATGGTGATTGGCAGTAGAGTGGATGTTGTATGAGAGTGATGTAGTGTCAAAATAGTGGGGTAGGTGGGTGCAGTGACCATGTACGGCCTTATATTTGTAATATTATAGATGTCATTGTCTACGACACACAATTTTTGAATATGGAAGTAAATTGGTATGTGTCCTACCCTTGCAGATGAGGACTGATAACTGGAAAGTTATTCTGGTTGCCTATAAAACAACAAGAAATAATAGTAATTTTTGGCACAAACCATGCAGGATGGTTGCTGCACTGTTGCATAGACTTTTAAAGGTTAGAAGTGCAGGAATTGTTGTTTCAATCTTTTTCAACACTCAGCTATTGGTTCTGTTGTATTTAAAATCCACTCAGAATTAAGCCAGTGAGAAATAGGGAGATAGTTTTAGTGGCAATAATTATTCCAAAGAAAAGGTCTCATACAGTCTGCAGTGTAGCTATCTATGCTTTCTACATTTCTAGGTGATATTTTTATGCGGTCCCCTATGCATACCATGGAATCATGCACATTGTAGGGCTGAATGGATGTTGTTTTTCCATTAGCTGGGATATATCTGCCTCTTGTACTTTAATTACGTTGCTTTATGGATTACTATCTTCAGACCAATTTGTACTCACAGAAAATATACATTGACCCAAAATTATGCATTACGGGTTGCTTGAGGATATTTCTTTATAACAGAATTTCTAAAAACACTGTGTGCTATTCTCAATCAGTTACCTGAAAAGTGTTACTTGTTTTAAAAATTCTTAATCTGCCTGCTAACCAAAGGTACTCCTAAAATTGCAATGGATAGGAAGTTTAGCCAGGAGGGAGGTGGAGAGAGAAGCAAGACAGTATAAATATGTAATTATATATAATGACTCTGTTGTCTTTTTCAGGTGATTCCAGAAAATGCATCAAGTTTGCTAATGAAAGATCATCACTTCCAGCCTGAACCTGTTGTAAGCAGCCATCCTTACAAAAGCTTGAGCATGAGGACTTCAGCCTTTGAGGATTTGAACTCCAGAAGATCCTACTTCCACAGCCACTCAAACCAGGTAATACATTTGCAACAAGAAAAACAGTTTGTTCCACAATAGTATCTGTTCAAGAAAACTGCTGCCACGCATTTGGCCAGGTATTTAAATTTCCTAACTAGCTACAGTAGATCGCTTAGTGAGCTAGGAATCTGGCTGCACTGCTTGATGTCGGAATTCCAGTTCTCCACTATGCTTCATTGGAGAAGTGCCAGTCTGTGTAACACTGGACAAGCTGCATAGTTTCAGAGCACCCACAGAAGACAAGAATGGTGAATCATGTCTGAGTAGACCAGCGGTGGTGAACCTTTGGCACTCCAGATGTTTTGGACCACAACTCCCACAGTCCTTTATCACTGGCAAGCTATGCTTGGAATTCTGGGAGTTGTAGTCCAAAACATCTGGAGTGCGAAAGGTTCGCCACCTCTGGAGTAGACTATACGTAGGAAATACCCTGGAAGTCAGAATCAGCTTGATTGCCCGTGATTATTATTTCAGTGTCCTAGTTTGGCGATAATGCGAAACCATGCTTTTCTGCTATGATACTGAGAGAAGACTCAAACTGAAAAATACCCACTTTTACACATCAGCAAAGAAGATCAGAGCATCTGCCTCCTCTTTGAAATAACCAGCAGTTCCCAAGTCCAGCCATGATGGGGAACTGTGGTTTGTGTTAAAGCAGAACAGATACTTCTGATTTCTTCATCTGGTTTATAAAAGTGTGTAGTTGCATGTAAATTACAGCTGACTAGCAAAGCAAGCAAGATTCGAACCTGTATTGTTTTTATGGCATTTCACTGCGATTTTAGAAAGTGAAAGGTTCTGTAAGGTGCCTGTTTGCGTTGAATTAACAAGGCACCTTTTCAAATTTCTTATCATGAAGTAGCTGAAATCAGGGTGTATTTTCTCTGTCTACACCAGAGGTGAGTAACTTTTGACCCTTGAGATTTGTTGAACCACCCCTGACCTTTGTATATCTGCATAGAGAAAAAAGGGATGTACAGCATGGTTCTTGGGTTGCCTATTCAGACTGAACCTTTCTTTTCCTGAAATTCCTCCTTCTGCATTATTGTGTGGCACCTACTGTATGCTCAAAGTTCAAAATGTCGTTTTTGCTTTGTTTTTAATAGAATTCTGTCCTTTAGATTTCACGGATTTCCCTGTTTAGGCTACTCTAGTTGTTTAGGCTGTATTAAGCACTGGTGAGGGTAACCATTTAGAGTTTTTTTAATTGCTTTGAGCCAAGTAAATCATCTTGAATCTCAAATATTCCAGCAAAAGTTTGCTCTGCCCTATAATGGAGTGTCTTGTTTTTGCCCTTGGCAGGGATGGGAAAGGATTGTTTGCTTTTTAATCTTTGCTCATAAAGTAAAAATTTATAGCAAACTTATTTTCATTAATAGTGAAAGATGCTTCTGTCATCAAAAGCCAATCCTTTTAGAAGGCAATGGAAAAGTTATTTCTGTCTCGGTTTTGTGGATTTCCATTGGGTGCCAGCAAAGTGAACAGCTTCTTTCGTTCTGGCTACAAGTTCCCACCGCAAGTGTTAATATATTTATTAAGCAAGTACTTCAGTAATCAAGGACTGCTCCTTCAAAAAGCAGTTTGAAATGATTTAGGGTTGAATTGCAAAAGTGGCTTTTGTTTCTGTGCCTGCAACATTTACCAACTCACTTTGCAACTTCATTTAAAACTCGTGCTTTTAAAGGTCCAGATACTTCCAGAGATTTCATAAGCAAGAATTGCTCAAGTTTCTCGTTATCTGCTCCTTCTTTCTTCCTTTTGGACATTTGGAAGCCTCCTGATGTGTCTCATGCTTATTTAAGAACTGTGTTTTCTTCTGAGGAATTTCAGGATGCTTGAGCTTATTTTACAAACACCACGATGCATATTAACTCAGACTAGAGAGTTAAAACCTGTTGTTTCACTCCATTTCTGCTTTTTATGTATATCTGGATAAGCTTGTTCACTTTTACCTATTCCAGTATTGTCCTTAGGAACCTTCTGCTGCTTCCTCTGTCTTAAGATTAGCAGAGAGATAACATTGCACGTTATTAATGACCTGTTAGCTCAAAAGTGTATTGGCTCTACACAGTTCCACCAGTTTGATGCAGCATTAACTGTCAAGGCCCCAGGTTAAGGAATCCTGGCACTTGTAGTTTGATGAGGCACTTCAGGGAAGGACATTAGAGGTCTTTGTCAGGGAATTCTAAACTTCTCACCAAACTACAAATCCCATAATTCTTTAGGGTGGAGCTGATATTACTTAAAGGTTAGTAGAATATTGTTACAGTTGCTGTGCAGAAACATCTAGATTTTCCCAGTCATTTAGAAGTACAGTAGGGCCCCTGTATCCACGGGGGATCACTTGGGGGACCCCCCTGTGGATACAGAAATCTGTGGATAAGAGCTTCACCATTTTCTGTGGATTTATACCTGCCTGATACATTGATGTGAACTTAGTGTTTTACCTTCAAGATGCACAAGAAGGAGAGGAGATAACCCCTGACCTTTGTATACCTCTCCTTCTTGTGCATCTTGTAGCACTTGGTATGTGATTATATGCCTTGCAAACAACTTTGTATATGTAATGCTTAAAATGTTTAAGGTGCCTGGTAGACATGGGCACGACTTGGCGAAATTCTCGTTTCCGTTTCCGTTCCTCGTTTCCGTTACGCAACGGAAACAGTAACGACAATTAAGCCGTCAGAACTCGAACTCGAACCGATAAAAGAAAAATTGGGTCTGATTTGTCATTGTCGTTCATGGCATCGCGGCGATCACGCGATGCCAAGCGGCACAGAAAAAAAGTAAAAAAAAATCCGATTCCCGGGCAAAAAAGCAGGCAAAAATATGCCTGCCTGAGTAAGGGCACCTACCAGAGGGGTGGTTCCTGGGGGGGGGAGTCTCCGGCCTCCCCCCTCTCCTGTCCTGGGCTGCTCTGGTGGGGGGCATCCTCGTCATCTCGCCATGCCATGCGGTGCGGGGGGGGGGCAAAATGGCGACCGCAATATTTTTTTTGAAATCGTGGTCCAAAAACCCACCAAAGCACCACACAGAAACATGCGAAAATTAGGTATTTTAACTGCCTTAATTTTTACAGTAGCAGCAGTGGATTTTTCTTGCAATAAACGTCTGTCTCCAATCCCATTTTATTTTATTTTATTTTTATTTTTATTTTTTTACACCTGTGCAATGATGGGCTGGCCATGGGATGGGACCATGCAAATTTTTGGAGCCATTCCACCAATCGCATGGCCACTTGGCCAGGTTTTGACTGAGACTTCTGGGATGTGCCAGTCGGGCATAAAAAGCCCACTATAACCCTAGCCCTAACCCTAACCCTAACCCATACGCCAGTACACTGTCCTTCTTAGTGGGTCAGAGGCACCCAGAGGTGCAGCCCACTAACTCACCCTAACCTTACCCGTAATAACCCTAAGCCTAGCCCTTGCCCTAACCCCAACCCTAAGCCAGATCGGTACTCGCATTGCACTACACGCAAGTACATTTCCCTTCTTAGTGAGCCAGAGGGTGCCCAGCAGAGGCTTTCTTCTTTCACCTTGCTCACAGTCCAAAGTTCCAAAAAACTCTGTACGCCAGTATGCTGTCCTTCTTAGTGAGCGAGAGGCACCCAAAAGAGAGGTGCCTCTGCCAGTGCCACTTGGTACGCAATGGCTACACGGTCATGTACCCTTCCTTTTCCCTTTGTAGTGGGCCAGAGGAGGCACCCACCCCAGAGAGGTACCTCCAGGAGCCCGCTACCCTACCCCCCCCAAACCAGTACTAACGACAGACGACAAACAAAACGACTAATTTTTGAAAAATTTCGCGACAAATGGAAACGAGCCGAAACGGGCCGGCTCCGACACACGACAACTCGAAACGTCATTTTTCCTGGTCGTGCCCATCTCTAGTGCCTGGTAAACACTAGATGGGGAAATGCTTCTTGAACACCTTGATCACAAACTTGCCAGTTTTATTTGTTTTTTTAAAAAGCAAGGACATAGCCTCTTAACAGAAAACTGTACTAGTAGATAGCTTATTTGGAGTGAAGTACTGACTCGGAAACTTATATTGAGATTTCAGGTTGCACTTCCATATAACAAAAAAACAACTTCTCTCCTTTTCAGATACCCCCCAAACCGATCAGGAATGTCAGTTTTCAGGATGAAGAAGAAATTGTTCGAATAAACCCTCGTGAGATTTTGATACACCGCTATGCAGACTATAGGCATCCGGACATGTGGAAAAATGACTTGGATAGGGATGAAGCAGATTCCTCACTGCAGTATCCTAAGACAGACCATAAAAAATCAGACTATCTCTCTCCCTCTGGGGATGGGACTAAGTTGAATTCTCTTAAAGATTCAAAAAGTTCTGTGGTACTTAAAACTCAGCCATCATCTTTCAAATTAAAAAAATCAAAAAGAAGGAAAGAAGATGGGGAGCGGTCTCGTTGTGTGTACTGCCAAGAAAGATTTAATCATGAAGAGAACGGTCGGGGCAAATGCCAGGATGCTCCAGACCCAATTAGGAGATGCATATACCAAGTTAGTTGCATGCTTTGTGCCGAAAGCATGCTGTATCACTGCATGTCAGACTCAGAGGGAGATTTCTCTGACCCCTGCTCCTGCGACACGAGCGACGACAAGTTCTGCTTACGATGGCTGGCCCTTGTCACGTTGTCCTTCATTGCACCTTGTATGTGCTGCTACCTCCCCTTGAGAGCATGCCACCACTGTGGTGAGCTCTGTGGATGCTGTGGAGGAAAGCATAAAGCTGCAGGATGAAGTGTTCTGGTGCCTCCTTGGGGCTGACGAGTCTTTGTTTTGGGGAAATACCTAATTTGTGGAAGTGTCTGGCAAGCAGAAAGGAAACCTCTCATAACCTGAAAGGTCTGCTGTGGAAGACGCATCAAAACTTGTTGCGTTTTGCAAAGGCTTGCCATACCTGATGATCTGCTTTTAAGTGCATGGTGCAAGTTGCAAAGAAGTTCCGGTATAAAAAGGAAAGCGTTCTCTTATGATTGGCGGTTAAAATTAGTATGAGCTACAGTCCATACTATTAAGGGATCAACTTCAGCAATTTGTACATTTTATAGTTTAGGTGATGAGGGTGGGGCTTTTAGAAATAATTTTTTTCGGTGGAAAATGTAACTAAAACTGTATTAGTGAGAGCTGATTTATAACTAAAGAAAGTGAATAACGTGGCAACTGCAAGAAGTTACACTGATTTTAAGTGCAACTAAATTGCTTATAAATAGTTTTTGGAAGCCACTTTATGTAAAATAACAAACATTTATATTTAACTAAGTATATGGTTGTTGTTATGTGCTGTCAAGTAAGAAGCAACTCATAGCGACTTTAATAGGGCTTTCTAGGTAAGAGATATTTAAGGAGTGGTTTTACCAGTTTGATGCCCCTAATAGGTTTCCATTGGCTGAGTGAGGAATTGTCCCTATGCCTCCTGAGTCCTACTCCATCACTCTCTTCACTACACCACCCTGGCTATATATGGTACGAACTAATTAAATCTTCCTTCCACTTTCCAGTTGCAAAGCAATTGTGGACCATGTTACCAGTCACATTCCATGGTAGTATTTCTGAATATTTAACTAGTTGACTTAGTATAGATCTCTTCAAGATGGAAAAAAAATCGATATTTTGAGACTTGTTTCCCATCATTTTGTATTGAATTCCCTCTATACATCCTAATAACCTGAAATCCTATAAAATATTAATTATTGTAGTCTTGAATGACCAATGTTTTGTTAAGCACATGTATGTGCCCGTGTCTAGTGCTCTTATGAAAACATAACATTTATTTTTATATACAAATGACTTTGGTTTCCATGTAATAACAAATAATTCTTTTCTTCATTCTTGAGTTTCCTTCAAAGTAATGTTGATGGCAAATGTTTGGGAAGGAAAATTGCCACAAGATAATTGTTGCAACATGCGTATTTATCATCCTGTTCAGTTTGGTAGCCCTTATTTCTTCAGTCTCCCAAGGGAGCAAATAATGTTTTCATTAATTTAATTTTATTCGCTTAGCCAAATAAAAAAATATTCTTGTTGACAGACTGTAGGCCAGGTAGGGGGGAAAAGCCCAAGTTAATGTCTTGTGAATGAAAGCGAGTTTCTCTTTGTATTTGAGTTATTGTTAGCATATTAATGATGAATGTTTAACTTAACTTTGGGCTGTGTGTTTTAAATACCAGCTTTGGGGAATTCCTAAATGTCATCCATTACATGATATAACAATAAAACTGACCATACAGGTTTTATTAATAAAATTATCTAAAGCAGTGGACCAGTCATTCATTAAATAATGTTAATGAGTGAAAGAGAAGGGAATAAAATATTTCTTTAATATGTGTTGCTGTTAACATAATCTTACACTACCCTTTTAATTTCTCCATCTTCATTTCTGCAAAAATATGTATTGGTTTTACTTGATTCTCAAGACTAGGTTCAACCATAGGAATCCTCTGCACCATCCTTTTCCAGAGCCCAGATATCAAACTGAACAACTGTATATAACACTATCTGTAAAATACTTTTTTAAAAAAAGCATTTATATTTATATGACCGCTTGAACTGACATTGTGTATATAGATCATCTTGAAGTATTATTTCACATTGAAAAGAAGACAATTATATTGATAAGTATAGAAGTTAAGAGCTTCTTTCTAGTTTTGTACTTTTAAAAAGCCCTGAATGGAAAAACCTATATCAGCAAATACGACACTGTAGCAGCAGTTCTCAATCCTTCTGTTTTATTGTTTATATATTTGAAAGCTGCTACTTGAAATAATTTTCATGCTTCACCTTTTCAGCTAAACTTGGTTGCCTAGAGAGACTGTTAACATCCCATCCACCACCACCCGGGGGGGGGGGGAGCAAATACAAAAGAAACAGAAGTAACCTGTGGGAATTGCATCTTGTGAATAGCAATTATTAAAACCTCCTACTTTTAATTAAAAATAGAGCATGGTAACCCACAAAAAGAGCTTGCTGTCTGTACAGAAAAGGTCTTTGGGACTTGTGTTTGTGTGCATGTGTATGTGTTTGTGCACACACATACACACCTATGTATGTATGTATGTATGTATGTATGTATGTATGTATGTATGTATGTATGTATGTATGTATGTATGTGTGCTATGGAAAGAAGCAAGTCTAACCATTTCTTTAAGAGCACTAACCCACATAGTGCAAATACTGGTTCCTGTAGTGTATTTTCTATTAAAACTTATATGCTTTAATATTCTTCCTGAATGTGTACATTGCTATTTTTGTTGTGTATTTAACCACTTTGCTGCTAAACGTTAACTATCCTTTACTCTTGAATAAATATTATTCCTATTTTATGTTGTTTTTAAATGCAAATTAATATGGATACTTGGGTATGACGGGGGAAGTCTCCACTAAACTAGTTTGAAATAATGGTGTTGGTTCAATTCTGATCGTGTGGCTTGAGTGATGTCAGCCAAATTTCTACAGTTATGTAGCAGGGTTTCCTTGTTTGTTTTGGAGCAAAACTTCTTAACTAACTGTGGGCAGCTCTCATGTCTAATGAATATATATAAAACTGCCTTGTTACAGACTCGCCCATCTGTCTCCGCATTGGCTATTCAGTACTAAGTGGTCCTATACAAGCTCACCCTCATTGCAGAGGTATTTTCCCAGCTTTGCTATCTGAGATTATCTGATAGGAGCTGGTGTTACTGGGAGTACTCGGCATTGTACTTGGAGATGAGAGGTGGCCCTAGCTCCCTGAAACAGACCATAGGATTTTTCACTGTTCACACGGCTGATTCTTATTCCTGAGCATGTACCATCATGGGATTTAAACTGATTTTAATCTTGTCTTCAGTGAAGTTAAATGTGTTTACTTCTAAATAGACCTCTATCTGCATTTTTGTTTCATTCTACTTTCTCCTGAAATGAAAACCTAAAACGGATCAAGATTGGCTATATATAACAAAGATAAATTCAGGATGCATTTTAAGAGGTATTGTGACAGAATGCCTGACCTGTGGATTTATGTGGAAGAAATTGCCACAGGCAGTTCTGTTTCAGTCTAAGGAATCTTGGTTGTGGGCATCAATGGGCGTAGATCTCACATGCAGGCCAGAGTAAGACTTGAGCACCATCTGCTGGACAGATGTGATTTAGACATCTTGACTAATACACCTCAAACATTTGTTTATGCTGTTTAGAAATGGCAGGCAGAAAGCAAATCAGATGATTTGCAGTAGATAAGTACAGCTTTCCTGCTCTGATAATGACTTTTCTCCCTTCCTCAATTATTCCTCAATTAGTCAAGAATGTTTGGCAAAAACATATACAGTGGTACCTCAACTTATGAATTTAATTCGTTCTGAATGCATGCTCTTAAGTCGAATTACTCTTAAGTTGGGGTACCTATCTAAATAATTGGGGGGGAAACAAGTTAAAAAATCCAAAAAATGAAAAACAATTTAAGTCGAGCAGACCATATCTAAAATTTGTAAGGCGGAAGTTAAAACGTCAACAGTTTTCCACTCTTAAGTCAAATTGCTCTTAAGTTGAGCTGTTCTTAAATTGCACACAAGTACCACTGTACTTGTATTGTGTGCAGTTTTGCAACTTCCAAGTCAGATAATAAAAATATTCTTCAGCTGAGAAATTCTTCAGCACCTTGTTTCTTAATTTTGGTCTAAATCCAATTGCTGGAATAGTCCCACTGAAACAGTGGCTTTAGAAATACTAATTATTTCAGATTCGAGTGAAGCACAGGTATAATTGTCTAATGCTGTTATGAGAACATAACATTTTATGTGTGAATAGCCCAGTGATGATTATGTGAATAAATATTTAACCTAGATTTCATTAATTCTGAGGGTCTGCTCTGGTTGGGGCTAACAGTTGGATTCAGTTTTTTATTGGTGACAACTGGGTGTTAAGCTAGTAAACAAAAATAAATAGAACCAGAAGTTCAAAGTCTACCCAACCTGATCATAAAGGATATTGTCTCAAGCATAGCAACCTACGTTTAAAGTTCATTCTGGTATTTTCTTACACATGAAGTTTCAGAGGAGAAGGAAGCGAAAATATTTTCTTGTTGCCATTTGGATGAAATGCATACACATTTCTTTTCACTGAATTAGAAACAAGTGTGTCATGTCAGAAGTCTGCTGTTAAATGAGCTATCCTGAGTATTATGCAATGTTGAAATGCGAGTATTTCAAACTAAAAGGAAAGTATTAGTTTTCCATTTAAACGTATCTACTATCATGTAAGTATGGCTTTCAGATTATTTTTATGCCCTCCACACCACTGCCTAAAACTACTGTATCCTTTCACTGATGCACAAAATCAGTTTAAAGTACAGTACTGTATTAGTATTATATTTTGATAGAAATGTGTAAACCAGTCACCATGACCTCTAATTTTCATCCGCATTGCATGGGGTACTTTCCTGTGTGCACACATGCATGAATACTCCCACCCCCACCCCAGGCATGGGTTCCATAATGACTGTTAAAAAAAACTCACAAAAGGAGTACAGGGCTTTCCCTCTCTTGCGAGGAGGAGGGCGGTGGAGGCAAGCACAGGTGCTTGTGACCTTGAAACCAATTGTTTAGTAAGGCCTTTAATGGGCTAAATGTGGAATTTGGTTTGAAACAGGTGGGGTCTTAGAATATTGGGAAGACTGACTACTTTTTAGAAGGAAATCCTGGTGCATACCGCTTTAGATGAATGGGGAGTCTTCACCCTCATTGCTTTATGTGATTTGGGGAGCAGGGAGAGAAAAAAAAAAGAACTGTTGCTTTGTTCTTACGATATTCTTCTGCTTGTGTTTTTTTGGTGGAATAAGAGAAATCTTATTCTACTGCTCTTTTAAAGGCAAGGTTGACAATTGTGCTCCAGACGGATGGATGGATGGATGGATGGATGGATGGATGGATGGATGGATAGATAGATCTTTGTAAAGAGCCATTTGACTATCTATAATAGATACAATTGTATCTTCATCATGTGGAACAACAAATGAGAAAATACAGTAAATTAAAATGTGGAGCTGAAGTACAAAAAGATTAAGAAACCTTGATCTAAAGCCTTGGATGGGAGTAGTCTCTGCCACCTTCCCTCTTGATGTTTCAAATAAACATTCACGTACACACTTGACTTTTACTGGAATGTAACATTCCCATTTTGCTTCTTCCTACCCCTTTGCTGGGTATTCGTTTCCTTGAGAACACTGAGGAAGACCTTAAATTCCCATGTAAATAATGCACAATGTTTGTGTTAGTCTTTTATTCTCCAGAGAGCATAAGACACTATGTGGAGTAAGAGTGGTACATGGGCTTGTGTGAGGGGGAATAAAGGAAAATTGCCTAATAGTCCAATTAGTACTATTAAGAAGATTCATGGGCTGGTGGTTAAAACATGCTTTTTGATGCACAGATTAAGTAGCATCCACCCACTCCTTGAAAGCTTCTTGATTGCAATAGTTGTGGCTAACTTGGAGAGCTGAAGAAGACAGAGGAGGAAGGGAACTTGGTATTGGGAGCTGCAGCATTAATAACCTGTAGGTACTGTGTTTTGTTTCCGGCAATTGCCTCTTACTTTGATTAGTGCCATTTGCTTTCCCCCTATTGACCTCAAAAAGTGCCTCACTTGTATATTATTTCCATTAAAATTTTAATTGCTATATCTCTCTACTAAAGATTGTAGGTTTTAGTTTTAATTCCATGCCGTAGATGTATTCCTTTCTATGTATAAGAATATAGCTGGTTACCTTGAGTACATAATGTAAATATGCCTACAAGTTTAACTGTTCTGTTCTCATACCCTTTGTAAGTTGACATACTGGATAATACCATACAACAGTTTTAAGTTTCACTGTTTCATGAAATTACCTGATTAAAAACAATCATGAAATTAAAAAGGAAGCTGTCACATTTTTTCTGTTTCCTTTTTATGACTTCTTAGGGTAAGAGTTGAGGAAAATATTTATCTATGGGGAGAGTACATTTCAAAATTATGAAGTGTTAAAATTGTGTGGAAAAATAAGTTTGCTTTATGCTGCAGTGCAAAAATATATGTTAAATTTAATATTATGTGGCCTAAAACCTGTTGCTTAGTGTAGTCTGATCTTGTTGCTTAGTGCAGTAGGATGTGTAGGCCAGTTAACTGGTGGGGAGTTGGTGAATCATCTCTTCGGCAGCCATAGTAAGTGGCAACTAGAGGAGGCCCATTGGCATAAACTGAATCTATGGAACCTATGAAGTGGTTGATTTACAAATCCCACTGGTTTATTGGGCTTAGTCTAATGTGACTTACTACACTAAACAACAGGATTGCAGCCTGTATGTTGTTTTTATTCCTACACCCCTCCCCCACCCAAAAAATACCCTTTCCGAAAATCCTATGGTTTTGGATAGTAGAAACCTTGGTTGTTATCATGTTAAAACTCCCAAGTTAACTCCCAAGTTATCTTGTCAAAAGGTTGAGGAGAAAGAAAAGATTAAGACACAACAATAATGCCATCCCATGCAAGTGACAATTGTGCATGCCAGGAGAGTTGACCATCTAATAAAAATACAGGGGACCCTCGTCTAACAAACAGTTTGTATAACATAAAATCTGTACAACATAAAACATAAACATAAAACGACAACATAAAAAATTTCAGAGATAGGGGAAATTTGCTTAACAGAATTGTCTATGGGGTGAATCCGTACAACATAAAAATGGTTGGATTATGGTACTCTGTTTTCAGTCCACTCCTATGGGAAAATTGTATAAAGGAAAATTTGCTTAACATAATTTCATTTGGAACGAATTAATTCCTTTATACAAGGTACCACTAGAATCTGCTGTCCAGTCAATTCTTATTTATGACAACCCTTTTCAGGTAAAGAAAACTCTGAAATAGTTTATGATGCCTTTCTGGGCACATCCTGGGATGGTGTAGCTTGCTGAAGACCACACAGGGCTGGCTCTACCCACAGATGGCCCCGTGGGAAATCGAACTCTGAACCTCTGGCTCCACCGCCAGAAACCTAAACCCCTGAGTGACCCAACCAACCATTTGCCATCTGGGAGAGTCAAAATAAACATGGAAAGAGGAGGAAGCCAACTGAAAAGAAACACGTTCACATCTTGGTTTTTGCAGGTGACCAAATGCTGATATAGAATAACATTCAAATAAAACAAATCTGCAAAGCAGGGATTCCCAACCCCCAGGCCATGGACTGCTATCAACTTTCACCCTGTGAGTAACTGGTCGACACCAGCTGGTCAGCAGCCAGCAGGGTTTCATTTGATGGGCATGCTCAAGTTGGGTGCACACACTTCCCAGCCACCTCCGCCCACATGCAGTGTTTTGCCTGCCCCCTCCTCCGTGCACCTGTTGAGACCAAAACAAAAACAGTCTCACGGGAACCAGTGCTGGGGGGAGCGGAGCCTGCATGCACATGCCTGCCTCTTCCACAGGGGGTGCGGCATGCATGCATACACAAGCACAATGCCAGTAGGTATTAAAAATGTTGGTGACTGCAAGAAATGCAAGAAGGTTTGGATGGCAAACATCAGTGCAGAATTGCCACACAGAGTCTGAATGGCCTTAGGTTCACATATTTTCCTTCTCTTTGATTCTAATGGGGGAGGGGGGATGAAGATTCCAGAGCTGGGATACTTTGCTCAGAACCTGGAACCACAAATTGTTTTTTCTACAACTTCCAGAATCCCCAAAGGATTCTGTGAGTTGTTCAAAGATGACTCGTACAAGTGTTGCTCCTCTGCTCGTACATTATCAGCTAATAGTGCTAAATAATCCACTTTTAACTCTGTTATTCGCAGTATCGCTGTAAATCACATATCCAGCACTACGATTGTTCATGGCTTGTCAACATCCCAAGAACATACGCAAATGCATCTGATATCCAGCAACAAGAACAGATTCTGATTGGGTTTTGGTTTTTAAAGAAAGGAGCAATGTAGTCCATATGCAAACTCCATAAAGAGTGGCAATGGAGGTTCTGAGTGATACCATCCATTGTTTTGGAAGGAGGACGAAGACTACCGATTCTGCATCTACTGAGCTGAAATTTGATACTATCAGGACAGCAAAAAAAATCAAGTCTTGGATCTTCCATTTGACTACAGATTCTGAAGTTTCAGCATCTGGAAGGAGAGAGCCCTGCCTCCATTCCACCCCCACCCTAAGTTTTATAAAGGCCCAATGAAGAGTCCTGCATGACTCCAAAACCCATCTGTTTATGAGATTCTGATGTATTTTGTTTCTAAACATCACTATTAAGCCATTTAATCATTAAGAGCCAGCAGTGGTTTCTTTTTCATTTAGCTAAAATAAAGGAACTGGTCCCTGGGAAGGAAGGAAGACAACTTCTTTCTGTGTTATGTGTCATAGGATAAAAATAGGAAAGCTGGGGGGAAATAATTTGAGAAAGCAAAAGAGTCTCTTTTGTCATCATCCAGGATATGTATGCTAATTAAACTAACCAAGCTGTAAGGGCCATGTTTTGTCAGCAGTACTTGTCAGTGTTCACTCAGTTTTCTCCTAATGCTCACATCTTAAAACCTTGTGATTACCAAATAGCTACCTTGTGTTAGTCGTTGTGTACCATTTCAAAAGTTTATTCACTGTACGTCCAACAGAAATTAATTCTGGAATGTTGGAGTGTTGGCTAAGAAAGTCTGACACCCAAACACGTCCCTAAGAGTCCTACAGAAGTTTATAGATCTCTTTGAGAGAGGGGATCTTTAACCTGTATATGTCATAGCTGGTGATTATCCAATTTAAGGTTTAATTCCAGAATGAAACCAATCATTTCCAATCATAATTTTTTTCTTATTAAAATATACAAGTATTTTCATTGTTGCAATAGTTTCAGGCAATATCAGCTTGTCTATTTCTACACTGCTGGTACATATCATATGTACAAAATTACTCTAAGAAGTAACAGGCCAAAATGTATTGGAAGCATTCTTACAGGTAAGAGAAAAATGATAGGGACAAATGCTTAAAAATATATAAAACCTAAACTTATGTCTGGTTTGTGACCTTTTGTGATTTGTTGTTTTTGTTGTTTTTGTGTTTTGTTTTTTTGTTAATATTTGTTACGCCTCTTCCTGGCTCTTTTACTTTTTTTCTCCCCTCTCTCTGTTGTGTATTATTTGAATGAAATTGTGATGGTTTTAATTGTTTGTGTTGGTCTGTTTGTAAACTGCCCAGAGTTCCTTAAAAATTAAAAAATTAAAAATAAATAAATATAAATAAGTAGCAGCCCAACATTTGAGTCAAAATTTAATCCAAAATACAGGAGCATGTAAAAAAGTATCCCCCAAAAAAGAATTGTTTAGTTTCACTGTTAAAATACAGGAGCTTATAACCTAAAACTGGACAAGCAGTAAGTAGAGGATACAGTATTCTCACCCAACCAACCCAGCCTTATGCCAGTTTACAGCTATGGAGAGAAATCCATGAAGATTATGTTGCCGCTACATGCCTGGTATTGTTTGCTGTCTGGTGCCCAGTAGTGGTGTTGGGATCTGCTTTGTGTGGCATCTCATAGGCAGCAAGGGGGTGGGGGCTTTTAGGCCAGATGGGCAGGAAATAAATATAATGAATAAATTGTGTGAAATTGTGTAGCCATCTTGTTTTGATGATGTATGTGTGTCTCCTGCCCCCCTATAGTTCTCTCAAATGTTTACAATTTCCCTTCAAATTGTAAACATTCTCTTCTCCAGGACTTGCAAGATATAGGGGAGCACCAAGAGAAATTTTATAATAAGAATTTCTGTTCCTTTTGCACCTCCTGTAACTGCAAGGGCTTGTAAATCAGAATTTGGTAAGCTGCCACCATGACAATAAACATTACTATTCTGACTAAAATTTGCAAAAATAAAGGCATGTCAATAAAGGATCTAGTACACCAGAGGACTGTAAAACCAGAGTATAGTAGCTACAGAGAGTACAAATTATAGTATGCAAATTCTGGTCATATTGACATAAATATGTTGAAGTGTAAACCATAAAAATTTATTTTGCAAGACAAAGCAATTGTACAATGACCTTGCTCAGTGGAAAGCAGACTAGATATTCTATTGTGGCTTTTTGTAAACTGCTGTTCAAACTTCATTTGTAGAAGCACAACATACATTCCCAGGATTGCTTTTTCTACAACCCCCTTATACATATAGACAAGATATAAATTGTGACTGGAGTGTAAATGCCAGCAGCACTTGTGTTTATTGAACTATGATTATGCTTTGAAAAGGAAGGAAATGCAAATCAACAAGATAGGGTCAACTCTTACAATGTGTAAAGCTAGAAAATTAAAATCTCTATAAGTAGTATAGCTCTTTTTGTTGTTGCTAATTACAAGGGAGGAAAAAATGAATGAATGAAAATGTAGCATTGCTGCCCAAAGTGGACATTCCAAATGTGGATGGCTGAAACTCAACTTCGGTTTCAAATCAACCATAAGTTGTTTTCCATCTGATGTGGCTACTCTTTTCATAGGGGTTGTTACTAAATTCCCCAGGTTTGTACAACATCCTTGGAGAGTCTCACCCTAATACGACATGTATGTACACACCACAGACTACTTTAACTAGAAAACTTTTCAGGCCAAGGATAAGACTAGATTAAAAACAGCGGCTGAGAAGAAATAGCCTCCGGTCTCAAGGTGAGTCAACCCCTCAAGAAAAAAACTGAAAAGAATATGCAGTAGCTCTAAAGAACGCCTGTCAAAATTACATAGAAGACATGAATAGACTGGCCAAAGAGCCATCTCCCAGGGTAGACCTCCTGTGGGGAGATCAAATAATTAGATCAACTTATTTTTCACACTAAAAATATTGTCTGGAGGTCTGGGAATCCAAATACAGTATCCTAGAATAGTCTGCACACTGGGCTAGGTGTCTCCCTGGGGAACCAGAGTTTGGGAGTTCAATTCCCTAGAATGCCTCCTTGGCTGGACTTAATGATCCACAGGACCCCTTATCACTCTGAAGACCTATATACATTGTCCCTGCATTAGCCAGTTAGGAAGGTAATATTCAGGGAAGGACATATTAAGTGAGCACATGGCTCACAAGTGGCCTGATCACTTTAGTTAGCCTGGACAGAAGCCATTAGTCTTATTATTTATTCTGGGACAGGGTTCTGAAGTGAGTCCTCTGGGTGACTCTTTCTGTGTTTACCTCTGCCTCAACCCACCTGGTTATCCCTGCTAGCTGACTTCATTTCTTAGCTGAACTCACTATCTGAGCCCCCAGAATCCAAGATTCAGTCAGAGATATTGCTCTCTTGAATACCTGGCTTCTGAACTAAGACCTCCTTAATTCCATGACATTGTTCCATTAGTTATATACTTGATTGTGAAACTGTGGTGTATTTAAATTATCTGGTTTTCATAAACATTCCTCTTATGAATAGCTCTGCATGAGTGTGAAATACTCAGTCCAAACCGCATCAAGACACCATATTGCCATTGTTCAAAGATCCCTTATGACAGGCATGTCCAAACTTTGGCCTTCCAGATGTTTTGGACCACAACTCCCACGGTCCTTTGTCATTGGCAATCTAAGCTTAGAATTCTGGGAGTTGTGGTCCAAAACATCAGGAGGGCCAAAGTTTGGACATGCCTGCCTTATGAGTATGGCTCCAGACATGTGTGAATGCATTGATGTGCTCTGGGAGCATACCTGGTGATGCAGTTCAAAACATAGATCATGTAGAGCAGTGGTGGCCAAACTTCAGCCCTCCAGATGTTTTGGACCACAATTCCTGCAGTCCTTTGTCATTACCAATCTCAGCTTGGAATTCTGGGACTTGTGGTCCAAAGCATCTGGAGGGCCAAAGTTTGGCCACCACTGATGTCAAGAGTGTTGGACCTTCCCCCAGATCATGCACACCAAATCATTAAAACCTCTTTCTGTTTGGTAGAGAAAAATCAGATTTGATGATTAACAAAGATATTATGCCATCCAACCCATATTGTAACCCTTTCTACCAAGTTTTTTTTTTGAGAGGCATTCTTTACAGAGCCTAACAAACAGAGAGATTACCAGTACCCTAATGCCTTGCAGTTCCAATGGAATTTAGAAAGTTTGACACATGCCCTTGTCTATGTTTAATGGCTGTTACTACAGAGATAAACTTGCCAAGGCACACAAGTATATACTGAACCTCCTCCAAGGACTTGGAATTTATTATTAAATCCACCAAAATTCTAGCTTGGGGGGGTTTCCTTGTGATTTCTTATAATGAAAACTGAAACTTCAAGATATAATTGTTAGATGTAGGCAACTTCTGAGAATGAAGGCAGCAAGACTTGTAAAAAATACATGCTAACAGCCATAGATTTAGTGCCATGCGGTCCTCCATTTAGTGGTGGTGGGATACACTTTTTTTACTGAATTTATGCTTTGAAATACATTTAAAGCTTTCATCTGCTGAACTTTGCCAACCCAATAAATATGAGCCCTCTTCTCTGCTCTGTTTCTTTCGTTTGCCTTTTTTTCTTTTTAAAGAAAACAATATTTTAATTCCCACACTTCTGTGCATTTCAGGACCCATTGATTGCATTAGTAATAGGACGCTTGGGAAAATATAGATCTACTGGACAGCTCAGAGGCTGGGAGTTTGATTTCCCACTTTGCCTCCTTGAGAGGGGCTGGATACCGTGATCCATAGGGTGCCTTCCAGCTCTGCAGTTCTAAGAGGATGATGATCATCTTCCTGAGCGAGAAGCGTCAGTGTTGTGCCTAAGGCTGTGCGGTGGAATTGTGCTCACAGATGACTCATCTGTTGTGCTGCATCCAGTGTTCTCTCTCCGTAATGATCCCAGCCATGTGTTGTCAATTATTCTTTGTACTTGAACTAGCAGCCTCATTCCTCTTCTTCCCAACTCCCATAGGACTGGCTCCTTCCTTTATTTCTTTTGCAAAAAAACCAGTGATGCAAATGGAACGTTATCTCCCTTGTCAAAATGGCTAATCTCCGGTTTCTCGTTATATAAGTGATCAGATGAAAAGGGCTACCCAAAATGAACTAATTCAAGCCCAATTAGAAAAACATGGTAAAGGAACCCATGAGAAGATTCAAGGTCCCTTGACGTGGATTGAAAGGAAAGGATTTTTTGCTCAGACAGGAAATAAACTGTTCTTGGGCTAGCCATGACATTTATGGTGCAATCAGATGGGGACTTGTCCCATGATTTTGGTCCAAGTTGAAGACAAACCAGTTTGCTTCTTTTCCTGACAACTACATGATGTGCATGCCATCACAAACCATGTACATGCCAGCATAGATGCCATACCTGTTTGTGTCTTGTCAGCTGTTTTTGTGTACTTAAGATCAATCTATTTTCACTGAGTTATAGCATGTGGAATCACTGAGATCAACTCAGAGACAATACCATACATTATCCCTTTCCTTAAGCCATTTAATAACATTGAGTACTGGAAATGCATAGTCCCTCTTGCTTGCAGAGGAAAAGGTACAGGAAGCCTTGAGGAGGTGGAAGAACCTCGTGATGCGGTGGTTAAATGCCTGTACTGCAGCTTAAACTGTGCTTACGACCCAGGGTTCAATCCCAGGTAGCAGGCTCATGGTTGACTCGGCCTTCCATCCTTCCGAAAGCCGGGGGGATGTGTAGCCTGCATAATTAAACTGTAAACTGCCCAGAGAGTACAGTGGTACCTCTGATAATTAATTGATTCCCAGAGGCAATTTGTTATCCGAAAACAAATTGTTATCCAAAACATGGTTTCCCATTGAAATGAATGGGAAACTGATTATTCCTTTCCAGAGGTCGGGGGGGAGGCAAAAAAGCTGGAGGTGGGTTCCAGACCTCTTTACAATGTGCACTTTAAAGGCTTCCAGTGCTGGAACCCTAACCCACGAACACACAGCCTGCAGTGCAATGCAAACATGGACATAAGAAACCAGCAAGACTACACCAGCCTTGTCCCGCTAAAACTGCAATGGAAAGCAGTTCAAAGACCAATCAAACCAAGCTCCAAAAAAAACCCGCCACCTAGTCGTTCCTGCTAAATTCACAGAAAGGAGCCACAAGGATTATTTGCAAACCCAAACTCAGCTCACCATCCATTTTAAAATGGAAAGCAATGGACATGGACAGGAAAAAGCAAGAAAAGCTCAGCTCCCTATCTTTCAAAGTTCAAAAGGTCCAAATCCCACAGCAAAAAAAGGTCATGAATGGCTCCAAAACACCATGGAAAAATGGTCTAACTCCTCTCACCCCTCCACAGAATACAGAGCATGCAATGCATCCTGGGTACACTTATTTTTGCAAGGGATTGTGAAACATTCATTATCCAAGGCAGCCCATAGGGAGCATTTGCTATCCAAGGTGGCCCAATACCTGGAAATTTCCATTTGTTATCCGTAAAATTTGTTATCAGGGGCATTCGTTATCCAAGGTCTTACTGTACTTGAAGTGCTATGGGGCAGTATATAAGCAGAACACTTTGCTTTGCTTTTCCCATTCTTTTTAATTGCTGTTAATGCACCAGTGAGACTTGGAAATGGCTTTTTAAAAAGCCTTTTCAATGCGCTTCTCATTCATTGTATCATTTAGCAACTATTAAAAAGAAATGAAAAAGTTCCTCTACCTTCACCTATGCAAATGGGCAGGAAGGAATCTTTCAACTTCTCAAGTTCATTAAACTGTTTAAGCAAAGCATGGAAGAGGAGACAGGAGGGGGATTTTTTCTTTCCCTTTAAAGAAGAAGTAGTCCTGTTTCGATCATGCTAAAGTGGGTCATTTGATAATTGAAAGTGACACACTGTATCTCACTGTTTAGCACAATGTAGGTGTATCCAGGATAAGATAAATGAAATGTCTAGTCACATTCTCAGCCATATTCTGACAAAGGTGACCATTTAGCTAACTTGATTCCCATGGACATAACACAGGGTAAAACTGAACTGAATGGCACCTGTGCCTCAATCATGGGCTGCCTTTACATGACCCCTAAAATCCGAGGCAAAGGGCTCCCAGATGCGGAGCTTAAAATTGTTTTCCCACCAGCTGTGGACTTTAAATAAAATAAAGTAAGACCACACCCACCTAAGCGCACCCCAGCGCACTTTAGAAGTACCTGTTCTCCGGAGGTAAAAAAAAATTCCAATGTGGATTGTAAAGCTGTGGATGCTGGGCTCCCCTCGCCTTCTGGGGTTTTTTTTTTTCTGTTTTGTTTGTTTGTTTGTTTGTTTGTTGTCCCCGCCGCCCCTTTAAGAGATAGGAATCCCTACGGGGCTGCTCTGGAAGGCAAGCGGAGGTAAGCCTGCTTTCTTTTCTCCCTTTTTTCTCCCTCCCCTCACTGCAGACAGGAGCAATGGAGTGTGGAAGAGTGGGAACACGGGAAGAGGAACAAATATCACGTTCTCTGGTCCGAATTTAAGTTGTCAGCGGATTTTAGAGGTCGTGTAAAAGCGCCCATGATCAGTGTTGCCTTTGTTACTTTGAATTCTTGTTGAAGAAGCTCTCACAAAGACAAGTTTGATAAGGATCTACTTTGCATATGTTTTCTTCAGATGCACTCAGAGCTAATATTTTTCAAACGTTCATTGTCTAATTTTGTGATGAACAGTTGAGATAAACCAGATTATCCACACATTAGATTATTTTAATATATTTTCAGTTAGGAAGAGAGTAGATGGCAGTTCTCATTCTTGATGTGTGAGAAGGAAAAATCAGTCTTCGGATAGAATATGCCCATGATAGGCATCTGTGCTTAGAATGGCCAGCATTACGGGGTTAGCTTTGTAGGTGTAGGTGGCTACATATACAGTAACTATTTGTAGTAGACATGGGCATGACTTGGCGAAATTCTCATTTCCGTTTTCGTTCCTCGTTTCCGTTACACAACGGAAACGGAAACGACAATTAAGTCGTCAGAACTCGAACTCGAACCGAGAAACGATAAATTGGGTCTGATTTGTCGTTGTCGTTCATGGCATCGCACGGCAGTCACGCGATGCCAAGCGGCACAGAAAAAAGTTTTAAAAATAAAAAAATCCCAATTTCCGGCCAGAAAAGCAGGCGAAAATATGCCTGTCTGAGGGCACCTACCAGAGGGGTGGTTTCTGGGGGGGGGGTTCCCTGGCCTCCCCCCCTCTCCTGTCCTGGGCTGCTGGACCTGGTACCAGGCTGGGGGGCATCAGTCTCGTCATCTCCATTTGCCATGCGGTGCGGGGGGATCCAAAATGGCGACCGCAATTTTTTTTTGAAATCGTGGTCCAAAAACCCACCAAAGCACCACAGAAACATGCGAAAATTAGCTATTTTAAATGCTTGAATTTTTACAGTAGCAGCAGTGGGTTTTTCCTAGCAATAAAACATCTCCGTTGATTTTATTTTATTTTATTTTTATTTTTTTACACCTGCGCAATGATGGGCTGGCCATGGGATGGGACCATGCAAATTTTTGGAGCCATTCCACCAATCGCATGGCCACTTGGCCAGGTTTTGACTGAGACTTCTGGGATGTGCCAGTCGGGCATAAAAAGCCCACTATAACCCTAGCCCTAGCCCTAGCCCTAAACCTAACCCTAACCCATACACCAGTACACTGTCCTTCTTAGTGGGTCAGAGGCACCCAGAGGTGCAGCCCACTAACTCACCCTAATCTTACCCGTAATAACCCTAAAACTAGCCCTTGCCCTAACCCCAACCCTAAGCCAGATCTGTACTCGCATTGCACTACACGCAAGTACACTGTCCTTCTTAGTGAGTCAGAGGGCGCCCAGCAGAGGCATTCTTCTCTCACCTCGCTCACAGTCCAAAGTTCCAAAAAACTCCAAACCTGTATGCTAGTATGCTGTCCTTCTTGGTGAGCTAGAGGCACCCAAAAGAGAGGTGCCTCTGCCAGTGCCACTTGGTACACAATGGCTACACGGTCATGTACCCTTCCTTTTCCCTTTGTAGGAGGCCAGAGGAGGCATCCACCCCAGAGAGGTGCCTCCAGGAGCCCGCTACCCTACCCCCCCTAAACCAGTACTAACGACAAACGACAAACGAAATGACAAATTTTTGAAAATTTTTGCGACAAACGGAAACGAGCCAAAACGGGCCGGCTCCGACACACGACAACTCGAAACGTCATTTTTCCTGGTCGTGCCCATCTCTAATTTGTAGAGTGCAAGTAAGAGGTGCATAGTATTTATGCCATATGCAGTAGGTTGGGATGTTATTTGGGGATTTCATGTGGGTAGAAGCCTTAGTCTGCACATATGTAAGAACTTTGTGGGAAAGAAGCAGAATGCTAAATTAAATAAAAAGCATTTCTGTAATCCCACTACAAGAAGACATCTCTTGAGATAGTTTTGTACTCTTTGGTATTTCCTCTTAATTGCCAATTAATGATTATGAGGTTCCTGTTTATGGTTTGTTACATCAGTTTCATTTCTGAAGAACATGCTTCTGTCCTTTTCCTTCCATTTTGTGCTGCCTGTTTTTCAACTTAGTTCCTGCATCATTCATGACCTGAAATCCTAGCTGTTTCAATGCTTTTTTCTAAATTCTTGAATCTCTGTCTTCAGGTTACTTACTCTTAAGAAGACTGAGTCCTGATAATTAATTTCTAAATAGGTTAGATCTGCATAATTCAGCAAATTGAATTAAGTTTAAATTAATTAAACATTAATTTAAATGTTTATTTTATTTTTAAATTCTCCCCCTAAAACAATATAAAGACATTTTCCTCTTATATACCTGTATGATTTTGAAATTTGCATTTTCAACTTGTTCTTCAGGTACTGTATGCTCCCAGGATAGTTTACAAAAATGCCTAAAGCCGTTATAAAAATAAATGCTACAAACCCACATATGTTTTCTGGTAATCAGAATAAACTGGTTAGAAGAATTAAATCTATTTCTAACATTCTTCGGGAGAAGGATTTAATGGTCCCAGCCAGGCATTAGAGGGACAATAGAGTAGGTATCCAGTGAGCCCCTTTGCTTTCACCCATTGCTACTGCTAAAAATATGGGTGAAATCAAAGTAGTGCTGCAGGAGGAAAAGGAAAGAGCAGGCATAAAAGAAGGGGCATATCAAACAATTGGGCTGCATAGGTGATGTGGTGATGGCATCTGGCCTGGATGCCTTCAAAAGGGGATTGGACAGATTCCTGGAGGAAAAGTCCATCACAGGTTACAAACCATGATGGAGATGTGTGATCTCCAGACTTAAAACCGGGGTACTTCAAAGGCCAGATGCAGGGGAGTGCTATCAGGAGACAGAGAACTGGTCTTATGCGCTCCCAGACACATCTGGTGGGGCCACTGTGAGATACAGGAAGCTGGACTAGATGGGCCTTTGGCCTGATCCAGCAGGGCTCTTCTTATGTTCTTATGTTCTTATGACTAGAAGGAAAAATGGGGAATGGGAGCCACATCTCGGAAGGCCTTGGGAGACCTACATAGGAATCCTTGAGGGAGTATTTTCTGGGAACATTCTGAAAAAAAAAATCCTGTTCCAACTGAAACATGTGGGTGTTCTATCCAGAGGAAAAGAAATGATCAGTTTTCATTTTGGGTTCCAGGAAACTTGCAAAGGTTACAAGGATCCTAATGAGTATTCCTCTCTAAATAAAAAGCAACTTGATTCATCCCCACTAAGAATTTATTTTGGTACATAGTGCATCAGAGTGCATCATCCAAATCCAGAGGAATTTAGCTCATTCGTAACTTTCCAAAAGGAAATGTCAGCCCCCGAGGATTCCCCCCTCCCCTTTATTATTTCTGCATCCAATAAGAATCCAACCATTTAGAATTCCATTTAGTTTGGCATGGAAGAACACTCTCAAGTTGTTCAATATTGTCAGTTTTCCTTCCTTGCTTGCCTTATTCCCCTCCCATCCACCTTCTTTTTTTACAAGCTGGCTTGTAAAAAAAAACATTAATGTGTGAAGAAAATCATCAGTTCTTGGGGAGCAATTGTCTTGATCAGGAATTTTAGAGAGCTAATAAAGACAGCATACTGTACAGTCTACAGTTTCCTTTCCTGCAGGTTCCTAATATACATTGTCAAAAGCAGAGGTCTGTACCATAAAAACATAAGAACAGCCTTGCTAGAACAGGCCACAGCCCATCCAGTACAGCTTTCTGTGTCACACAGTGGCTCACCATTTGCTTCAGGGTATTCTCAAGCAGTTGCCCCATGGCGCAGTAGTTAAATGCCTGTACTGCAGGTAAAACTGTGCTCACAACCTGGGGTTCAATCCCAGGTAACAGGCTTATAGTTGATTCAGCCTTCCAACCTTCTGAGGTTGGTAAAATGAGTACCCAGCTTGCTGGGGAGGGGGGATGTGTAGCCAGCATACTGTAATTAAAAACTTTAAACCGCCTGGAGACTACGTGAAGTGGTATGGGGTAGTATATAAGCAGAACGCTGTTGCTTAAGATTCCCTGCAAATGGTAGTGAGAGATATAGCCATTGATACCCTTGTTCTCCATGAACTTGTCCAATCCTTTCTTAAAGCTGTCAAGGCTGACAGCTGTCACCACTTCTTCTGGCAGGGAGCTCCACAGAGCAGTGATCCTCTGGGTGAAAAAGTACTTTCTCTCATTTGTTTGATATGTAGCACCCAAAAGTTTCATGGAGTGCCTCCTAGTTCTAGTGTTGTGTAATAGGGAAAACAGTTTTTCCTTATCTACTTCATCCACACCATGTATGATTTTATAAACTTCAATCAGGTCACTCTTAGGTGCCATCATTCACAAGTGAAGAGGCCCAGCCGTTGCAGCCTCAGATGGTAAGGAAGGTGTTCCAGTCCCCTAATCATTCTGGTTTTCCTCCTCTGCACTATTTCCATTTCATTAATATCCTTCTGGAGGTATCGTGACCAGAATTGTAGGCAGTACTCCAGATGGGGCCTCACCATAGATTTATAAAGAGGTAAAATGACACTTGCTGACTTATTTTCTATACCCTTCCTGATGATCCCTAGTAGAGATGGGCACGAAACGAACAATTTTTCATTTCCGTGTTTGTTTTTTCGTTTCGTTATGCAACAAAATGACAAACGAATTTTATCTCTAAAATGAAACGAAACGAACAGAAACACCAGAAATTTTGTCGTCTGTTTCGTTTTCGTTACGGCAATACATTTAACTGCTTTAAAAGCTAAAAAAAATAACAAAAAATGGAAATAAAGGGTAACAAAATGGTAACAAAACGAACAAAAACAAAAATGAATTTTTTGCAAAAATTCACAAAAAACGGAAATGAACCGAAACGGACCCCCTAAATGACAAACGACAAATGAAATGCCATTTTTTATTCGTGCCCACCTCTAATCCCTAGCATTGATTTTGCTTTTTTTTCACATTCTCGATGGCTGAGAATCTACACACATATTCCATAGTTATATCAGTGTGTGTTGTTTGCGTCTTTTCTTACAAAGTGGCTCTACTCCAAAGCATTTTACTTTAGAAATGAGAGATGGCTAATTACACACATTTACCAATCAAAGATTTTACTTGGTCTGCTGATCCAGAGAAACACACCGAGGGAGTGGGATAGGGTGGCCACTTTCATACCAACAAAAGGGAGATCATGCATCACCAAAAGAAGTGTTCTTCAGATGGAGGACTGTCTTCTCTAAAGGAAGGCATATGCCCTCCCTAGAAGGAAAGGAGGCCTAGTGTCCTCCCATCATCACATGCTTTCAGAATGACAGAACAGAGTTTCTGTGTTGCTACAGTTTGGAAAGTGGTAGAGAGTAGATTCCCATGGCAAGGGTATTTTCAGGAAGGCTCACAGGCATGTGGGTTCTGCTAAGATTGAATTTATCAACAACCCAATTCCACAACAGATCTTTTATGGAGGAGGATGACCCCTTGGTGAGGTCAACACAAGCTTCCTGGTTAGGTAAAGCACTAACTGGCAGCATTTTCATCTTGCTCCCTCACCACCCAATTTTTCCATCCTTCCTGCTGTCATCCGAGGACATTGGACAGTTTTGGCGGCCTGGGTTTAGCATCTGTCGAGGTTTGGGGTTGGCTCGCTGCAGTTATGTTTGAGCCCAATCTGGCCTCGAGGCCGTTGTTGGCCCACCTGACGGTTGTCGGCCCGACACCACTTCGTTCTCTGCTTTTATTTGCCCTTGACATCAGCTGCCGTACCATTTACCATCGATTACCGATCGCCCTTGTCAAACATCTTGCGTCCCTCCCCTGGTCCTCTCCCCCCCACCCTGGCGATTAGCCCTTTAATATGTTGTTTGTAATTTGAAATTGATTTGTTGTATTGTTGTGTATTTTTATCCTTATTCTATAGTTTGTTATTGCTGTTGTGGTTGTGTTGATTATTTCTTGGTAGTTTTTTTTCCCATCTGTCACCATGCAGGCAGGGACCACTATACCTGTCGTGACGGGCCGTAGTCGGTACGCTAGGGGCTGGGGGGTTAGTCGGTCAAGAAGAACCCGGGCCAGGCATCTCACGCCTGTCCCCCGTTCTGACCCCTCAGCTCACTGTCACGTGCCTCGGAGCCACTCCGCCAGCGCCTCCGATCTTTCTTGCCTCCTGTTGAATGCCAGGTCGGTCCATAATAAGATACCCATCATTCATGATACCATCGCCGATGGGAGGGCCGACCTGGCGTGCATTACCGAGACCTGGGTGGGTGCAGGGGGGGCGTCCCTCGCTCAGCTGTGCCCCCCTGGGTTTCTGGTACAGGGGGCGGGAAGATCGGAGGGTCGTAAGGGGGGTGGGGTCGCCATTGTGTACAGGGATACTATTCAAATCATTAGGGCCTCAACGCTGGTGATCCCAGGGATGGAATATGTCCATCTGTTGGTTGGGCAGCGGGACAGGTTTGGCATTGTGCTCGGTTACCGTGCTCCCCGCAACCCAGCACAATCCCTACCAGAGCTCACCGAGTTCATCGCCGCTGCTCTGTTGAGAACCCCCTGCCTTCTGGTGGTGGGCGTTCTCAATGTGCATGCTGGCGGTGACCTGTCTGGTGCTGCCCTGGAATTCATGCAGTCCATGACCTCCATGAACCTGTCCCAGCATGTTCTATGCCCAACCCACAGATCTGGACACACCCTGGATCTGGTATTTTCCTCCGCGTCTGAGGATTCGTGTCTGAGGGTGTGGGACATTGTTCCCACCCCCGTGTCATGGTCAGACCATCACCTGCTGTCTTTCTCTGTATCAATTGCCGCCCCACCCGGCAGGGACCTTCGGCCGACTGTTTGGGCCCGCCCCCGTAGACTCCTTGACCCAGATCGGTTTCAGGAAGTCCTCGGAGGGCCTCCTGGCAGACTGGCTGACGATCTGGTAGACTCCATGGTAGATCAATGGTTTGATGAAACATCCCGGGCTGTCGACCAGATCGCCCCTAGGCGCCTCATCCGCTGCAGAGCTTGTTCCTCACCGTGGTTCACGGAAGAGCTTTGAGCGATGAAGCAAGAACGGAAGAGGCTGGAACGCAGCTGGAGGAAGAACCGGTCGGTGACTATGAAGGCTGCAGTCATCGCACAGTCCAGGCGCTATGTTCATGCGATCAGGGTGGCTAGAAGATCTTATAACACCCTGAGAATTAGTGAGGCCTCGAACCGCCAGGCGGAATTGTTCTGCGTGGTTCGCGACCTCACTAATCCTGGGCTGTCTAAGCCTCCTCCTACTGATTTCAGTAGTGAGCATTTTGCAGCCTTTTTTCGATCAAAAATTGAGGCCATCCGCACCGGTTTTGAACCCTGTTGCCATAGCCCACCCTCGGCATCCCCGGCGGCTGCGCCCCCTCGGTCTTCTCGCATGGTTGAGTTTGGGCCTGTTACCTCACTTGAGGCCTCCAGGGCTATTGCCCACTGCCGGCCTGCGTCCACTCCCTTCGACCCTTGCCCATCATGGCTTATGAAAGCCGTTGGTGGGAACATGGCCGAATGGGCGTCTATCATCGCCACAGCCTCCTTCAGGGAAGGGATCTTTCCCTCTCGCCTGAAGGAGACTGTGGTAAAGCCCATTCTGAAGAAACCCAACCTAGCATCGGGCAATCTAACCAACTATCGCCTGATTGCTAATGTTCCCTTTATGGGCAAGGTGATCGAGAGGGTGGCCGTGATCCGGCTTCAATCATATCTGGAGGGCGAGCACATCCTGGATCCGTTCCAGTTTGGGTTTTGGCCCGGTCGGGGGACCGAGACAGTCTTGGTCGCTCTGCAAGATGACCTCCTCCGGGGGGGGGGCGACAGGGGGTGTTCCTCCCTGTTGGTCCTCCTGGATTTGTCAGCGGCCTTTGATACCGTCGACCACGGTATCCTGCTGGATCGGCTCTCCGGGGTTGGGATTGGAGGCACTGTTCACAGTTGGTTCCGGTCCTTCCTCGGGGACCGTCCCCATCAGGTTCAGCATGGGGGCGAGTTGTCGGCCCCTTGGATACTCCCTTGTGGGGTTCCACAGGGGTCGTCTCTCTCTCCCATGCTGTTCAACATTTACATCAGGCCGCTGGCTGAGGTCATTAGGGGACATGGAGTCTGCTGTCATCAGTACGCTGATGACACGCAGCTCTATGTCTCCTTTTCTACCGCTGCAGATGAGACTGTCCGGACCCTCGATCGGTGCCTGGGCGCAGTCATGGAATGGACCAGGGCTAACAGGCTCAGGCTCAACCCCGATAAGACCGAGGTTATGTTCTTTGGGGCTTCCCCATCCAGCTATGTTGGCCCGTTTTCCATCTTGGAGGGCGTTTCCCTCAGGCCATCGGACTCTGTCCGGAATCTGGGAGTAGTCCTGGACCCGGCGCTCACCATGGAGGCTCAGGTGTCCGCTGTGTCCAGGGCTGCCTTTTTCCACCTTCGCCGAATCGCCCAGATTCGCCCGTACCTTGATGGGGACTCCCTCAGAACACTGGTCCAGGCGCTGGTGATCTCGAGACTGGACTATTGCAACGCGCTCTACATGGGGTTGCCCTTGACTCTCATTTGGCGACTGCAGCGGGTCCAAAATGCAGCTGCCAGACTGGTGGCGGGGGTGTGCTGATTTGAGCGCATCACCCCAGTTCTGGCCCGTCTGCACTGGTTACCCGTTGCAGCCCGAATTAGATTCAAGGTCCTGGTTTTGGTCTACAAAACCCTCCATGGTCTAGGACCTGGCTACCTGACAGAGCGGATCGACTAGCGGTCAACCTCGGCCTGTCCGACTAGGTTGTCGCGGGCGCACATACTGTGCGTGGCCACGCCCAGGGAGGCTCGGAGAACTTCCACTCGTACCCGAGCCTTCTCTGTGGCTGGCCCGACCTTGTGGAATCATCTTCCAGCAGAAGTGCGCCTAGCAGAGTCCCTGCCTGCCTTCCGGAAGGCATTGAAAACCCTTCTCTTCCGGGAGGCGTTTGGGTGACCTGAACAATTTTTTTTTAATTCCCGCCATCTGCATCTCTGGTATTACTGTTCTGTTCGCTTATTTTATTAGTTTAATTTATTTTGCTGTTATTGTAATTTGTTGTCCTGTTAATTTGTTGTAAACCACCCGGAGTTCCCTTCTAGGAAGACGGGTGGTATATAAGCTCCATAATAAATAAATAATAAATAAATAAATAAATAAATAAATAAAATTTCCACCATGGCTGAGTTTAGATTTAGTGATCTAAAACCCTGACCATTACTTCCTTTACTAAAAGGACTATAAAGCAAAGTGTTCTGTTTTTATAGTGCCCCATACCACTTCAAGTAATCTCTGGGCGGTTTACAGTTTTTTTTAAATTACAGTATGCAGGCTACACATCCCCCCCCCAGCAAGCTGGGTACTCATTTTACCAACCTCGGAAGGATGGAAGGCTGAGTCAACCATGAGCCGGCTACCTGGGACTGAACCCCAGGTCGCAAGCACAGTTTTACCTGCAGTACAAGCATTTAACCACTGCACCATGGGTGGATAATATCAATGGATGATATTATACCAAAGATAATATCATCCATTGCTTTTCCACATGCATGAATTTGACATCTCCAGAGGACCTTGTTCAGTGATTTTCCATGTACAGTATGCATTAAACAGCATAGGGGATAAGCTCAAATGCTATAGGACCAGGCAGTGTATCTGTCACAAGGCTAAGGAGTAGTGTTGCAGAACTGCCATTAGGCAGCCAAAAACAGCCACGAGTCCCTAGAGCCTGTCTAGAAGGGTACCATGATTGATGGCAACACAAGTTGTTAGGAATTCACATCCATGTGGCTGCACTTCTTTTCTTCGATCTAAGAAAGGGACACAACATTCCATGATAGCTTCATCTATAAATATTATTAAAACTCTTTATGTTCTTTTACTACAGCTTTTAGAATAGTACTATGATTTAATTTAATTTGTTTGATCTAATCCTGTTTATGAGGCTTAGTGGCATGTGTATATAAATCAGAGAAGAAAGAGAGGGAGAGAAGGGAAAAACCTTCAGCAACCAATGTGGAAATATCGGATAAAACAATTTCATATTGTTGGACTTGCTTTAAATAGAATTTTAAAAAATTGATTTTTTTTCCTGAAAATTTAAATTAAAAATATTTTAATTTACATCATGGTTTAAATCAATTTGATTTTTAATAGTATTGATTTTTATCTACTCTGCCTAGTTGCCATTTTAACTGGGTTTTTTTGAAACGACGTTTTACAAGTGTGTGTGTGCAAAATTGACAATTAGATCACACAGAGAGATATACACCATTTAAAGGAGCTGAAAGAGTCCTTGTGTCTCACTACTCAGAACTGCTGTCCTTTTGACACTAGTTGAATCAGTCTCAAGTAAATGGATCAGAGCTCATAGCCAGTGTTAACAAATGCCATGGAATCCTGTCAAATATTTTCAGATGTAGTTAGGACATTGCACACAATAGCCTGTAGAGTGATGTTTCATTAAAAGAATGTGCCATGATGCTTCCTGATTGATTCATGATTTAAAACGTAAATTAGATAAAGCCTGGATACAGTCAACAAAGCAATCCATGGAATTTTTCTAGTTTATTTTATTTTGCATTGCTTATCTTTCATTGCTTTTCCCCCCTTTTTTTCTTTTTTCATTCCCATAACAGCATAATCCATGGCTACTCAAGCTAGATTTAAGATCTACTTTTGGTGGGGCTTACTTCTATACAGACACATATAGGACTGGACGGCTGAACTCAGTATCTGAGATCATGTCAGGAGTCGTCATGCTGAGCAATTGTTTTCTAAAAGGTATATGTCTACTCAATGAAGCTTTTGGTGCCTCTCCCACCATCAAAATGGCTTAAGGCTCTGACCATATATGAAACCCACATCTCAGTATAACCATATATAAAACCCATGCCTTCCCATTTTTTTTCCTTCCCCCTCCTCTAGGTCTGGTTATTTATTCGTTCAGACCCATTGCTAGGTGCGGAATTTGGCACTACAGTGCTTTCCCACAAAAGAATTTTGGTGGTTCAATTTTAGTGGTTCAAAAAAAGTGGAGGGATGGGCTTTTAAAACCTTTATTTAAGCGCCTTAGAAAATGTTCCCTTTCTTTCCTCATAATGTAGTACCTCTCTAGGTTTTCCTGAAAGTGGGTTAAGAACCACTGATGGGAGAAATGTGGCTGTTGTTATTTATGAGTCTCCAGTTGCTAGCTGATGCCATGTGATTTCATTGTTCAAAGAGCCACCCGCATTTTAGCCTCAGCAACTGAAAGAGAATATTGGAGTGGAGGAAAAACAGCATTTTTATCCTGGTGGGGTGAGGTGGGGTGGGTGGTTAGTGGATGGGTGGGTGAGCTGCTGTGAGCTAAATACAATTTTTAAAAATAGCCCTGCACCATTTTGCCTTCCAGAAAAGTTCTTCCTTCTTTCTAGCAGCTTGTGCTTCGGAGGGGTGACTAGTTTATTGAAGAAGTAACATCAATGATTCATCCAAGCTGAGAGAGAGAGAGAGAGAGAGAGAGAGAGAGAGAGAGAGAGAGAGAGAGAGAGAGAGAGACTCAAAATTAAGTCCTCTTTCACACACCCACACCTCATGAGGTATATGTGAGTCATATTGCTATCATGTACTGTATATGTGAGTTTGTGCATCTATGTTTCTGTGTATGTGCGCATGCATGCGTGCGTGCGTGCGTGCATGCGTGCAGTTGATGAAGAGCGAGAGATACATGAAGTGGTAAGTTAGTAGCCAAACACAGATCCTCCAGGTTCTAGATTTGTGAGATACTCATAAAACGACCACATACTGTATATACTCGAATATAAGCCTAGTTTTTCAGCCCTAATTTTGGGCTGAAAAAGGGGGTCCTCGGCTTATATTTGGGTCAATACTTTTAGCCACTGAGGCAAGTTTGGGTCGGTGGCTAAAAGTCATTTTAAACATTGTGCGCCACTTCTCCTTACCCCTCCATGTTTAAAATGACTTTTTAAAAAGTCATTTTAAAACAATGTTTAAAATGACTTTTAGCCACCAACTCAAGCACTTGCCTCGGTGGCTAAAAGTCATTTTAAACATCACACACACACCCAGCTCACAAAGGAGGAGTAGCCAGGCCCTGCTGCATTTCCCACCCTAGGCTTATACTTGAGTCAATAAATTTTCCCATTTTGGGGGGTTTAAATCAGGGCCCCCGACTTATACTCGGGTCGACTTATACTTGAGTATATACAGTATTTGACTTTTGAAAGTGTTGACAGTACAATACACCTTCTCCTGTCACTCTTGTATGTGGGTGGCATTTCACAACTATTCTAGAGCTCCTTATTTGGATGGATTAACTTCAGTCTTGTCAGGTTTTGTGGTTTGAAATTCACCACGCTAAACAGAATCCTTCAGCCATGAATCAATGTCCTCCTCTTCTCTACACCACTTGTTTCAAAGAGGAAAGATAGGGGCAACTGCTAGTTATCAAGAACCAAACACCATCACCATGCAGGACCGGTGGGTTGCAGTTAATTGAGCAAGATACTCATTTTGCCCTAACTGCTTGCTCTAGGCACTTATTGGTGAGGCAACTTTCTTATCCTTTCTCATTGTGGACTCCCTCCTCATTTGAGAATGAAGATGGACTTGATGGACCTGGTTGACTAAGCGGTGTGTGAAAGGTATTTTTCTTTTAGAGCAAGTGACATATTTTAAAACAGGCCCAATGGAGGGCAATAAAAGGGAGGAAAGCCCTGACATAACTACAGGCATACTCCCCCCCCCCCCGAGATAAACAGAAGACTTACAACTACAAGAAAGAACTGGGAGTTGAGTCATGGCTACTGGACTTCTTTTTTGAGAGATAGAAACGTTTCGCTGTTCAGCTTCATCGGTTTGGATGAACAGCGAAACGTTTCTATCTCTCAAAAAAGAAGTCCAGTAGCCATGACTCAACTCCCAGTTAAACAAACCTGGATGACTGAGAATCTTCACAGACGAACTACAAGAAAGGATGGGGCTAGAATGGACAACAAGTAAAGTGAAGCAGGTGAAACATATTTACAATACACAGCGGGGGTTTTTCCTGGAAAAGCTCTAGTGAATGCTCCAAAAGGCATTTCCTCAGCAGCATTTGAAAGGGAACTGAGGTTCCTCGTAGGATGGGGGAGTGTGTGCTGTGTGTGCAGAGGGGTCAGATTAATGGTCTCTTTAAAGTTCTAGAGTGTTCCAATGAGTTTTCCACAGGCATAGAAAGAACCCACAGAGACTATGAAGAACAACACAATTAACTTCTAAAGGAACAGGACTGGAAGACCAAATATTTAACTCCATCTTTTGGCCTAACTCTGGTCATTGGGTATTTTTTTGCTTTTAGTATACCCATTGTAATGTTTCCATCACATTGTTGTACAGATTTTTTTCTTTTCCACTTGTTTATTTGTTGGTTTAGAATTCCTTACTGTGAATTGTTATATGGAGCCATGTACATTGATGGCACTATATAAATAAAACAATCATGCTTATAATAATCTATAACATAAAACAATAAACCAGTTTGATTCCCCCCTTGGAGGACTCATTGTGCACCATTGAGTAAGCCCAGATTGTGTGTGTGTTGTGTCATTACAGTCGTGACTGACTCTTTGTGACCCCATGTCCATGGAGTTTTCTTGGCAAGATTAGCAATGCCATTTAACTGTGATATGAAGAGACCGGGAGAAACATCCAGAACTTTGAAGCTAGATATACTGTCAGTCTACAAATGATGCCCAACAGTATTTTTCCAGGAATAGCCATCTTCTGAATCAGTATCTGGCTGGCTTTAGTCACTTTAGCTAGGTTAAACTGGATTAGCCCTAGACAAACATAATACTGATAAGAAATCCCAGCATTCTGGAGACTCAGGTTGGGTAGAGTATCATTATATATATAGATGGAAAAGAAATAATGGCAAGACCATGTCTTGAAAAAGGCTGGGTGGGGGGCTCCCTTCTTTGAGCACTCTAACTGTGCATTAGAATTGCCTTGACAGTTGCTCATGCCCTGCTGTTTCTTTATCTCTGTCTGGTTATCCTTTATACTATAGCCACTATTCTCAAAGGGACTCATACGGTCCCCTGGGGAGACCTGGAAGATTTGAAGAGTTCTACAGACTAGAAGCAGCTCTTCACACACCACCTTATAAGGCTCAATATTTATTTATTTATTTATTTATTTATTTACAGCATTTTTAGCCACCCCACTGCCAAATGGTTTCTGAGAGGCATACAATAATATATTAAAACCATAAAACATGTTAAAATAACAGTCAAAATAACAATCAATATACAAATAATAAAATCCTGCTGCTTATGAGCCCAGCTAAAATGATTGCTATTTAATTAAAATGATGGCTGATCAGGAAGGTCTTTGCCTGGTGCCAAAACACCAAAAGTGTCAGCGCCAGGCAGATCTCTGTTGGGAGGGCATTCCAGAGTTGCGGGGGGGGGGGGCAATGGCCAAGAAGGCCCTAGTTCAACATGCCCTCCCTCTCGCCTCTTTGAGGGAATGGCACTTTCAGCAGGGCCTCCTGGCCTGATCTTGGAGTACAGGCAGGCTCGTACAAGCAGGCTATGCAACATATACAAACCTGATTCAGCCTATATTTATTTGATATTATATTTATGAGTATAGAAAAAATAAAGAAAAAATGTTGAGAATGGCTTTAAAGAACAGCCCATCCATCAGTCTTTTGTGAGATACACTGTCACATCCTCTTCCTTCACTCTTCAGGTCTTTTCAAACACTAGCCTCACACAGGCAGTCTTGTTCATTTGGTCAAAGAATAGGTTTTACCTCCTAATGAGCTATGTCTTATTTTATACGCCAATGGGACCATGGTTTTGACAATCTGTAGACTAATCCAGTAACACACAATGGGTCTATGGCTCAGCCCTCACCATCAGTGTATTGTTGCCCTTTAGTAACCAGTAAAAATTATAAAAATGGATTTGCTATTACAGTGGACCCTCGTATAACAAACGCTTTGTATAACATAAAATCTGTACAACATTAAACATTCCGGAGATAGGGGAAATTTGCTTAACAGCAATCCATACGACATAAAAATGGTTGCGACTCTGCTTTCAATGCATTCCTATGGGGAATCTGTATAAAAGAAAATTTGCTTCACAGAATTTCATTTGGAATGAATTAATTCCTTTATACGAGGTACCACTGTATTCTTAATGATTCAATCCATGTCTGTGTAATGTCACTGCTAAATTAGGAGATAAGCCAGGGTGCCACAGCTTTTCCATCTATCAGTGGATGGTGACCTTGTAGGAAACCAATGTAGCACAAGGGGTGAAGTTCACTTGAACAGCTCTGGCATTTCTACAGAGGTAGCTCTGGGATAGTCTCCATAGTTTTTGCTTTGCCTGCCTGTGCATTCTATGATCTAAACAAGGCTGTCCAATTCTGATGCATAAACATGTCTCTAAAAGTCCTACAGAACCTTATATACCTCTATGGAGGGAGGGAGGGGTGAAATCAGAAGCCTGTGTACCTCACAACTGGCATTTATCCCATTGCGAGTTAATTCCAGAATGAAAGCAGACTACCATTTCCAACTGTAACACAATTGGAAGGTCTTTTCACTGTTGCAATGATTCTGGACAGCATCAACTTGTCTATTTCTACAACTTTTATTAGAAGCATCATTAGAAGCATCTACATTGCTTCTAATGAACATATTATGAACAACCTCAAAGCAGGTTATATTATGAACACACAGAGGAAAAAATGTCATCCAGCCAAACTGGACTTGTGCCTGTTTGCATCTGTATGCTGGCTGGGGGTTCTGGGAACTGCAGTCCAAGAATATCTGGGCTACCCAAGGTTGGAAACCACTGTGTTGCATGATTGTTGCTGGTATCCGGTATGTGTGGTATAGCATGGAGTTGCCTTGTGATGATTACTTGAATTCTGGGATGTTTGTGTAAACCCTTCCTCCATGCACAAGGTTCTGTCATGACCGTTTAGGCCACAATGAATGCATGAAGAGGCAGAACCATATGTGCCAACGTGGATACATGCCTTAGGCTTAAAAGATACCTTGCTACCCTGGCCCGGTAACAGGCTGCACCCCTGGGGTTGGGGACCTCTGTTCTTGAAAGCCCACCCTGTTCATATCAGAAAGTTAATTCAGTCTGTTTAGGTCAACCAATACACTGCAGGATTTTTGCTATCTGAACATTGTGATGCTGATGGCGAGTGATTTTCCTGCTGAAATTTAACTGTTAAGAGGGCAGATTAAATGTGTTCATGTAAGCAGATGTCTTGAACTTACATGACATGTGAATCAACTCAAATGGAAAAAGACTATGTTGATGTCAATTTACTCACCAAAACCTAATGCCTCATAATCACTGGTGTCTTACTCAGGAGATAATTTCACCATGGTTTTAATGCAGATAGCAAGTGAGTGAGGTATTATTCACTAAGGCTGAGGCCAGCTAGGGGGTCCTGCAAAAGAAATATATAGTTTGTCTACCTAAAAGCAATTCCCCCTAAATTTAGTAGGAATTACTCTCTAATAACATACAGTGGAACCTTGACTTCCGTCATTAATCCGTTCCAGAGGTCTAGACATAAGAACTTTCCCCATAGAAAGTAATGGGAAAGTGGATTAATCTGTTCCAGATGATGAAAAAGACCCCCGAAAACAGCAATTTAACACAAATTTGACTGGGATAGGAGATTCCTTCCGGGGATGTAAATGAAATGTCTCTTCAAAGAGAGGAGGAGGCAGTGGAATTATAGTCTACAAGTTATACGCCTCCACTTTTTAATGTTCATAGCAAAAGTGTCTAACATTTAAGTTTTACTGATTTTTAACCTGACGTTCCACAAGTTCTGAACAACCCTATGCTTACCATTAGAGTCCCACAACTGTACAGCTCCCCAACTAAAATGCTTCCATTGTGGAGCAGAATTCTGCAGCCAGAGTTTTTACAAGACTGAGCCGACTGTCTAACCAGCAAGACCAGCCCCGAGCTCCCAGCCCTTCTTCTCTTCTGGCGGCAGCGGCGGCTTCGGAAAGGCTGAGGACCAGCTCCAGGTGCTCAGAGCTGGCCTCGCCGAAGCCGCCACTGCTGGAGGAGAGGAAGAAGGCAGGAGCAGTTTGGAGGCGGCAGCTGCGATGCTGGGTCGTGGCTGCCACTCGATTCCAGGGCCTTGCGCTGGGGCTCCAAGCTGTAAGTCAGAGCCTGCGGCGCAAGTCAAACAGGCCCCTTTTTGCTGCAAGTCAAATATGCTGCAAGTCAAGCAGCATGTAAGTCAAGGTTCCACTGTATAGAATGCCAACCTATATAGAATGGTGCCCTCCGGGTTCTGTTTTGTCTCCTATGTTATCTACATGAAACCAATGAGAGAGGTTGACGCACGTTTTGGGATTCAGTGTCATCAGTATGTTGGTAATACCCAACTTGATATCACCTTGCAGTCTTAATTCAAGGAAGTCGTTTTGGCTCTATATCACAACCGGATGTTAGTGATAAACTGAATGAGGGTAAATAAACTGAAACTTAATCCAGGCAAGACAGGTCTGCTCCTGGTCAATCGAGAGGCAGATCAAGGGAGTAAGGAAGCAGCCTGCGCTGGATGAGGTTCCACCCCCTTGAAAAACCCAGGTGCAAAGCTTGGATTCATCTCCGAGCCTTCTTTGCCCTTGGAGCAGTGGTAACCAGCTCAACAGCCCATCCTCAAAGCCAGCAGTTAGGAGATTCTGTAAAAACCCATTTCAGTGGAGAATTGGGGAGTGGAAGGTGAAATAATGAATGTCAGATAGGTTCTACAGTATTTAAAATCCAATGTTTCCATTCGCCAGATGTGAATAGTAAGGAATAGTTTTAATTCCTCTACTTTTCTTTGCTGATAAAAAGATGGTGCCCTCCAGTGGCCGGTAACAATATCCTTGGTATTTCTTAATCTTACTTTTTCTTCAATGGAAATGTGCAGCGGCAAGGCTGTAGTTATATGCTTGTGCATATTTAAATCCATATGTGATACAGATGCATGTTCAGGTTGCATAGTTAAATAATTTTCTCATCTCTCTTAACAGGGAAACATAAAACCTCACAATGAAATATAATAGTTAATCTTTAAGATGCCACATGCTTTCATCTTCTCTGTCTATTTTTGTCCTTTGGATTTTGCCTCATAAACAAAAAAATATTGTGTAAGATTACTGTTTTATTTGGGATAATTCTGCATAGACTGCAGGACTCATCTTCTTGAGGAGAAGATAATATGCTTTTTCTATTTTGAAGGAATTCTGACTTCTTATAGGCTAAAACATAGATAAAGCCGTTACTAAAACCCTTTAAAGCCCTTTTAGCAATGAACAGAATATATCCAATAAATAACACACTGTTTTCATGAGGGACCTAAGTAATATGTGTCAGGACCTTTCTGATATACCTTTCTGGTATATTATTCCTGAACAGGCCTTACCATGATTTCATTTCTGCCTTGCCATGAGCTTAGGGGCACAGCCATCTAGAAAGAACAATGGAGCCTGCCAGTATAGTTGCCAGTTTTTTGTCAGGTTATTGTCTATACTGGGGGAGAAATGTGTGGTCCTTGTCAGGCTCATAACAAGCAGGGTGTGCCATCCAAAGAGCAGGGTGTGCCATCCAAAGAACCTAGCAATGTTGTGGAGTAGAGATGGGTGTTTCAGTTCAGAAGTGGTCCAGTTCTGAAACGCAGCAGCCCAGCTGATGTCCGGAACCGGTCCAACCCTCCGGAACGAAATCAGCCCATCCCTTACCTTGTTCTGGGCTCACATGGAGCTAAACTCCAATGAGGAAAAAGCCTTCGGCATCATATTTCCTTCTCCCTGATGCTGGCCAATCAGACAGGGAGGTGGGATGATGCATTTCTGTGTACAGCTCCTGATTGGCCAACACTAGGGAGAAGGAAAGATTACGTCGGAGGTGTCTTCCTCCATGAAGTTTAGCCCCGCGTGAGCCCAGAGCAAGGTAATGGATTGGCTGATTTTGTTCCGGAGGGTTGGTCCGGTTCCGAATACCAGCTGGCGTTCTGCATTTCATTTCAGAATTGGACCACTTCCAAAATGAAATGCCCATGTCTACTGAGGAGTCATCTCTGATAGCACTGGGCCATGAGATGGAGAACCTACATTTGAAGCCTACAGCAGCAAAAGGCTCAAAGGCCCAAAGGAAGGTGGAACAACAGAGGGCATCACTTGGGCAGGAAAAGAGGAAGGTAGAAAAGAAAAGGGAGAGGAAGTAATTGGGCAGTTACTAGTTCAGGTAAATGATTCTGGAGTGTGTTTCTGGGGACATCCACTCAAACTGAGGGTTGCGAGAGTGAGAATAAACAAAAGAAAATACTTCTTTACCCAGTTGTTAGTCTGTTGAACTCCCTGCCACAGGATGTGGTGATGACATCTGGCCTGGATGCCTTCAAAGGGGCACTGGACAGATTCCTGGAGGAAAAGCCATGATGGGGACATGTAATATCCAAGCTTAAAAAAGAAGGTACTTCAAAGGCCAGATGCACCTTTCTTCTTGGAAAAGGACTCAAGGCAGCTTACAATAATGAGGGACAATATACAGCCCAGAACATTTAAGACACATTCAAGTTAAGAATATGGAATTAGAAGAGGCATCTTACAAAATTAAAAGGTAACAGTAAAGATACAAAGAGCATGCAAAAAGAAGGAAAAACTCCATTATGAGGGATAGAAACTAACATAGAAAATACTGGTGTTCTTATTAAATCAGTCAATGCAATCATGCATAGTATAATCCAATTAAAAGTCATATAATAGGCAGTCCCCCATTCAGAAAAGCTTGCCTGAAGAGGAAGGTCTTTGCCTACTTCCGGAAAGAGAGCAGAGCTGGGGATGTCCTGGCCTCCAGCAGTAGGGAGTTCCAAAGTCTGGGAGTAGCAACAGAGAAGGCCCTTTCATGTGTTCTTATGTGTTCTTCTATACCATCTGCTCTCCCACAAAAAAATTGTCAATTATTCTTCATTTTGTTAGAATGAAAATTGTATACAGTACATGTCACTCAGAAGTGACATGAGGCATTGCACTGATATACTAACTTAGCACTCAATCGCCTCTGCACTGTGCAGCACACTATGCTTTCCATTTATGGTAATGTTATTCTGTTGTTGTTCTCTTTCCTCTCTGACTGCAGCACATATACACAGCAGAAGGTGGTGTTTTTTTGCCACATTACTTTATTCCGCCACCTTACAGTCCAGGGATGATATACCTCCACCAAAGCATAAGGTAGCAGCAGCACACATGATGCAGAGAAATGGTTGAAGCCAAAGGACAAAGAATGTCTACAACACTGCGCCTCGTGGCGCAGTGGTTAAATGCCTGTACTGCAGGTGAAACTGTGCTCACGACCTGGGTTCAATCCCCGGTAGCAGGCTCAAGGTTCACTCAGCCTTCCATCCTTCCGAGGTCGGTAAAATGAGTACCCAGCTTGCTGGGGGGGCAATGTGTAGCCTGCACACTGTAATCAAAATTGTAAACCGCCCAGAGACTACTTGTAGTGGTATGGGGCGGTATATAAGCAGAACACTTTGCTTAGAACACTTTTGCTTAACACGTTGTACTTCCTGAGACCCCATCAGGGCCTCCTGCTTACCTCCATACATTTCATTTCCTGCATGTTTTACTTTTTACCCTACCTCCTTGGACTTGATCACAAGGGAGAACAGGAAGAGCTTTCTGTAACTCACATGACATTCACCACTTGCATTCGATCTCTTGAGATGCATACCACAACTTTTCTAGGAAGAACAGGGCAGTAGCCTTCAATGGACCTGAAAAACAATTGAGACCCCATAGCCTGCCCAAAAAAGTGGCCACAAGAGGAAAAGTCTGTTCAACTTGTTCTGGTTTGAAAAAAGTAGACGCCATCTGTGGAGAAACCCTGCAGAGAGATGCAACAAAGACAACAACAACAACAACAACAATAATAATAATAATAATAATAATAATAATAATAATAATAATAATAATAATAATAATAATAATAATAATAATAATACATACATACATACATACATACATACATACATACATACATACATACATACATACATACATAAAAAGAACATAAGAAGAGCCATGCTGGATCAGGCCAAACACCCATCTAGTCCAGCTTCCTGTATCTTACAGTGGCCCCACCAAATGTGTCTGGAAGCACCTCCTGTGGCAGGGCATTCCACAGACTAACAACATGCTGGGTAAAAAAAAAACACCTTTTATCTGTTCTCACTCTTCCAACCCTCAATTTGAGTGGATGTCCCCTATGTCAGCAATGAAATAACAAAGTTAGACACCAACTAGTTATCAGGAAATCAGAAATGCAAAATACCTCCATTTGTTGCAAAAGGGAAGAAGGCAATTCACAGTGGACCTGTGCCTCAACATGTTAAATAAACACAGGGACAGTTGGTTTCTGCCTGAAGGGCAGATTATCTCCAGTAGCCAGTTTACAAGATACTTCAAAAGTGCTTTGAAGTATCTGTGGCCAGATTCCTAGAAATACACAAACCAAGCAGGGAGCTTAAATCTAGCTCCCAGGGTCTAACAAAGGAAGTTTTCCAAGAGAACAGGAAATGGAGATGTTGCTGTGGGAAGAATATGGAACTTGAAGTAAGAGTCATCAGGTTGTGACTGACTGGAGCATGAGTTTTCATGTTAGGCGAGTTTTTATAATTTTATGTTTTTACTGGTTCATACTCAGTTGCTTCAAGTAGAGAGCTGGTTTTCTTCAGGATCTTGAGGGAGGGAGAAACACGGGGGACAGATTTGGATGAATCTGGTTTGTTAAGGAGGGTACACCATTTGCACAAAGGTCCATGGTAATGTTGCTCCCTCCCCTTGCTAATGCCTGATATGCTTATTTTGTTTAACGTTTAATCCAAGGCTGACAGGATTAATCAGAACCAGATTGCTTTCTGAGCATATTGATTTCCGGAAGAACGTAAAGCCACATCTTGACGGATCCTTTTGATTTTCATATGATTTTTCCATGACACACTGTGCATTTTGCTTGTTACCACAATTACATTGTCTCTGTAACAATTCTAGCTGTTCCTTAGAAACTGAAACAATTCCCTTGGACTGAAGAAGCTGCTTGGATGAGTAGTGAAATGTTTCAATCTCTCAAGAAAAAAAGTCCAGTTGCCATTTCAAATTTCCAGAGAATTCCTCTGGAAGATGAATAACCTCAATATCCTTGTTGACCTGTGTGCTGCCTGATCTCACTGGAATTGATTTAATATATCCTCCTCTCCGGTGTTTATAAATATCACACATCAGGTATTTCCAGTCGAAGCAAAACAAGTTAAGGAGCTGTGTAGCCATCACAAAAAACAAAATACAAAAGTAGAACAGGTGGCAATTCCATCATTTGCCATGTTTTAACCTGTTGGTGCAGCTCTGAGGAAGAGTATTTTGCCCTTGAAATACTAGCAACTTTTTATTTTTCTAGTAACATAAAAGGTATAACCTATTCTACTTTTGTACCTGTATTCGCATCAGGTATGTGTGCAAAATATAATTTTTAGAGGATAAAGCCTGGATAACGGCGTTTTCAAGATGATAAAAAGGAAAAGATATAAGTTCCCCACACACATGTGTGCTAGTGGTGTCCGACTCTAGAGGCGGTGCTCATCTCTTGTGTTCAAGCCAAAGAGCCAGTGTTGTGCCAGTCCATGGCCATGTGGCCGGCATGGCTGCAAGGAAACACTGTTTAACTTCCCACTTTTTACAGCGGTACCCATTTATAGACTTGCACTTACATGCTTTGGAAGGACTGTGTGGCATCCGGGATTCGAACTGCTGAGCTGCCCACCTTACAGCGGACAGTTTTCATTTTTAAGTGCTCTAGCCCGCTGATGTGTGTTGTGTTGTGTTGTGTTGTGTCATTACAGTCGTGACTGACTCTTCGTGACCCCATGACCATGGAGTTTTCTTGGCAGGAATACTGGAGTGGCTTGCCAGTTCCTACTCCAGGTGCCTACAGGACCTCATATTCCCTGGTGGTCTCCCATCCAAGTACTAACCAGGGCCAGATGCTGCTTATCTTCCGAAATCAGGCGAGATCGGATGAGCTTATAAAGCCTGGATAACGGTGTTTTCCAGACGGTATTGGACTGCAACTCCCATGATTCCTCACCACGGCTATTGGGGAATGAGCCTTGCAGTCCGAATGAGACCCTTATTCAACATGAGAAGCTCTAGATCCGAGATTGCGTCCTGGTAAAATTCCCAGCTACTGCGGATTATTTAGGATATTGTTGCGCATATATCGCGGACGTTCAAGAAACTGGACGTTGGGTTAAATTAACCAGAGCAGGGGAACTTGCAAACGTCTAGTTTAGCTCAATGGGCAGCTGGGAAAATGTACTGTACCGCAAAGGGACCGACCGGAGGTGGCGTCAAGCGATAAAACGCCGGCTGCGCAGCTGCGACACCTGCCTTGCTCTTCGGAGGGAGGAACTAAAGAACGACGGGCGGCGGGGAGTAGTCGGGTTTGTTTGCGCGGAACACCGCGTTGCTTCCCGCCGGGAGCAGGGACGGAGATCGCTACCGTACCAGCCGTGGAGGAGGACCTGGCTCCCAACGTGAAGATGGAGTGTGACATTTTGGACTCGCTCGAGGCTTTGGGGTGAGATAAGCGGGATGCGAGGGGGCTGCTGGGGCGGGGGGGGGGGGGGGAGGCTCGAAGTATTCGGGGTTGCGCACCGAGAACACTTTCTGGGTTATCCATAAGTGGGAAGGCATCTGTTAGGCGCCCCCTTTTGCCATTCCATACAGCCCTAGTCACTTGTGTGTGTGTGTGTGTGTGTGTGTGTGTGTGTGTGTGTGTGTGTGTGTGTGTGTGTGTGTGTGTGTGTGTGTGTGTGTGTGTGTGTGCGCGCATCTGTTAGGCGCCCCCTCTTGCCATTGCGTAGCCCTCCTCTCTCTCTCTCTCTCTCTCTCTCTCTCTCTCTCTCTCTCTCTCTCTCTCTCTCTCTCTCTCTCTCTCTGTGTGTGTGTGTGTGTGTGTTCGTGTGTGTGTGTTCGTGTGTGTCTGTGTGTGTTCGTACCCTCCTTTTCACCTCCAATTACCCGGCGGGAGACCCGTTTAAGGACAACCCACGAATTCTAGGGAAAGGGGAAAATTAGGAGAGGACTAATTTCAAAACAGTTGCAGTGAATCCCGGTTTCTTTTTCTATGGGAGACGATGAAGATCGATTATTTTAGAAATAATATTAACGGCAGGCCACTTGTATTTTGATCGTTACAGATGGGTCGAGTAGGTCTATTGAGTCGGTGGAATTTAAGGAAGAGCTTTTTCGCCAAATCTCTGTCCATTCAGTGGGCCTTATCTAATTGCAGCCACACTTTGATTTCTCAGTGGGTACAAGTGCTAGTATGTATATGGCTGGGTGGATTTGATTTGAATAAATTTGACTTAAATCAAGATTTAAATTTAAAAAGTTGGATTTTATTTGACAATTTAAATATAATTTTAATCACTTTTTAAAAATCATTATTTGTAGAGGAAACAGCAGGTGAACCAGATGTTAACTGATTTCTAATTCTTTTAGTTAGATTGTTCATATGAATCTTTCAGTGTAGTTGTGCCAGTCAGTTCATCTTGAAAACTAAAGCATTTTTCTCATAATAAAGCCAGGCATGATTGCTGTATGCTCATATATTATAGGCATGAAGATCTAGAATCGGTTAATAAAATTAGAGGATATTAATTTCTTAAAATTATGCTTTAGTAGTACAACTCTATATAAAGATCTGCAGATTGCTGGCGCTATCTGGGAATCCTTCCCTATGGTTTGGGTTACAGTTCCTACAGTCCTGCTGTTGGCTGTGCTGGCAGAAACTTTGGACATCTGGAGGGCTAGTGTCCCCACCCCTGGTCTTGGCCTTAAAATATTCTTGCTTCTGTAGCAACAGTCCCCCCCCCAAGATTTTATTTGTTGATTTGTTTGTTACCCTGTGTAAAGGTCAAGGTGGCTCCTAAGATCACTCCTAAGATCACTCCTAAGATCAGTTTAAGGAATGTGATGTTATGACTCCTCTTGGTTCACTGTACTCTTTCCCAGGCGATAACACAGCACCTGTGAACTTAGGATGGAATAAGGGAAAAACAACTACACAGACCCTTCTCACACAAATCCTTTCTTGCTTTCTTGACCTAACTACAGCCATTTTATACTTTATACTTGGTTCTTGTCCCTGTTTTTATCCACAGTGATAAAGCAGTGTAGCCTGCATTAAGAAATAATGCAGGTCCCAGATCACCCAGTAAGCTGCATGCCTGAAGGTGGATTTGAATCTGCATCTCCCTAGTCTAGCCCCACTCCAATCACTGCACTGTGCTGTCTGTGCTAGCTGTGCATCGCCTGAAAACAAAAAATAGTTTCTTTCTTCAGAATGTGTATCATACGTTAGTAGAGGAAAACCCCTATGATTTTGACATTGATGTTGTGTCCATATGAATAAATAATACAGATGATTGAATTTATTTAGCAGAGCAGGAATGGAGAGAGTGTAGCAGTGAAAGAGGATGTCAGTACCAAAAACGAAAAAGGTTAAGAGGCTGAAGTTCAAAGGCAAATCTGCCTCTCTCCTTATTGTGAAGGTTTGTTGTCATGAGACAGATTCTACAGTGATGTTCTTTTTTGCATTGAACCTTTTTATGTGGGTGGATGAGCAGAATAATTTCAGATTTACAGCCATTTTGCTCATGCGTTTTTCAAATAGGTGGGTAAATGTAGAGCCTTTTTATAATTAAGGAATATTTATGAATAACAATGTATTCAACTGTGAAGCTTCCTTCCGTCATTAAGTTACACTTCTGATTTTAGTACTAGGTCATAGTTGTTTGTCCATTTTTTCCATCCCTTCCCCCCTCTCTCTCTAGGTACAAAGGCCCTCTTCTAGAGGAAGAAGCCCTTTATAAAGCTGCAGAGGGTGGCCTGGCTTCTCAAGATTTCTGTGCGCTTTGTGTATGGTTAAGTTCTCAAATACAGTCCCTGTGTAACCTGGAAGAAAGCATCTCTTCAACAAATGGTAAATTCCCATTCCTCTGATTTTAATCTGCTGGAATCTTACTCGTATTAGCCAATCATTACTATCAAGTCATATTTTTTTAAAAATCCAGTGAACACATATTTCAGTTTTGGGGGGAAAGGGGGTTCTTCAAACAAAGGAACATGTATGGAGATGGGCGAGGGAGTGGGGGCCAGTGTATGACCCATTGTCCTTTGTTTGAAGAATGGAAGTGTGAAACCCAATGCTTAAGCAGCTTTTACAACTGCCCTCCAAATTACTGCCCTAGCTGCAACACCATTAGCCTGCAATACCATCTAGACTCCTGCCCTAGCTGCAACACCATCTAGCCTGCAATACCATCTAGACTCCTGCCCTGGCTGCAACACCATCTAGCCATGGACCTTTAAGAACATCATTTAACCAAGGACTTTAAAAGTAAACTCCTGGTAAAGCACATCTTTTACCCTGTCTGAACTTCTGGGACCTGCTTTTAAGAAGAGTGATTTATACTTGAAAGCTTGCTATGTTCTTTGGTTTTAATTTTATTAGTGGCCTATTAAGGTATCGCCTGTAACCTATTTTTGCAATTCAGTTTTTGGGAAAAACTTGCAGTATAAATTTTCAAAATAATTACTAATATACTGTAATACTGTTCACACAACAACTGTGTTTAATGAAGAACACTGTTTCTTCTGAAGTCTATATACCCTGGGAAACTGGTTGTTTACAGGGAAAGCAGCCTTATTTTTTAACCTTTCTTCTAATGGAATTTTACTAAGTACAAGCAGTTCAGGCACTGGTGGTTTTTTCAGCAAACTATCACATGTGAATTTCAAATCTTGCCCTGAACTCAGGCTGAACTTCCTAAAATGTGCATGTATATTTGACCCAGGATCAAAAGCAGAGAGGTTATTTTGTGGATATTAATGAAAATGGAGAAAGTATGGCTGAATTCAGCAAACTATCACATGTGAATTTCAAATCTTGCCCTGAACTCAGGCTGAACTTCCTAAAATGTGCATGTATATTTGACCCAGGATCAAAAGCAGAGAGGTTATTTTGTGGATATTAATGAAAATGGAGAAAGTATGGCTGAATTCATTGCATGAATTACACTGTGTAATTATTTCCATTTCAGGAAATAAAACATTTCCAGTTACTTCCCAAAAGGTCCTGAGGATTCCATGGAATCATTTGTCTCAGCAGGAAGCTTTTAGGGACCACAGGACAAGTAATTAGGTATTTAAGTACCAAACATCATTGCTGCTAGGATTCCTTGATTGATGGTAGCAATTTTTGATAGTTAAAGATTCTCCCTTCCTGTCCCCCATGGCAGTTTCTTGAAGATGCAAATGATTCCATAGGTACTTTAGAACCTTCAGGAGAGAATCTAGAAATGTTTTATTTCCAAAACAAAAAACTCATAACTGCAGCTGGTGATATCAGCCTTACACAGTGTAATGTATGTAGCCAGATTTCAACATATAGGTTAGGATGAATCTTAGTCATACTTCCACTAGACTATAATTTTTAAAACAGTAGGGTAGTTTTAAAAAATGTTGTTTTGACACTTTACAGATCTTTAAAATTATTATGGTTTTTCATCAGGGAAATTTTTAAGAGACACACAGAAAGTAAGCTTCTCTGACATCTGTACAATTTACTCATTCTTTTATTTGTGAGATGGTGTTATGGAGCAGTTTGGTAGATCCTTCTTCCAGATCAAGGTTTCTTGCTGGTGCATGTCTAGGGTTTTCTTTTCTTTTTTTTAACAAAATACAGTAGTGCTGTTTTTGGGGAACAAATGTTAATGCTTTTATATTAAGTATCTATTGTGAGGATTTCCAGTAAACTTATGATGAGCTTGGTGAGATGGTAAGGTACTTTTTCCAATGAATTCTCACCTCTGTGGTCCCTTGAGGGAAGTCATGCATTGAATGGGACCTACGTGTTATGCATGTTGGACTTGACATCTGGCTTGCACTTTGTAAGAAGAGTGATGAGGATGTGTGTTTGTTCTTGTAGCCATTATCTGAAGTCCCACTGGTCTGCTTTTGCATATCATTGCCACATTCCAAATTTGGCTATCCTACCTAGCTTTAGATAATATGCAGATTGATAATGAGACTTACTCATTCTTTTATTTGTGAGATGTTGTAGCAAATAAATGTATTTTACACGTTTTATTTTGCTATAATATATTTTGTTGTTGTAAACAACAAAAACCAAACAAATAAGCAAAAAACCAAAATGTAGCCAGAGTTTTTGTGCCCCTCTTTTAGGTGATGGATGGATGGATGGATGGATGGATGGATGGATAGATAGATAGATAAATAAATAAATAAATAAAAATAAATATTCAGGGAACAAAAATTCATTCTGTTCTTTTGTGGGGCTGACTTATAGAAATTAAAATATTAATGCACACAAAGAGCCTGCTTCCTATAAAGTTTCTTGAGTTTTATATGACTGAATTCAACCAAAATATATTGCATCATATTATTTTTATGCAGTACATGTTTAGAACTACTCAATGAAATGTACCTGAACAGATTACTAATCATTTTCCCAGATCAGTTTCTAAACAGAAATAGGTTTAAAAATTTATAATATGTGTGTCCCCCTTCTTTTAAAGGTGGTGAAGATGTTGAAAGTTTACAGTTCGAGATTAGTGGCTTTTTAAAAGAACTGGCTTGTCCATATTCCACTCTGGTATCTGGAGAAATAAAAGACAGATTAAAAAAGAAAGACGATTGCCTCAAAGTCCTGCGTAAGTCACAATAGTATTTCTTTTTTCACTGTCTTGATATGTGGCCAGCTTTCCACAGCAAAGGGGATGCATCTCTTTGTGCTTGTGGGCCTGATTGCAGTCATGTGTGCAGCCAATGCATGCCAGAGGATAATTTGGCTGCAGAATAATGGCAAACAGTTGAATAAAGAAAGATCAAGAATAAAATAGGCCGGGACATTGTGCTCTATGTCTTCGATATTTGTATATGGTATATCAGGATGTCATAGGGCTAATTCACATTGTTAAATTCCTCTGTGTAACCATGTATGCGAAAGGTAGAGAAAGCATTCTGTAACATAGGATGGGCTAAATCAGCTGGGCACTGTGTCTGTATCTCCTTGCTCAGCCTAGTTTAAAGTCACATTTCCCTGAGTTATGATAAAGACATATGTCCACATGAGCCAATTAGTTATTTTATCTAAAGAGGATAAAGCATGTGGATTTCTTGAATTGACTTGAAATTTTAATTTAATTATACAGCCCCAGCCCACACTTCTCACCATTTAATCTCCTCACCATTTCTACTAATTAACTCTCCCTCCTCTTCTTCCCCCTCCTCCTCCCTCCCCTCCCCTATCTACCCCCCCCCCAACTCTATACACTACAGCCAATCAATATTTGGTATGATATGTATATCTCATACTATAAGTATCTCACACCTCATTCTGCTGCTATGTCTTGGAAGAAGTGCACATGTGAACGAAACGTCACATTAAAATATGAAAGTTAGTCGTTAAGGTGCCACATGTTTGTGTCTTTTCTTTTGTTTTGTTTTTCTTTGATTTTTGCCTGAAATAATTCAATTTAAATTGTACAGTACTAGGATACCTTCAAATGCATTTTTCATTATTTATTTGTTTTAAAAATAATTGTAACTGTTGCAGATTAACTTTGGTTTTGATGTCTTTATTATTTGTTTCCTGCTCAATAAGTATTTATGTATTTCTCCATCCACATGTTCTCGCTTCAGTATTTTTAAGCTCAGAACTTCAGGCCCTGCAGTTATTACAGTCAAAACAACGTAAAGCTTCTCATTTATCAAAAAGTAATGAAATCCATCAAGAAATCCAAAAGATCTCTGATGTTTTGAATACACCAAAGTCATCGTCCCCGATCCCAGGCTTATTAAGCAATATAGAGTCAAAGGTATGTTATGCATTCTGCACTAGAGTCCTTGCTTTTACATAGAGTCTGTTGCACACCTCTACCGTTCAAACCTTCTTTCTAAAAGCAAGGCAAAAAGCATTTGCTATAATGATGGACACACACTGGTGGTATGTTGGGACCACAGCTCCCAAAAGTCTCTCCCAGGGTCTGCTAGTGGGAGTTGTCATCCAAATGATTTTGAAAAATGTGTGGCTCCCTCCTTTACTTGAAAGCTGTGGCATGAGATGTGTACTAAAATTGTGTGTGTGTGTGGGGGGGTATATTTTATTGCCAGGGAATACTTTGTGCATAGAGTCCTGTGTGTCTACAGATGTTTCTAACTAAGATGTCTATACTTGCATGTGAATGGGATGGAGCCAAAAGTATGGGACACATTGATCCCACAGCACCCTCTGATATAACAGATGTAAGAGATTTAATCAAGAGTTCGGGTTAGACTCTTCCATGACTGAAGCAGGTCTTGCTTCTGGCAACAGTTTACAGTTCCTTTTTCCCCTCTCTCAGTGGTGCTGCTTTACTCCAGGGAGATCCCCAACCAGAAATTTCCATCATGGACTCTCCTATTGTACTTGGGGACTGGCAAGAAGGATCAGTTGTGTTGAGTATGAGGGGATATTCAGCCTACCCATATGTGTTGACTTCTTGGGTGTAAGATTTTACAGAGACAAGATGTTAATCTGTTTGATGAAATCTCCATACTTTAGTGTAATTCCCCCAGATTATCATAAATAATGTGGAAGTCTTCATTTTAGGTGAAGGGATGTTCTTTGTTTTGATTTTTCAGATTAAGGAGGTTTTATCAAAACTTCCAAATACTTATGTGGGTAAACCTCTCCTGAAAATACCTTTGAATCCAGATCAAATGGTAAATATTTTTTCCGTTTCCTTTTTCCCCCTTTTATATCTTTAGTGGATATACAAAATAATTGAGTGTAATTTAGCGGCTAAACTTCTGTTGCTTAGTGTAGAAGGTCACACTACAGTAGGCCCATTGAGTCAGTGAGGGTTTGGTGAATCGACTCTATTGTCTTTTTATATTGTTGTTTATATATTGTTTTTTTTTTAACTTGCTGTAAACCGCCCAGAGTTCCGTTTGGAAGATGGGCGGTATATAAATGAAACAAATTTTAAATAAATAATAATAATATAAGTCCTATTAATTCAAATGGGCCTCCTTTAGTTGCAGATTACGTCATCTTAGTATGTCACAACAAGGGTAGGCTCATTTGAATCAGTGGAACATGTGAAGAAATTGACTCTTAAAATCTCACACCAATTCATTGAGTCTATTCTAGTGCAATTTACTGTATTAAACAACAGGAGTTCAGCCAACCTGACAGTTGTGTTTGCATCTGTATCAAAGTTGAATGTGCTCTCCACAGACTTCCTTTTTGGTTTGGATTTTTTTTAAAAAAATTCCAAACCTGTACAACAATCCTTAACCTTGATAGTAGATGGAAAGTCACATGTAATAGATTCAATGCATGCTATCACAAAACATAATTGAAAACTACCTTTTGTTTTTGAAGCTATATACCACACCATCAGACCGAAGGTCACTCTGGGTGGTTTATAAAAAAATTAAACATAGATAGGATAATAAATGATACATTGTATGATATACAATATCTAGCTAAGTAAAATATCAACAAATCAATCATAATTAAATCGAACGACTTAAAATAACATTTTTGTAGAACTGACAAAAGTGTTGTGGTTATTTGTTTAGGATTTCCATATTCTGTACTACTACTGAGTCGTTTTCTGTTCCATGGTGCAGGAGAGATTGGAAAAAATCAACGATGCTCTTCTCAGTGAATATGAATGCCGCCGTCGCATGTTATTGAAGCGTTTAGATGTAACTGTACAGTCCTTTGGATGGTCGGATAGAGCTAAGGTAAGTGTGTGTGTGGGGGGGGGGGAGTGCTTGTTTACATCCTAAGAGTTGTGCCAGCTGTGTTCCTCTCTTCAAGTGTTGTGTTGCTCGCGTTCAATTTGTAGCCATATTTCAGTGGCTGAAATCCTGTTCCTTAAACCAGTCTGCTCTTCCCTGGGGTACAAGCCATTCTTGCTGCAGTGTGCAGAAACAGGTGCACTTTGTAGCTTGGCATGTGTGAGGACCCTCAGATTCATGGCAGGATTAATGCACTAAACAGGGGAAGAAGAGACCGAAAAGTTGCAATTTGGCTTATTCTAAGCAGCAGGATTTCAGATAATAGATACTATGTTGTACAAAATAAAGAATTTCAGCTGTTAAGTTTCTCCCCTGTATTCATTGATACCGCTAGCCCCTTTTAGTCATTAAAAAATAAAAATATAAGGAGGGGGGGGAACTGTAGGTCCAATGTTCTTTTCAAGTGGAGAGCAACATTCTAAAGGGGACGCTCTTCTGTCCATAGATGCACTTGGTAGGATTGGGAATGCAGGAAAGTCTGGGTTCCTCATTACCAAGGAGGTTCTGTGAATAACACAAATTCTCCCCTTCAGAAAGCTCTATTCTACCTGTCGAAATAAGAGTGATGATTGAGGGTAACACATTCCTTCTTGCCACTTAGTTAACTTAGAGTCTAAGTCATAGAACAATAGTGATACTGTTTTCACAGAATAATGGAACTAGTGTTAACACAGAGTAGTGGAGGTGTCTTTCTTTCTAGAATGTCTTCAGCTGATTGCTGTGAAGAAATTATGTGATGATTTATAAGGCATTTAAAGGGACTGTAGTCCTACTTGTTCATAATGAATGTATGAGCAGCAAATTAGCATCAGATGCGCACCGTTGTTGTCGTGGGGAGAGACACGGAAAAGAAAAACTTCGCCTTTGCATGAGAACTTTCAGTGTGATTCGGAACCCTGAAAAATCAGAGTCCCACATGTTGAGCAAAAATCCCACATGTTGATCAAAAACAGGGTTGGGATAGCACACTCTTCGAGCATATTCATAGACCCATGGAACAGTGACGTTGGAAGGGTCTTATGAGGCCGTCACATCCATCTCCCCACTCCCATGCCAGAATACAAATCAATAGATATCTGCCAGGTGGTTGTCCAAATGTCTCTTGGGTGCCCCCAGGGCTGAAGCATTCACCACCTCTTGAGGTAATTGGTTCTGATTAGACAAGGCTAGTAATGTACTTCTATTAGGTATGGTTGATGTAATTGCACCTGTAGGAGGGCCAGTTTTTGGAAATTAAATGCTTATTCCTCCTATCCCGCAGCTACCATGGCTCATATGTAATCCCTGTTATCATGCAGAAGGTGTATTAATAACCTTAAATAGCCATTACTACCCATTACGTCAGTGGTGTCCAAACTTCGGCTCTCCAGATGTTTTGGACCACAACTCCCACAGTCCTTTGCCATTGGCAATCTAGGCTTGGAATTTTGGGAGTTGTGGTCCAAAATATCTGGAAGGCCGAAGTTTGGACACCAGTGCATTACATGCCATTCTGGTGGAAGGAACTTTTTGTGATTCAAGACTTCCTCCTCCCATCTCACGGCTTCCACATTATACGGGAGTCGTGGGAGCTGAAAAGTAGTAGCTAGCAACATAGTGGATATAAATAATAATGTACAGTGGAACCTTGACTTACATACTGCTTGACTTACAGCATATTTGACTTGCAGCAAGAAGGGGCCTGTTTGACTTGCGCCGCAGGCTCTGACTTATAGCTCGGAGCCCCGGCGCAAGGCCCCGGAATCGGGCTGCAGCCATGACCCAGCATCGCGGCTGCCACCTCCAAACTGCTCCTGCCTTCTTCAACTCCTCCGGCAGCAGCGGCTTCGGCGAGGCCAGCTCTGAGCACCTGGAGCTGGTCCTCGGCCTCGCTGAAGCCGCCGCTGCCACCGGGAGCTCGGGGCTGGCCTCGCTGGTTAGACAGTCAGCTCAGTCTTGTAAAAAATCTGGCTGCAGAATTCTGGTCCACAATGGAAGCATTTTAGTTGGGGAGCTGTAGAGTTGTGGGACTCTAATGGTAAGCATAGAGTTGTTCAGAACTTGGAACGTCAGGTTAAAAATCAATAAAACTTAAATGTTAGACATTGTTGCTATGAACATTAAAAAGTGGAGGCGTATAACTTGTGGACTATAATTCCACTGCCTCCTCCTCTCTTTGAAGACACATTTCATTTACATCCCCGGAAGGAATCTCCTATCCCAGTCAAATTTGTGCTAAATTGCTGTTTTCGGGGGTCTTTTTCATCATCTGGAACGGATTAATCCACTTTCCCATTACTTTCTATGGGAAAAGTTTGTTTGACTTAAGGCATGTTGACTTATGTCTAGACCTCTGGAACAGATTAATGACGTAAGTCAAGGTTCCACTGTACTGTGATAAACATAAAGCTCCCTAACACTACACTGTTTATAACACTGTTGTAATTACAAAGTGCATGTAACAATTTTCTTTTTAGGCGAGAACAGATGATATTGCAAAGATCTATCAACCCAAGCGTTATGGACTCTGCCCTAAATCATCTGTTTCATTAGCTCACCTTCTAGCTGCTCGGGAAGACTTGTCAAAGATTGTAAGAACAAGCAGTGGATCTTCAAGAGAAAAAACCATTTGTGCAATCAATAAGGTATGCTTTCCCCTCAATGCTCATGTGGTTCCAGAGAACAAAGCTCCAGTCCAAATTTCTGATAGGCACACCATACCTAATTTCATTAGGTCCTAATAGACAGGTTGCTTGTCTGTGGATTTTGGCTGCATACTTCAAGAACGTCTGAATTGGATGTGTAAAAATTTACTAGGCTTGTTTCAGGCAGGTCTGTGTCTTCACCAGCCCAGAGGAAAGAATGCCTGTAAAATGTTGCTTGGTGCCTTTGGAAAAGGAACGTGAAATCAAGCAAGATGATAGCTTTTGAAGAAAACAGACTATTTTGTGCAGAAGAGTGTGTTATTGTGAAACCTGGAGCCAAGCATTTGTTTGTTTGATTGATTAATTGTTTGTGAAGCAGAGGTGGTTTGACCATAACTAATGGAAAACTCCATGGACATGGGGTCACAGAGTTGGTCACGACTGTAACGATGCAACACACACAAACACAATGGGTTTGTACACACTGTCCAATTAGACTATCACTTTCATTCTCCTGGGCTTAATAGCATACATTTTATATTCCATGGTGCAGTGAGACAAGGATGAATGACTGCTGTTGGGCACAGGACCAGCACAGGAAACATGCTAGAAGCTTAATCCTGTAAGTGAGATGTGTCTAGGCGCTTGATGTGTGAATGCCACCGAGCAGTTTTCAGCAGACTCAGCTGGACCTGTATCCACAGGATACTCATTTATACCTCAGGTTTTATCCATACTCTGGCTGAAATCCTGTTGGCAGTGTTGTGCATCATTAATGTTTAATTTAAAACTCCCTAGACCTTTTTGCCCCAGGTTCCAAGCTTCCCGAGGGATCCTTCTTGGCTTGGGGAGGGCTTTGGATGGAGTGGGGAGAGGTTTGATATCCAAAAACTGCTGCCAGTGATCCCAATATTGGTGACGTGACTTGATTTTCAGATATTAAAGACTCCCCTCTTCTACTGTCATGCTCACAAAGTCTTTTCCAAGTCAAAGGAGATGCATAGGGAGCCTCTGAACCTGGGGAGACAGGAAGGATTAAATTAATTTAGATAAAATTAATTTTATTAAAAATTAATGTCACCTGCTGATGACATAATCAACATTTATGGCATACAGTTCTGCCAAAAGAACTGTACAGTTCTGCCGCTGACTTCTGATATCCCTGAAACGTTTGTTAATGTGCATGTGGTAAATGCATGCACATATGTATTGCATGTACATATTAAAATGTGTTATATATTGTATACCAGTGTTTGATGGAAATGATTGCAAGACACCATATATGATGGTGTCTTGCAATCATTTCCATCAAATACTGGTATACAATATATAACACATTTAAAATTTTGATTATGTCACATTTTAAGTGTTGATAATGTCATCAGCAGGTGACATTAATTTGTTTGCTCCCTTGAAATTTAAGGGTGACTGTTTTCAACCCGTAAAGCCCCCCTCAGTATTTTATCTCATCCTCATATCAAACTACTTTTTTATATATACACACACATTTTATATATACACACACACACATCAGGTTTATATATATATCACACACACACACACACACACACACACACACACACACACACACACACACACACACACACACACACACACACCTGATGTGCCCTGCAATAAGTAGTTTGATATGAGGATTAAATAAAATACTCTGAGGGGGGCTTAACTGGTTGAAAACAGTCACCCTTAAACTTCGAGGGAGCAAACAAATTACTCAGAGAACCAAAGCAGATGTTTGTCATTGTATGAGTTTTAGATATAAATAGGTTAGGGTATAAGATGTTTTTTTGTTTTGTTTTTTGCTTTAAGAAAATTATTCTATAGATCATACTGTCTTATACATCAGTTCCTTCCAGTTCAAAATCTGAATCTATCAATATCTTTCTCCTAACTGCATTATCTTAAGTACTCTGTAGGTTGTTAGCATTTTCCTTGACAAGTTAGACTTTGTATTCAATATCCGTTTTGATTGTGTATCAATACAGTATTTGCTTTTATTTCTACAGTACTGAGTCCCACCCAATCCTTCCCCAAATAATATGCTGCTCTGATCTGTGATCTAGAACAGCCATTGCCACCCTTTCTTTGGCCATGACTATAAACACAATGTGAAATAAACGTAGGCCAAATCAGGATTGTACATGTCATATACAATTGGTGTGTATTGTCTCAGATTTTGGCCCCCTTCAAATGTACCAAGGTTCCCCAGGGAACCCATTTGCCCCCATTGAAGATGGCTGGTCTAAAGTAGTGGTTCTCAACCTTAGGTGCCCAGATGTTCTTTGACTACAGCTCCCAAAGATCCTGAACAGCACAGCTGGTGGTGGAGGCATCTGGGAGTTTTAGTCCAAGAACTTCTGTGGACCCCATGTTTGAGAACCAGCGGGGTTTGGTACACTTTGGTATTTTACTCGCTCATGTCTGTTTTCTTTCACAGGTCTTGATGGGCAGGGTACCAGATCGTGGAGGGAGACCAACAGAAATTGAACCACCCCCTCCTGAAATGCCTCCATGGCAGAAGAGACAAGATGGTGGTGGTAGAGGGGGAGGGGGAAGAGGGGGCTGGGGAGGAGGAAGAGGTGGAGGTGGTAGAGGTGGTGGTGGTGGTGGCTGGGGAGGAGGAGGGGGTAGTGGTGGTGGTGGTGGCTGGGGAGGAGGGGGGAGGGGTGGCGGCGGTGGTGGTGGCTGGAGAGGAGGAGGGGGTTTCCAAGGGAGGGGTGATTATAGTGGCAGAGGGGGATATGGTGACTCATATGGTGGAAGGGGAGGAGGAGGAGGATACAGAAGATACTAACCCCAGCGATAAATGTTATAGACTTCCTGCTAAAAGCAGGGGTTCCAGAAGAAATTACAGCCAACTTAGCACCAGGATGTCCAAACTTTATTGATCCCTCCTTACTGACAAAGTGCTGTTACTCAGTTCACTATGAATTACTTTGTACATGATGGATTTCCAGCGCAGATGTGACTTCAGTTATGAAAATACATGCACACCTGCATATGTTTAATAGGAAGTGCTGATGGATAGATAGGTCCTTTGTTGTAAATATGCAACAAAACACTCATATTTGAGTGGGTTGTATCTGTATATAGTAGGACCCCCATATCTGCATGATCGATAATCAGTTTGCGGCAGCTCTATATGCAACATACAGGGGTTGTATATAGGGTTCCTTTTTATGCACAGTTCCAGGCATCCACAGAAGATCATGGAACTGATCCTCCTCGGATATGGGGTTTCTGCTGTACTGAGCCTGCCGTAGTTGCAGAAGTGAAATCCATGTAGAAAGTACATCACGTATGAAGTGACCCTAATTTGTTTTAAGTGAAAATGGCATCTGTTAAAGAAACGGCTGTTAATTTTGACACCACTCGGTGCATCTGTATTTTATTCAGTTTTAGAAATGCTCAGTTTTAGAAATACATTCTTTGACTCTTCAGATGACTCATTTATTGCCTTCTGCAAGGCATAATGTGGTAGAATTGACTATAAAACATCTTTGGCAGCAGGGGAAGGAAGATAGTTTCTCCAGCTGGGATGTACTGTATACTTTTACCAAAAGCAGAACCACTTCAGCAGGTTTCCAAGGAGTCACAATCTATATTTTTGGAAGGGATAGAGAGCAGGGGAGTGTTTTCCCTTTTCCGTTAGCCCAGCTTTCTTCCCTAAAGCTCTCAAGGGCCCAGGGTGGCTATGAACCTGCAGGACATGCCTGCCTCTCTCTTCAGCTTTGGAGCTAAGAAGTTATTTGAATCATTTATCAGAGGGCAGAGACACAATGAACGTAATTGCCGAAGCTTGATTATAACCAGTCTTGATGAGTCAAATTCCACAAATACGACTCCAGGACCCTGCAACAGGAATAGACATGAACCGCGGCTTGCTGGTTTGGCCCAGTGCTCACACAGTCCCACCACCACCACCACCTCCATGGGGTGGCCCACTCATGGGCAGCAGCAGCACTTTTCTCACCTGCCTCTGCATGCTTCCCGCCTAGGCTTTGGCAGCACAATTGTCCACTCACCAACAGTGCTGTGGGCTTCTTGAACCCATCTCATCCTGTGAGTGGATTGTCACTTGGGGAAGGTAGAGGAGGGAAGCATGCTGCTGTTGGTGAGTGGGATGCATTGAGGAGGTGGGGAAGGGAAGTACCAGTAGCTGATCCAGTGTGACTCTTATCAGAGTTGACTCTAAGGGGTGGGGTGGGGAGGGGAGAGACCAGACTAATATGTCTGTGAAATGATAATTATGGCCTTTTGTACACGACCCCTAAACTCTGCCGCAAATGGCTTCCAGCTCCAGAGCTTAAAATTGTTTCCCCACCAGCTCCGGAGTTTACAGATAATTAAGTGCGACCACGCCCACCTAAGCGCGTCCCAGCACACTTTTCAAGTACCTGCTCTCTGGAGGTGAAAATTCCTGATGCAGATATAACGTAGTGACTGCCCGGCTCTCCTTGCTTCTGTTTGTTCTTTTTTTGCCCCCCGCCCCTTTAAGAGATCTGAATGCAGTGCCGGGATGGCAGAACGGATGTGAGCGGCATTCTTTTCTTCCTTTTTTTCTCCCTCCCCTCACGCACGCAGCCAGCGGTGCGGAGGGGGTGGGAACGCAGGAACAGCGACAAACCCCTAAGATCTCTGGTCCGAATTTAAGTGGCCAGCGGAACTTAGGGGTCGTGTGAAAAGGCCCTTACTTCCCTTCTGCAACCTCTTCTTCCCCATCTTACTTAATTCTACAGTCTGGCTTCCTTAAAGTTGGGCTACCATCCTCCTTGAAACTGGGCCTCGTGGGTGTTGAACAGCCAGCCTCCTCCGAACGTAAAACCTGGAGGGGATTCTCTGTGCAGTTGGAAGTTTGCCACTTGCTTAAAACCCTTGCGGCCACAGAAAAGAAGGACCACCTCCGGCATCAATTGCCCCCCCCCACCGGCTTTGGAATAAGAAAGGGATGTGGGGGTGGGGTGGGGAGTGTAGCATGAGGTGCATGGGAGTCAGCAGAGTGTTTTCACGTATTTCATGTTGAACAGGGCAAAATTTCCCACCTTATTGGTGCAAGCTCTCTTGCTTTGCCCAGCTTTTCTTCCTGTGGGGGGTGGGGGGAAACGAGGCAGGAAATGACATTGGATTTGACTTATTTCAGACACAGGCAAAACTCCTTTTATCTGTAACAGTTCAGAGGGTTCCTGGGGACACTCAGTAGAAATAAAATACCCTGCAGGACAGCCAGGTGTCCTCCACCTTCCTAGGGTGATTTGTCCCAAGGGAAGAGTCAGCAGGGATTCTATAGGGGAGCATCAGGTTGTCCCTGCCTCACTGATCACAGCTAGGCAAACATCGCAACTCCCAGACTGGAGCAAACCATGTGACCCAGTGCATGAAACATTTCACAAACCTGTAAAACAAATGGAACGAGGGTTTCGGCTGCTCCCGGGGCCTCAATTTCTGCCGCATTCCTGCTTCAGCTATAATTATTATTCCTGTTGTCTTACACAAAGACTTAAGCTTACACATGTTACTGCACACAGGGTTATTTTCTTTTAGTAAGTCTTATTATCAACAACGGGTCATGCACTTATTCCCAGCCTGAAGAGAAAGCTGAAGGATCCATGCCAGATTTTAAAGAGTGAAATTTATATGTTTTTAAAAAACATTCCCAGGCCTCTTTAGATAGAAAGCATTTGACAGCAAGTAAAACAACACCAATCATAATTTGATTGTGACAAGTGTTTATCACCCATTTAAAATGCAATAATTAAATGTCTCAATTCATTTTGAACATTTCTACAAAATTTTGTATGTTTTAAACCTGAATAGTGTATTTTGTAACACTTGTGTTTTATGTACATAGGCTATCAAGAGCAATTTTATGTTTGAACACTTTCCTTGAATGTGTGAATGGAACATCTCTGAATATTTGCTTTTTTGATGGCTGCGTAGAGCTCTTTTGTGTTAGCTTGTCTACGTTAGTGAGCACTGACAAATAAAGCTCATGAAGTTTTTGTCTGTAGCTTTTTTGTACATTGGATGTCACTTGTACACATGGTTTGGGCTTATCTTGAAATAGCATTAGATATTTCAGACTAATGTGTCACTTTCAGGTCTTACTGAAGTGGCACTTGCCCTATATAGTAATACCTTGGATAACAAATGTTTCAGATAGCAAATGGAAATTTTTGGGTATAGGGCTGCCTCAGATAACGAATGTTCCCTATGGGCTGCCTTGGATAACAAATGTTTCATAATGCCTTGCAAAAAAAGTGTAATCGGGATACATTGCACACCCTGTAGTTTGTTAGAGGGGTGGGAGGAGTTGAAGCATTCTTTTCATGGTGTTCTGGAGCCATTCTGGACATTTTTTGGTGAGGGATTTGGACCTTTCAAACTTGGAAAGGTAGAGAGCTAGCTTTTATTAATCTTTTCACTGCTTTTCTTTGCATTTTTGGTGGGAACAGGCTGGGGTAGTCTTACTGCTTTCATTTCTCCATGTTTGCAGTCTTTTCCATTGTTCTGCAAGCAAGAACGGGCTGGGTTAGTCTTGCTTTGTGTATGTTTGCATTTTCTCCCATTGCACTTTGGGTGGGAACAGGCTGGGGTTGTCTTGCTGCTTTCATTTCTCCATGTTTGCATTGCATTGCAAGAGGGGTTCGGGGGGGGGGGTTCCAGCACTGCATGCCTTTAAAGTGCACTTTATAAAGAAGTTGAAACCCCCCCCAGCTTGTTTGTCTTTTTTCAGATCTCCGGAAGAGATTAATCAGTTTCCCATTCATTACAATGGGAAACCGTGTTTCCGATAACAAATGTTTTGGATAATGAATTGCCTCAGAGAACGAATTAAATTCGGTTATCAGAGGTACCACTTTATCTGTTTGGTGCATTTCCTAAAAATTCTCTGGAGGACACCTATAAAATCTTGCAGGAAGCCCAGGGAATTGGGAACATACACGCTTTGAAGATCAGCTAAGGTGAACTTTTTCTGGTGTGGAAAACATGGCCTAGAACAGAAGAAATCCATACTGTAGAGACCCAGACTAGATTCCCAGGAAGAATCAAAACATGGTGGCCAAATAAGGCTCCATATCTTGGTCAAAGCAATCCTGTGAAGGTAAAAGAGGCTTTAACAGGAACTAGGGAACACATTGCTCCCAAAGCAAGGAGGCTTCCTTTCTTTTCTCCTTGACAATTTTTTCTTTTGCTTTCACTCTGTTAAAATTGGTGGGGGGGGTCACTAGTCTTCCTCAAGAACTAGTTTTGTAAATTTCTGCCTAGTAAAGAGATTTGTATCTCCAGCATGACCTTTGGGTCAAATACTCTACAGCATTCCCTTTCCACATACAAGCAGTGCTGTAGCGAAAAGCATCCATCACATTGGAGATACTGCTGTATTTGTTAGCCCTGAGGTCATGTGAGGTCTGCAGCACTGCACCCGAAATCTTCCACTGTAGGTAGAACACAGCTTGATTACAGATTGCATTTCTACCATAATTTATCCAATGCTGTTTTTCCTTTTATATAAATGTGCTTTAATATATTGTTCTCTGTCTCGAGCACATCATAACTAGCAGGTAATCTGGAAGTTTGAGTCATGGCAACCGGACTTCTCTTCTTGCAAGATCGAAACATTTAGCTACTTGTCCAAGCAGCTTTGTCGGTCTGAAGAACGTTAGTGGCAAGTCCTCAAATTTGTAATTCACCTTGATTTCACATCACCCTGGTCTGAATAGGCTCATAAATTGGACAATGGCCTAGGGTGCATGAAAGTCCCCCATATGCAACCCTTTCCAATACCCATTAAATATGGATCGTTAGCTATGCCCTCACTAGTGGAGGTGTGGAGTGCTTCTGATTTGTCTGGGGATTGATGAAAGGGCAGCTTGATAAGTAGCAGATAGATTGTGCATGAGTTCCCTCCCCCACCTCTGTTGAGAGAGGGATTTTCAATACACACATAAATAGCTTCCCTGACCCCTCTCTCAAACCACCTATCTTCTCTGTCTAATATGTGTACATCCTCATCTTTGACTGAGTGCCCTTTGTCCTTCAAATGGAGTTATACTGCAGAACTAGGAGGTTCTTAATACAGTTAATTCTCCAGCATTAACATACTACCTCATTGTAAATACAGTTGTAACCATATTGGTAGAGGTGGGGGGACACCTTTAAAAATATTCTGCCTACAACCATTAGTAGCAAGGAAGAATCTTGGCATATGCCCAGGTCAAGGATGATGTTGTACTGAAAGCTTTCAATACTCTTATTGGATCAAAGCTACAGTGAAGAGATTCACTAACAGAATGAGATAAATTTAACTATCATTTCATTTTAATAAATACCAAACAATTGTATATTTTCAACATCTGTTCCCTCTGAACCAGCTTTACAGATATCTTTGTCTGGTGAAAGCAAATGAATCTAAGAAGGGAGGACACAATTGCTGCTGCACCATCACACTCTTTAAGATGTTTGTTTTGCTTCTCATATTTTCAAACAATTATATAGATGAAACGACTAATGTCAGAGTAAGACTACAAGCCTAGTAATGTCAAATGATATTTGCAATTTTGTGACAGTTGGGTTGGATATCATGACACAGTACTTGCTAAAATTATTGTATTTGGCTAAGTGACAGAGAAACTTCCCCCCAAACAACACATGCATCAGCTTAGGAGGGAAAAAAAGAGAAAATAGGACAGCCTATGAGTAGTTGGGATTCATATCCTAACATACTTAATAAAGCAGTAAGAACAAACAGACAGCAAATGCTAACTTTCATCCCTTTCTGCGCAGGTAAAAGGGCTCTCCTGGGTAGAATGATCTGCCTGTGCTTAAGACTAGCAAAAGAGAATAGTAGGTAGCTCAGACCACAGAGCTCCAGGCAGGTAAAACGTACTAGTGGAATGCCATTGGTCCTGATCCTCAGCCATCATACCACAAATGATGGACCACTTAGCAATCCTGAACTTCACTTCCACTGGAGACCATGGATGACTGAGGCCTTCAAAACATGGCAAGAGTTCCCTATGAACTCTGAATCTCACTCAGTAAACCAGTGTAACCCCCCCCCCCCATGGATGCTGTCCTGGGAGCTCTCAGGTCAATTAACTGCCCGACTACCTTTGAGAAAAGTTTCTGTGCAGTCTTCAAAGATAGTTCATTTCTAATTGTGGTTTGAAGTGAGTATTCACAGGTGATTTCCCACTCGCTTTGGGAGGGGGCACCCTGGGACTGGGCAGCTTGCCCAAGGCCATGCAGGCTGGCTCTTTTGAGATCCACAGAGGGGAACTGAAAAGATTTCTAACATTACTTTGGCCGTGCTGGCTCCCTAGTGTCACATTTGCCTCTGCAGCAACTTTTTTTTCCCTCCTAGTAAGACTACTGTGAAGGAGGTGATGACTACCTGGGAAGTAAGTGTCCCTTTCCTGCTTTGCTTCACCAATAAAGCAGTTTTCAAAGAGAAAGAAGCCAAGGAAGGTGCAGACAGCAGAAAATGGCATGCAGCTCACTCTGCTTCCCTGATTCATGCTGCAAGGTGGACCCTGTTCTTCAGTGCACAGTACAGGAAGAATTCTGTCTGGAGGTGCACATACATTCTTAGGGTGTACATAAGAATCTTTGCTGTGGTCCATGCAACTAGGGGGATGCAGAAAGAGGGATGTGGGTATGCATGCATGCATGATTTGGCTTGTGGACCCTGAGCACTCTCCCTGAAATTAAAGCCTTCCAGGGGTAAAGGGCTCGATATCTCGTGCAGACCAATACTAGTTTCAGTTACGTGTATTGGAGTCCCATCTGGGTTTATGTGTGGAAACAGCTGTCCTATGCGTGGAAGGTTGCTGAATGAGGGTAAATGTGAAAAGGGAAAAAGCAGACACTCACTGAAACAGCCAACAGAGTTTTCATTCCTAGGGTTGCTAGACATGTTTAGTGTATGACCTCTAGACTTCAGCTCAATTCAACTTTAGAGAATCATGCATGATCAGTTTTAAATACTATTCAAGTATTTACAATCCAGTGTAGTCACATTATCAGATTTACCTAACAGTAAAACTGCAGCCAATCCCTGAAACAAACACATTTAAATTACAGAAGTTACTCTATACAGAATTTTACAAATGGATTATGCAGAGCTTTACAAACGAAAGTACACACAAAAAATCATTTGACCATGCAGTTATACTAAAAAGAGGAAACATATATTGGAACATAATGTAAAAGTACCATCATAGCTGGACAGTTAATACATTACACTGGTAAAAAATAAATTATGGAATTTGTGTCTGGAAACAGAGCTTTAAACAGGCTGCCAATAAATATAATGCAAGGTACATAAAGAGTTTCAAGTGTCTGTTATCACATTTCAAAGTGCATCATTTATGTCAGTTCAATAATCATTGTGAGATAGAAAAGCAATGTTTTTGTAAGGGAAAGGGAAAGTGGCATTTAACATGTATTTTGCTATTTGCCCGCAGGCATGATTAACTAATGAAGCTTTGCTGATTGCAATTTCCAAATTATGCCAGAACAAAACGGCTAATTGGCATGCAAGCTGTCGTATTCTGACAACGGTAGCTCCAAAAAGTAACTTTCCCCAAGTATGAATAATTCACATTGAATATTCAGAAATTTAGTTATTAAACTATTGATTTAACCTCACACTCTGTGGGGAAGAGGGTACTCGTGCAACTGTCCTGTGAAGTAAGGCTGATATGACAGACTAAGGCCAGTTTATGACCTCCATCCAAGATAGATTTTGAACCTGTGTTCCTGAATCTGAAAACAACACTTAAGAACCTCATGCTATTTTTTTAAAAAAAGATGTGTGAAGACACAAATACCCATTTCTGGTTCCATGTGCTTTATACATTACAACTGGACTATTGCCCACAATGCCTGCCTCAAGCTGTAAGCATAAATGGATTCAGAAAGTCAAAGAGTGAACTGTCTCCCTAAAAGCTGGAAGAGAAGTTTAAAAGCATTTACTGTGGTAGAAGATTCAAATGTGTGTTGGCCAGATTCATAAACCAGATGAATATTCAAGTTACATCTCTTTGGCACATGTATACGAAGTTGTCACTGCCTTTCCTCCCACTGAAGTCACAGCAGAACTGCTGCTAGAATGCAATTGCAATGATCCCCCACTTATCATGGGGATTAGGGACCCGACCTGACCCGTGATAATTGAAAATCCGTGATATGCAGATGCAGGTCGGGTCAGGCCTGGGGAGGGGGCCTAGCTGGGGACTCTTGTACTTGCCCCCAGCTTGATGCTGCCCTGCACAGGCCTGCAAGGACTTCCCGGGCCTGTCAGAGGCCCCAAAAGGGCTTCCACACGAACCGGAAGTGGCTTCTGGTAAACCAGAAGTCACCTCCAGATCGCCAAGCATTTCTGAGGCCTACGACAGGCCTAAAAAGGACCTTGGAGGCCTCAAAATGCTTTTCAGTGATCCAGAGGTCAATTCTGGTTTACCGGAAGTCACTTCCAGTTTGCACTGAAGCCCTTTTGGGGCCTCTGACAAGCCCGGGAAGGCCCTTGCAGGCCCGTTCGGGGCAACACCCATCCTGGGTTAAGTACAGGAGGCCTGAAACAGGCCTTTCCCCCTTACCCCAGGGGGGCTTTTTTCATATACTGTACTGCGGTCCCGCGATATAGCAGGACCGCCGTATATGACTTGCAAAAGGGTAGGGGGTTACTGTATGCAAAAATACCCTGAACTATGTTAATTAAGAAACTCTTCTATAACACTCTGCATTCCACAAAATAGAGAAATTTAAGTTGAAACCCATGATATTTCATGAAATGAAGATGGTCACAATCCATCAGAAAGTTACACTTGTAACGTGACAATAATTTGTTACACATATAATTCTTAAATTTGTTACATGTGCGGATTGTGTATGATTGTACATATGTCCTCAAAATGGTTTCAGTTGCTTTGAAATGTAAATAGACAGGCGGGGCACCAAGGTGCCACTGGTATTGTTTCTGCTACAGAAAGAACCCACGCTACTATGGAGAGTTAAGCTATGTTTACATGTGTGGAATCAAAAGGGCTGTGTGGTGATACATTATCATAGTATTTTTCTCTCTCTGCTGTGTTGATCATGCTCTTCTATACTATATTCTAAGAAAATGAGATCAGTCTGAGAAGTGGTTCCCAATCTTGGGTAACCCAGGTGTTATTTGACTGCAGCTCCCAGAAACCCTAGCCAGCACAGCTAATGGTGAAGGCTTGGAGGCTTTGGGTTACACATGGATTATTCTAGGTTAGGAACTACAGAGCTCGGGCGATGAATGTTTATTATATCCCAGCTAGTCACTATCGACTTTTGCTAACCCTATGAATTTGTGATCCCCAAGTGATCCTGTCATTAAAAGCCTTTTTCGAGTATTGAAAACTGATTTCCACAACCTCTTTCATTGGGCCATTCTACCCAAGAACCAAAATCTGCATAACTCAAAGAGAACTGAAGACCTTACAAGTACTGAAGGTGCAGAGATTCTTGAAGACTAATTTCTGGGTAGCAGGAGTAACAGAAAGTGACACTGGTGGGGGAATCTTTCATAAGCCACGGCTGTGACACACAAACTAATTCCTGTTGCTATCGCACAGAACAGAACAGCAAACCACTTCTGAATATTTTATCCTAAAAAAAAAACCTCTCTTTTAAAAAAGGCTTTAATCTGAGTCAATCACTTAGCTGACATAAATCCAGCTTGCAGCCGAAATCAACAGATCTAACCTTTGTCTGAAACCTGTCCTATATTAATATGCAGCCTACTAGAGAAATCAAGATGACATCTCACTCAGGATTTCCAGAACTCCCCACATTGCTCCAAGTAGCTTCATTTTTTTTTTCAGATCGAGCCTTCCAAATGGCTGACGCCTTTCAATTACAGATACAGAGAGTTCTGTTACAATATCTCCTTATGCATTCTTCATCAGCATTGGACTTTGGTTTTGAAAACAGTAGAAGCACCCCCTGTTCTGATTAAGGAGAATTCCAAATTATATCGTTTCCACCAAAAGGAAGGAGAACTGTTCCGAGCCTGTTAACTGAGAATGCATGCATCCACGTACATTATTAACAAGAAGCCCAGGAAGATCCAACATACATATATCCTTTTGCTTCAAATCCTGCTCTTCCACTCTTGTTCGAATGCATCATCTCTAAAGACCCGTTTGCCTTTCCCGTCTTCTACTGCTCCTCACTTTGTGAGCTACAAGCAGCCTCCATGTTCCCTGTCGTCCAAAATGTGGTTTCTTCCAATGCTGAGGAACTCGATTTTCTTATGTGCCTGTTGAAGCTGGAGCTTTAGAGCCTCATTCTCTGCTGTAAGAATGTTTTTCTCCTAGACAAAAATACAGGCAACATCAGAACACAATAAACTTCAGAAACTACTTCAGTAGCTTCAACCCTTCCCTGGGCATTCTGTGCGGAAGGTTTCTGTACTTCAGATTATACTGTAACAGCTAGAACAATAAATTGAGCGAAAGATACTTGGGCTGCCTGCCCAAAAGGGGAACAATTGTTGCTACTGCATCTCTCAAGAAAGTCTTCCATCGGGTGGCAAATGCATGCTTTCAAATACCAAATACTAAAGAACGGTAGGAGAAGGCATCTCTTCTAGAAGGTGGACACCCAGAACATCTGGTGCTCTCCATTTTGCAGGGAAGGAGGGAAACAGCAGCAGTTAATGGCACCCCAGCAAACTCAAATGTCCAAAGATGCCATGAATACAAGCAATTCAGTATGGGGAAGGGGGCATATGAGATGCTAAGCCCTTTCCAAAGTTCTGCAACAAGCATCATTTCCCAAGCTAGACAATGAAATCAAAACTCCCCCCCCCCCAATATAACACGCTAGTTACAAAGTGTAACTTGTGGCACTTAACATTATTTTCACCTTGAATCCTGAAAGTACTCAAGCATCAGTCCTACAAATGTATAGCCAAATAGATTATTAAAGTGCTCCTGAAATCAGCAGCCCCAGTTTGAATATGGGAAGTGCTGTTGAACAAAGAGAATATGCAGAATGACACATACAGTAATACCTTTGTTTACAAGCATAATCCATTCCAAAAAGATGCTTGTAAAACAAAACACTTTTATATCAAAGCAAATTTCCCCAAAATAAATAATGGAAGATCAGATTATTCATTTTACAGTCCCATAGGCCACATACCGTACACACAAAATGCCAAAACTCACAAAAGAAGTTGGCTAGAAGTCCATGTCCACACCATGGTTTAGATACCTGGCTGCAGAATCTGCTCTGCTTGGGACAAACAACCGGATTTTACTCCATATTTTAATATGACAATAATAAACTGCAATTTGTATCCATATACACACTTCATACCTGCCCCATGGCTAGAAATTGTTTGAAAAATAAGAATGTTGAAAACAAATTAATTAAAATATAAATATGAAGAAAAATAAAACCCTAACCTCCACTCCCCTTGGAAAACATTCCTGGCTAGTGCAAGGGAAACCTACATTCCTCTCTCTACTCTCCCTGCTTTGCAGGATTGCCTGATATGGAACGCTCCAGACAATCCCCCACAATCCACCAGTGAGGGATAGAGACAGCTACAATTGGCTCACTTGTGATCATGTGACCTGCTCCAGTGCTCATATTGCAAGACATTGCTCACTGATCAAGACAAAATGTAAAAGAAATGGTTGCTCGACTTGCAAATCATTCATAAACCAAAGTATTACTGTATAGTAGAAACCCCACCCCCAACTGCAGGTTGAGTATTCACGATTTTAGCTATCTATGGTCTGAAAATATACCAAAATACTTTTGGATTTGTTTGTTTTAAATCTTATCAATAATCTTCCATGACTGACCCCAAATGTGGAAAAAATACATACATGCAATGTAGTGATATTTCCAAAGTTGGGTTTCACATAAGTAACTTCCCATGAAATATTTTTAAACATCCGCTGAAAACTAGCTTTCATTTTCACTTGTTTCATGGGTAGTTGTTTTTGTCCCTAAGGGCTAGTTTCAAAACTTAATTTTCTTTCACATATTCCATTTGGAAGAGCTCAGAAATAGTGGTTTATAGTTCAAGTGGTGGTGGTAGGGGCCTTATGCCAAAATTTCTAGGGTGTGTATGCCTCCAAATCATGAGCCACCTATGCTCAAAAAGCGCCATCATCCAAGATACTAAAATTACCTATGCCTTTGTTTCAGAATTTCAGTTCTCTTACTAGCACTTGGTTTTTGTGTGATTATTGTGGAATTGCCCATATGATAAACATCAGAACTTCCAGATGGATTTTTCAGGCACATGGAATTCAGGCTTACAATCTGGACCATCTAATATTCCTAGTCTTTTAAAATCCTCTGAACAGCTCATCATCCCCCCACCCCACCCCACCCCCAAAGGCTAGTAGTATTCCCTATAAAATCTAAAACAGATCCTTTGCAATTTTTGGTAAGCTAAATAAGACGACGTGAATAAGGCAATAAACATGTAAATATCACTAGTATCCACAGCTGATTGAAAGGTTTCAATTTTATTTAAACTGTTCCCAGTCTTACGTTTGAACCACTGGTTTCTATTCCGAAGCTTACAACTACTTTCCTTAAATATTTAACCCCTCACTATCACTCAGAGATCAGAGATAACAAGAACAAGTCCAAAAAGATCTCACAATATGGGTTTCAAGCCCCCTGGCACAGATGCTGAAATCCATAAATAAAAGTGAATGCCATGCATAACATGGTAAAAAAAACCCATAAATCCATTAGTTCACAATATATTACCACAAGTGGCCACTAGATGGAAACAGAGACTATTTTATGTATGCTTCAACAACAGGCATGGTCTCTAGCTCCCTCTAATGACTAATTCTGGTAAAACATTATGGAAATGTGCATTTCTAGTTTTTATTTTAGTGTTTTTAATGTTTTTAGACAGTGGAAAACTAAACTTGTGATTTCCCCATCCTGCAGTTAGGGGGATTCCTACCGTATATGTTATTCTGCATGTTCTCTGTGTTCAAAACCACTTTTCATACTCAAACTGCAGCTGCAGATTTTAGGAGCACTTTAATAATTTGTTCTACTTTACATTTATAGGGCTGATGTATTTTATACATTTACAGGGCTGATAGTACTTTCATTTTTATTTCATTATTACATCTATAAAGCCTGCTCTTCTTCTAAGGAATCCAAAGTTGTAATCATGGCTCCTCCTTGTCCAGTTTTATCCTCACAACAAAAGGGAGCTTTACAGGCATGTTAGGGTCTAGATCTTTTCAATTTAGTTGGTTACACTAACCTCAGAACCAATCCTGGCTTCCATTCATTAACAAAGAAATACTGTACTATCCATGATTTTCCGTACCTCCTCTAGTTCCTGGTATGTGGGTTTTGGAATACGTGACTCTTCTTTTGCTTTTTGGGTGCAGTCTTTGTTTTCCCATTTCACATAAGCCTTTTTACGGCTAAGAACTGGGCTTGGACATGGAGATAAATGGATAGGCTGGAGAAAGGTGCTTTCAAGTAACAATCCTGGTTCTCTCTGTTGCCTGGGGAGCCCGTCACTATGCACTGGTAGGTCTGTCTGTGTGCTCTTGTGCACCACAGATGGCTTTAGCCTTACTGAGATCTTCTGAGCTGAAACCCCCATAAGCATAATAGTTCTGTCCTTGCTCCCTTCATTGTGCTCAACCACTTCTCCGTTAGGAAATGGAAATGCTCCTTCCTCTAGCCCTAAAAGACGAAAGAAAAAGAAAAACAGAAACCATAAAGTTGCCATGAAATGAGAACAGCTCAGTGGCTGAAGTGAATTATGTGTTACTTTGGAATGGTAAACTAAGTGAAGAAACTGGGTTGCTTGGGAAGAGACACCCAAAACGTTCACCTTTCCCCAAACCCTGTTCCTATTCATGCATCCTATTTCATTTTTCTATATATGGAGAAATAAATAATTTATTTTAAAATATATATATCCCAACCTTTATGCTTTCAAAAAGGGGTGTGGCAACTCAGCAGGCTAGAGCACTGAAACTGTTGGCTGCAACGTCAGCAGCTCAGTGTTCGAACCCTGGGTGCCACGAAGAGGAATGAGCTCCCGCTGTTGTAAATGCAAGTAGATAAATAGGTACTGCCATAAAAAGCAGGAAGGTAAACAGTGTTCCGTGTGCAGAAATGCATTCAGCCATGCCAGCCACATGGCCACGGACTTGCACAAAACTGGCTCTTTGGCTTAGAAATGGAGATGAACACCACCCCTAGAGATAGACATGACTAGCATGCATGTGCGGGGGGGGGGGAATCCTTACCTTTTTAAAGCAGTATGGTGTAATATTATAAAACAGTAAGAGAAAATAACATACCATCCCTTTGAAAATAGAAAATAACATACCATCCCTTTGAAAAGTGTTTTCTCTTGAAAGTGATCACCCAATTATAATATGAATGTCATCAAGCAACTACATCACATAACTCAGTGGCAGTGTAAATCCTGGACAGTTGTTGCTAGCCAGTCCAGGCATTAATGAGCAAGCTAGGCCATTGGTCTGACTTTTCAATCATGGATTAAATATTATAGCCTAGTAAGAACTGGCAGGAGTTAACAGGATACTACGGATAGACCTAACTCCAACGTGTGACCCAACACGTTAATACCAATTAGGTAATGTTTCTACTGGAACTATCAATTGGATTCAGACCAATGTTTCTAGTGTTTATAATTTAATCTAAAATATCAAGTCAGCTAGCTAGAAAGTCTGGAAGGACTGAAACAACTGAAGGGCAGAGACTTTTGAGACTAGTAAAAAGAAATGGCATATGGTAACAGAACTGGACACAGTACTCTGTGTGTTGTGTCGTTACAGTCGTGACCGACTCTACGTGACTGCATGTCCATGGAGTTTTCTTGGCAGGAGTACTGGAGTAGTTTGCCAGTTCCTACTCCAGGTGCCTACAGCACCTGGTATTCCCTGGTGGTCGCCCATCCAAGTATTAACCAGGGCCGACCCTGCTTAGCTTCCGAAATCAAGCGAGATCGGACATGCTTAGGGCATCTAGGCAGCTCTAATGAATAGAGGACTAGTACCTCGAAGCATTTGGAGCCTGTACTTCTGTTGATGCAGTCTAAAAAAGCATTTGCCTTTTTGGCACCCACATCACACTGTTGACTCATATTCACTCTGATCTGTAACAATTCCAGTATCCTTCTCATTCATAGTATTATTGAGCCATGTATCCCCCACTTTAACCTTTGTTAAACTTAGTTCATACATAAACTAAGGGTGGTACAGAAGTGGAGATAAAAGTACACATGTAGTGACAGCAACATATCAGAGATTTAATTCACCAGAAAGGTACTTACCGTGCATATGCTCTTTGAGCCCCATAGGGCAAAGGCTAGATGCAAGAGCCGATGCAGGGCTATTATCCACAACTGTGACTTTGGGTCTTCTCTTACATTCAAATACAACCAGATCCTTGCATTGTTTGTGACAGTTCATTCCACAGTCTGTGAATAAAAACAAGAGCAGCCCATTGGTGTGAGGGCAAAAACCAAGAAGCTTTTTTGTATAGTAAGAGCTGTTCTATTTGCATTCTGTAGAAGACTAAGAGCAAATTAGAATATGCAAGACAGCAAAATTAATTTTAAATGCACAGACTATCAGTAGTAAAGTGGAGCCAGTGATTATCAGGGATTACAAAATCATCCACCTGCCCCATGTTTTCCCAGTTCTCCTCTGAACATGTCAACATCCTCTTAGAACCTGATGAAGAAATTGATTTTTTTTAGCAACAAAAGGAGTTTCCCTGTTGTTATGCAAAGTATTTCAGGGCAATTAAGAGCCAATCATTTACAACAGACTTGCTTCTGACAGAAACAAAAAATTCTAGCATTTCTTTGTTGATTTTGGTCAGTCACTCTGTGTGTGTGTTGTGTCGTGACTGACTTTGTGACTCCATGTCCATGGAGTTTTCTTGGCAGGAATACTGGAGTGGCTTGCCAGTTCCTGCCCCAGGCGCCTACAGCACCTGGTATTCCCTGGTGGTCTCCCATCCAAGTACTAACCAGGGCCAACCCTGCTTAGGTTCTGAAATCAGGTGAGATCGGATGTGCTTAGGGCATCTAGGCAGCTTTGGTCAGTCTAACTGCATGCTATTCTGGGTTCTCTTTGTTGGGGAAAAGCTATCTTGATGACTTTCTGTGCTTTCAAATTAACTACTACATCACTGCAAAATCTTATTCTCTTACTCAGTATGAGTTGTACCAGGGTCAACTAATAGAGCTCTAAAATGAGTGAGTTGAGTGAATGTTCTTGAAAGAAGCAACCTAATATTTCCTGACACAGAATGTAGTCATGAATTTCATAAGAAACTTTGGGAACCCAACTGCATAACGGCTATTCTCTGCAAGCCATTTTAAAGATTATTTATCAAAGGAATAACAATTTTCTTACCTTTGCATCTGTATCCTTGTTTAATAACTCCCCAAAGCTGAAAGTTTAAACAAAGCCATATTATGGTGATGTACTGAATTTAATACAGTGGACTCATGCCTTTCTTCGGTTCGAATTCTGTATACCCAAATACATTCAACACAAATACCCCCCCCCCATGAATTCTTTTTTCGTCAACAGCAGTGCTTTATCCTATCAAGACAACACCAAGATTCCAGACAGGAGACCTAAGGGGGGAAAGGCTTAGGACCACCCACTTTTTTAATTGATCAGAGCTAGCAAGATACAGGCAATGATCAAAATCTCATCTTCTCGGGATGCTTATTTGGCTTACTGAATCAACAGTCGATTCTTATAGATTTCAAAGAAATGGAGATGATTCTAAGTTAACCCAGTTTCCTCCAAAACAAAGTTTCTGCTCCAAACTGGGAGCTGCCCTAACATTTGCCCAACTTTTCACAGAAACCCAACTTTTTTTTTAAAAAAATGTAAGAATGTTTCATTCATTTATAGCAGAGATCAAGTTCCTGGCCCTCAAATCACTTCTGAACTCCACACTGATTTCTTCTCAGTCTGACTACTAGGGTGAGAATAAAAAGAACTGAAAAGCAGAACTCAGAAATGTTAACTTTCTCTAAAAACTAAAAAATCCAGAAGGAGATTCTGGGAATTGTAGTCCTTTAAAAGTATTTTTTCCATTACTTTAGTAAGTTGAAGATATTGGCACTGCTGCTATAGATTTATTTTTCCCTCAATGCCTCTAGCCCCAGAATTTAACTACCAATTTGGAGTCTGCCTTCAAATGTATCAGCAACCCCTAGGCCAAATGTAAGAGCAGATTCCAGCTCACATCTCGAAGACTGAGTGTGGTCCCAGAGTAAAGTCTAAGGGTCTTCAATGAAACTCTGTCACTGAAAAGCAGAAGATACGAGCCGATCCTTTTCAGACATTCTGCCTCTTTAAAGTTTCCAAGAGGTTTAAATGATAATGAACAATATTGTATTGCTAGTACCAAACACAGCCAACCCAGGGACTCAACAGGAGTCAATATATGTGATTAACCTTACTGGATCAGCTCTCTGAGGTGGGAATCGGAGGCACTGCTCGCAGTAGGCTCCGATCCTTCTTGGAGGGCTGTCCCCAGTATGTGCAGCATGGGGGGGGGAGTTGTCAGCCCCGTGGATACTCCCTTGTGGGGTTCCGCAGGGGTTGTCTCTCTCCCTCATGCTGTTCAACATCTATGTAAGGCCGCTGGCTGGGGTCATTAGGAGATTTGGAGTCTGCTGTCATCAGTATGCTGATGACACGCAGCTCTATCTCTCCTTTTCCACCTCTGCAGTGGAAGCTGTTCGGACTCTTGACCGGTGCCTGGATGCGGTCTTGACATGGACCAGGGCCAACAGGCTCAAACTTAACCCCGAGAAGACCGAGGTGATGTTCTTTGGGAGTTCCCCATCTGGATATGGAGGCCCTCTCCCCTGTTTGGAGGGAGTTTCCCTCCAACTCGTGGATAGGGTGCGGAATCTGGGCATGGTTCTGGATCTGGCGCTCACCTTGGATGCCCAGGTGGCTGCCGTGACCAGATCCGCATTTTACCATCTTCGCCAAATTGCCCAGATCCGCCCATATCTGGATGGCGACTCTCTGAGAACAGCGGTTCAAGCGCTGGTGATCTCGAGGTTGGACTACTGCAACACCCTCTACATGGGGCTGCCCTTGACTCTCCTCCGGCATTTGCAGTGGGTACAAAATGCGGCGGCCAGGCTGGTGGCGGGTGTGCATCGCTACGACTGCATCACCCCTACTGGCTCGCCTGCATTGGTTGCCCATTGCATCCCGGATCAGATTCAAGGTCTTGGTTTTCGTTTATAAAACCCTCCATGGCTTGGGGCCGGACTACCTGTCAGAGCGGATCGTTCAGCGATCAACCTCGGCCCGTCCAGTCCGGCAGTCGCGAGTGCACTCACTTCGGGTTGCCACCCCTCGAGAGGCCCGGAAGACATCCACACTTAACCGAGCCTTCTCGGGGGCAGCCCCTTCTCTCTGGAACAGCCTCCCAAGCGAAGTGCGCTCTGCAGAGTCCCTGCTGGCCTTCCGAAAAGCGTTAAAAACTCTGCTTTTCCGGGAGGCCTTTGGCGACCTTCTGTAGTCCCCCCCCCCTGCCATCCATATTTCACACCCACCGAGTAGCCTTGTTGTTGGGTGTGTATGCACCGCAAGGGCGCTAAGTTATTTTAAATCGTTAGAATAGCTATGTTTATTGTTGTATTATGTTGTTTTAATCTCTTATTGTGTTTTGTTGGTATGTCAACCATTGTTAGCCGCCCAGAGTTCCTACGGGAAGATGGGCGGGGTATAAATATAATAAATAAATAAAATAAAATAAATAAACCTGCTGTTAAGAAGTTGATTCAATGAACCCACTCTTCATTGGCAGTAGCAACTAGATACTCCCCAAATCTACTGTTTGTGGCACAGCTTGGAAACATGCTGTTCTTGGACTACAACTCCCATCACTCCCCAGGAAGCACAGAGAAAGAGTATCCTGGCTGACAACATTTACTGCAAGTTCCAGTTAAAAATTAAGACTAGTAAGCCTTTCAAATGCAGCTTTTCCAGGCTCTTCACCTGGAGTGACTCTCCATATGTTCACTTTGTTTTCTTCTGCCTTATCAAAATACAAAGTATAAGCACCGCCGGTGGCCTTCACTTGTACGTAGCAGGAACCCTCTATCCGGAAGCATTCGGGCAACCTAACCCTGATCAGGAGCAGCTCCACAGATTCACAGGTCAGATCACCTTCCTGCATCTGGAACATGTGCTGAGGGTGCCTGGAATGGAACCTGGAATTCCACTGGTAAAGCAGGTGGCCTACACATAAATTACCCCTTTCTTCCTTAAGAACTAGTATAGTGTTAGAAGCCCAAGGAGGCAGCCAACTAGAGTTCATATTGGAACAAGACGTTAGCTGACAACAGTACGTTAGGCACATAATGTAGCTTGATTTACTTTTAAAATCCCACCCCTTGCCCCTGCAACCAGGCTTACAAATCCAGCACAGTTGTCACAGAATGTTGGCTTTAGGTAAGTGGTCTCCTGGAAGTTGTGGGCGAAGCCAATGCCGAGTTTAGAATAAATTGAGCTGGCCCTCATGAAGTACGCCGTTATTTCATCCCTGCTAATCAGACCTTCCCTGCAAATAAACAAAGGGGGGGGCGAGGTCAACTGAGGCTTAACACGTCGCTTAGCAGTACAAGGAGTTAACAGCACCTCCGCCTCTGTTCCGTTCTCCACCTACACATCCACCAACCCAGCAAAGAAAATGTTCCCATTCGTTTTTCACAGCCGAGTATCTCTAGAAGCACAATTTGCACACCCGTACCCCGCATGATCCTGTCAAGCAGATCACGAGTTCTGCCGCAAGCCCTTTAAAATTCAGTAAAAAAACAGCTTAAAGAGCAGCCTGTACAATCGGCTCTGAGCATGCGGCACAATTATCGAAACAAAAGGGAAGCCCCAGGAATTAAGCCCAACGCCATACCTTTAATTTGCTCTTTACAATTTCTAATGCCATTTGGGACAATGAGCAGGCTGGGAAGAGGAGGGGAAAGGCACAACAGGGATCCCTGAAACGTGAAAGATTTCATGTTCCTTTGTTCTTCTAATGGAAGTCCTTTGACAGCGAGCGAGGAAAGCAAGCCCCTTATGGCTGTTCTCCAAGGTACAGTCAACCAAGCAGACCCCTTGGGTGGGAAAGTCCACAAGTGGTCTCAAGCAACCTTCTTCCTCATAGCAGCCCTTGCCAGCCTTACTTACAGCCCAGGCTCCAGGCCACCACATGTTCATGGCATGCAGGCAGAACAGGAGGAGCCAATGGGATATTGTATACCAGGCATGTCCAAAGTCAGGCCCGGGGGCCAAATGTGGCCCGTTTTCAAATTTTGAGTGGCCCGCGGCCTCTTCTCCCCACCAGCTCAGCCTGTCACGCATCCCCACCAGCTGGCCCCTCCCCATAATGGATAGAGGTGTCAGCTTGCAATTTTACAGTTTGACTGCCCTCCTTGCCTCTGTCCACACCACCACCCCAGCCACCTGCCCAGCCTGCCCACCCTCAGCTCCGTTGCTGCAGCGTCCTCCCTACCTCCTTGCATCTACACAGTCTGGCCCGGGGGCCAAATGTGGCTGAATGGTTGGCCCCCTCACATTTTCATCTCGCCAAATCTGGCCCTCCTTGCAAAAAGTTTGGACACCCCTGTTGTATACCCTTTAACTTATGCTGAAATGTACAAGCCCAGAAACGTCCTCCCTTTTCTCTTTTGATGGCAGCAGGCAGGCACGTCGTTAGCAAAGAGCAAGTTCACTAACTGTCAATTCAATTTCGACAAATGTGGATCCTTGCACAACCCAAACGGCACCATTAATGCACAACTGGAAAGCTATCAAGTGGCTCTCAGAAAACCCAAGGACTGGAAGGGGAAAAATATTTACAAAACCTTCCCCTTCCCTCGTGTGAACAGAGGATTGGTGTCAAAACACAGCTCAAGGGAGAACTGACTGCCAACAGTGGGCATGGAGTGCCATTGGACTGCTAGAAAAAAACTATCCTGTTTCATGTAGGGAATTTCCACTACTGCTAAGGAGCTTTTTGCCACCAAGTTAAGTTCCAAAAAATGGGAAGGAGGGAACATCCTGACACTGAATGGTAGTGCAGAGAGACTCATCCAGATGAGAAACCCCAATCTGTTTGCTAGATCTATCACATTACAGACTTTCCACTGGGAAGCCTGGTGACAGATCGGAGAGCTGGTACGAGAAGCACAGGATAACACCTCGCTGGCAATATACAGTACATCAGGTTTTCGGGCTACACACCCAGTGATAATCCAATATATAGCCAGAGGAAGTCAGGATATTAGCCAGAGGAAATCAGAGTGTACAGGTCTTCTCCAAATGACAAAAATTCACCCCTGTCCACATTAGAGCTGTCAAAGAAACCTGGAAGTGACTTGCTCCTCTCTGCCCATGAATTCACATGGCCCGTGTTTCCTATTCCCCCATGCCAGGTATTCTAGCATCTTCACAATTTCAAAGAAAGCCTACAAATCAAGTGCCTCAGAGATACTTGGCTGTACGTACCTGTCCTTGTCCATTACACAAAAAGAGAAAGGAAAGCTTGCCGCAATTTTTTCAAATTCTTCTTGGGAAATGTATCCATCTTGATCGTGGTCATAGTTTTTGAAAACTGACTGAATGAAATAACAAGAAGCACATCAAGTATCACTTTGGATTTTAAAACATCATTGTGCTAAACATTAATGTTAAAACAATCAATTCTATTATGTTTAGAAATGATTTTATTTTAAAATTAAATACTTGTGCTGAGTCTAATTCGTTGTCCCAACCAAAATATGAATGAATGGGACTTGTCATAATTTATGCAAGTTCCACCAATTCGGTAATTCTAAGGTTATATGGTACCTTTTTAAAAAGAAAGTAATAATGTTGCATAAGGCCAAACAAAAAACAAGACGGTGATGTTCCAGCATAAATGTTGCGAATGAAGTAACACTGCATCTACAACTTCTGTACTGAACACTGGCCTCTCTACTTCTACATCGATCAGTTTATATGCAGCATAACTGCAGCTTTGTCAATCATGCACCTAATATCTGAAACAGTATGCATAGTTTGGGGGATTGTTAATCCCAACACCACACTGCACAAACTGCCTATGTTGTCCAACCTTCCTTTTTTGTGCTATTAACATAACCTCATAGCTTATCTTGAATTCAACCTACCATTTCCCCTTCCTACACACCCTTCACTCTCCTTGTGCAGCATGAATTGCAATCAATATAACACGATGGGATCACTATGACAGATAGTCTTGGTGCCTTATGATCCACCACCCCACTGCATGTTTCCTTTTGGTAACTGTTCCAAAGACTAGCACCCACAATGGACAGTTTGGTTTTTGCATGCCAAATGCCTCGGGTTTGTCTAGCAGAAGACCTCAGTGAATGACGGTCCCACTTCTTGTTGTGTTTCGGTGAATTTGATTTAAATAATCTTTAAAACACCATGGATTATCATCCATCCTGGTTTAAACTAAGTAGTATGTCAGGTGGAACAGGAATCTTATAAGGGCAACACTCATTTCTACAAAGAAGGCACAGTGGGCTTGAGGATGAGCCAGACTAGGAACAAAAGGAACAATATAGATATGGTAAACAGCAAGGCATACTTACGTCTACCATTCTCTGAACGTGCTTGCTGATTATTTTTGGATCAGGCTTTGGGGCTATGCCAGAGGCCCAGTCTGCAACTACTATTGGAGGTTTACAAGGGGTCAAGGGCTAAAATAAAAATAAAAATATATTCTTTAAAACATTGTTACTGTAGGAGAGAGTTTGATGACATGTAGGTACCAACAGGCTGGCTGCGATCTAGTATTGCAACCCTATGCCCTGTAAAGTCTGATGATGTCATCAGTTGTTTGGTCCTGGGAAAAACCTTTTGGGAAAGTGGGGCAGGTGCAGGACATTTTAAACGTCAGAGATTTGCCACCACTGCTTCCAGCAGCTACCGCAGAACCACCAACAGCAGCAGTCAGACACGGAAGACTCCCTCTCCTGCTGCCCCTAAGGGCTTCCACAGGACCCAAGGAATCCAAAGGGAGCCTAATCAACAAAATACAGCCGCAGCTGGTCATGTCGTCAGACCACATGGCATAAATCTGATTTCAACCACTCTCTTTAAAAGGTGCTGTTACTAGCTGCCTTAGAAATACCCTTAGAGAAATTTTGACACCGCGTGAGTACTGCAAATGTATTAGAACCCATGATATGTTTGGATACCTGAGTACACACAATTGAACATAACTTGTCATATCAATCTCATGAAATGAGAATGTACAACATTATGACTGGTGAATTTGTGTACAATATGTGTACAGTAGGACCCCCATATCCACTGATTCAGTTATCCACGGTTGGCAAGAGGAAAAAAATAAATAAATAATTCAGCAGCCGCAAAGCAAGCTACTGTCACAAAGAGCAGTTGTAAAGCAAAGTTACTGTCATAAAACAGCAGCCATAAAGCAAGCTACTGTCACAAGCAGCAGCTGTAAAGCAAGCTACTGTTTGCAAAACAGCAGCTGTAAAGCAAGTTCCTATCACAAAACAGCAGTTTTGGGGACATTTTGGCATTCTCTCTTATCCACGGTTTTCCTTATCCCTGGGAAGGCTGGGAACCAATCCCCAGCGGATACTGGGGTCCTACTGTACTTGCAATATTGCCATTAACACCTTTGCATGGCACTGGACCAACATTTGTCTTCAGTCCGTGCAAGAGCAGAATCAAGCACTACTCAGGAAGACAATATCTAACTGCAGACACAATTATCCAAAAACATACTGGGAACTTTCCAGAGTAGAGGAAATTTGCAGAAAACTCCAAAAATTCTACAAGCCTCACATTAGATTCAGGCCAAGAATTTGTAGTTACATTATTACACATATAGCAGCCAAGACTGGTGGGAAGGTGCTTGCCAATTGGGAGTATATCTTAGGCCTCCAGTACCGTCATCTACTATAATATGGAAGTGCAAGAGAACCACAAGTCTTTCAGTTTCCTATGAACCTCTGTAGCTGGGCTGGTATATAGGCTTCCACGTTAGGTTATTAAGGTTTTTGTTTCACTAGCTACTGCTTAGGATGCCTTCATGCCATCTTGGCTCTAAGCTGAGGCCAGAAACAGATGTAATTAAGTGTGAAAGCACACGTGTTTCTTCTCTCCATGATTTTTGAAATCAAACTTCAGAAAACGAATCAACAAACACTACAAGGGAATTTGCATAATCTCACAAATGAGAGAAGATTATGCTCACATTTGTTAAAACAAAATCCCCTCTTGCAATCACAGGCTACCTCTAACGTCTGCTTCTGACCCAAGTCTGATGTATCTGAATAACAACATTTCTAGTGTTATTTATTTGGACTAAGGATGCTATTCATTGGCATTTACTGTATGACTGGAAATGGTTAAACTGTAGCGCATGTGTTCATTGTTTGAGATCATGACCCCATGGTGCAATGGTTAAATTGCAGTACAGCAATAAAGTCTTTCCACACAATCTGAGTTCAGTCCTGACAAGCTGAGGTAGCCAGCTCAGGGCTGACTCTGCTGTCTGTTCTTCTGAAGTCGGTAAAACGAGTATACAGCTCACTGTGGTGCACATTTTTATTTGTATAATTGTGCCATAAACCATCCAGTGAGTACTAGATAATATATAAGATAAAAACAACATACTCTACTCTTTAAATATTGTTATTATTAGAATTGAAATATTTATATACTCCACCGTTGCTGACTAAAAGCTTACTGATCTGCTCAAAATGGATAACAAAACCTAGAAATGCATTTTAATTTGGGGTTAATTTATAAAAGCTGTGTATAAACTAAACTAATTATTCAAATTAAATAATAACCTAACAAATATAGCATACTGAGTCTCAATATCTTGTTCCAATGCATAAAAGCTACAGGACAATGAAACAGGCACACTTTTGAAACCATTGGTTAGGATTCTTACTGCAGCCCGATGACTTCTTGGCTCCCGTGCGTATGAAAGTTCATAAATCTCGTCTTCTGTGTAGTAAAGGTCCAGCGACAGCTGAAAACAAACACAAGGAATAGTTTACGTTCTAAGAGGCGCCAGAGTCTGTTGGAGCTTGTCCTTGTTTCACTCTGCAGCCGGCCTTAGCCCAGAAGCCAGTTTAGGGTGGTATTATGAGGGGCTACTCTTATGAGGGCATCGGGAGGGGCTGGGAGTGGGAGGTTCAGGATGAGGTCCTCCATCAACCATGGAACCCAATGGCATTATGAGGGGCTACTCTTATGAGGGCATCGGGAGGGGCTGGGAGTTGGGAGGTTCAGGATGAGGTCCTCCATCAACCATGGAACCCGATAGCATTATGAGGGGCTACTCTTATGAGGGCATCGGGAGGGGCTAGGAGTTGGGAGGTTCAGGATGAAGTCCTCCATCAACCATGGAACCCGATGGCATTATGAGGGGCTACTCTTATGAGGGCATCGGGAGGGGCTGGGAGTTGGGAGGTTCAGGATGAGGTCCTCCATCAACCATGGAACCCGATGGCATTATGAGGGGCTACTCTTATGAGGGCATCAGGAGGGGCTGGGAGTTGGGAGGTTCAGGATGAGGTCCCCCATCAACCATGGAACCCGATGGCATTATGAGGGGCTACTCTTACGAGGGCATTGGGAGGGGCTGGGAGTTGGGAGGTTCAGGATGAGGTCCTCCATCAACCATGGAACCTGATGGCATTATGAGGGGGTACTCTTATGAGGGCATCGGGAGGGGCTGGGAGTTGGGAGGTTCAGGATGAGGTGCCCCATCAACCATGGAACCCGATGGCATTATGAGGGACTACTCTTATGAGGGCATTGGGTGGGGCTGGGAGTGGGAGGTTCAGGATGAGGTCCTCCACCAACCATGGAACCCGATGGCATTATGAGGGGCTACTCTTATGAGGGCATCAGGAGGGGCTGGGAGTTGGGAGGTTCATGATGAGATGCCCCATCAACCATGGAACCCGATGGCATTATGAGGGACTACTCTTATGAGGGCATTGGGTGGGGCTGGGAGTGGGAGGTTCAGGATGAGGTCCTCCACCAACCATGGAACCCGATGGCATTATGAGGGGCTACTCTTATGAGGGCATCGGGAGGGGCTGGGAGTTGGGAGGTTCAGGATGAGGTCCCCCATCAACCATGGAACCCGATGGCATTATGAGGGGCTACTCTTACGAGGGCATTGGGAGGGGCTGGGAGTTGGGAGGTTCAGGATGAGGTCCTCCATCAACCATGGAACCTGATGGCATTATGAGGGGCTACTATTATGAGGGCATCGGGAGGGGCTGGGAGTTGGGAGGTTCAGGATGAGGCGCCCCATCAACCATGGAACCCGATGGCATTATGAGGGACTACTCTTATGAGGGCATTGGGTGGGGCTGGGAGTGGGAGGTTCAGGATGAGGTCCTCCACCAACCATGGAACCCGATGGCATTATGAGGGGCTACTCTTATGAGGGCATCAGGAGGGGCTGGTAGTTGGGAGGTTCATGATGAGGTCCCCCATCAACCATGGAACCCGATGGCATTATGAGGGGCTACTTTTATGAGGGCATCGGGAGGGGCTGGGAGTTGGGAGGTTCAGGATGAGGTGCCCCATCAACCATGGAACCCGATGGCATTATGAGGGACTACTCTTATGAGGGCATTGGGTGGGGCTGGGAGTGGGAGGTTCAGGATGAGGTCCTCCACCAACCATGGAACCCGATGGCATTATGAGGGGCTACTCTTATGAGGGCATCAGGAGGGGCTGGGAGTTGGGAGGTTCAGAATGAGGTCCTCCATCAACTATGGAACCCGATGGCATTATGAGGGGCTACTCTTATGAGGGCATCAGGAGGGGCTGGTAGTTGGGAGGTTCATGATGAGGTCCTCCATCAACCATGGAACCCGATGGCATTATGAGGGGCTATTCTTACGAGGGCATCGGGAGGGGCTGGGAGTTGGGAGGTTCAGGATGAGGTCCTCCATCAACCATGGAACCCGATGGCATTATGAGGGGCTACTCTTATGAGGGCATCGGGAGGGGCTGGGAGTTGGGAGGTTCATGATGAGGTCCTCCATCAACCATGGAACCCGATGGCATTATGAGCGACTACTCTTATGAGGGCATTGGGAGGGACTGGGAGTGGGAGGTTCAGGATGAGGTCCTCCATCAACCATGGAACCCGATGGTATCCCTGTGCCAAGTATATCCTCAGCCTCTCTCTAGGTTTGTTGCGATGATAACGTGAGGAGCCAGAAGGTTAGCTTTTGCTGCCTTAAGTTCACTGAAAAACTGCAGAAATACCTAAATAGGAGCAGCACAATATTAGGCTTGAGTGCCAGAATCAACATAAAAGGATCTTGGAAGATAAACCCATTATTATTATTATTATTTGTAGATCTTTTCAGTCAGTGGACTGGTATTGGTCTACCTCTGTTTAAAATTCCGAATGCTCCAAGAATGTAGGAAAGGTTTTATAAAAGGATCCTGTTTTTTCAGCAGGAATCCATAAAAATCCTATTGCTCAAGGAACAGAATGGAATTCAACAACTCAGAAAGTGAATGAGGCCATCCTAAATCCAGGCAATATGTTGCCTGATGGCTAGTCTGCCTAGCAACTGCTTGGTACCACAAAGATCTTTATACAAATTACTCTCGTAGGATCACCATGTCAAGCGAAGAAGGCCAAAACTGGACCTCTGTAGACATGCAGTCAATAGATGCAGGACGTTCTTCTTAATGTAGGAACCAGTTATATTCCCAATAAAGCAAAGCTACATGCAGAAATCTGATGATGCCATCTATTTATTTACAGTGGTACCTTGTATAAAGGAATTAATTCGTTCCAAATGAAATTATGCTAAGCAAATTTTCCTTTATCCAATTTCCATAGGAAAGCACTGAAAACAGAGTAATCCCTAATCACAACCATTTTTATGTTGTATGGATTCTCCCCATAAGCGATTCTGTTAAGCAAATTTCCCCTATCTCCAGAATTTTTTATGTTGTACAGATTTTATGTTATACAAACCATTTGTTATACAAGGGTCCACTGTATTTGATTTGCTTTTTATACCACACCATCTAGCCAACGGTCACTCTGGGCAGTTACAAATCCAAGTGATTTTATTAAACTACTGTACATTAATAAGAATCAGTAGAACATAGTCTCAGTATAAAATGCTCCTTCTTCAGTCCAGTAGCCATGACTCAACTCCCAGTTAAACGAACCTGGATGACTGAGAATCTTCACAGGCTCCTTCTTCATCTTTTGAGAATGTGCATGTGAAACATTTCTTGTTCTCAGCAAGAATGCACAACTTTTTTATATTTAAGATCCACCCTTGGCCTCAGCTAGACAGATGGGTTCCATTTTATTTTGAACATCATGAGTTCATTTCTGGTTTTTTCCCCTTCAGCTTCCCACCCTTTTACTATGAATATCTGTCTTTCTTTTCTCTGCGTCCTCTCTCTCTCTTCTCTCTCTTTTTTCTCCCCAAAAGCAGACCACTAGCAACTGCAGCTTAAATTAAACAAAAAAAATCATTGAGACCTGGAGAGAAGATTCACTTCCAAGACCTGGCCCACTGACGTGGAGTGGGGATGCTTAATTTCCCAGCCTCCTTTGAGGGCCCTCCTTGGGATATCACTTCCCTCTGCTCTGTTTTTAAGAAGAGCCCCAGCAGGGGACATTTTGTGTAGGCTCGAAATTCCCCACTCCAAGTCTTCCCTTCCTTTTCTCAAACATGTGGTACAGCACTCTACAGACCACAAATGACTTGTGACTAGAGAGGGTCCATGTGCTTTCCTAGTACAGAATCTTCCTTGCAGAGTCTTCCCTGTAGTTTTCTTAGCTATCAACTGAACAGCAAAGAAGGTGAGATTAGAGCAAGCATGTCCAAACTTTGGCCCTCCAGATGTTTTAGACCACAACTTCCACAGTGCTTTGTCACTGGCAACCTAAGCTTAGAATTCTGGGAGTTGTGGTCCAAAACATCAGGAGGGCTGAAGTTTGGACATGCCTGGATTAGAGAGTGGAAAGCTTACTTTCCCCACAGTCTCTTCCCCTCTTGTTGCTCAGCTACTGCAAGGAGGGATGTATGAAAGAAAGAGAGAAGCATAGGCATAAGAGAAAGGTGAGTTGTGCACACAAGGTTTTGGTTCTGGACCTGCTTGTCATCAATACGCTGTCCTTGCCCTTTCTCCTCCAAGTGAATATGGCTTGAACTTGACTTTTCCCACTAACTACAACTAAAATTATTAACCAGAGTTGGTCATTGGTTCAGAAGACATCGCAAGCTGTGGTTAATCTAAAATGGGAGTCCAACAGTCTGAACTCCTTGCAACCAGGCTGTAGGAGTTGCGAGCCAGGTGCCCATGAACCCAGGAAGAAAAGAGGCTTATTCTCTTAAGGGGGTGACAAAAACCTGAGTATCCAAATAAAGCCCATGTATGAACGAGACATGTCCCAAGAGGATACAGAGTGCTTCTGTGTATGATTGCAGTGTCCTATGTAGATGCACATTTTAACATGCTAAAGGGGTTTAATTGTGATGGGAAAACAGAGTAATTCCATCAAAAGTAGAGATGTTAAATTTCTGGAAACAGGGGGAGATGGGAAAAACTGTTTCCCCCATTTTTTCCATTTTTCTCCAATCTAGATGTTGAGTCATAGCAGCTGGACTTCTTTTCTTGTGAGATCAAAGGCCAGTCATCATGACTCAACTTCCAGATAACTTCACCTGGATGGCTGAGAATTTTCACAGACATTTTTCGCTAAACATTTTGTCTATGGTTTCAACATTTCTGGACATTTTACATCTCTAATCAGAAGGCTAGACGCCATTAAAGCCTGGATTTCTATCAGGGTCACCCCAGGCATAATGGTTAATACTGAGACACTGAACTGAGATGCATCTACTTTCTTCCAGATTAACACTCACATCAGCAGAAAGAATGGGTAGTTTCAAAGGTGATGGGGATGGAAAAAAAGCTCCTGAAGGTCAGCAACTGGGCAGCAGAAGGACACTTTCAGTCAAACAATTACAGTACAAAGTGTTTTACCTCGGAAATGACCAACTCAGAAGAAATGGAATGCTTCTCATGTGACACAAACAGTTGGGGGCTATAATGGCCTGACAGAATAATAGCAGTAAGAATTCATGGAAAACCTATCAGCATAATCTTCATTTCAGCCTATGATTTATCCATAGATGTGGAAGGCATTTAAGGGGGCATGGTAGCTCAGCGGGCTAGAGCACTGAAAACTGTCGGCTGCAAGGTCGGCAGCTCAGCGGTTCGAATCCCAGGTGGCACGCAGCGGAGCAAGCTCCCGCTGATAACTCCAGCTCCTGTCAACTTAGCAGTTCGAAAGCATGTAAGTGCAAGTAGATAAACAGGTGCCCTCATAAAAAGCATGAAGGTAAAAGCAGTGTTTCCTTGCAGCCATGCCTGCCACATGGCCATGGACTTGCACAACACTGGCTCTTTGGCTTAAATACGGAGATGAGCACCACCCCCATAGTTGGACATGACTAGCATGCATGTGCGGGGGGAACCTTTACCTTACCTTTTACCCCAAGAAAGGTGACACCAAAGAGTGCAATAAGTATAGAACTACAGTACTCCTTTAATTTCCCATATAAGGAAAGTGATGCTCAAGGCACTGAAAAAAACTTACCTTATATAAAGTAAGAGAGGGTACAGAAGAACTACAAAAGCTTTGATGCTGATGATGGAGAAATTGAAATAGTGACATATTTTTTTCTATGATGGTTCAGTCTTGTGCACTCCCAGAGGCATCTAGTGGGGCCACTGTGAGATACAGGAAGCTGGACTAGATGGGCCTTTGGCCTCATCCAGCATGGCTCTTCTTATGTTCTTATGTTTAGTTATTAATACAAATGGAGACTGCATCCAAGAAATCGGAAGAAGGCTGAGACTCGGAAGGGCAGCATGAAAGAATCAGAAAAGACCATCAAACCTAAGGTCATGTTCCTGGAGACCAAGGCCAAGGTAATCTGCAATCTTGTAATCCCAATCATGAAAACTGTATAGTAAAGAAAGCTTGAATGAAGCACCTTAATTCATTTGAAATATGGTGCTGGAGGAGAGCTTTGCAGATACCTTAGTCTGTCAGAAGATGAATAAATAAGTGTCAGAGCAAATCAAGCCTGAATTACCTCTGGAGGCAAAAATTTTGGAACTGGTCACATCACGAGAAGGCAAGAGTCTCTGGAAAAGACAATAAACTGGGAAAGGTTGAAAACAGCAGGGAAAGAAGGCAGCCAAACACGAGATGGGTTGACTCCATAAAGGACGCTACAAGCTTGAGTCTACAAGTGCTGAGCAGGATGGTTGGGAACAGGACATTTTAGAGATCACTAGAGATCATAAGGTCCCATAAATTGGAGAGAACTTGATGGCACATAATAACAGAGATGTGTACGGTCATTATGCATTTTCATGGGCATTTATGTCTCGTTGTGACTGGGCTCAAAAGGGGAGAAAGTATAAGAATTTTAAATCTTATCCTTACAGAAGTGAAAGAAACACAAGTTTCTCATTAAGCCCTAAATGGATCCAATTACTTCATTTTAAAACCTGTTCTACTTCATTTTTAGACAATATATTGCACCTACTATCCTGGGTCTACCTCAGAGTAATGATGTTCTACAAGATGAGCCACTAAAGTAACTGCCCAGAGAAGTCTTGTTGTCAGACAGATAGTCTAAGAAAATCAATCAATCAAATCAATCAATCAATCAATCAATCAATCAATCAATCAATCAGGAGCACATTCTGTCTCTTTATATTGTGACGCATTTCCTCAACCATTTTGGAGGGACCTCAATTTAGCAGCTTCCTAAATAAGGCCTTCAAATGTTAACAGGCAGAACATACTAAGTGCGTTTATAATAAAGATTATTTTACAGCATCTGGAGATATCACTATTTCATGCATTTGTTCTCATAGTGCTATGTCTGCACCAGCCTAATAATCTGTTGATAGTACCTTTTTCAAACATCCCTTTGATTTTTTTCAAAGTTGGGAGATGCTTTTTAACCAAAGCAAAGTCTAATATGTTTAAAAGACAGATGAGCACCGGTGACACTTAATATCCTATTTCTGGTATCAAGCCATTATGGTGACATTCACAGAAAGAAGTTAGTTTTCATTTAAGGCAGTTCAACACTAACATTGTGAAGGATCACAGATCAGTTCATTTCTGATGTGTCGAGTTAATGGGCTGAAATATAATAGGAAGCAAATATTTGCAACAGAAAGTAACATGTCATAGCATTGGGATGGAGATACAGGATTGTTACTATTTTTCCTTTTTGTTTTGTTTTTCTGCTGTTCTTTTTAATATCTATCTGTTATATTATTTTAATTATAATATTTTTTTTAAAAAAAAGGAATTACTAGTCTAACTTAGTACCAGTTCAGATCTTAGTACTGCAACATGGACACTGCTAAAAAGTAATTCTGCAGGTGTATGGCTCAATGCAATATATGCTGTACTAGCCTCCGGCATTGGTCTGATGCAATCTATGGTAATAATCACTATAGTCACTCTTCATTTCCCCAAATCCAAAGGGGCATCATAGTCATAGGCAGCAATCCAGGAAGGCGAATCATGCAATCTTGAAGCTGGAAGATATCTAAAAAGCCATCAAGTCCAACCCCCTCCTCAAGGGAGGAATATAAATCATAGGATATCTGCCAGGTGGTTGTCTCAACTTCTCCTGAATGCCTCCAGCACTGGAGCACTCACCAGCTCTCAAGGTTAATTGGTTCCATTGCCATATTGCTCTATTAATTCATTCTCTATAAATCATAACAGCCACATGAAGCCTTGAAACATGGATGTGATTTTAGCAAAAACAACAACAAAAACCCTGAACACTTCCTCAGAACAAGCCCAATACTTTGGTAGTTGACTCATGTGGCATATTCTAGCAGGGCAATAAAGTACTTGTAGGTGCTGTATGCCAAGCACCTGATCCTCTGCACCCTAAATTAGCCTGCTGCCACTAGATATAATGGGGAATCCTTAACCATCACCAACACTGAATAAAGATTCAACTGCTAGTCCAGTTAGGAGAAAGGATAGGGACAGCATCTTGTCCTTCAACTCAGGTAGCCAAATCCTTTTAGCTGACTTTGGAAATTTATAGGCCTGATCAAGTCTGCTGTAGTCCACCAAATGTTATACCAGAACACATTTTGCTCCTGTTCCACCTGGCACAAGACACTTGCTTTAAAACAACAACAACAACAGCATAGTACCATCTGAGTGAGCGATCAAGAACTGTACAGACAACTCCAGTGGTACCTTAGTTAACAAAATTAATTCGTTCTGTGGGCCATTTTGCTGTGCAAAATTTTCATTAACCGAAACACAGTTTCCCATTGAAATGAATGGGGAACCAATTAATCTGCTGTGGAGGTCCGAAAAAAGGCAAAAAAAGTGTTGTTTTTTCCCCAGACCTCTTTATAAAGTGCACTTTAAAGGCATCCAGAGCCGGAACACACACCCTTGGAACATCCCCCCCCACATTGCAATGCAAACACAGACAAAAGAAAGCAGCAAAACAAACCCCAGCCTGTTCCTGCCAAAAGTGCAATGGGGAAAATATATATGCAAAGATGGACCAAAGAAAGCAGCAAGACAAACCCCAGGTTGTTCCCACCAAAAGTGCAATAAAAAGCATTTCAAAGATGGTAAAAAGAAAGCAAGGATACCTCAGCCTTCGAACCTTTATATGTTCGAAAAATCCAAAACCCACTGCAAAAAATGTTCAGAATAGCTCAAAAGCATAATGAAAAAACTGTTCCAACTCATCCCACCCCTTCACAAACTAGGGGGGCACTATGCATCCTAGGTACACTTTTTTTGCAAAGTGTTATTGAAAATTTCATTATCTGAGGTAACCCATAGGAAAATTTCATTAACCGAAACATCCATATTCCTGGAAATTCCATTTCGTTATCCTTTCTTGTTTCTTTGTTTGTTAACGGAGGCATTCGTTATCTGAGGCATCATTGTAATCTCGTGCTGGCTGATAACCTCACTGAAGTGGATCCGGGTTGTCCTGATCATATTCTATGCTGTTCTTCTGAAATCAGAAAGGTTACCTGTTTATGGACTCATCGTTGCAGTGATGATTCGAGGTTTATAGATATTGCCATTTCTGTCTTAAATTGCTCAGCTTTAACTACCAAAGCTTCCTAATAAGTGAGCACTAAATAAGCACATTAAAGTACAACAAAAACTATAAATATGGAGACTTACTGTGAGGAGATGCACAAGGTCCTTGTTAGCTTCCAGTGGGGGACCTATTTCTTGCAACTGCACCAGTTCATTAACATGATTATACAGAGAACACAATTTATGTATATTAATTTTTTTGTCTTCTAAGTAATCTGGCATAGCCTCATAAAGCGAGATCAAATCTTTTAGATGTACTCCAAGGATCGGGATCTTAAAGTTATTGCACTCATTGTAAGCACGCCGATAATTATCATAGTTTCTACAGGAGGACAACAGGTCTGTCATTTCATTAAATACCTGAAAGGAAATAAACAGAGGCAAAATGATTTAATATATTTTTCTATTTATTTACTTACAAAAAAATTTTCATCCTGCCTTTTTTTCTTAAAAGGACCCATTTAATTCATTGTATTCATCAATATGGCCATTTTGGAACTATGTAAAACGACAATTAATCCAGCATATTCCTAGTCAAGTAAATGCAAATATATATCAGCTACATCTGGCTTTAAGGCAAAATCACCAAACTGTATGAAGGCACCTGTATGAATGTGTCCTGGCTTATATCCTTTCCTCTCCTTATCAAATACAACCAGAGAGAGGAAACCAGAAGCTTCTGCTTCCACTTTTGGGTTCACAGTTTAGCATGTCATCTGAACAATAAACTGTGCATCATTTCATAGAATGATAGAATCATAGAGTTGGAAGAGACCTCAAGGGCCATCTAGTTCAACCCCCTGCCATGCAGGAAACCTCATCACAGTATTTCCGACAGATGGCCATCCAGCCTCTGCTTAAAAACCTCCAAAGAAGGAGACTCAACCACCTTTTCTGGCAGTATATTCCACTGCTGAACAGCTCTAACCATCAGGAATTTTCAAATGGAATCTCTTTTCCCATAGTTTGAAACCACTGCCCCGAGTCCTAGTCTCTGAAGCCATGGAAAATAAACCAGTCCCTTCTTCAATGTGACACCCTTTCAAATATTTAAAAATAGCTCTCATATCCCATCTCAGCCTTCTTTCTGTAAAGCTAAATATTCCCGGCTCCCTAAGCCGCTCCTCGTAAGACATTTCTTCCACACCCTCAATCATCCTGGTCGCCCTTCTCTGGACCCATTCAAGGTTGTCAACATCCTTTTTAAAATGAGGTGCACAGGTTTCAACTGAGTTTCAGTTGAGGTGTCAACTGTGGTTAGCTCCATAAACTACAGTTGTAAATTAGATCATTCCAACAAAACATAATTAAGATTAAGCATGGCTCTTCAGGTTCAAACAATACATAATTAACCTATAAAAACAAATTAAACTTCCTCCTCATGATTGTACTGGTGAAGGAGAGAGGGAACTGTCCCTTATTTTTGAATCCTAAACTTCAAGTTAGGAGCAAACAGAGGAGTTAGGAGCAAATAGTGCCCCCCCCCCAAAAAAAGACAAGTGGTAAAACCAAAATGATTTCTTTAAAATCAAATTAGCAAATAAAGCTTTTCTTAAAATGTGATTATTATCAGCAATAAATAGACTCATAGAACTCTATAGCTTGGAGAGATGTCAGTGTCATTGAGGACCACACCCTTCCAAAGCAGGAGATCCACAGCTAAAGAGCACCTGAAAGATGCCCATCTTTTTGAAAACCTCCAGTGAAGAAGAGCCCACCACTCCCTGCTGAACAGCTCTTCCTTAAGCTTAGGAGAAATATCCTTGCTTGTAATTTGAACGCATCACTTTGAGCCTTGCCCTCTGGGGCCACCGAAATAAATCTTGCTTCATCGTCCACGAGAAAGCCCTTCAAATATTTGCAGATGGCTATCATATCCTATAAAGACATCCTATTTTGGTCTTCTCTTCTGTAGTCTATTCATACTCGGCTCCCTTATCCATTCCTGTGTTGCCTGTCAACGGACATAGTATTCCAGTTGAGGTCTGACCCCAAGCAGAAGAGAACTGCCTTATTTAATACTTTTCTTGCTCTGGATACTATACTTCTGCTGATGTAACCAAACACTGTTTTATTCACTATTTTGTGGTTTCCATCAGAATAGGCCCCGGTTGCGTAACTTCCATCACTTGAGAATAAGGGAAGGATTCACCTGCAAAGTGACTGTCCTCTGCCATTTCAAACATTTTAGCCGCTGGCTATCAACAAACCAAATTTTATTATTGAGATTTGATTAAACAATTATTAACCATTCAAAATAGTATATAAATATAGCAAAACAAACAAAATACTGGAGCACAACTAACCTTATGAATGTCATGAGGAACATGAGAACTTGTTTCTTTAAGCCTAGAAATGGAACTGTGACAGAGGCCTCCTATCACAGCCATTAATGTGTTAAAATTCTGCAACTGGTGAAGTTTCTGTGCTCAAAAAGAAAAGAATACCACCCATTTATTTATCCTGACTGGGTCAAATTTAGGCTTTCAGAACAATAGCACAAAACATTATCAGAACTAGGAGTTAAAAATTCCCATTTAACACATTTTTTTCATTACAACTTTATGCTTGTACCCGTATCAATCTTTTCAAACAATGTCTGTTTTCAAGTTCAGCATCTTCCAACACAGATCCTATTTTCCTTCTAGAAAATGTGTCAGACCTTTCTAACAGGGTAAAAAAAGCTGGACAACCAATACCTGACCTTTTAGGCACTGTACCAACATGCCCCAGGATTGTTTTACAAGGCTGATTCCCACCCTAATTGGCCACCACTTTTTGTACTGTATTTATTATAATTATATCCCACTTTTCCACTCAAAGAATCTTTTTCAAATAATAAAAAAGCATACAAGACCACATGTAGCTAAAAATTCAATAAAATCATATAAGCCTTTCTCACTCTAAATACATCTGCTGGTAACAGTAAGCAACAGTTTAGGTCTAACTGGTGCCAACCAGCCAGTAAAATTTAATTTCCCATTATTTAATGCTCAGCATTCCTGCTGTCCTAGGCATGCCAGTCCAATGAATACTGCAGTCAAATGGCAGCAGGCACTGGCAACACTGCTGGTGATGATGACAATGAGGAGATTTAATGTGGAGAAAGGATACCTTAAACAGTATCAAGGGTGAATAAATCAAACTCAGAGCAATTTAAAACTGAGCTGACCTGGGCCACGTGAATAAATTTGATGAACACTTCAGCTCGAAGTTGTGGTGTTGGTCTATTGAGCACCATTAGTTGCACCCACTGGGAAATGCCATTACAAAGAGCAATTGAGCGTTCCATGGTTGGATTGTCTTTCACACAGCCATTCATGATGTAGTTTTGGTAATCTGAAAACTTCAGCAACAAAACAAAGGATACAGCAGAATGCATATAAAATCTATTTCTCCATCTATATTCCTTATTCCCAACAGTTTAGATGCAATAATTATTATTATTTATTATATTTATACCATCATCTGGTCAACTAATAGTAATCTACTGATTTACTTGGGGGGGGGTGTTCCATTTGTGCTTGTTTTGTTTTGTTGTTTTGTTTGTTTGTTTTTATTCTTTTATCAGAAAATGCCCAAACTAGTATTTTTATTTATTTATTTATTTATTTATTTATTTTGTTTGTTTGTTTGTTTGTTTGTTTATACAGCTTATATGCCACCCACTACCAGAAGGTTTCTGGACACCTTACATTTCAAAATGAAAATGAACAATTAAAACATTAAAATATAATACATGCTGCTAGATGATGTAGCGTAAAAAGTAATTAATTAAATATTAATTGAAATGCTCTATGTAAGCTCCACTTAGTGTATAGAAAAGGCAAGCAGTGCAATAAACATATAATTGGAAATCAGCCAGTTTTAGAGTATAAATAGTCTGGAAAATAGATGAGAGGTTTGTTTGTTGGCTTTTTTGTCTATATCAGTGATATAAAGACATACGATGGCTATATAAAAGAGTTTGATGCAACACATGGCAAGGATCACCATATAGATAGTACGCATCGGTTTGAGAATCTCATTACCAATCATGGAGTAGTATGGAAATTGTGTGACAGTGATCTACATGGTAAGCTAATTTGGGCTACTTATTTATAACTAAATGCAGCATTTTTTAACATTTCAGGTGAAATATAGACCACTGTCTCCAATTTAATCATAACATCTACACAGGTTTTTATTTAACCTGCTATTTCTCATATGTACTGGTAACCCTTGTACAGAGATTTATAAACAGTATACAGTGGTACCCCAACTTAAGAGCATCTTGACTTAAGAGCAATTTGACTTAAGAGCAGAAAACTGTTGGCATTTTAATTGCCGCCTTACAAATTTTAGATATGGTCTGCCCGACTTACAAATATATACAGTGGTGTCTCGGATAACGACGGTAATTCATTCTCCAAGGTTAGTTGTTATCCGAAACACATCGTTATCCAAAACAAAGTTTCCCATAGGAATGAATGGGAAACCGTTTAATCCGTTCTGGAGCCTAGGAAAAAGGCACAGAGACCTGGTTTTTTGCTCAAAATTCTTTAAAAAGTGCACTTTAAAGGTACAGATGCAATTTCACCTGGGATAACTTTTTTACTGATGCATGCTGGAAATTCATTATCTGAGGCAGTCCATAGGGAAAATTCGTTATCCGAGGCAGCCCATAGGAAGATTCGTTATCCAAGGCAGCCCATAGAGAAAATTCGTTCTCCAAGGCAGACCTATACCTAGGAATTGCGATTCGTTATCCGAGGCAGCCCATAGGGAAAATTCTTTATCAGAGGCAGCCCTATACCCGGAAATTTGCAGTTGTTATCCGAATTATTCGTTATCTGGGGCAGTTGTTATCCAAGGTACCACTGTATTTTTATTTTATTTTTATTTTTGTAACTTATTTTTTTCATTGTTTAGATGAAACTAAACAACTCTGACTTAAGAGTAGTTCGACTTAAGAGCATGCATTCGGAATGGATTAAATTCGTAAATTGAGGTACCACTGTATACGCAAAATGTGGGCAATACCAGGTGTTCCGCTTATGGAAAATACCTACCGTATATACTCATATATAAGACAAGCTTTTCGGCCCTTATTTTTGGCTGAGAAAAAACGCCCCCGGCTTATATTCGAGGGAATATAAAGTTACCACCACCGTGCAGAAGCAGAAACAGCAGCAGTAGCAAGAGCACCATGGTTTCGTCCTTCAACGCTTACCCCGCAGCCACTTCCACCTCTCAAACCCCTTTCACTAAGCTCTGAACCAGAAGGGGGGAAGAGAGAGGAGATGGTCTCCATGGAAACACTCTCTGCCTCCTTCCACCACTAGGTGGGGCTTGGAGAAGGCAGCAGGGGGCAAGTTATTTATTTTTGAAATTTACCAGTAGCTGTTGCATTTATCACCCTAGGCTTATACTCGAGTAAATAAGTTTTCCTAGTTTTTTTGTGGTAAAATTAGGTGTCTCGGCTTATATTTGGGCCAGCTTATACTCGAGTATATATGGCCTTCACTTTAAGTAAAATTATATTGAAATATATCACTCTTAAAAATTGAGCACTTTATTTCATATATAAATGAGGTCTAACAAAACATTCCCTATGTTATTTTATCAACATTTTCAAAAATCCAAGCTGACCACTATGTACCTTCTTCAGTGCTGACAAACACTGAGGGTTACGTTTTTTAAAAAGAAAAAATATTTTTAAATATCCATGTTGTGATCAATAATAATTAACTATTTAATGACAAAATGTTAAGCAACATTGTGTTCTGAGGAAAGTTTTACAGTGAAGAGGTTGCAGCCTGAAAACAAAGACGTGACTTCAGCTTCCAAACCTGTTAGATTTTAACTTATCACATGAGAAAAGACATGGATCGAAAGCTTAAAATAAAGCATAATGATGCATGACTAAGTGATAACTTTTGCAGTTTGTTCCCAAAACTACTAAGCTACATTCCAGACTTCATAGGACATGAATATTGGAGGATTCATTCCATAGCTTTGATTAGACAATTCCATGCACAAGAGTTAAAATAATAAAAACAAATTGTAAAAATAAAACTATCCCTGAAGTAAAACTCATCCTGCTCTTTTTTTTCAGTAGGCATTACCGCATTTATTTGTTTGCATCTCAGAAAGTTTAACTAATCGTTTTGAAAACGAAGCCATTATAAAATCCAACTCTTTCTTTACAAGTAGCCCAAGATGGGGAATCCCTACTCCAGAAAGATGTTTCCACTGCCTTGTGACTAGGACTGGGAAATGACTAGGACTGGGAAAAGGAAGAGCCTCATTCCAGAACCTCTGGGAGAATGTACCTCCTGTCCCTCTCATAAGGCCAACATCATTTACAGCAAAACCTCTGGGGTCACATATCAGATGCAGGTGGGTCCTATACAATGCAGACAAGGTCAAATCTACAGAAACTAGGCCACACCCCTCTTTCTTACACATACACACACACAGAGAGAGAACACTTTATTCAAGCCTAAATATAGAGGGGGGTGAGATGGCATGGATCCAGTCACCTTATATGGCAAGGTAAACCCTTTCATTTCTGTCCTTCAATTGCTAAATAGATGATGGGAATCAGTTTCACAAGCAAGTATCCCTTTGGGACCAATGGATTGCTAAAAAGGATGGGGAAATGAGAGGCCACATTAGTGGAAAGCATTTTGTTCTTACTAGCAAAAAACAAAGAAAAACAAAAAGAAACAAAACAAAAGGCACAAAACATGTGGCACCTTAAAGACTAACTTTCATGTTTTAATGTAATGTTTTGTGGACACGTCCAGTTCTTCAGACATATAGCAGCAGGATGAGGTGTGTAATATAATATGTGATGAGATATACATTTCATACCAGATTTCATTGGTGGATAGGGGATGGGGGAGAGGAGGGAGAGATGATTAGTTGTAGAAATGGTAGGAAGGAGGATTTGGCCAGGGGCTGTTGATATGTTAAGCATTGTTAATGGGTCTGTGGCCAGAGTCAGTAGATATGTTAAGAGCTGTTTTAAGGTAAATTCCTCAAGAGTCAGAAACCAGAACCAGATAGAGTAGGGTGAGGTGGTGGAAGAGAGGGGTGAGACATTGGGAGTTTTTACTTTAGGGTCCACGTGGGAGATAAACTTCCATGAAAAAGTGGCAATATAGTAATATTAAATTTGATAATGACTCAAGAAACCCAGGCTTATGTTTAATCCATTCTTGTGTGTGTCCATCATTCATATGAATTTTATCTCAGCTGTTTCTTTTTGTATTCTGGATTTGTAATTATTCTGTTCCAAAATGGTGACCTTCAAATTCTTCAAGGGGTGTCCTGGTAGACTGAAATGGTCTGAGACAGGTTTCTGTGTATCGTGGTTTCTTATGTCAAATTTGCGTCCATTGATGCATTTTTAAGAGATTGTCTGCTTGTCCAATGTAGAGTGCAGATGGGCACTGTTGGCAAAAGATGGCATAGATCACATTGGTTGAGTAGCAGGTGAAGTTTCCTTTGATACTGTATGTGACAGTGTAGGTCCTGTGATTGTGTTGCCAGAGTAGATGTGTGGGCAGAGTTGGGATCAGGGTTTGTGGCAAGGTTTAGCTCCATTGTCCATGTTGCTGTTTTCTAATCTTGTGTGCATTAGTATTTGTTTGAGGTTGGGAGGTTGTCTGTAGACAAGTATGGGTCTCCCACCAAGAGCTTTGGAGAGTGATGTGTTCTTGTCAAGGATGGGTTGGAGATCATTTAAGTTTATCTCTCACCTGGACCCTAAGGTAAAAAACCCCACTCTCTCACCCCTCTCTTCCACCCCCCCTCACCCCACTCTATCTAGTTCTGGTTTCTGACTCTTGAGGAATTTACCTTAAAACCACACTTAACATACAGTATGTCTGAAGAAGTAGACGTGTCCATGAAATGTTACATTAAAATATGAAAGTTAGTCTTTAAGGTGCCACATGTTTTGTGTCTTTTGTTTTTTGTTTTTCTTTGATTTTTGCATGCAATTCTTGAAAAGATTAACACAGCTACCCTCTCTTTTCTTACTAGATACCTCATTTTTAGAAATGGGCCTGAACATGTGTCACATGTTCCCTGCTTCTCATCATCCAGCTGTCCCCGTAGCAGCCAGCAAATGCTGCTCTTTCCCTCCTCTTTGCACAGACATCCAGACCCAGCAGGACTTCATGCTTCTCTCCTTTGACAGCCGTTCACTCAACGGCAACCCCAAACCAGGGCCTTCCACCATGTTTTACTGAAGGCTGCAAGCACTCATTTGTCCATCTCTCTCCAACTCTCCCTCTCACGTATTGTTGATGATAGGAACAACAGATTTCAGGCTTGGATTCAGTGCCTCATAATACTCTTTTCAACTGATCTTCATTCCATTCTTTATGAGCTTTTAACATATCTTAGTCTTTTCACCCTGTTCCCCTTCTGAAAAAGTGGTTTCTTGGGTACATCCCCTTCACAAAGACCATTCTGGATCAAGATTGTTTAACTGTAGAAGGGTCAATTTGGCATCCTGATAAAGCTGCCAAGTGCTGAGCCAGGTTCTTTCTGGACTTCCTCTGGTCTATCAAAAAAGAAACTCTGAGAAACATATCAGATTTTGAAAAATTCTTGGCTTTCCTGTCCTTTTTTGGTCCTTCGCCAATCCTGATTCTTAAATTTCTTTATAACAACTTGAATACCACATCTGGAATATCCAGTTTGTTGATTGTATTCTAACAAATAGACTGAGAAATAATTATAAATGGTCATTATACCATTGCTAAAACAAACAAACAAACAAAACTAATGGTGGACTAGGAGTTTTTGCACAGAATTGTACATTTAGGTAAAAATGTTGTTTTCCGCAACTGCTTATTTCATTCTATACAGTATCTCAGTTTCTTTTAAGCTCCATTTGAAATATATTTGAGTCTATGCTACTTATTATTATATCTTACCGATTTGTGCTAACAATAATTTCAGCCCTTGCACCCAGAAATATACAAATTAATGGAAAAGTTTATTCATCAAGATGGAAATCTTATTAAACTTGAATTCTCCTTTCTACATTGATTAATCCCACGAAAGCTCAAAGTATTATCTCTATGCAACATCAATTAATCTTTTATAGAACATAATGATCTTTATATACATAGGCTAATCAAAGAAACTTTTTGTGTAATTATTTATGAAAAGTTATTTGCTTACTGATATCCTTCGGAAGGACTTGAATTCAAGATACGTGAGGTGGTCTGATAATTCCTCTGGTTCCAAGTGATCAAAGAGTAGTGAGACTTTTCGTTTCTTACTACTGTTAGATTTTACTCGCTGTGTGATCTTCCTGGACCAATCTCGAGCATTTCTTTAAAAAAAAAAGACAAAGACACAAAAACCCAAAAGGTGGTGTTTTATCTCCTGCAGCAGAATTTACTACCACATTCCTTCAGACCAGAAGCATATAACCATTTATAAGAAACTAGAATTTGTGATCTCAATGATAACACAAATTCTTGTGGACAGTAGCATGAAATAATCTAATCACAATTACCTTTTATCGATATAAATAATCTACCTTATGTTTTTGACTACTGGGGTGATAGGTACTTTTCCTACTCATTGCTTTTTTGTTTTAATGCTACCCTTTCAATTCTCCATTCTGAGAGTTCCACTTCCTACATTCACAGCTAAATCCACCTAATCCACCTTGAGGAAATGCTGGGCTGGAAGATTTCATGGCCTGGGATGGGCTGAGCTCCTCCCTCACTGCCCATTAAATTAGTGTTTCCTTCACCTAAAAAAATCTAAATTTGGAGTCTAAAAAATCTAAATATTACTGTCCACCCTAATAAGTCAGCACTAGAAAACCAAATTAGCAAACTATATCATTATTGGTTGCAAGATTGATATTTGCAAGAAACTGGAAGAATAACGTTCAGTTTACCAAGGAGGAACGTTATAAGGAAATGCAGGGAATTGCTATTAATTATAAATTAACATGTGAATTAACAATTAGGAAAGAAATATTGAAAGTAATAGATTTTAAAGATATATGGAACATCCAAGATTCATTTTACTTTAGGAGAGAAATGGGGCATAATATATAAAGTAAAAACTTGGTATACCTAGTGGCAAGAAGAAAATCTGATGTTAACCATATTGTGTATCCTGAGTGCGAAATAAGTGTATTTTCTCTTGCTTTTTCTTTATATGTTTTTTATATTTGTATTTTGTGTACAGTATTAATATTTTCTCTTTTTAAAAAAGAAATGCACTGTTCTCTTTATTTCAAGGAGAAAGTTGTTAGACGTGAATGTCATTTAACATCATTCCTATCTACAATTCCCAGTTAATTAAAACATCAAGCACGAAATCAAGCAAAAATACTTCAACAAGAACAAACTAGATTTGTCATATAGGACATGCAGCATAGGGGTGCTCTCAATTTTAATCTTTGTAGGGGTATCATTGTTTGTCAGATAGCTTTAGCAGACTACTTTTCAGTGTTATTTTAATTGTACGTCATCCCCAGTATTTATTTAAAGAAAGGCTTATTTATAAGCATGTGGAAAGTGTTGGAATATGGCAAGATCTATATTCAGACATTACAGGGTTAAGGTCAGCTGAACCTCATTTGGAACTGTAAGGCTGTGAGTTATAGCTTTTTAATTAGTATGGCTCCTACAAAAGGAGTAGCTTCACCTTGCTCAGAGGCATGCATGGTGCTACACCTTTACCTCTTGCTAGCTGCTGCGGCCTGTTGCTGACTCTATCCCTCTCTCCTTGCCGATTGTGTTACTCCGTTTTGTATGTTTTTGTATGTACTGCTAGTGTTTTGTTATTTTATTAGGAATATCCCGTTTACCCTTTTCCTTGAAAGATATAGATAAAGTTTATTTTTATATACTTCACTTTTGTCTCAGAGTCTTCTGTCTACAGTTTTTAACCCCAACAGAAAGAAGGGAAGATGATTATTTTTATACATTTTAGGAGAGATTCTCCTAATGGAAAAACTGTTCTTAAAAAAACCCTTTGAACCCAAAGCCAAGTCTTCTATTTTAGACTGCAGTCTTCTTAGCTTCATAGCTTAAAACAGATAAAACAAACAAAGACATAAATGTTATAATAAGAGAAAATGTTTAAACTATTTGCTCATGAATGACAGGGCAAACCTATATGTGTCTATTCAACGATGAATCCTACTGAGTTCCACAAATCTGCATATCACACGTGACATGACCTTTAGTTAATGCACACCAGGAGTGGGGAAACTTCCAGCATGTGGAATATATTTTGTAGAAAAGGGCTGTGATTGCAGAACCAAGCAGAGTCTAGTGCAAAGATACTAGTGTTGAAGTAAAGAAACATGAGTCCTGCAATTTGTTTTGAGCACCAAAAGTAAGTGCAGGTTACTTACCTGTAAGTTAAGTTCTTCGAGTGGACCTCTGTGAATACACACAATGGGTCTTCGCGCCTGCGTGCCTGAGTTCCCGGTCGTTCCAAGCTTAAGGCGTATAAGCCCCTCCCCTCCGTGCGCATGCTCACCCATCTCCCACCTTGCTGGTCAGTTCCCCTCTGGTCCGCTGCTGACCCTTAGAGAGTACAACAAGCCATGACGGAGAGAGGGGAGGCGGGTGGGTGGTGTGTATTCACAGAGGTCCACTCGAAGAACTTAACTTACAGGTAAGTAACCTGCACTTCTTCTTCGTGGACTCTGTGAATCCACACAATGGGTGACTGGCAAGCTGACTTACCGGTGGAGGGTAGTCATGGTAGTACAGTTGTCAAAACTGCTTTGCCAAATGCGGCTGATCTCTGTGTCCTGACGTCTAGCCTGTAGTGTTTCAGGAACGTAGACGGTCGAGACCAGGTAGCCGTTTTACATATGTCTTCCAAGGGCACTCCTTTCAGAAAAGCAGTGGAGGGGGCTACTGCTCTTGTAGAGTGTGCCCGAGGTGAGACAGGTAGGGAGACATGCGCAGTATTGTAAGCCATTTTAATAGTTGTGACAATCCATCTGGAGATGGATTGAGGGGATACTTGGTGACCTCGAGATGGTTCAGAGGTTCTGATAACGAGCTTGTGTGTTTTTCTTTCAGAAGCTGTCCTGGCTGTATAGAAGAGGAGTGCTCTTTTGAAATCGAGGGAGTGGAGCTTCCTCTCCAGGTGAGTATTTGGGTTTGGGAAGAAGGTTGGGAGAATAAGTGGCTGAGACACGTGGAACGAGGACACTATCTTTGGTAAGAAAGAGATGTCCGGACGAAGTTCCACTCTGTCATGGTGGAATTTAAGGAACGGTGGGTCCGCTCTGAGCGCAGCGAGTTCTGAAGCTCTTCTGGCGGATGTGATTGCCACTAGGAATGCCGTTTTCAAGGTAAGTAAGTACAGAGATGTGGTAGCCATCGGTTCGAATGGTGGTTTAGTTAGACAGTTAAGTACCAAGGAGAGAGACCATTGTGGTGTCAGGGCTCTGTGTTGTGGACGGAGGTTAGTAATGCCTCGCAAGAATCTCTTCAGCTTAGGATGTGTAAATAGAGCAGCGGCCTCGGATTCTGGTCATCTCCAGGAGGGGGGTGGTGGCCTGGAGGATGATTGTGAGGAATTTCCTTGATATGTATAAGATTTGGCGGCTTTACGCATCTTTTGGATATTGTCCAGGGAGGCATCTGTGGATGTCGCAAAGAGTCCTTCTCCATCGAATGGGGAATCTTCTATACGGTTCCTGGTATCATCTGTAATATTGGCTGTTCTGAGCCAGGCATGACGACGAAGGTGTATAGCAGTCGTCAGTTGTTTAGAGGCTGCATCCATTATGTGCAGGGAGGTTATCATTTGGTAGTCAATCAAAGACAAGACTTCCGTGTATGAGGCCTGTGCCTTGGCCCTTTGTTCCTCCGGAAGGTGGTTTATGAAATCTGGAAAGGTGAGCAGGAGGTGGCGGGTATACGCCTCCATTGCACACATAGTTCAGTGCTCGCAAGGAGAAAGAGGCAAGGGAGTAATGACGCCTGCCAATGAGGTCTAACTTCTGAGCTTCCTTGTTGCTCGGGGTGGTGTTCGAATGGGACTTCCCTCTGTTTTTTCTGGCATCCACTATCACCGAATTTGGTAGGGGGTGCTTCATAAGGAAGTCTGTACCATCACCATGTGTCTTGTAGAGGCTATCAATTCTCCTTGGAATAAGAGGATTGGAAGAGGGTTTGGCCCAGGCTTCCTTAGCCTTCTCCAGCATAGAGGGAATGAATCCCATTCGCAAAGGAGGTGGCCTAGTCTTATGTAAGTGGCCAAAGAATTTACACGAGTCACTTGCAGCTGGGAGTTGTACTTGGAGCCCCATGACTTGTGCAATTTTGTGTATCATCTGTGAATAATGTTTAAAGTCTTCCATTGGGGTGGAAGGCTGTTTGTCTGGCATATCGGTCTCTGAGTGTCTAGATTCTGAGAGGGTAGACCGATGTGAGATCTGAGAGGCTGCTCCCGTGTCAGATTTGTCCGTTAATGGGCGATCCATAGTGGCTGGCGAATCCGGTAGCTGTACCTGCTGATCCACTGCTTGCGGTGTGATGTCAGTGGGGCTTTGCAGGGACTGGATTTGGAAGCGTATACCCGGAATGGTGTCAGTGTTGGACACCAGAGGGCGCTGAGCCGGCGGCTTCGATTTAACTCTTCAACGCCTTCTAGGTTGGGAGGAGGCGGAGGAAGAAGTAGTGGAAGAGTCGGTGTCCGAGGAGCTGGACACCATGCGGGTATGACGTCGTCGCTTTTTAGAACGGCGTTTGTTTCTATGACGCCGTGCGGGAAACGACGAGGAAGAAGATCCACGGCGTCGGTGCCGCTTGCCCTGCCGGCGTCTTCATCTTTGACGCCTGGGAGAGGATGAGGGCGAAGAGGTGGAATCATGGGTGTCTACCCACACCCGCTTCCTGCCCCGACTCGGGGAAGCAGCTGGGCGTTGATCTCTTGTCTGACGTCCAACGTCAGAGACTCCTCTCTCTTTGATGTCTGATCGCGCAGTGGGCGACCTCTGGTGCTGTGTGCCCAGGCGCTTGGGGGCATCTAGTCCATGCTCTTCGACATCAGATTGCTGAAGAGCTGAAGTTACGGAGGCAGCCGGTAGATTTTGTAGGTGCGACAGCGGGTTGTAGCTGAGTGTGGCCATGTCCATGTCATGGACAAGCTGGCCCAGCGGTAAGCCCATTAAAATCATAGGGCTATGAGGGGGTTCACGGGTACCCATTGCCTGATTTCCAAAGGCATGGGACCAGGGTTCGTCTCGTGTGGCATCAGGAGACTGGGCGCCGACCTGCCCCGAGCTCTGAACCCCCTCTACGCCGCGCGACTCGGCTAAGACGAGCGCGGGTGGTTTCGGCGACGCCGCCGTTGTTCGCACAGTGGAAGCCATCTCCTTTGATTTTTTCTCCGGAATCGGAGTAGGCTGGAGATGTTTCTTTTTCTTTTTATCCATCGATTTTCCTTTGGTTGAAGACTTCGATTTTGAGGAGGTGGAAGGCATGGAAGCCTCGGAGTGGGTTTCCATAAGTTTGAGGGATTTTTCCCACGAGTATGCCCTTAACCGCTCCAGGCGATTTTTGAGGGCCGGCTTCGTTAGCTTTTTGCAATGCGGGCAGAGTTCAGGTTGGTGAGCCTCGGCCAGGCAAAAAAGGCACAAACTGTGTCCGTCAGCAAACGGAATTCTATTCCGGCAGGCTTCACACTGTTTAAAAAGTGCTGCCGTGACCATAAACAGTGGGCGCGCCCGCAATACGGGGGGGAGGGGGCTGTACAACCCCTCCGCCCTAAGGGCGGGCGTTGGGAAATAAACTATAACTATATAAACTTGGAGGGGGGAACTTGGGAGGAAAGAAATTAAAAGAAATTAAAATATATGAATAAAACTTTCACTTTCCTTTTTGTTTGCAGGAGCTCAGAAAAGTACGACCAAACTCAGCGGCGGCAAAAAGGAACTGACCAGCAAGGCGGGAGATGGGTGAGCATGCGCACAGAGGGGAGGGGCTTATACGCCTTAAGCTTGGAACGACCGGGAACTCAGGCACGCAGGTGCGAAGACCCATTGTGTGGATTCACAGAGTCCACGAAGAAGAAGAAGAGTTTCCACGGGGAAAAAAGCTACATTCTTCATTTTAGCTCTAAAACTTAGGAGCGGTGGATTTGCTGCATGCTATATTTGTTCAGTAATGGTGAGTCAGAAATCCTAACTGTAATGCTACAAAAGATCTGCCAATAAATTCATATCTGTTTTTTAGATATGCCGGCATACATTGCCTTAAAATATACTGGATGTACCATGGTTTTATAATGAACCCCCAAATTTAGAATGCCTTTAAAACCTATACCAAAGATCTCAATTGTTTTGCAGCTTTTTACCACACAAGCATTGCATTTTGCAGCACTGTCCATACCTCTGTGGGTGGACCAATCACTCTGAGGTTCTTTGTTAATACTTTCCAATCCTACATTGTCCTGCTTCACTGACGAAATCTGCAGGACACGGGCTGCTGAAAAAAGCTGGAGGTTTAAATTTTCCCTTTCTCTGCCACTCTATGCTCCACAGCAAACCACTATGCTGGATCTTACTGCACCTTCTGTGTTTCTAGTGATAACAAAGCAGAAAACAACAGGTTTTTTTAACTGCTTCCATGAATGAACATTCTCCGCTCCTGCAACTCTCCTAAAATTCTGCAGGTTTGTTGCCTAGCAGCACTTACTTTTTTAAATAAAATAAAATAAAATAAAATTCTAAGGTGAGCAAAACAAAACCATTTCTTCTTGCTTGCCTGGATTTCACTCAGCTGTGCCAAGCACAAAGAAGCTATCGTTATTTGTTGATTTCCAAAGGGAAAACATTAGGAATCAAGATGCAGATCTGAGTCAAACCATGAACTCTCCAAATGAGCCCGAAGGAAACCAGGTTGTTTTCCGAAGCGTCAAAGCATGATCCAAAACAAAGCCAGTAGTTAATGTGCACCCCAACTTCATTGTGCAGCTGCCACAATATGTATTCAACCTGGTTCACCAAAACTAATGGCAGAAATACTTTTATTCTTTATTGATCCATACTTTCCATGAGAATGGCACACTCAAATCTTATTAAGCAATGTTAATGTCCAATTTTGTAAGAGTAACCAACAGTGGAACTGTAACTGAATCACAACTACATGCGGACTGCTCAATGGGGCACTACATTTGTGTGGAATTCTTCCTCCTCTGTGGTCCTTCAGTTACAGAACCGACATGGGTGAAATCACTTGTATGCAACCACATGGAGAGGTAGGCATTCGACACAAAAGGATCCCAATCTACCCACCCCAGAATCAACCCATTGGCCACACAGTGCTGATCCCATGAAACTGGGGTTCAAGGAGCCTTAAAATATCTTGTTATCTCATGAGATGAGAATAATTATTTTGCAGATCCTTATCCTCACATAGAAGGACATTAGGCCTGTTTCTAAAACGTGAATGGAATCTTTCACACATAAGAGGAAGAAACTACAGTATCCACAGATTAGTTATAAATTATCATGCCTATGGTTTTCAGGAAATTTAACAGCAATTATGTTTTGCTTTTCACGTGCGTGTATGTGTTTCTCCCAATATATTAAGACCTTGACACTCACATTTGAGATGTGTCAATTAGGCGACAGTGTAACTCCTCACCATTAGCTCTCACCAGCTCCTGAAATTCCTCCATGGTGTTTGTAAGACTGGAATCTGTTTTGAACATGATCCAGAATTCTCTTATCCAATACCTGTTAGCAACCAAAGAAAGCATTTTCAATTTTGCCTGAAGTTCTTTCTTCACCACAACAAATAAGATCATGTAGATTTTCCTCTCAATTGCAGATAGCAATTTAAAATGTAAGTAGCTCTTCTCATATATATGTCACAAAATAAAACAAGAGATAAAATGGCTTTACACTGTCTTCCAAATCAAGAGCCAGTGTGGTATAGTAAATTAACTGTTAAACTAGATGTCTGGTATTCAAATCCCCCCCCTTTTTTGTCATTAATATCGCTGAGTGTGTGTGGAAAAAGTAAACCACTCAGGGATATTTTGAGTTTTGGTAAGATCATTCATGTGAGTGTGGTATGTTATAATGACACTTTAAAGTGGAGAAATTAAAAATAAAAACTTCATTTTTGTTTACTCCCATAAGCTTAATATTTCAAACCCAATGAAAAATTGTTGCAATATGTCTCTCACTTTCCATGAAGACTGAAACCATTTCCTCAGCTGCTCTTCAGAATGTGTGTGCATTTATTTAGCACCTAACTCACCACTACGATTTCCACTTTGTTTTCTACTTTGTGGAAATTTCTTCTTCTGAAATTAAATAAATGACTGTGTTGGATCTCTCACGTAATTCTCCATCCACATACATATTAACTGAAAACAGCTGTGGCATCTTGTGCCTAACTGTGAAAGCTTATGGTACCATCAAAGTACAGATTAATGCAGTGTTTCCCAAACTTCCTAATGCCATAACCCTTTAATACAGTTCCTCAAGTTGTGGTGGCCCCTTGCCCTGCTTGGAAGAGGCCAGAAGCCCCCTTTGGAGGCCACTGCCCCAGGTGCCATAGAGAACTTCCCTCTACAGGCACCCTCAGCCAATCGCAGCCTCCCATGTCATTGACTAACATCCCCCTCCAACCAATCAAGCTGTAACTCACTCTTTCCCACCTCTTCCTCCCCCTCCTCCTCCTGACCCAAGTGGTTTGTGCCTTTTTCTTCACTGGCTCATGGCGACCCCTGTGAAGGTTGTTCGCCCCCCAAAGGGATCCTGACCCCTCAGGTTGGGAACCACTGGTTTAATGATTCATTTCAGTCTTAATGTGCTCTTTGAGATATAGTTATGAATTGTTTCTACTTATGATGGTTCTATGACTTCTGTGCAGTCACTCCCATGAATTGCTACTAAGAAGTTTCATTGATCTCAGCTCAACAGGTTAGATATGTAGCTCTAGAGCCATAGGTTGAGAGAACTGTGCCTGCTGGGAGAAGAGAACGCCTGCATAGCCCTGGGCCAGCTGCACAGTCCCAGGGTGCCATCAGAAAAAAAAACGAAGAGGAAACCCCTTCTTTATCTAGAAAACCTTGGAAGGGGATCACCGTAAGCTGGGTTTGACTTGTTACCACACAATTATTAAGTATGTTTAAACTTGCATCACTAAATACAGTGTGGTTCAATGATCAAGACTACGTTAGTGATACACTGACTTATGGGGGGGGGAGATGTTATTAATGACCAAATTTATTGATTAAAAACCTGACTAAAACAATCTGGATCCCTCACATAGATCTATTGTATCTAGGCAGTTAGCTTCTGTTTACAAATACCGTTAATTTTAGTGTTAAAATCAAGTAAACTACTTTTTTTCATTGACTTTTGTATTGCATGAGTATCTGATTCAGTGTTAGGAAAAGAGAGAGTACAATCTTCACAAATGTACCAAAAGGGGAGAACACCTTATGACTGTGAAGGACAAAATGTGTGTCCAGATAAAATGGCTGTTTACAGTTTGTCCTGGCCCAAACCCCATTGTTAAAAACTGCACACACAAGGGTAGTCTTGTAGTTGTCCTTCACATAATTGGAGTTGTGGATGGTTGCAACCCTACTTTCCAACCAGTGAGGGGACCATTGGTCGGAAAGTAATCATGTGTTTTTGATTAAAGCAGTTAAGAACACACAGATGCATCTATTTCAAAAGGTATCCCCTCGCTTTACTTTTCCACCAAGACTGATCTTCAAGGCAGCTTGTCACTAATATTAAACACTACACAAATACTCAATGACATTTGATTAAAATAATATAGCCTAAGATTTGAAAGCAGCCCCTGATGCTGAACATATACATTTTCACCGGATATCTTCAGGGATTCCCCATGTATAGTATATTTTAGTAATCTATTATGTTTTATTTAAGGAGTCACCCATTTTTAAAACAAGTTCTTACCTTACAAGGTAGCATATCTTGCAGCAAAACAAAGGAGAATTGTTTTCCAAAGCATCCTGATATGTAATGTGCTGCTAAGAAAACTGTCCAAGTGCAAGAGGATATAAAGAGGTTCATCGATAAAGAAAATATTACCTGAAAAAAACCAGTAGCACATGTACAAATGCAGGAACAATAGAGACCACTTGTTTTTCCTGGACAAATAAGAGATACTTTGAATTTAAAAAAAAAAAAGGAGAGGGGGATGCAGAGCGCTTGTTGACCTTTTGTTTAAAGATTTGGATGATAAATTCCAAACTACTGGCTGAAAAAGGGTTTGAAACCAACCAACCACCCGCACAAGCCTTTTGCACATTGTGTCTCTATTCAGCTATGAAACTAAACATTGCTGGCCCCAGCAATGGCCACGAGACTTGGGGAGTTTAATAAAAGTTTGTGATTTTCTGAACTAACCCACAAGAACTTGGTGCCCTGCCTGAATGATCCCTGAAAGCTAGCTGTTTGATGTTTGCTTGATATTTTCAGTGGTCTAATAAAGGTATCAACTGCTCCTGCATTTGTTTTGGAGACTTCACAGCCCTTTTCTTATTTTTACGGAAACATGTAAAGCAGTTAATCAAGAAAAGACTATTGTGCCATAAGAACTCCCATCCCCACAAAGATAATTGCTTTGGAGAATAGGAAATAAAAGCCAGCCGTAGTTGCAAGACTTCCTTCTCAAACGAACTGGCACTCAACTTGGGAGTACTCCCAGATGCATCTCGGACGCTAGAGTCCCAAGTAGATTCAGCAATACAGAGTTGTTGGTCAGCTTCATTTAGCTCAGCAATTACTGTGTAATTCCTGAAAGGAATTACTGTGCGATGTGAATTTTTTTAAAAAGCAATATACAAATCAAAATAAATAAACAAACTAAACAAACACTGAACAGAAGCTAAATGAAGTAGCTCCAAAACAACAGCACCAGCTGCAAGTATATTCCCAATTTAGGTTCAAGGTGTTGGCCAGGACTTTTAAAGCCCTAAGTAGTTAGGACGTAAATATGTAAAGGAGCACCTTTCTGTATATACACCTTCCTGATTAAGTGTTGTTGGGGACCCTCCTCCACATCCTACCACTGAGAGCAATATCCTACTTGAAGATGTGGAAGGGAGCTTCTCATATGTAGCAGTCCAGTTGGAATGTGAGGCCTGCCTTCCAGCTGGATAGATCTGTGAACTGGATACCCAGGTGTGGAGCTAGAAGTTGGAAATTTGATTTCCCATGAAAAGAGCCAGCCTGTGTAGCCTTCAGTACAATCCCAGACCACCCCCTGAAGAAGGGAACGGTAAATCACTTCTGAATATTTCACAAAAGAAAGCCCGAGAAGGGTCGCTGTAGGTCAGAACTGACTTGACTGCATACAGTTTCTATGAGAAGACTTGACTAGTGGCAACACTCCAATATTTTTTCTGCCACAATAAAACTTGAGCATTGGGTACCTGTTGGGATCGTGCTTTAACCTACTGTCTTTCAGTTTGATGACTTTGCTTGAATAGTTACACTGTTTTAAAATGCCTTTAAAGGGATTTCAGATTGTTTTAAGGTACAGTACGTATTTGGGCTCTTTTGGGTTTTCTTTAAGGTAATTTTTCTGATTATGTCGTTCTGAAGTCTGCAGAAACATAGCAAGCTAAATAAAGTTAAATAAATAAATAAAAAATTCTGGCTTTGACATCCTAAAGTGAGAGCAAGGGGGCACCAACTGAGGGGGAAGTATACCCTACCCTCAACACTGTTCTTGTACAAACACATGTATAACTTAAAACAAAAGAATTTATGGGGCAGGTATAGCCATCTTTTCGCTCTCTAGATGTCACTGGACCAGTGCTGCCACCAGGTCTAGTCAGAAGAGACAATGGTGAGTTTGTACAACATTGTGGATGCATATGTTGCCCCAGGGCCATGTTAATCTGGCAAGCAGATAAGCAACACAAGACCCTGACTTTTAGATAACATATTAAGAAACAAAACATGTCAGACAGTTAAAACCTTTTTAAGCATCTGGAGAAAACCGAACAAACATTACCATAAGACTTTGTAGACGAATTTAATTTAAACAGGAATTCAAAATCACTCCATGTGCTTTTGGGAAAAGAGGTTTAAGAGGACCAAGATCCTTTCATTTCTGAAAGCAGAAAAATTTTCAAGCAAAAAAAATCAAAAGTTTGTATGTGACATATCTAGCTGACCGATTTCAGCTGTGTTATCATTTCCAACTCCGAGTTTCAAAATAAAAGTTGAATATATTGGGAATTAAAACAAATTTTTTTCTGCAAAGGATCAAATTGGTTTCATCAGAAATGTTTTTAAAATGTTTTATAAAGTGTGGCCACTCCCACAAATAGCTGGCTAATAAGAGTAATTCCTGGCACAGCATCTATAACTCCTTTTGATTTACAAACCACAACAGCTGTTTTTTCAAAATAAAAGTTGAATATATTGGGAACTAAAGCCTTTTTTTTCTGCAAAGGATCAAATCGGTTTCATCAGAAATGTTTTAAAAATGTTTTGCAAAGTGTGGCCACTCCCACAAATAGCTGGCTAATAAGAGTAATTCATGGCACAGCATCTACAACTCCTTTTGATTTACAAACCACAACAGCTTCATTAGTATAATTCATTCCTTCAAATATTTAAAAGGATATAGATAAATTAGTTTTCTCAGCATCTCTGTAGAGGGGAGGATGAGCTGGTGCATGGTCAAGGTTACCCGTAGCAGCTGATCATTTTTACATATGTTGCCTTCAGAGTCTGAAAATATGAAGAAGCATTGTTACTTAAGAAGATTATAAACACATATTGGCCTTGCGGCAAATGAGTCCAACATAACCTGAAAGGATTCTAAAAGATCGCTGATTCAGCCTCACCACAGATTTCCCAGCATGCCACATCAGTGAAGGGTGTTCCACCCATGCCCCTTTTCTTTTGTAACTGGCTGAATATGTATTCTCTAGGTGCCCTATTACAAGTTATTCTAATTAAGAAAGTGTATTGTGGCAGTAAAAGAGATTATAACTGAATTTGCATTTGTTCAGAATTACCTGAAACTCAGCAAGTAGAACGACTCCTCTCCTACCAAGTATTCATGCGGTTATAAAAGAAAATTACCGGGACAAGTCAATTCGAAGCAAACATCAGTTAATTTGACAATCACACTGTGCATCCAAGCAGGTCCACATAAATAGCACCTTGGGCATGGATAAATGATTACTAAAAGCAAGCTATCACCCAGACTTAATGGAAGGACAGCCAAGAATAATCCATTTTACATGAGAAATTACATTTATAAGAGATTGTGCGTCTGCATGCATTAGTAAAATCACCTGTTAAAAAGGGGGGGGGGAGAGAGAGAGAATGCTTCTTTAGTTGACAAGTGCACTGGTGTAAACAATATTTATACCAAAACTAGAGCTGATGTTGCAAGTGTTGATAAGCACATATAATTCTGTGGCTTGTAGGCAAAGACTGCAACTAGATACCATTCCTAAGAAAGGCTGCCGGGTAGACATGGGCACGACTTGGCAAAATTCTCGTTTCCGTTTCCGTTTCTCGTTTCCGTTACGTAACGGAAATGGTAACAACAATTACTCCGCCAGAACTCGAACTCGAACCGACTAAAGAAAAATTGGATGAAATTGAAAGAAAACCCAACAGCTGTACAATTAAAACAGAGGATCCAAATGGTGCAGCATAAATTGAATATCTTATTAACAGAGGATATTGCTACTAAACTGAAATTTGTTAGGCAAACATATTTTGAAAAGGCCAATAAAGTTGGAAGATGGTTGGCTCAGAAACTAAAGAGGGAGAAAACCAAAAACTTTATATTAAGACTGAAAAATCACAATGGAGAAACTGTTGTGAAACCAGAAGAGATTAAAAGAATAGTAGAGAATTTCTACAAACAACTTTACAGTGAAAAAGATGAATCCAAAGAGGAACAGAAAGAATATATCCAAAGGAAGAACCATATCAAGCTGACTAAACAACAACATGAAATTTTAAATCAGCCATATTCTATGCAAGAAGTTCTAGATGTATTTGCAAAACAGAAAATGATGAAATCGCCAGGGAATGATGGGATTTCTGCTGAATACTACAGGCAATTTCAAGATGTTTTGGCAGCGCCGTTTCAGAAAATGATCAATGAAATTCAGCAAGAGGGGAAAATACCCAAAACATGGAGGGAGGCTGTGATTATACATAAAGAAGACACAGATCCAGAAAAAATCGAAAATTACAGACCAATATCTCTTTTAAATGTAGACTATAAAATATTTGCAGCAATTTTGGCTACGAGATTAAAGAAAATATTGGTTGATATCATCCATGAAGACCAGTCAGGATTCCTTCCCAAGAGATACTTAAGATCAAACGTGAGAAATGTTATTAACTTTCTAGAATATTATGAGGCCCATCCCGAAAAGCAAATGGCAATGTTTTTTATCGATGCGGAGAAAGCGTTCGATAATGTAAATTGGAATTTCATGATAACACAGCTAGAAATGATGGAAGCAGGACGGAGCTTTGTTGAGACTATCAAGGCAATCTATTCCCAACAAAAGGCTAAAATCAGAGTAAACGGAGACTACACTCAAGAAATTCAGATACTAAAAGGCACAAGACAAGGGTGCCCATTGTCACCATTGCTCTTCTTGTTAGTGATTGAAATATTAATGCAGCAAATAAGAAGCTCTGAGAAAATTAAGGGTCTTAAATTGAGAGGGGAATCATACAAAATACAGGCCTTTGCAGATGACTTACTCATAGTCTTGGAGGAGCCACAAGAGTCAATAGAACCTCTGTTGAAGGAGTTAAAAGAATTTGGAGAAATGGCAGGTCTAAAAGTAAATCATAAGAAAACAAAAATTCTAACCAAAAATATGCAACAACAAGAAATCAGGAAACTTTTAGAGCTTACAAATTTTCAGGAAGGAAGGAAGATAAAATATCTTGGCATAACTCTCAAATAAGACAAGCAACAACAACAACAACAACAATCTTTATTTGCGGCCACAGGCTCAACCAATAAGGTAAAAATACATACATGAAATTTTAGAAGGATAAAAGAGTAAAACCATTACAAAATGTTTAAGATAGTTAAAACAGTTTAGGTAGTAAAAGTGAATTATATAAACATTGTGCAATTCATAATTGTATTAAGAGCTAACAGAGGCCAAAGTTGTCTTCCGTATTCTTTGGGCAAAAAAAAAGAAACTTGGCCACAGATTCAGTGGTACCCTTGTTTGTGTCACTTAATAAATATCGCTTCTCGGCCTTTTGGCTAAGATCAAGTGTAATAAGACAAGCACCCTTTTGAAGGACAATTATTTGAAACTGATTGATGAGATTAAAAAGGACTTAATTAAATGGGAAAATTTACAATTATCATTACTAGGGAGAATTGCCACGATTGAAATGAATATCCTCCCAAAAATATTATTATTTTTTCAAACTATCCCAATTGTCTTAAAACAAACAATCTTTAAAGAGCTGGAGAAATGCATTTCTAAATTCGTCTGGCAGGGGAAAAAGGCAAGGATAAAAATAAAATCTCTGCAAGATGTTAAATCAAGAGGAGGAATGGGGCTCCCAAATTGGCTTCTTTACTACAGAGCTTCCTCCTTAGTATGGATCAAGGAATGGATAGAATTGAGCAATACAAGACTCTTGAGGCTGGAAGGACATGATCTGAAATAGGGATGGCATGCCTTTGTATGGTATGACAGAATAGAAGATTTTAAACAATTCAACAATCATATACTAAGAAGAGCACTACTTTGGGTATGGAAGAAAATAAAAAAGCAAATGTACATAAAGATTCCACATTGGGTGACTCCAACAGAAGCATTTGCTATGCCAATTTTGAGAGAAAATAAAAAAATTGTGCGCTACAACAATATTTTGAATCCAGATGGAAAACTAAAAAGCCAACAAGAAATTGCTGAGTGAGGAATTGAACTAGACTGGTGGGCCTGTTCTCAGATTCACTCTAGGCACACTAAAGATAAACAGCGAGGGTTCTACCTAGAAAGCACACCCTTTGATAGAATTCTGTTGGAGCCAATGAGAAACATATTAAGCGATTATATAATTTTCTACTAGACTTTGATACACAACCAGAAATAGTGAAAGAATGTATGGTTAAATGGGCACAAAATTTAGGTTATAATATAGAATTGGAACAATGGGAAAAATATGGAAAACTAATATAAAGCTCACTAAATCAGTTGTATTTAAAGAGAATATATATAAAATGTTTTATAGGTGGTACATGACGCCGACAAAGCTAGCTAAAATGAATGCCCATATATCAACTCTATGTTGGAAGTGCAAACAAAAAGAAGGCTCATTCTATCATATGTGGTGGTTATGTAAAAAAGCACAAATATTTTGGAGTAAAATAAGGCAGATTTTGGAAGAAGTTTTGGGGAATTCTATGGAATTAAAACCAGAATTTTTCCTGTTAATATAATGCCAGGTAAACTGGACCAACAGAAAGTGCATTTAGCCACACACATTGTAACAGCAGCAAGAGTTATTTATGCAAAACACTGGAAAGAACCAGTAATCGCAGACGAACAAGCGTTGATAGCAAAAATCCTCGAAACAGCAGAAATGGACAAACTGTCGGAATGGTTAGGAGCACCACGGAAACAGAAACATCAGGAAAGTTGGGGGAAGTTTTATTTGTGGTTAAAGAAAAAAAGATAATTAAGTTGGTATTTGAAACATGTCAACAGCCAGAAAATTTTGTTTGTAGATACTGGCTATTGTATATAAGTCCTAATTGATATGTATAACTATGAAATATGAAACTGAAGAAGTGTAATGTGCCTTGCCAAACCAACCCCCCTATTTTTCCTTACCCATACCCTTTCTTTTTAACCCCTTTTCCAACATACCTAATTCCTAATTTGTTTCTTGTAATGTCCTTTACCTAGAAAATAAATATTAAAAAAAAAGAAAAAAGAAAAATTGGGTCTGATTTGTCGTTGTCGTTCCTGGCATCGCAGCGATCGCGCGATGCCAAGCGGCACAGGAAAAAAGTTTTAAAAATAAAAAACCCGATTCCCAGCCAAAAATGAGGCGAAAATATGCCTGCCTGAGGGCACCTACCAGAGGGGTGGTTTCTGGGGGGGGGGTCCCTGGCCTCCCCCCCTCTCCTCTCCTGGGCTGCGCAAAGTGCGCATCCTCGTCGTGTCGCAACTCACCAAGCGGCGTGGCACAGAAAAAAAGTTTTAGAAATAAATAAAAACGATTCCCGGCCAAAAAAGCAGGCAAAAATATGCCTGCCTCAGTGAGGGCACCTACCAGAAGGGTGGTTTCTGGGGGGGGTGTCCCCGGCCTCCCCCCTCTCCTCTCCTGGGCTGCGCATCCTCGTCATCTCGCCAACTCGCCATGCCATGCGGTGCGGGCGGGGGATCCAAAATGGGCGACCGCAATATTTATTTTGAAATCGTGTGGTCCAAAAACACACCAAAGCACCACAGAAACATGCGAAAATAGCTATTTTAAAACTGCCTGAATTTTTACAGTAGCAGCAGTGGGTTTTTCTTGCAACAAAACGTCTCCATTTATTTTATTTTATTTTATTTTATTTTATTTTTATTTTTATTTTTTTACACCTGCGCAATGATGGGCTGGCCATGGGAGTGGACCATGCAAATTTTTGGAGCCATTCCACCAATTGCATGGCCACTTGGCCAGGTTTTGACCAAGACTTCTGGGATGTACCAGTCGGGCATAAAAAGCCACTAACCCTAGCCCGAACCTGAACCCGAACCCTAACCCATACGCCAGTACACTGTCCTTCTTAGTGGGTCAGAGAGGCACCCAGAGGTGCACCCCACGAACTCACCCTAACCTTACCAGTAACCCTAAGCCTAGCCCTTGCGCTAACCCCTAACCCCAAGCCAGATCTGTGTACTCGCATTGCACTACAGCAAGTACACTTCCCTTCTTAGTGAGTCACAGCGGGCGCCCGTAGGGGTCCTCTCTCACTTCGTTCCCCAGCCCAAGTGCACTGCAGGCAGTGAGTCAGAGGCACCCGAAAGAGAGGTGCCTCTGCCTGCTGCAACTGCAACTTAATGGTATGCATATTCAATTGGCTATGCATGCCATTTTGTAGCGGGCCAGAGGAGGCACCCACCCCAGAGAGGTGCCTCCAGGAGCCTGCCCCCCCAAAACCAGTACTAACGACAGACGAAAATCCGACAAACGGAATGACAAATTTTTGGAAAATTTCGCGAAAAACGGAAACGAGCCGAAACGGGCCGGCTCCGACACACGACAACTCGAAACGTAATTTTTCCTGGTCGTGCCCATCTCTACTGCCGGGTTCTTGAAGAAATGAGAGTTCCTTGCTGGTTGAACAAAGAATATAAATTCTGCTTGAAAAGAAGAATTTCTCCACAGAAAACCCATTAGGAAGGGAAAGACAAATTGGTTGAACAGTGTATTTTATAAACTAGGAACCAGCCAACTAGAAGCATCCATTATGTACAGTAGCTGATCTCTTTTATTTGTTGTTTTCTTGCTTAAAGAAAGGTTTCAACTACAGCAGCCTCATCTTCAAATTCCTATTCACCCACAAAGCTTAATGTATATCTTTGGGCCAGTCTCTATTTCAAAAGAAGATGCAATGCATAATGTTCATGCAAAGAATCAACCAACCAGCCAACCAACCAGCCAACCAATCAATCAAATGTAGATCAGTCCGTAAGAAGTATGAGTGTTGGCTATGCTCTTGGGTGATATCACCACCCAGTCAGTGGTTATACTTTTCTCAGCCTAATTTACATAACTTGGTTGTCATCAAGGGAAAATCATCATCATCATCATCATCATCATCATCATCATCATCATCATCATCATCATCATCATCATCATCATCATCAAAGAAATGCAGAGATGGAAGGGACCCTACCTATAATCATTAAGTTCAGTCCCTGTCAAGGAGGCATAGTGGGGAATTCCGCTCCCAACAATTATTGTTGTCTATTAATGTATAGTGAGTCCTAGAGCAAATCAAGCCTGATCTATTTGTAGAGGGAAGAATAACAAAACTGAGTCTATCTTACTTCGGGCACATCATGAGAAGGCAAGAATCTTTGGATAAGATAATAACTCTAGGAAAAGTTGAAGGCAGGAGGAAAAGAGGAAGACCAAATACAGTGTGAGATGAACTGACTCCATAAAGAAAACCACAACACTGAGTTTATAAGAGCTGAGCAGGATTGTTTAGGACAGGACATTTTGGAAATATCCAAATATTTCCAAATTACATTTTGGTAATCCCCCACCTATTGCAGGGGTTAGGGACCCAACTCGACCTGCGATAATCGAAAATCCGCAATATGTGGATGCTGGGTCAGGTCAGGACTGGGGAACCTATCTGGGGCCGGCCTCCTACACTTATCTGAGGCCTGGTGCTGCCCTGAATAGGCCTCTGACAGGCTTCCTGGGCTTGTCACAGGCCCCAGAAATGGTTTTGGGCGATCTGGAAGGCACTTCCAGTTCACCAGAAACCAATTCTGAGACCTCCAGCAGGCCTGGGAAGTCTGTCAGAGGCCATTCGGGGCAGCACCAGGCCTGGGGCAAGCGCAGGAAGCCTCAAACAGGCCCATGCAGCTTGCCCCAGGAGCCCTTTGTTTCTTATACGGCGGTCCCGCAATATACCGGGACCGCAGTATATGAAACACCAAATGGCAGAGGACGACTGTAACACATTCATCTGCAATTTGATGTCATGTAACAACCTATATACTGTATTATCCTGAGTGCCTCCAAGGAAAGACAATTACTGCCACTATTTTGTTTGTTTGTTTGTTTGTTTGGGGTTTTTTTGAGCCAAACCATCCCCAGAATTAATCAGTAGCTGGATGGGGTGACACTCTCTCCAAAGGGCTGGCATGTAGACTAAGGGTGCTCTTCATCCCTGTATGTTCCTAGTTGAACAGGTGGCCAGAAGTGCCTGCCAAACTTCAGCTGATGTCCCATTTATGTCCTAAGGAAGAGCTACTTAGCCAATATGATTCATATCTACATTAAACTGCTGCAATATGCTTTATATGAGTTTGCTTTTGAAAACTGTCAAGAAGCTTATGAACAGTGAAGAATGCAGCTGCCATGAACATCATTTTGCCTGTTTCTGGCCCCTCCTGAGTATCTGTCACAAGGCAGGGCTGGGCAAAATCAAATACTTTGATATCCCACAAATTTGAACAGTAGTGTATCATACCAGTCCACCTTGTTATCATGTTTTTTTAATATCTGTATGAAACTTCTGAACAAAGACCTCCTGAAATTTGGGATGAAGTATGAGGATGATGGTCAGCAATTACCATCTGATCCAATGGAAAGAGCATAAATTACAATCCAGCATGAAAAAGCAGAAATTTAATCTAGTGAATAAGGGGTTTTGTTAGTTACAACTGTGGCTATCTGAAAAGGATACAAAGAGATGCACTCTTGACAAAGGGCCAGGCATATAGTCACATTTAGTGAATATTGTAGTAGTTTAACCCAGAGGTAAACAGTTATAGACTATTCAGGGTCGACCTGCCTTTTTCAGAAAAGATTATAGCCGACAAAACTAGCTGAAGCATATTTCACATCAGTGCCTGATCAAACCTAAGTATCAAAAAATAAAAAATAAAATAAAATGTTGGGTTACAGATAAGCTCCTTATTACACAACTGGTCTGTTCGGCAGGATTACATCTCTGTCTAGAACAAGCTATCTAAAACAAGACAACCCAGAGAACTGAACTAGTTGGTGACCAGATTGACTTGTGGGCTTTGTCTTATGCTTCTTCCATAAAGTGGCTGTTAAAGCTCATTTTTAAGCCTTTAAAACCCCAAAGAACTGGAGGCCACATTATCTCAAGGAACATCCAAAGATGGTCTAATTTTAAAGGCACAAGAATACTGTCGAATAATGCAAGAAATGCTCTGGGATTGGCCAGTCAGATTCACATTGTTCTCCACTGAAGAAATGACATACTGTATAAATCAATATAAATCCACCCACGTTCCCCCTCCCCATCTCTAGTTTTTCCCATCTGGCATTGGGCCTCTACTTTTTATTTAAAAACTGAATGGATTAACATCCATCCATTTAGACAGTATGATTTCTGGAGCTGAAGCAATGGGTAACCAGAAGCTGGCTTTCCCAGGAGTAAACAAAGGTGCACCTATGATGGGCACCTCTTAAATAAGCAACCATTTTCTCCAGAAGCAACTACTGTACTCTTATATCCCATCTACCTTGTTTTGATTTCACCTACTCTGTTCCCAGCCTTCTGAAATTCAGCCCCAAAATGTAGATTAAATGTTGATTTCAGGATAAAAAAATCTCCACCTAGTTTTAGGCAATAGTTCAGTCCTTGATTTGTTTCACAGTGCTTTTAAACCACCTGAAACACTAAACCAGGCATGTCCAAACTTCGGCCCTCCAGATGTTTTTGACCACAGCTCCCATAGTACTTTGCCATTGGAAATACAGACTTGGAATTCTGGGAGTTGTGGTCCAAAACATCTGGAGGGCTGAAGTTTGGACATGCCTACACTAAACGCTGCTGTTTCAAACTACAGTGGTACCTCGGATAATGACTGCCCCGGATAATGAATTTTTTGGATAATGACTGCAAATTTCCGGGTGTTGGACTGCCTCTGATAACAAATTTTCCCTATGGGCTGCCTCGGATAACGAATCGCAATTTCTAGGTATAGGTCTGCCTTGGAGAACGAATTTTCTCTATGGGCTGCCTCAGATAACAAATTTTCCTATGGACTGCCTCGGATAATGAATTTTCCCTATCGACAGCCTCGGATAACGAATTTCCAGCATGCATCAGTAAAAAAGAGTTATCCCAGGTGCCATTGCATCTGTACCTTTAAAGGGCACTTTATAAAGAGTTTTGAGCAAAAAACCAGGTGTCTGTGCCTTTTTCCTAGGCTCCGGAACGGATTAATTGGTTTCCCATTCATTCCAATGGGAAACCGCGTTTTGGATAACGATGTGTTTCGGATAATGACTAACCTCGGAGAATGAATTAAAGTCGTTATCCGAGGTACCACTGTACGGTATATTTTTTCTGTAGTGTTTCATAGTTTTTTTTAAAAAAATATCAATGCTATCATTTTCAGTTTTGCAGGCCATTGTTCATATGGCTTAAATAGAAAATACAACATATACAATGCAGTATATACAATATATACAGTACATAAGGAGCCCTCTGAACCTGGATGTGGTTTGTCTGCAAAGGAAGAGAAAATGGGTTGGGCCCTATTATTTCATAGTCAGTATTTTCAGGCAACCTATAAACTCTAGCAACACATGCTCTTTGTAGCATCTGTATTTTAGGCTTTGATGTTAATAATCAGCATAAGTGTCTCTGTGAGTGTTGGATTCATGTCTTTCATTCCTGAAGACTAACTTGTCTTGTATGTTGTCTTTTTGCAAATAGGTATAACATGCAGCAGGGAAACCAGAGTTTCACAACCTCCTTACTCCAGAGTAAGCCCACCATTATAGTATAAATGAAATTTGGACTTTTTTTTCCTCTTTCAGTTTAACACTTGCATAAACTATGCACGGTGTATTCCTGCCAACATACAAAAACATAACTAGCATCTTGGGCCCTTTTCATCACCTTCCACATGGTAACCTATTTTAATGCATGCTCAAACCATATATAGAATCTATCTTACTGTTAATAAGCTGAAAGCTTTAGAAGACTCACACTCATTTCCGCTGTCAGTGAAACCACAAAACCTGCTCAGCAGCAACCCGCAGAGTGAATGTTAAAGTAAGCAGTGCGTATATTAGAATAAATGCACTCTACATTCACAGCCTGCTTTTAAATGTAGCATACTTATGTGATCCTTTGGAAATAAAACGCAGCATCATAAAAGCAACATTTTCTTCAAAATGCTGCCTTCTGGTTGCCACGTCTGATGTGGCTACCTTAATCCCCTGGGCTCCCACGTTTCTCTATTTCCCTGCCTATAATTCACCATAGCAATATCAAAAACAAACGGAAGGACTTCCATCAAAGATTCCTAAATTCATCCACACCCAGACAGCGGTTAACATGAACACATTAAAGCTTCTACACAAGCTGGAATAGGCTGATAAACCCTATGGAACATCTTCCTAGAGAGTTACCACTGTACCTACGCATACCCATCTCTTGAATTTTAATAGTTTTATTGCATGGGTGCACATAATATCCTAACTACCTGGTTTTGTTTTATTATTATTCTCATATTCCACATTTAAATGAATTTGCCCAACTTTGTCTCTGCTCAATCCACATCCACTCTCTTTCATGCACACATAACTGTATTTCTAAAACCCCAAGCTGTCAGCCTTTAAACACCCACACTCCACTCCTTCTCTACGCCCTGACACCACAGCCATCCAAGGAGTATAATCAGATGTGCTAAAAGCCAATGAGAGTTCAGACACTGAAGCTATCTGTCATCCCTGTCTTCAGGGAACTTGAGTTTCCAAAATTAGAGTGTTTCCAACACACACAATAAGAAAAAGCTGCCTGGGTTTCTTTCCCCACCAGACACATCCACACCTCTCTTCCTACCTATTGATTAAGATAACATGCAAAGCTTCTTTCTGGGGGCCCTATTAGAGGCAACCTGATGCGCTCCCACAAAAAAGACTTGTTTGGTATTCCCACTGCTATCTTTCCAGAACCAGTGTAACATGATTTGGTGCGTCAACACAGTAGCCAGGGATTAGAATACCCATTGTGCCTTTTCATAGAATCATGGAATCATAGAGTTGGAAGAGACCTCAAGAGCCATCTAGTCCAGCCCCATGCCATGCAGGAATCCCCCCACCATCACGCTAATCACGCTAATGATGCGAATGACTCTTCCTGTAGTTTTATTATGGTGTCCTAATTTATTTTTTACTATTGCTGTTATTGGTTTTTTAAATTGTCTTTACTGTTTGTATTCGATTGTAAACCGGCCAGAGTTCCCCCGGAAGACGGGCGGTATATAAGTATTAAAAATAAATAAATAAAATAAATAAACCCCCATCACAGTATTTCCGACAGATGGCCATCCAGCCTCTGCTTAAAAACCTCCAAAGGGGACTCCACCACCCTCTGTGGCAGCATATTCCACTGCCGAACAGCTCTAACTGTCATGAAGTTCTTCCTAATGTTGAAATTGAATCTCTTTTCCTGTAGTTTGAGACCACTGCCCTAAGTCCTAGTCTCTGAAGCCATGGAAAATAAACCAGTCCCTGCTTCAATGTGACATCCTTTCAAATATTTAAACATAGCTATCATATCCTCCCTCTTTTTGTAAGGCTAAACATTCCCAGCTCCCTAAGCTGCTCCTCCTAAGATATTTCTTCCGGACCCTCAATCATCTTGGTCATCCTCCTCTGGACCCGTTCAAGATTGTCAACATCCTTTTTAATTGAGGTGCACAGAACTTGACAAAGTACTCCAGATGGGGTCTGACCAAAGCAGAATAGAGTGGCATTATCACTTCCCTTGATCTAGACACAATGCTTCTGTTGATGCAACCAAGAATCGTATTGGCTTTCTTGGCCGCCGCATCATACTGCTGACTCATGTTCAATTTGTGGTCCACCAAGACTCCCAGATCCCTTTCACAGGTACTATTTTCCAGCCAGGTGTCTCCCATCCTGTATCTGTACAATGTATTCTTTTTACCTAGATCAGGGGTCCTCAACCTAAAGCCCCGGGGCCGGATGCGGCCCCCCAAGGACCTGAATCCGGCCCCCGGGACCAATTGCAACCCCCCACCTGCCCCCTGTTTTGCGAGCAAGCCAGCCTCCACAGCTGCATCTATTGCTGAGGCAGTTCAAAGCACTGGGCTATGTCGCTTCTCCCAGTCCCCCCAACTACCGCCCAGATGATCAGCATGCTGGCTAGGGGGGTTCACAGTGGGAGGGTTAGGTCCCCCGCTGCCCCCACCCACTGTCATCTGGCCCCCAGTGGTGCCTGGGGCGTGGTGGACCGGCCCGCTGTTTGAAAACTTTGAGGACCCCTGACCTAGATGCACCACCGTACTTCTGGGTGAAGTATAAACCAAGATCACCCAAAGTATATATGACATTAGAGGCCATGTAGCCCCTGTAGTCTTGAGGGAGCTGCACAGTCCCAGAGTACTACCAGAAGGTGGGACTGATACATCTGAGTATTTTGCACCTAGAGAACCCAGCGAGTTCAGTACTTATTTTTAAATATTTGAATGAAAAATGTTTACGATACATAAGGTGGTATAGTGGGTAGAGCAGTAGTTCCCAACTTTGGGTCTCCAGTTGTTCTTGGACTACAACTCCCAGACGTCCTGGACAGCTCAGTTAGTGGTGAAGGCATCTGGAAGTTTAGTCCAAGAACATCTGAGGACTCAAGGTTGGAAAGCACTGGAACACATATACCGTAGTTGTAGAAGGGGTAGCCAAACCAGTGTGTGAGCATTATTGGTAAAAGCAAAGGACGAAATAAAAAGTTTTAGAAAGAAAAAAGGTGTTAAAGCCTAACACCTTTGAGCTTCCATGGACAAGCCCACTTTATCAAACAGTAGGTGACTTGTGGACAAGTCCACTCTTATTGCCCCTAAATTCTAGATGGAATAAATGGTTGTATATGTTTTTAAATGAATATATGACTTTAAAAGCTCACTTTAAAATTAAGTCTGTAACTCAAACTAGCTTTACCTTTTTCATTGTGAGCTAAATCAATTATCTATACATCGTAATGCTTCATTCTCTGTTTGCGTGTTTTCAGTAGGTTATCTTAGACTGACCCTTCAATGCATGATTATGGATCATTTTCATATGTTCCCACCACTGACCCAACTTATTCTGTTCACTGACCCATCTTAACTCTATTTACTTAAACATCCCAGCTCATTGCAGAATGTCACGCTAGGTTAAGCATGATCAGGAGCAGCACCTTTAGTAAGACACATGCTGTTACCCAACTCAAAACACAAAGTGTTTTGTAAATAAAAAATGAAAGCAAAAGCATTAAGACGCAGCGAAATGTCATGGCTAGGAATAATGCTTTGCTGCAAATTTCCTTCCTTTGAAATGTAGCTCTCCTCTGGCAGGATCCATAGTCTGCTATGTCAGAGGTCCTCCTTGATTAGCCTTTGTACTCTGCCGGAATTCTTAAAACAGCACTAACCATAAATCTTAAATGGCATTTGTTACATTTATAGCCCATTCTATTGAAAAGCTCTCAGGAAGTTTGCAATCTAAGTATTGACCATTTTAAGCTATTCGGTTCTTCAAAAAGCCACCAGTTGATAAGGGTGGGATATTATGCTTCTATATCCATTATTCAAAACACTAGGAAATAGCTCAATATCGCTGCACAATATCGTGCCCACATTGCCAGCAGAGAAAAACAGTCTAAATGCTGGCAAAGCTAATGGCAGCAAGCAAGATGGTCTGTAGCAGTTCCAACCTGGGGTAATCCAGGTATAGGTAAAGGTTCCCCCTGCACATGCGTGCTAGTTGTATCCAACTCTAGGGGCAGTGCTCATCTCTGTTTCCAAGCCAAAGAGCCAGTGTTGTGCAAGTCTGTGGCCATGTGGCCAGCATGGCTGAACACATTTCTGCTCATAGAACACTCTTTACCTTTCTGCTTTTTACAGAGGTACCTGATTTTCTACTTGCATTTACATGCTTTCGAACTGCTAAGTTAGCAGGAGCTGGGGCTATCAGCGAGAGCTCGCTCCACTGCGTGGGTCCCGGGATTCGAATCGCCGGGCTGCCAACTTTGCATCCAACAGTTTCAGTGTTCTAGCCTGCTAAGCCACCACACACCCTACAGTATACCTATAATCCAGGTACACTTGGTCCACAATTCCCAGAAACCTCCACCATGAGTTGTGTTTGATGAGATTTCTAGGAGTTGCAGTCCAAGAACACCTGGGTTATCCAAGATTGGGAACAACTGGTCTACAACTTATTGCCATGCACAAAGAGATGTCATGGAAGGGAAAATCCCAGAACCCAAATCCTTTTTTCATTGGTTAACCACTTCTCACTCATACATAAAACAACCTCCATGGCTGTTTTTCAACAGATGCAAATGGTAGTACAAATGGGGGGAGGGAGTGTGTGTACTAAAATTAACCTTAATACAACCAAATCAATCATCCCAAACACTATGATACATGATGACATGATGGCACTGTGAAATATAATGGCAATAACAGGGTGATATGTGGTTTGTAAACCAACACTCCTGGAGCGTGTCAACCTGGGTGAGAAAGAAAAAGTTTGAAAAATAAAAATATATAAAGGCTACTGAATGTGTAAAAAACTGTAGTCAGACTAACAAACACTGGTTAGAGCTCAAAAGAGCAGCCTGTTAGAAGAAAAGAATGCTCTTTTCTCCTCTTCCAGGTCCTCTTCTCTGTTTGAGCACTGCATCATACTAGAGATGGGCACGAAACAGAAAAATGGCATTTCGGTTTTTCGTTTGTCATTGAGAAGTCTGTTTCGGTTCGTTTCCGTCTGTCGGGAATTTTTTGAAAAATTTCGTTACCGTTTTTCGTTTTTTTGTTTGTCATTTCTACCCGCTTTTTGCGCGATTTTTTAAAACATTTCCGTGCACAGGCATCCCCCAACGCCCCAGACCAGAGGGAAAACACTAAAAAAAATGGATGCTGGCAGAGACACAGTATAGACTAGGTAAGCAGCTAGGCTGCAAAGGCAGCGGTGGGCGTTGCTCAGGGTGCAAGGCAGCCGCAGAGTGACTGCACTGAGGGGCAGGGGAGGGTACTCACCGAGAGGTACGCAGCACGCGCACACACAGGGAGGCTGCAGGACTGAAGCTAGAGTCGCAGAGACAGCAATCCCACCCTAACTCCCACCAGAGACTGCAAGGAGGACGGGGGCTGCCAGAGCTTTTTATGCCCTCTGTGGCTGCCAGACCTGCCTGCCCAGTCTGCAACCTGGGCATGCTATTGGTTGAACATGATCCCACATCACATGGCTTGCCTCCATTTTGTGGCTGGTGGCGGCATCCATTTTAAAGGGAAAAGAAAAATACATCGCGATGGGAGAAGACAAAAACAAACATTTTAAGGACCCCAACCCCCCTGGTAGGTATTATCAGATAATATAAATAATTATCGCTGCATTTTTACAGATGTCCAGGGCGTTTTTTAACATTTAAAACAGCTCATTTCATTGTGCGTTGCTATTAACGGAAACGAAACGTAACGACCACAATTTTTGTGGTTCTGTTCGTTTCGTTTCATTTTCATCACAATTTTCGTTTGTCATTTCGTTATGTAACGGAAACGACAAACGGTAACGGAAACAAAAAAATGTTCGTTCCGTGCCCATCTCTACATCATACAGTCAATGGACTCTGAAGGCAAAGTGGAACTGTCTGAACAAGTCACTATAATACACTTTTTACTGCAGTAAATATTTCCTATTTATTAAATTCTAAACACAAGACAGCACTGTTTTAGACAAAGATCTTTAATAAAACTCTACTATTGATTATTTTGTAACTGTAAGCAGCTTTATCCTGCCAAAACTACTAAATTCATTTATTTCATTTGTATACTTCTGTATTACGGCAAAGTACTATTCTGGGAAGTTTACAACATGATAAAATAAAACACACAAGTGAACTACAATAATTTGTAAGTGGCTTATGATGTTAAATTATTTCTAAAACAATTACGGTAATGCTAAACGTTTGCAGAAATACTTCTATAGAAAAATAGTGATTTATCATAGCTGTTTTACATCAGCTAAAACAGAATCAGTCCCAGTTAATCAACTTAGCATTCTAATGAGCTCTAAACAAGTCTTCTGTTCCTGTAATGTGATTACTTCTCCATTAACTTCATTTCTGTTGCTAAGCAACCTTAAAGCTTTTGTGCCATTTTTGATAGAATTACACTAGCATGAGTTATAAGCAAAAAGATTAATCGTATTTTAAAACAGACTAATACATCTTAACTAATGGATATTTTATTGGGAACAGAATACTAACTGTACAGTTCAGATATGTTGATATCTTGAAGCCATGACAGAGATTAAAAGATAAAAGAAACAAGTAGGAATTTTTTTCTACATTAAGCACATGTTTACACAATACATAATATGTGAACTGTTACTGCATAACTTAGAGTTATAATTTCCTAACGATCTTCATGAATAAAATTTATCATACATGTTTTATCATAACTATATAACTATATAACTATATATATATATATAACTATATAACTCCATATAACTCTCTCTCTCTCTCTCTCTCTCTCTCTCTCTCTCTCTCTCTCTCTATATATATATATATATATATATATATATATATATATATATATATATATATATATATATATATATATATATATATATATATATATATATATATATTTTTTTTTCGTAGGGGTATAGGTATGCATGTTAGGGTGGATTCGGGTTTCTTTCCCGTGTAGAAATTTGGTTGTTTTGACGACGTTTCGACGAGGTCTCACTCGTCATCTTCAGGCTGGTGTTCTGGCTTCTTTCTTCTTGAAGCAAAGCGTGATCTCAGTTGAAGTCCTTCTATAAATACTGCTGGGGGGTGTGGTTTGCTTGCTCTGTTGCTGATTGTAGGTTCGTTTGTTCTTTTGTGATTTGCTGTGTGGCTGAGGCGATCGTTAAGGGCTTAACTGCTGGTGGGTTAGATGGCTGTTTAGAGACATCCTGTGTGGGTGAGGTGCTGGATGTGTGTCTATTAGCCTTTTGTTTCTTAACGACCTTGGTGATGGGTGTTCTGGTAGCATCCTGGGCTTTGGTGGAGTGGGGTCTTGTGTCTTGTGAATTCATTTTGGTCTGGCTGCGTGTCTGTGGTCTCCCAAAGTTTTTTTGGCGTGTGTAAGTGTGCTCCATGTGGTGGCTGGAGTGGGGAGTAGCGGTAGATGGTGCAGTCGTGGTTTTGTTATTGGATGGTGGTTTCGTTTCATCTGTGGGAAGGGTCTGGGTTTGTGTTTGGTGTGGATGGAAGGTGGTGGCATCTTGTGTCCTTTTGGACCTGGTGTCAGTCTTTGTGACAGAGGCTCGTCTGTTGACCAGGGCTAGTTTCCAGATGTCAGGCAAGCGGGAGGTGTCATCACGTTTATTCATGTTGTTTGGGTGTTTCTCTATTTCAATGGCTTCCATGATTATTCGACTGTTGAAGTGTTCAGTTTTGGAGATGAGTTTGGTTCTTTTAAAATCAATTTCATGACCTGTTGTTTTTATGTGCTGGAAGAGAGAGGAAGATTTTTCTTCTTTTTTGACTGCGTTCTTGTGTTCTGCAATGCGTGCGCTTATTCTCCTGTTTGTCTGTCCGATGTATGTGGCTGGGCAGACTTTGCATGGTATTTCGTAGACTCCTTGGTTTTCTAGCTCAATCTTGTCTTTGGGGTTTCTTAAAATGTTGGCTATTTTTTGTTCGGTGCAAAAGGCTGTCTTGATATTGTGTTTGTGGAGAATTTTGCTTATTTTGTCTGTGGTGCCTTTGATGTAAGGGAGGAGGGCAGTGCCGTTGTTCTCTTTTGTTTCTTTGTTCTTGGGGGGTGTTTCTTTTTGGATTAGTTTGGTGATGGTGTTTTTTTGGAATCCGTTCGCAATTAAAGCATTCGAGAGGGTGTGTAATTCAGTTTTTAGGTGGTCTTTGTCAGCGAGGCGTTTGGTTCTGGAGATGAGGGTTTTTGCTACGGAGTTGATCTGTGCAGGGTGGTGGTGTGATTGAGCATTAAAGTAGCGGTTTGTATGTGTTTTTTTCCGGTAGATGGTATGTCCTAAGGAGCCGTCGGGTTTTTTGTAGATTAGGACGTCCAGGAAGGGAAGTTGGTTGTTGGCTTCTATTTCCATAGTCAGCTCCATAGGCTCACCCCTACAAAACCTCGCCAAATTTCTTGCCAAACAACTCCAGCCCTATGCAGAATCCATCTCTTCATACGTACAAAACTCGTTCCACTTCATAGAAATTATAAAGAAACAAGACCTACAACCCAATGACCTACTCGTGAGCTTTGATGTTGTTTCGCTCTTCACACAAGTGCCCATTCAAGAAGCCTTGACAGCTATCCACAACAAATACAACCCCCCCAAGCACATCCTAGATCTGACCAACCACTGCCTAACCAACACATACTTCATCCACAATGGACAAAGATACAAACAGATAGAAGGAGCACCCATGGGATCACCCCTCTCACCGGTCATCGCAAACCTATATATGGAACACTTTGAAACCAACGCGTTACAGAAGTCCGAACATAAACCCAAACTCTGGCTCAGATATGTTGACGACACCTTTGTTATCTGGCCACACGGGAAAGACAAACTGAACAACTTTCTCACACATCTCAACAGCCTACACCCCAAAATACAATTCACTATGGAAATAGAAGCCAACAACCAACTTCCCTTCCTGGACGTCCTAATCTACAAAAAACCCGACGGCTCCTTAGGACATACCATCTACCGGAAAAAAACACATACAAACCGCTACTTAAATGCTCAATCACACCACCACTCTGCACAGATCAACTCCGTAGCAAAAACCCTCATCTCCAGAACCAAACGCCTCGCTGACAAAGACCACCTAAAAACTGAATTACACACCCTCTCGAATGCTTTAATTGCGAACGGATTCCAAAAAAACACATCACCAAACTAATCCAAAAAGAAACACCCCCCAAGAACCAAGAAACAAAAGAGAACAACGGCACTGCCCTCCTCCCTTACATCAAAGGCACCACAGACAAAATAAGCAAAATTCTCCACAAACACAATATCAAGACAGCCTTTTGCACCGAACAAAAAATAGCCAACATTTTAAGAAACCCCAAAGACAAGATTGAGCTAGAAAACCAAGGAGTCTACGAAATACCATGCAAAGTCTGCCCAGCCACATACATCGGACAGACAAACAGGAGAATAAGCGCACGCATCGCAGAACACAAGAACGCAGTCAAAAAAGAAGAAAAATCTTCCTCTCTCTTCCAGCACATAAAAACAACAGGTCATGAAATTGATTTTAAAAGAACCAAACTCATCTCCAAAACTGAACACTTCAACAGTCGAATAATCATGGAAGCCATTGAAATAGAGAAACACCCAAACAACATGAATAAACGTGATGACACCTCCCGCTTGCCTGACATCTGGAAACTAGCCCTGGTCAACAGACGAGCCTCTGTCACAAAGACTGACACCAGGTCCAAAAGGACACAAGATGCCACCACCTTCCATCCACACCAAACACAAACCCAGACCCTTCCCACAGATGAAACGAAACCACCATCCAATAACAAAACCACGACTGCACCATCTACCGCTACTCCCCACTCCAGCCACCACATGGAGCACACTTACACACGCCAAAAAAACTTTGGGAGACCACAGACACGCAGCCAGACCAAAATGAATTCACAAGACACAAGACCCCACTCCACCAAAGCCCAGGATGCTACCAGAACACCCATCACCAAGGTCGTTAAGAAACAAAAGGCTAATAGACACACATCCAGCACCTCACCCACACAGGATGTCTCTAAACAGCCATCTAACCCACCAGCATTTAAGCCCTTAACGATCGCCTCAGCCACACAGCAAATCACAAAAGAACAAACGAACCTACAATCAGCAACAGAGCAAGCAAACCACACACCCCAGCAGTATTTATAGAAGGACTTCAACTGAGATCACGCTTTGCTTCAAGAAGAAAGAAGCCAGAAACACCAGCCTGAAGATGACGAGTGAGACCTCGTCGAAACGTCGCCAAAACAACCAGATTTCTACACGGAAGAAACCCGAATCCACCCTAACATGCATATATATATATATATATATATATATATATATATATATATATATATATATATATATATATATATATATATATATATATATATGCATGGTAGGGTGGATTTGGGTTTCTTCCCGTGTAGAAATCTGGTTGTTTTGGCTACACGGGAAGAAACCCGAATCCACCCTACCATGCATACCTATACCCGTGAAAATCTACGAAAAACATATATATATATATATATTTGTTTTCGTAGATTTTCACGGGTATAGGTATGCATGTTAGGGTGGATTCGGGTTTCTTCCCGTGTAGAAATCTGGTTGTTTTGGCGACGTTTCGACGAGGTCTCACTCGTCATCTTCAGGCTGGTGTTCTGGCTTCTTTCTTCTTGAAGCAAAGCGTGGTCTCAGTTGAAGTCCTTCTATAAATACTGCTGGGGGGTGTGTGGTTTGCTTGCTCTGTTGCTGATTGTAGGTTCGTTTGTTCTTTTGTGATCTGCTGTGTGGCTGAGGCGATCGTTAAGGGCTTAACTGCTGGTGGGTTAGATGGCTGTTTAGAGACATCATGTGTGGGTGAGGTGCTGGATGTGTGTCTATTAGCCTTTTGTTTCTTAACGACCTTGGTGATGGGTGTTCTGGCAGCATCCTGGGCTTTGGTGGAGTGGGGTCCTGTGTCTTGTGAATTCATTTTGGTCTGGCTGCGTGTCTGTGGTCTCCCAATGTTTTTTTGGCGTGTGTAAGTGTGCTCCATGTGGTGGCTGGAGTGGGGAGTAGCGGTAGATGGTGCAGTCGTGGTTTTGTTATTGGATGGTGGTTTCGTTTCATCTGTGGGAAGGGTCTGGGTTTGTGTTTGGTGTGGATGGAAGGTGGTGGCATCTTGTGTTCTTTTGGACCTGGTGTCAGTCTTTGTGACAGAGGCTCGTCTGTTGACCAGGGCTAGTTTCCAGATGTCAGGCAAGCGGGAGGTGTCATCACGTTTATTCATGTTGTTTGGGTGTTTCTCTATTTCAATGGCTTCCATGATTATTCGACTGTTGAAGTGTTCAGTTTTGGAGATGAGTTTGGTTCTTTTAAAATCAATTTCATGACCTGTTGTTTTTATGTGCTGGAAGAGAGAGGAAGATTTTTCTTCTTTTTTGACTGCGTTCTTGTGTTCTGCGATGCGTGCGCTTATTCTCCTGTCGAAACGTCGCCAAAACAACCAGATTTCTACACGGGAAGAAACCCGAATCCACCCTAACATATATATATATATATATACATATATAATTTGAAAGCATAGATGCCCTAAGCACATCCGATCTCACCTGATTTCGGAAGCTAAGCAGGGTTGGCCCTGGTTAGTACTTGGATGAGAGACCACCAGGGAATACCAGGCACTGTAGGCGCCTGGAGTAGGAACTGGCAAGCCACTCCAGTATTCCAGCCAAGAAAACTCCATGGGCATGGGGTCACAAAGAGTCGGTCACGACTGAAATGACACAACACACATAACTATATAGTTATATATATATAACTATATATAACTCTCTCTCTCTCTCTCTCTCTCTCTCTCTCTCTCTCTCTCTCTCTATCTATCTATCTATCTATCTATCTATCTATCTATCTATCTATCTATCTATCTATCTATCTATCTATCTATCTATCTATCTACAGGAGTCTTTATATGATGCCTGCGCAAAAGCAAGATCTATTCAATACAATTTCCCCCTAAGTAAGTAAGCAAAGCAAATAAAGAAAAAAAAAGAAAAAAGAAAGGTGTGCTGCTTGTATACGACCCCATAGCTCTTAAAGCACTCTCTGGGTGGTTTACAAGTAATTATTCAGGCTACACATTGCCCCCACCCCTACCAAGCTGGGTACTCATTTCACCAACCTCAGAAGGATAGAAGCTTGAGTGAACCTTGAGCCTGCTACCTGGAATTGAACTGCAGGTCGTGAACACAGTTTTGGCCGCAGTGATGCAGTTTAACCACTGTGCCACCAGGATCCTACAAGCAGAGGACTGTAATTAGTCCTCTTGCTTTAATTTAAACATTAAAGAGCTCAACTACAACAGAGTTCAACAATGTGTTGCCTTGCCTTTCAGGAAACAAGAGAATTGCCTAGAATGAGTTCAACCAAATGTGAATAACTTCAACAAAAGTATCGTGTTCTTGTTTATGCATAAAGATAAGACCAAAGAGAAACACTTACAAAATGTGTATTCAAAAACTTATGATTTACTGATCAGAATCTTGCAAGAAAAAAATCATATTAGCAAGACACACCTCTAAAATCACCGGGAGGAGCCAAGAATGCCTCAATGCAAGGGAGGTTGTACCATCAGAAAACATGCTTACATTAATTAATTAACTACCTTTAATAAATATGTGAAGGAAATCAAAAGATTTAAGTAGAAAGGTTTAAAATGGTGTCTGTTTGGTTCAAGCAGTCAGCAGTCAGCAGTCAGCAAGAAGTCTGTGTTTGTGTGAGAAAGATAGACTAGGCCGCGCCATGCTCTTTGATTAGATTCACAGGTGCAAGGAGCTCCCTTATCACCTGGGAACCAAGAGCGGAGAGGACCGCGCTGTGCCATGCAGAGACATAACATTCTTTGCCAACGCCAATTAAGACATACCTTGAAGATGAACGCATGAGAACTGAACAAAGACACAGAAGACACAGAAAATAATTGTTTTAATTAAATCTAGCCTTATGATTGTACAATGGGATGGAGAGGATGGAAAGGAGGGGGGCAACCTGCCGCGGGAAGTTAATGCTTTAAGTTAGAGACAATAGAAAAATAAGAGGCTTTTGTTCTAAAAATGCTTGCTTAGAGCGTAGATGCTTTTTAGTCAAACTGTCCAGTGTTACTTAGACAATATGTAGTTGAATAGAATTCTTTATTTTCTGATTGCCAAGAATTGAACCATGAACTGACCTTTGGCTGGCTTATTTTTGTAATGCTTTATTTCTCTATTTTTAATAAAATAATATTTTTACAACTGGTTTGGTTATTGCCCACCGTATGAGTGATACTATTTCCAGGCCATGACTTACGAGCAGTAACTTCCACTGAAGGTGGAATTGGGCTGGTATATCTTAAAATATACAGCCTGTTAAGATTTTTACTGGTTTTCCAGAGGTGGTCTAAAGAAGCCTCTGAAGGAAAACAGGGACTTTCCGGACAAAATATTATGTCTGTGGAAGTTCTCAGTAATCCACATCAGGTTGCCTGGAAGTTCAATCATGGTGGTCTTTCTTTGCCTCTCTTATCTTCTTTTGTGTCAAGCAAATCAGACACAAAAACCCTTGATTTCCGAAGGGCAAGCTTCCCTCAGATGAGGAAACTAGTTAGAAAGAAATTGAAAGGGAAGGTTAAAAGAATCCAATCTCTCCAGAGTGCATGGAGCCTGTTTAAAACAATGGTAACAGAGGCCCAGCACAAGTGCATAACATAAAGAAAGAAGAGCTCCTCTAAGTCCAAGAGGGTGCCAGCATGGTTAACGAGTGAAGTTAGAGATGCTCTAAAGTGCAAGGAGAGGTCTTTCCATAAATGGAAATCCTCCCCAAATGAGGAGAATAAAAAGGAACATAAACTCTGGCAAAAGAAATGTAAGAAGATGATAAGAGAGGCAAAGAAAGACTTTGTGGAACGCATGGCTAGCATTATAAAGGGAAATAATAAAAGCTTCTTTAAATATGTTAGAAGTAGAAAACCTGCCAGAGAACTGGTTGGACCTCTGAATGGTAAGGGAAGAAAGGGGGAGGTAAAGGGGAACTCGGAAACTGCAGAGAAATTAAACGAGTTCTTCACATCTGTCTTTATGGCAGAAGACCTTGAGCAGATTCCGATGCCTGAATGGCCCCTCTTGACTAAAGAATTAAATCAAATACAGGTTAAAAGAGAGGATGTTTTAGGTTTAATTGATAAATTGAAGATCAACAAGTCACCGGGCCCAGATGGCACCCACCCAAGGGTTATTAGGGAACTGAGAAATGAAACTGTGGATCTCTTAACGGTAATATGCAACTTGTCTCTTAAAACAGCCAGTGCCAAGGACTAGAGGATAGCGGATGTCATACCAATTTTTAAAAAAGGAAGGAGGGGAGACCCGGGAAACTAAAGGCCGGTTACCCTTATGTCTGTCCCAGGAAAAATGGTGGAAAGTCTCAACCAAGAGAAAAATCTTAAAACACCTAGAAGAACAAACTTTGCTGAGAGAAAATCAGCATGGCTTCTGTAAGGGTAACACTTGCCTGACAAACCTTTTAGAATTCTTTGAAAAGGTCAATGTGGATTTGGGTGAGCCGGTGTATATTGTCTCTCTAGATCTTCAGAAGGCTTTTGGCATAGTCCCACGCCAGAGGTTGCTGAGAAAATTGCACAGTCAGGGGATAAGAGGGCAGGTCCTCTTATGGACTGAGAACTGGTTGCGATCCAGGAAACAAAGAGTAGGAGTCAATGGGAAATTTTCACAATGGAGAGAAGTGAAAAGCGGTGTGCCCCAGGGATCTGTCCTGGGACCGGTGCTTTTCAATCTGTTCATAATTGACCTGGAGACAGGGATAAGCAGTGAGGTGGCCAAGTTTGCGGATGGCATGAAAGTTTTCTGTGTGGTAAAAACCAGAGAAGATTGTGAAGAGCTCCAGAAGGATCTCTCCAATCTGGGGGAATGGGCTGCCAAATGGCAAATGCGTTTCAATGTAGTATTATCCAGGGGGAAAGCTCTGAGGCCATCTAGTACAAGCTAACCTCTACATTAGAAGATCTGCCATACATTATCAAAATAACCAGAAGAAACCAACCCTTTCATGAATACAGGCCTGTGACTTCCACTTAAAGAACTGAAGCAAAGCAAAGTGTGGTCTGTTTCTAAACCGCCACATAACACTTACTTAAAGAATTCTCTGGGCAGTTAATAATTTATTTATACAGGGTACATATTGCTTTCCCCCCACACACACACAACAAGCTGGATACTCAGCTGGGTACTCATTTTACTGACCTCAGAAGACTAGAAGGCTAAATCGACCATGAGCCGGCTACCTGCGATTGAACCCCAGGTCATGAACACAATTATAGGGGCAGTATACCAGCTGACCACTGTACCATGAAGCAGAGAATAAGTTCCAAGTCAGCTGAGAAGGCAAGATTTTGGAACCTTAGCCTACCTCAAAGTATTGGATATCTTTATGGATCAAACACTGATCTACACAAACATTAAAAACATAAGAACATAAGAAGAGCCATGCTGGATTAGGCCAAAGGCCCATCTAGTCCAGCTTCCTGTATCTCACAGTGGCCCCACCAAATGCGTCTGGGAGCATACAAGACTAGATATCTGTCTCCTGATACCACTCCCCTGCATCTGGCCCTTGAAGTACCCCGGTTTTAAGCCTGGAGATTACACATCTCCATCATGGTTTGTAACCTGTGATGGACTTTTCCTCCAGGAATCTGTCCAATCCCTTTTTGAAGGCATCCAGACCAGATGCCATCACCACATCCTGTGGCAGGGAGTTCTACAGACTAACAACATGCTGGGTAAAAATAAATCTTTTGTCTGTTCTCACTCTCCCAACCCTCAATTTGAGTGGATTTCCCTTAGTTCTGGTATTTTGTGAGAAGAAAAGTGTCCCTCAATCCACTTTACTCGTGCCCTGCATTATTTTGTGTGTCTCAATCATATCCCTCCTCAGGAGCCTTTCTTCCAGACTAAAGAGCCCCAAATGCTGTAGCCTTTCCTCATAAGGGAGTTCCCCCAGCCCAGTAATCATTTTAGTCACTCTCTTCTGCACCTTTTCCACTTACACTATGTTTTTGTTGAGATGCAGTGACCAGAACTGTACACAATACTCCAGGTGTGGGGTTACTATCGTTTTGTACAATGGCATTATAATGTTGGCTGTTTTATTTTCAATCCCCTTTTTGATTATCCCTAGCATGGAATTGGCCTTCTTCACCACTGCCATACACTGGATAGGCACCTTCATTGAGCTGTCCACCAGCATGGTGGTCCCCAACCCCCGGCCCGCGGGCGGCCGGTGGAGGAGGAAGGCTGAAGGAGCGCAGGAGGAGCCGCTGCCGCCGCCTTTGCCTTTGTCTCCCTCCTCTGCCCGCCAGTGGCAGCGGCGCATCCTCCTCCTCCTCCGCCGCCCTCCTCCTCCTCGCCCTCCACCAGCAGCACCAGCAGCAGGAACCCCGTTTGGCCCGCTTGCCCCTCCTCGCCTCCTCCTACCCCTCCCCCCCTGCCCTGGGGGCTGGGCGTGCGGGGGCCAGCGGGGAGGAGGGGGCGCGCGCAGGAGGCGCTGGCGAGCCCCCGCACGCGCGCACACCACCGCCGCAGCGTGGGGGACCCCCTCGGTCGGAAGAGGAGGTGGGTGCCCCTCCTCCTCCTCCTCCTCCCCCGGGGCGCGCACCCTTTCGCCCCTCCCTGTGGCCGCGCTCCAGGGCGGAGCGCCCCCGCTGCTGCCGCCGCCGGACCGCGCCTGTGTTGGGGTTGGGCGGGGGGCGTCGCGGGCCGGCCCGGATGTTTTCCCCGCCGCCGCCGCACCTGTGTTGGGGGCGGGGCGGGGGGGTCGCGGGCCGGCCCAGATGTTTCCCCCGCCGCCGCCGCGCCTGTGTTGGGGGCGGGCGGGGGGGCGTCGCAGGCTGGCCCAGATGTTTTCCCCGCCGCCGCCACGCCTGTGTTGGGGGCGGGCGGGGAGGCGTCGCTGGCCGGCCCGGGTGTTTTCGCCGCCACTGCCGCGCCTGTGTTGGGGGCGGGCGGGGGGGCGTCGCGGGCCGGCCCGTTGGGGGCGGGCGGGGAGGCGTCGCTGGCCGGCCCGGGTGTTTTCGCCGCCGCCGCCGCGCCTGTGTTGGGGGCGGGCAGGGGGGCGTCGCGGGCCGGCCCGGATGTTTTCCCCGCCGCCGCCGCGCCTGTGTTGGGGGCGGGCGGGGGAGCGTCGCTGGCCGGCCCGGGTGTTTTCGCCGCCGCTGCCGCCGCCGCGACCCCCCCGCTGTCGCCCCCGTCCCGCCGTCGCCGCGCCCCCCCGCGGTCGCCCCCGCCCCCCCGCCGCCGCTGCCGCCGCCGCGGCCCCCCCCACGGTCGCCCCCCCCGCCCCGCCGCCGCCGCCGCCGCCACCGCCCCCCCGCGGTCGCCCCCGCCCCGATGCCGCCGCCGCCCTCCCCCCCCGCGGGCGGGCCAGGGAAAGGTTATCGGGGATTTACCGGTCCACAGTGATAAAAAGGTTGGGGAGCACTGCACCAGCAGACCAAGATCTCTTTCCTGACTTGTCACGGATAGCTCAGTGCCCATGAGTTGATAGATAAAGTTTTGATATTTTTTTTGCCCCAATATGCATTACTTTACATTTTTCCTATATAGAAACACATTTGCCATTTTGCAGCCCATTTTTGTAGTTTGGAGCCCCTTAGTCAAGAGGGGCCAATTGGGCAGCCTGAGGTCTTCTGTCATGAAGACAGATGCAAAGAACTAATTTAATTTCTCTGCAATTTCTGAATTCCCCTTTACCTAACCTTTTCTTTCCTCACCATCAAGAGGGCCAACCAGTTCTCTGGCAGGTTTTCTATTTCTAACATATTATTTCCCTTTATATTGCTAGCCATACGTTCCCCAAAGTCTTTCTTTGCCTCTCTTATCTTCTTCTTACATTTCTTTTGCCAGAGTTTGTGTTCTTTTTTATTTTCCTCATTTGGGGAGGATTTCCATTTACGGAAAGATTTCTCCTTGTGCTTTAGAGCCTCTCTAACTCCACTCGTTAATCATGCTGGCACCCTCTTGGTCTTAGAGGAGCTTTTCTTTCTTTGTGATATGTACTTGTGCTAGGCCTCTACTACTGTTGTTTTAAAAAGGCTCCATGCACTCTGGAGAGATTCTTTTAACCTTCCATTTCAATTTCTTTCTAACTAGTTTCCTCATCTGAGGGAAGTCTGCCCTTCGGAAAACCGGGTTTCTCTTTCTTGCCCTGAGCTTGCATTGCCCCCATCAAACACCAAACAGAAAGTTGCCAGTAGAAATGATATATTATGGAATTGGCTGGATCAGACTAGGGTGCACACCCACAAAGAATAAGAACAAAAGCTTTGTCCCTGTGTACTTACTCCACAACAAAATATGCTAGTACCATATGGCATACATCAGCACATGCCAAACAAGTGGAGGTAGCTGTGAATAAATCATTCAAGATTATTACTGGCTGCCTGAAACCTACGCACACTGAAAAAAAATTATTTGGCTGACATTACCCATCCAGAAGCAGGTTGAGAACTGCTAGCAAATAATAAACAAAATAAGATAACACAGCACTAAATCCATGCACTTCATAAACACCAATCCTCTAGGGCAGTGTTGGTGAACGTATGGAACGGGTGCCAAAGGTGACACTCGGAGCCCTTTCTGTGGGCACCCAACATTGCCCCTTCACAGCCACCTGTATTCAGGTTAAATTGCTGTCTTGGCACTTTGCGGAAAATTAGTGGGTTTTGATTCGCAGTCTGGGCACTTGGTCTCTAAAAGGTTCACCATCACTGCTCTAGGGAGATAAATCTGAGAAAAGGTTTTCCGCAGGCATCTCCGGCATTAAATCCTAAATCAAAAGAGTCTAGCTAAACTTATGGATAAAGAAAATAGCACACCTTGCCAAGTGGATGAATGCTGAAGATCATCTGTCACCAGCACAAGACTCTAGCTCAGTGGTTCCTCAACTTTTATGACTTACGGTCTCCTTTTACAATAGCCAAGTAAGTAGCAACCACCACCCCACACATTAAAAAGACATTTTATGGTCTAAAACCATGCCTTCTCAAAAAGCAGAGGCTTCCTTCTCCCAGTTTATCATGCATACACATATACACTTGAATATTCCACTCTGAAAGGTTAAGAAATTATTTTAAAAGGCCTGCAATACACATAATAAGGTGACCAGTGATTCCGCCCCCACAATCACTTTGTAACTTCGTTGGGGTTCACATCCCCCTGGTTGGGAAACACTGCTCTTACTGGAAGTCACCTAACAGACTTCTTAGCAAAGTAGGAGGATCAAAGAATAATCAAGCAAACTGGAGCTACTTGGTGCCAGGACAAATTTTCTGTGACTGCGGAAAAATCCAATTAATGCAGCACATATGTGCAACTTATGCCCCAACACATGTACAAAAGAAGGTCTAGCAAATGGGTGAGGCAACACTATTGAAATAATCTACTTCTGGCCATTAACAGTCTAATCATCTGAATAGAGATGGGCACGACTTAGCGGTATTCCCGTTTCCGTTTCCGTTACTCGGTTCCGTTACTCTACGGAAACGGTAACGGGAATTACTCCGCCAGAATTCGAGCTCGAACCGACGAACGAACAATTTTGGTCTGATTTGTCGTGCTCGTTACTTGCATCGCGGCGATCGCGCGATGCCACGCGGCACAGAAAAAAAGTTTTTAAAAGTTAAAAAAACCCAGTTCCCGGCCGAAAAGCAGGCGGAAAAATGCCTGCTGTGCCTCAGGGCACCTACCAGAGGGGTTGTTTCTGGAGGTCCCCGGCCTCCCCCCCATCCCCCGTCCTGGGCTGCTCTGGTGGGACTCGCGCCACTCGCCGCAGGCTCGCAGCCAGCCAGCAAAAAGCCCAGTCTCGCCGGCCGCTGGCCGCCGCAATTAAAGCGCAAGCAAGCGGCACGGACGGCACAGGAAAAAACTTTTAAACTCTCCCCCCACCCATTCCCGGGCCAAAAAAGCAGGCGGAAAAATGCCTGCTTGACTAAGGGCGCAGGGCACCTACCGGAGGGGTGGTTTCTGGAGGGGGGGTCCCGCCTCCCCCCCGTCCTGGGCAGCCGGACTCGAGTCGCCATTTCGCCATGCCATGCGGTGCGGGCGGGGGATCCAAAATGGGGCGGCGAACGCAATATTGTTTTTGAAATCGTGGTCCAAAAACACACAAGCACAACAGAAACACGCGAAAATTTATAAACTGCCAGATTTTTCACAGTAGCAGTGGGTTTTTTCTTGCAACAAAATGTCTCTCCTCTCCTCCTCTGTCCTCCATTGATTTTATTTTATTTTATTTTATTTACACCTGCGCAATGATGGGCTGGCCGAGTGGCCAGCCATGTGGGAGTGGACGACCATGCAAATTTTTGGAGCCATCCCACCAGTCGCATGGCCACTTGGCCATGGAGACTTCTGGGATGTGCCAAAAAGCCCCCTAAAACCTGCCCTAGCCCCCCTAACCCTAACCCTAACCCTTGACTCCGTACCCATACGTCTTCTTAGTGGGTCAGAGAGGCACCCAGAGGTGCAACCCACTAGCCCACCGTAACCTTACCCGTCACTAGCCTAACCCTAGCCCTTGCACTAACCCACCTTAAAGCCAGATCTACTTGCTTGCATTGCACTACACGCAGCAAGTACAATTCCCTTCTGTGTGAGACATGGTGGTGCGAGAGCCTTAGTTAGGCATCTCACTATGGCTCTGGGTTCAGTGCCATCCACTAGTCTTCACAGTCACTGTCTGCACATTATGTTATGCAATATCCATATGGCTATTGCATAGCATTTTGCAGCAGCAGCAGGTGAGGAGGGGAGACCCCCATGTTGAGGGGTCTCTTGGAGCCTGCTTCCCCTTCCTAGTGGGTGAGGATAGGAGGCACCCACGGGTGCCTCCAGGAGCCCACTTTCCCTTATAGCGGGCCAGAGGAGGCACCCACCCCAGAGAGGTGCCTCCAGGAGCCCGCTCCCCCCCCAAAAAAACCAGTACTAATGGCAACGAAAAAACGAACTGACTAATTTTTGCGAATTTTCGCGAAAAACGGAAACGACCCGAAACGGGACCGGCCCGACTAACGACAACTCGAAAAAAATTTTTTTCAAGTCGTGCCCATCTCTATACTGGAGTGCCTTGCCAGTTCCTGCTCCAGGCGCGTACAGCACCTGGTTTTCCCTGGTGGTCTCCCATCCAAGTACTAATACAAGTCTTCTATTTGTACCAGGGAACCCAGGCTACTATTGATTAGTATGAGAAGATTGATGAATTTGCTTTTTTTCCAGATAGGGAACACTGTACATAATGCCAGTAAACAGTATACCACCCGACTAACGACAACTCGAAAAAAATTTTTTTCAAGTCGTGCCCATCTCTACATCTGAACATTCTGTTTGAACTTTATATTTTGTACATAATTTTAAATTGTGTAACTCTCTGATACAGATAAAGAAAGAAGATGAAGCTGAAAACTGGCTTTCCTTCTGCCACAGACAGTTCAGAAACCAAGCAGATGAGTAATGGAAAGATGGAGTAACCCGCCCTTCTTCCACCAAGCCTAAATATGCCTGAAACCCTGGGCAGCTGTTTTCCCAGAAGAATGGTTGCAATACTGGGGCAAAATGTGCACTAATTTGTTTATAATGTTCAGTTTATTAGAAACATAACTTGAAAATCCTATGGAAGCACAAGACCAAGATTCTTAAATTAAAACCTCTCAATATACTGTACTTATGATAAGGAATACAAAGCACTAGTTGACTTGTAACAATACTAGGCATTATACACAATACATAGCTAAATCGTTCATCCAACTGGTAAAGTAAGCTTTTTGTACTTAAATGTCTGGTTGCTTCAGTCAAGTCCTTGGTCTTACCTCAAAAACATTACTGATGCTGAGAAATCTTGCCACCTTTCCCTGCCTACTAATTCTCCGGAGCAGTAATGTCAAATAAGCATTGCCATGGAGATCTGAAGGACAGTTACTTGCTAAAAGTGAGATTCACTGATGAACCAATTTAAATAAGTTAACACAAGTACGCAAAACTATCTTTGTTTTTAGCTTTTGCATATTGATATGAAAGACAAGCACTGTCTTCATTTATAGTAAACCTGGGGTTCCTGTGATTTCATCATGTGTCATGCACAATGGTAGCTGTCAGGGTCAGTCTTAGTACATTTGTTATAATCTAATACAATCAAGCCACACTGAGTCATGAGTAATATACACTTCCATTTTCATACTTCCAAAGAATTGAAGTTGCTTAGAATGTTCTGTAAAGTCTTCCCCTTACTGAAAATGGCTAACAGAACTACATGGGCTATTCAGAAGTACAGATTCATATGCATATACCAGATGGACTAGACAAAATTTCAGTGAACAAGTTCCTCCCATGATGCCAAAAAATAAACTGTCTTACTTTGTAAAGGTGACAAATTTTTGATCCCCATTTTGATGAGCTTTTATTTCATACCAATCCTAAGCATTTATCCTTCTACCATGCTCGACACATGCTACAATATCAAAATGAATTAGGTTGTTCAGGCAACTTGAAATCAAAAGCTTCACACACCAAGGAGCGCAACTGCAACAAATAATACTAGTACCTATTGATAAGAACCACTTCCTATTCCTTTTATTAATAGAATTTATAGCACTTCGGTCACATTTGAAGTAATGGAGCGGAGTTCAAGCTTCCTTCCGTTCGACTAGTCCCCACTAGAGTGTTCCTAGCTTTCCAAATGACAAAGACTAGAGATGGGCATGAAACGCCAAAATGGCATTTTGTTGTTTTTCATTTTTTATTGTTTTTGCATCATTTAAAATGATTTTTTTTAAAAAAATTCATTTCATTTTTCGTTTGTTTTGTTTCTTTTGTTTTTCTTTTCTTTTTTTCTTTAACTTGCACCGACCAGCTGGCCCACGGGCCGGGTTGGCGCTGTTACCTTTTTAATTTTTTTTTACTTATTTATTTAAGCTCCAGCCAGCTGGCCCGCAGGCCAGGTCGCTGCTTTATTATTATTTTTAATTTAAGCACCGACCAGCTGGCCCGCAGGCCAGGTTGGCACTTTTTAAAAAAACCTTCAAGCGCCGATCAGCTGTAGTGCGGGCTGATTGGCCCTTTTTTTTTGCTGGAGGGAGGCAACAGCCATTCAGGTAGGAGAAGACGCTGGGGAACGAAAAACAAAATGAAATAAAAAATCTGTTTCATTTCCTTTCATTTTTCTTTGAGGGGGAAGTTTGTTACTCGTTTCATTACCTAACAAAACAAATAATGAATAATGAACAAATTTTAATTCATTTTGTGACCATCTCTGACAAAGGCACTTCCTTACAACTCCTAATCTGGTGGAGTCATCCTTAATTTATGGCAGTTTTAAAACTACTGGGAAATCCCAAGATACAGTACTGTACTCGATGCTATTATTTAAACAGATTCATTGCAAAATCATCTCCACACTAGGCCACAGAACTTGTTTTACAAACCGCTTCTCTGTATAGCAGACCCTGTATTCAAACCAAGCTTGAGCCTTATTAAGGTTATTACCATATATCTAACTACACAATTCATTCATGAAATTGTGGCATTTGTAATTATTGATTCTTGCCTTCCCCCTTCAGCTTCCAATAAGGTATCTAAAGTAGCATTGCAGGCTGCAATCCATGTATACATATCTACAAAGACGTACTGTAAATCAACAAAAGGTAAGTGTGTAGGGAAATGAACACTTAAGAGCTAATCCAAAGTATGCTTACTTAAGAAAATGCTGCCTTGGTTAAAACCTCCCTCATGAAAATAATGTCAAATCGAGCCCTAATATTTATTGTTTATATGTTTATTTACCATCCCAGCAAGCATGATATTAACAAAATGAGTTGTTTGGTACCAAACAAAGGTTTATTTCATTCTATTCGTTTTAATAAGAAAAAACAGATGTCAGGTAATTATGCAACTATGAGGGTTTTTTAAAATTTTATTGCTAAGACACTGGTTTTAACTTCATTCAAGTTGAAGTTGAAACGAAACAAATCAATTAAATAAATAAAAATAGGTGTTACATATTCTGCGCATGGTATAAAAACAAAGGACAACAATGTTACTAGCTGTTTTATGTCATCAGTACTTCACCCAACATGCACTTTGCTTTATTATAAAGAAGTAATGCACATGCTTCTCCTCTCAGAATTATTGGGGAAGATTAGTCATTGTTTGACGCATGATTCAGGAAAGCAGAGTACTAAGTGCTTTGCCTATTTAACTCCTTTAACTTGTTAACTGGAAATACAGCCATCAACCTGTATACACACAAACTAAAATTCAAACAGATGGTCAGGTAGCCTGTTTCCAACACGCAAACAAAAATGGTGTTTACTTACCTCCCATTACCTACCACTGGAATAATCTATGCTAATAGCTGTTAATCAGAAATTGTTCAAGATATAGGGAGAAATCTCTGGCCTTAATCAAACCATTCCACTGAATGCACTAAAGGGCTTTTTGGAGGTCAAGCAAAGAAGTATCCAGTACCTCCTCTCGTGAAGGTATGCCCCACTCAGCGGAGGCAATCTCCAGTTTACACAATTGGGAGATTTCAAAAGAGCCAAGGGTAAAATGTTTTCTTCCACCAACAATAAACTAGATAAAGCACACTAAAAATAAACTGGACACAAAACAAACTTGTATGCATCCCATACCAAATGAAAGGTATTCAGTACAGTAGAAAACAAACACTCAAAGTCCTTAGCAGAAATCTTAAGTATGTGGTTTATTTGCTTTAATGCATTTACTTATTTTGTGCACAGGTTTAAATTTCTTACCACACTGGAAACTTGATGAAAACCAATAAACAAGAATAACTAATATTCTAAAATGATATTTCTGTACACATTTATTTAGGAATAAATCTGGAGTAGGAACTGGCAAACCACTCCAGTATTCCTGCCCAGAAAACTCCATGGATATGGAGTCGCAAAGAGTCGGTCACGACTATAACGACACCACACACACAAACCCCATTGAAATCAGCGGCATTTATTATTGAGTGAATACACACAAAGGATTGGGCTGCACAGTGTGAAGTGTGTTTAAAGATATCCTGTCAGCCAAGAAGTAAAAAGCAGAAATTATTCATATACTAACTAGCAGCTGCACCGCTAGTCTATTTTTAATTTTGAAATTAATCTCTTTTCCTTTTACCTTAATGCTAAAGCAATTCCCTTGGTGCCACAATGACAATTATTTTCCATTTATTATAACTATTCCTTTAGCTTTACTAGGAAGGAAGGAAGGAAGGAAGGAAGGAAGGAAGGAAGGAAGGAAGGAAGGAAGGAAGGAAGGAAGGAAGGAAGGAAGGAAGAATAACAATATATCAGCATCTCAGCTGAAGTCTGCAATATTTCTATTTGTATATTTTTAATAATAGCCCATGAGCCTAATACTTATTTCAAACTGTGGATGCAGGAGGGAATGATCCAATTCAATCAGGGTGATAACTCTGGAGCACTTGTTCATTTCTGCCAGGGCAGCACTTTACACTGTTAAATTCTCTCTCTCTCTCTCTCTCTCTCTCTCTCTCTCACACACACACACACACACACACACACACACACAGAGAGAGAGAGAGAGAGAGAGAGAGAGAGAGAGAGAGAGAGACGGGGGGGGTAATGATATGGATAAAGCAACATGCAATAAATACCAGTCACACTTAAGAATTCCCCCAAAAATGCAGAATAAGTCCTACAGCAAGTCAGTCTAAAAACAGATGAAGGTAAAATCACAATACTCACCAAAAGAATGAATACAAGTATCAATAAGGTCATCCAGGTTGGCTCCTTTGGCTAAGTGTCCCAAAGACATCGTGATGCTGAACTCAGCAGTTTGAACAAGATTTCAATGGGAGCAGCAGATCTGCTCCAGCTGAACAGCTGCCTTTGCATCAACGCTGCATCCTAGCGAAGATTTCCTAAAGTGGGGGAGGGAGGGGAGGGGACAGGGGCACAGTCACAAGTGAGAACATCACTTCACAACAGCCTCGGCAGCAGCTTGGAAAAGAGACACTTGGTTATTGGAGGAACTGGGCTTTCTGAATATTCTCCTCCCACTTAGAAAGATGCATCAAAGGTTCCCCCTTTTGTAGAAGACATTCCCTTCCACAAATGTACTCATTAGGCCATCTGCTCTATGAGCCACATGTGGCTCTTACAGCACACAGAGAGCTTCATAACTGTACAACCTCCAGTGGATTTTCCCATTTCCTTTAACTCTTTAAACGTACACAAGCAAGCCAACAACCACATTTTAGCCATCATGTAATCACCGAGTTGAAAGAGATCTTAAAGGCCACCTAGCCCAGCCTGTTCCCAAAACAGGAAACCCAAAACTGCAACACAGCTAATAAGTGACCACCAGCTGCCACTTTGTACAGTGGACCCTCGTACAACAAACAGTTTGTATAACATAAAATGTGTACAACATAAAAAATTCCGGAGATGGGGGAAATTTGCTTAACAGCAAATTCCGGAGATAGGGGAAATTTGCTTAACAGAATCGTCAATGGGGGGAATCCATGCCACATAAAAATGGTCATAATTAGGGATTATTCTGTTTTCAATGCATTCCTACAGGAAATTTGTATAAAGGAAATTTTGCTTAAAATGATTTCATTTGGAACAAATTAATTCCTTTATACAACGTACCACTGTACTATAAAATCTTTAAAAAGGAGAGTCCTGAACTTTCAGAGGGAGTCTTCCTATTACAGGACCATTTCTATCACTAGGAAATTCTTCATAATGCTTCTTATAACTGAACCATATGGCTTCAAACGTCAAGGAAAAATGTTCAATGTGGTTCATCTGAACAGAAAACTATTGTTGCACATGAGGGATTTGTAACCTACTCTAAATGATCCCAGATCCAAACCATATCTGCCATTGGTGTGACTCAAATTTGTGAACAAAGCAACATATGGAATCCCGAAACAAAGCTTCTGAAGACATAACAAAAGTTATGTCTAGCCTACAATACACATGCATCCCACAGGAAGCTAAGATGGCCTAAGGTAACAGATGGAAATGACTCAGCCTTATTCACCCCACCAGATAGGGGAAGTAGATAAGCCAGGTCTATTGGGAAGCAGGAAACAGGACTGAAAGAGATGCCTAGATAAATGAGCCATTCCCTGCAAGAATCCAGTGGCAATGGTATTTATTTCTAGAAATCTGATGGGGGAGCTATATATTTTGAGGTGGCAGCTATGAATGTTCACCTTACATTTAACCTCCATATTTGTAAATACTGTATGTACAGTACATGACCAAAAAAAATTCTGCACATCTCCAGTGTTCTTATTCAAAGGAAATAAATGTTTGAATAGACACTCAAACTCACAGATTGGAAGGGAAAGGGCATAATAATGGGTGGAATCCTGCTGTGCAGTTAAACAAACAAACACAACTTTTAAGGGCAGGTTGACACGAGTTAATAAATCTCCACAGATCTTACCCCTTGCACAGAGTCATGTGACTCAGGATACAACAGATAATGTCTATGGCAGTTTCTTGCCTAGTTTTTTTTATAACTGTGCAACAGGATTTTCCAGACATATCAAACCTCCTTTAAATCAGGAAAATATTTCCTAGCCACATGTTTAGTTCTGAAAGTTCACATTCCATGACTCAGCAACTGATGCAGGTTTCTGTTAACCATAGGTAAGTTCACAGCACTTAATACATTACCAATTTTACTTACATACTTCGAAACAATTTATGAAAATGCCAAAGACCTGTTTTTGAACATGTTAAAGCTAAACCAAAAATTTGGCAAGAACATAATAAAGCGAGTTTTGGGGCTCCGATCTTCTTCCCTTTCTGTTTCTCCTACAATTAGCCACAAGTTTCCAGGCCATCAAAATTATAAATTATAATTTGTATTGTATGTTGTTTTAACTGCATTGTATTTTATAGTTTTAATGATTTTATTGTTTTATAGTTTTTAATACATTGTTGTATGCCGCCTAGAGACCTCATGATAGTGGGGCGGCTAAATTTTTTTTTGCAAATAAATAAAATAAATAGTTGATATTTAATGTCTTAATCCAGAAAGTTTCTCAGAGTCTCATTTTTTCAGTAGCATTTTAAAGCAAAATACTGTAGTATTATTTTGTCAGGGTCTGGATCTGGCCACTGGAATTATAATGTGGTAAATGAGTTTGGCTCAAGAAATCAGAAATCCTTACTTAATGAAATTCAAAATGATAGCTGTTGCCTCTTTCTAGAAGTACAGGATACCTGTTAGGTTTCTTTGTACCCAGAAAGTACTGGTTTCAAGTAGATTCCAGAGGGATTTGGAGTATTTTCCAGCAGGTATGGCAGCCACTTCTATTAAAGCCATGGTCAATCTTTATCTTGGAGAGAGAGGAGACTGAGAAGTCTAACACAACATTTTCTGACAGACTCCACTAGTTTTATGTGGGTTCTTGTCATATTCTGAGCTGAGGGGAATGGAACAAATTTGGAAGCTGGTAGAAATCAAGTGGAAGATGAGGCCATGTATAAACACAACAGTCATATAGTCTCACTCTGATGTCTGAGGAAGTGGAGGTAATCCACAGAAGTTCGCATTAAAATATAGCAGCAGTCTTTAAAGTGCCATGTTTTTTACTCCTTTTTGGTTATTGTTTAGTTGTTGTGTTTTCTTGGGGGAGTGTTTGTTTTTTACTGTTTAGAAGTAAAGCAAAGTGTTCTGCTTATATACCGCCCCATACCACTATAAGTCGTCTCTGGGCGGTTTGCAATTTTTTAATTACAGTGTGCAGGCTACACATTGCCCCCCACCAGCAAGCTGGGTACTCATTTTACCGACCTCGGAAGGATGGAAGGCTGAGTCAACCTTGAGGCTGCTACCAGGGATTGAACCCAGGTCGTGGGCAGTTTTACCCTGCAGTACAGGCATTAAACCACTGCGCCACGAGGCTCTTAACTGACCTTGTGTTGAGGGAATTACTCAAAACATTATATGTTTTAAATGTTATCAATACATATATATATAAAGTTTCAGTTCAGAACTGAACACAAGTACTAGCTCATTATCAAGCCCAATCTGTGGTGGTATTCAACCTTTCATATTGCACGAAGCTTTCAGGAACCAGATACAGTACTGGATCCCTCTAGGAACAGAAGGAGCCCTTCTGTTTGTAGAAGGATATGTGGGGATCCAAGCCAATCTTTTAAACCCAATGAAGTAACGCCTCAATAAATCTATTCATGAGGCATTTAGCAAATTTAATACTAAATACAGTAATAAAATATGACTAGTGAAACAAGCAGAGTTCAAACCTTAACTTGTGTCCACCCTGATCGGGCACTAATCACAGGTAAGACTCAACCCCTAACTAGTTATGGGAACTCTACATCACTCTACACTTCCCATCCAGTATGGCCAAGCAAGGGATTGTGGGAGTTGTCCAATTATTCTGGAGGGCCATACAGTCCTCCACCACTGCCATTGAGAGCATTCTTACATACTGCGTCTGTGCTTGGTTCTCCAGCTGCACAGCCACAGAGAGGAAAGCGCTCCAGAGGGTCATAACCACAGCCCAGAAGATCATTGGTCACCACTTCCCATCTCTGGAAGAGCTATACAGTTCATGTTGCCTTAAAAAGGCAAATAACATCTTACAGGATTCATCTCATCCAGGACATAGTCTGTTTGTACTACTGCCTTCAGGCAAGAGATATGGAGTAAAAAAAGCAAAACTAAACAGACTAAAAAACAGTTTCTACCCAAGAGCCATAAGCATCTTAAATGCTGCGACCAAATAGTGTTACCTTGGAGAGTTGTGATGGTTGTGATGGATGTGTATGAGTGCTTTTAATTCTCTGTTTACTTTTTAAATGTTTTTTTTCTTTTTAATTGCACCAGGGATAGTAAAGTATTCAATTTTGTTGTACTATGTACAATGACAGTAAAGTATCTATCTATCTATCTATCTATCTATCTATCTATCTATCTATCTATCTTAAATTACAGTTAGATGAGTAACCTGTGGTTAATATAAAGCAAATTGGAAGCACCCAATCATCACAGATACAAGAGAGAAGCTCCTTCTCAAACTCTAAAAATTTAAGAAAGAAAGGCATGGAGAACAATTGGTTTGGTGAAGATTTGGACTCATAGAATCATAGAATCATAGAGTTGGAAGAGACCTCAAGCGCCATCTAGTCCAACCCCCTGCCATGCAGGAACCCCCAACACACGACTCCTGACAAATGGCCATCCAGCCTTTGCTTAAAAACCTCCAAAGAAAGGATGCCATGAGGTCTTTTTTCCAAGCCTATTTTTATCTTCACACTCACAGTGTACTATTACAAGCACAGAGGAAGGGGACGCTAGCTACCTTTATTGGTTTACTGTACCAACCACCGCAATCAACACAAGACCATGGCAACAAACCACCATGTCTATGTGCAACCCATATGCACAACCTTCCAGTAAAGACAACAGATCTTTGGCAGTAGCCCAGACTTTCTTCTAACCTTCAGGTTCACGGTGGGTCATCACAAGGGGGGGTGGATGTAACTTGACTGGGAATTAATTCTTTACCTGCCAACTCCACATTCCCTAGAGATCAACGACCTAAGCTACTTGATGCCATGAGAGCCGGGGGCGACTTTTCCGAACAAAAACGTCCCAGCTTTCTGGGTAATTAGCTGGTCCTTTTTCTTTTTAATTTCGGTTTCAGCTGAAGTTATTAAAAATGCCACCACCCACCCGCCAGCTCCCGTCGGTTAATAAGAGAAGCAACGCGTTCCCACGCACTGGGGAGGCTCAGAAAGCTTTCTTCTCTGGAATCACTTTCGCGTTGGTCCCTTTTTCTATCGAAAAATGAAAAAAATAAAAACTAATTTTAAACAAAAACACACACACAGAGAGAGAAAAAATAAATAAAAATAAAAATCATGAAGTTTAGAAATTTCCCCAAGAAGATCCACGTCTGGCTTTGGTGTGGAAGGAAGGTGTCCTTTCGGGAAAGCCAGCCCGGGGCAGCCCGGTGGTCGGTGGTCGGTGGTGGTGCTGGCGGTGGAGGTACCGGTGGTGGGCAATCTGCCTGGCCGGTGAGAGAGAAGGAAGCCCCGGAGAGGCGGAAGGAAGCATGCCGGGGCCACTCGAGAAGGACTTACGAAGTCGGGCGGCTGCCTTCTAGAGCCTCCATGTCGCGGGCGCCCACCTCAGCCAGGCGGGCTCGACTCCTCCTGCCCGCCAGAGCCGGAACGCGCGAGGGCCACCAGCGCCGCCTCGCCGGCACATGGCTGCCCGCCGCCGCCGCCGCCGCCGCCGCCGCCGCCACCTCTGGGCGAGGGAAGTTCGAACCCGGCTGGCGCGCACAAAAGCGGAGGAAGAAGGCGGGACCAAACGAGAACTTTTGTGGGCGTCAGGAAGTGGGGGCGGAGGGGCGCCCACGAGACGCTCCGGCCAAGCGGTGACCGGGGCGAGACGGTCCTTCCCGTGGGCTTCTCCGGGGGAGGAGGGAAGCGTGGGGACGGGGAAGGTTGCCCACCCCAAATACTCTTGGGTTTGTACAAACGGGACAGTGGGACGCGCAAGGGCCACCGCGCAACCTGTTCCCCGGGGCGGCGGTAGGCGCGCAGGCTGCAGCTGAGCCGCTCAATTACGATACACCTTGGCGCGTCGTGTAAACGGAGCCGCCGTCCGGAAGGGAAGCGGGCAAACGGATCGTAGGAAAAGACTTCCCCTGTGAGATCCTGGCTACGTTTACGTTGATGTCGAGGGGACTGAATCGTGCCGCGGGTCTGCCCGGTCCAAGATCGGCCTCACGGACAGAACAGAACGTTCTCTCGATGCTCATTAAACAAATTATACGCGATCTCCTGGAGACAAATGGTTTGGAAGGCTGGAATCGGTTTTTCACGGTTCTACATTGATTCCAAAGGGACACACTAGCTGCTGGTCCAGGCTGCGCCTAGGATTCCGCATCCGTTCATTAAAAGAAGGGTCGTGTTAGCATTTTAAAAGCGAACCCGTTTCTTCTAAAGGGAACTTCAAATTTCCAGAACTAACATCTGTTTGGTCCACGAACGTGTTATCCTTGGTTGACATGAGGAGAAGGCGAGGAGGCAAAACAGTCTTTGACAAGTTTCTATAAGTTTTAAGAAGAGCACAATGCTTGCATTAACCATAAATGGGATCAGTAGATAATCAATAGAGCAAAACTGGAATATCTCTATTCCTCGGGATGGGCAGCCCAAAAGTACAAGCCGTCAAACGTTTAAAATGATCCTTTTAAATGATGTTTGCCGTCTGTCTTTTTTTAATGAAAAGGTGAGATAAAAGTGTAACAAATAGATTCAATTGTTGTTTGTTTTAGTTCTATGATGCCTGTTTTTCCTAACCTAATACTATAGTATACACCTGTAGTGTGCCAGGGAGAGCAAGGTAGGCTGTATAGCTCAGTGTTGTCCTGTAGAGAAGGTCCCAGATTATGTCCTTGGCCCTTGCCAGCAGAAACCAGATTCAAAGCAACTTTATCTGTCACAGAGAGGTGAAAAAAAACCCATCACCTTTATTTTTTAAACATTTCTGCAACATGGTATGCAAGTACAGTACATTAATTAAATTGAAGGTTAACACCTCAGTCGGTGCTAGAGCCAAGGACGCCTGACATTGTTATGAGAGCCTGTTTGTTTTCCTGACTTTAAAAATGTAATTAGGCTTTCATTAGATTATTAGTAACATTAGAAGGTTAAGGTGAGAGCCAGCCCAAGACCTTTTGCAGCCTGAAGCAGAATAGCAAACGGCAACAACCACCCACTCGCCTCAAAGGCAGCCAAGTGTTTTTGGCACACAAGGTAGCCATCCCACAAGCGTCCCAAAATGCACCCATAAGGAACGACATCAACAACAGTTTGCATGTTTTCGTGACTCAAAAAAATCTGCTGCCTGAGGCAGACAACTCAGTCTGCCTACTTGTAAAGGCAGCCCTCACTGAAGTGACACTACAGCACCAATTTGACCTGCCAAATTTTAAGTTAAGGCGGAATACTTAGTGGTGCAAAATAAAATTCCCCAGTTCCACAGTCTTACTCAAAAAAACTCTTGTATGACTATGCGAAAAGCCCCACGTTTTGACTCACATGGAAGATGGTGCGGTATATAAATGAAACAAATAAAATAAATAAATAAATAAATAAATCTACACCAAATGTTTTATCTTTAATTACATTTATCTTTGATTACATGATTACATAAAAAGATGCTTCTTACTGCCATGTTTTGTCTGAAAGTTAGATTTTCGTTGTTAACTGCTGATGTTTTGTCATGCTTTGGTTAGTAGGGGGAGGGGGATGCAGCCCTTGTGGTTCATCCTGTTTCCCTTCTCTGCTCTACTGTTGTTATTTCCGAAAGTTTCATTTCTTTTACAGCTCTATAGCTTCATTTTTACTGGAGAACTTTGGAGCCAGAAATTTAAAGAGAGATGCTGGCCTTGCCAAACCACACCCTGTCAAGCCAAGTAACAAGTATAGAGAGACGGTCAACCTGTTCTGGCATATGAGGCAGAGAAGCACAACAACAATGCCTTAATAAAAAGCTATCAGCTATTTGATGCATTAACAAAACACAATCCAGCCACCTCTCCCTGCCCAATGACAGCGCCAGAGCACTGTATATATAGCAATATTTTTTTTAAATCTAATGCCTCATGGCTGAATAAAATGTCTAGAAGCAACCATCATGTGGGTTGGAAACAAAATTTCAAAATACGGGTTGTATTTATTAATGATCTACTTATGCAAAAATAAATGGGGGAGGGAATGAAAACTACTCATTTGGCCTGAAATCTAATTCTATAAAATTGTCCTGTTCAAGGCTGTCATCATCCGCAGACATTTTGAGGGGAGTTACAAGTTTTGCCATTCTGCCTCACACACACACCCAGGTGTGAGGCAGAAGCTTTCTGAGCTTCTTACCTTTCATCCTGGGGAAGCCTTTGGGAACTATGGGTTTAGTTTCTGGACATTACAGGTCCTGGTTATGTTTTCCCAACAAAAACAACGGAATAGAGTAGAAGTAGGTCTTGCCACCATCCCCCCCCCATGCTTTATAAATAGAGGAAATAGACAATACCTATCTATCAGGGTATCCTTTGACATAGTTCACAAGGACAGTAAACCATATATTGTTTTAACTTTTACCAAATGCTTTGAAAGCCATTGGTGTGAGAAGTCTTTGAGGATAAAAATAGCTGGATGAAAGAGAAGCCCTTAACAGTTTTTTTTTTCTTCCCTGGCTATTTTCAGTTTCATTCACAGGGTCCGACAATTGCTGTTCTCATGGCTATGTAGCAACATCAGTAACATAGGATGACTTTCCAGTGGATTAGACTTCTGTCTGCAGAACCAGAGGTTGGAATTTTGATTCCCCACTGGGCTGGATTCAATCTATAGGATCCCTCCCAGCTTTGCAATCCTGTGATGATGATCTGTAAATTTTGAAACAGTGGCTCAGTTTTAGAGTTCAGAAATCTTTATCACAATTCATTCAGATTAAACAGAGTATGATGCCACGTTAAAAAAACCACTAAATTATATTGAAATACACAGTTGGTCTCTGACAATGATTAAAACAAAGTATTTTTCTTGCTGTACGAGAAAAGATTTTGTCTTACATAGAAAGAGAAATGTGTGATGGTCATGCTAGAGTCTGAAAAGGTGGAGGCACTCAAAATCATATTACAAATATCACTGGCTGTTGGAGCACACCGAAGAATTTAAGGGAAAAAACAGCTTTGCTTTGTCGACTACACTAAAATCTTTGCCTGCGTGGATCATGAGAAGCTATGGTTATTTTGAAAGAAATCAGTGTGCTTCAGCACTTGATTGGTCTGATGGGCAATGTGTATTGTAAGCCAAAAGCTACTGTAGGACACAATATGGTGAGACAGAATAGTCTCCTTTACACAAAAGTGTCAAACAAGGGCACATTTTATCCCCTTATCTCTTCAAGAGACCTCCTTGAAGAGGTAAGGGCAAAGCCACACTAATTTAGATAAGAGTGGAGGGGCAACTGGTGGATGAAATGTATGTGGTTTCACAAAAAGCTCAGAGAAGACCTGAAACAAAGAAACAAAAATACACATCTTGGAAGCAGAAGGAAGGCCAGGCTACAAAAGACAATTACAAAGAGGTAGTAAACAATTTCAGGGATGGTATTAAGAAGGCAAAAGCTGAGAATGGACTGAGTTTAACAAGAGATTCTGAAAGCAACAACAGAAAAATTATATTTTAGGATGCATTAACAGAAGTATAGTCTCCAAATCCCACGAGGTACTAGTCCCTCTCTATTCAGCACTGGTTTTGTGTGTGTTGTGTCATTACAGTTGTGACCAACTCTTTGTGACCCCATGTCCATGGAGTTTTCTTGGCAGGAATACTGGAGTGGTTTGGTTAGGCCTCATCTAAAGTACAGTACTGTGTCCAGTTCTTGACACCACCATTAAAGAAGGATGCCAAGAGACAGAACCAACTTCAGAGGAGGGCAACAAGGATGTTTAAAGAGTTGGAAAACAAACCCTATGGGGAAAGCCTGAAAGAACTGAAAATGTCTAGCGTTGAAAAAAGAAGACTGAAGGGAGATACGACAGCACTTTTCATATTCTATACTTGAAAGGTACTCATGTACATGAAGGGTATGATCTGTTCGCAATCATCCCCTAGTGCAAGACATGTAATAATGGGCTCAAACTACAGCAAGACAGATTTAGGCTGAATATCAAGAAAAGCAGTATCACAATGAAACCAATTATCACGGGAGGTGGTGAAAGCTCCAACGTTGGAGGCATTCAAAAAAATGTTGGACAACCATTTCACAGATCTGCTTTGACTTGGATTTCTGAAGAGAACACCATCTTACTAGTAGAAAGAATCAATGAATTTAATCAACTATTAGAAACAAGTGCCAAAGAAGGAGGGCAGGCAGACATTGAGAAGACAAAAATTGTGACTACAGAAGAACTAGACAATTTTTATGTTGACAATGCAGAAACTGAAATACAGTAATGACAGGTTTTGCAGATGTTACTTTGGTTGTCAATCCAAATGATAACATAGCCTGTCCAACCATTAAGACTTCTATGTTGTCCTCTTCAAAACAGCCCACTGGATGTATTATAATACTTGATCATACAAAAATTGCACTTCTCTACTGTTTGTGGGGCCTCTCAGGAACTAAACATATCCCAGAAATGTTTGGTCAGTTCTGATCAATTCCTCTGTACATTTCTTAGACAGAAAGGATATCATGTTTCCCTTTGCAATAAAGTGAAGAGTTCTTCTAGAGATGAAGAGATGGTATCTCTATTAATAGAAATGATTATAATTTGTGGTTCGAGAAAGGACCATTTGGGTCATTTTGCTCATCAACAAGTATGCAGTGCAACTCTTCTGGATAGGAAGGATTACCTGGCAGCACACTGTTGCCCATGAGATGCTTGAATGTGCACACAAGGCCTTCTACTCTTCAAGGAGGCTTCTTTTATGTCCTCCATCTTTTTCTCTGTCAGCATACTTGGTAGATTGCATTCTGGACTGCCACTGGGGTTCCCCCCGCCACAAACCAAAGGGGAAGGGACTTATTTTGCTATTATCCTCTTGACTGATGAGAGGACATTTGGGGGATAATCCTGTGAAAATGTCCCAAAACTTAGTTAAGATGCCCTTTAAAAGTAATGTTTGGAACCAACTTTTGAAATTAAGCATTACTCTTATAAAGTAACTTCTTTCCTCTGCCCATTCCTACCCCTGGAGTTTAACTTTGTGACACTTTACATAAACAAAGAATTAATTAGCTAAAGACATCCATTAATTGAATTTCAGTATTTTCAGTTCTGTCACAGTGACACAGTCCCCAAGGCCAAACAAGTTACTTTTGCACCCGAGTGAGGAAGAGGAATGGGGATGGGGAGAATCCTGAAAGCAAATGTGCAACTGTCATAGATAAATAACTAGCAGTTTCATAACTTTTCATAGTACTTCAGATTTGCTGCCCAAGGTAGCGGTCTCATTCTGCCTAATGATAGGGCCGGACCTGCTTGAGGAACATATAACCTAATTCAGGAAGGCTGGTCTGTCGTTTAAAAACGCATTCGTAAAACTTTGTAATCCTTGTTTCAAAATAAGATAAACTCTGAAATATCAGTAAACAGCAACAATAAAAAAGAAGACCCATATGCTCTGTCACTGCTTGTTTGCCCGTGTTCAGATACTTCCCCCAAAACTTTCCTGCTTTCTTCAGTTTCTTGAAACATTTAAAGTGAGTTGGCATCTGCCTATTGTTGCAAAGTGACTAAAAGGTTTAAAAGTCTTATTTTCTCTTTAAGATGAACAAATTAAAATTAAAGGAACCAGGAAACAAGGTTTATGCCTCACTATTTAAGCGAGGAAGTGAATTTGGCTGTTGTTGTAGGAAACAGAAGAGGTGGCAGGAAACAAACTATAGATAAGCTTATGTTGTTTGCCATCTTCTTTTGGAAAGTAATGTGGTGGAAGAATGCAAGTGGGAGACATCTGGACCCTCTCTGCATAAAACAGGATTGTTCCCTTGACTGGGAGATGCTGCATCTGTGGGTGCTTTTACATAACCCCTAAAATCCGAGGCATAGGGCTCCCAGATATGGAGCTTAAAATTGTTTTCCCACCAGCTGCACATTTTTTAAAAAATTAAGTACGACCACACCCACCTAAGCGCGCCCTAGTGCATTTTAAAAGTCCCTGGTCTTTTAAAAAAATTCTGATGTGGATTGTAAAGCAGTGAGTGCCCAGCTGCCTCGCCTTCTGTTTCGTTTTGTTGCCCTCCACCCCTTTAAGAGACTGGAATGCTTCCAGGGCTGCTCCCGACTGGCAGAAGGAGGTGAGGCTGCATTATTTTCTCCCTTTTTTTCTCCCTCCCCTCACACAGACAGGAGCAATGGTGTGCGGAAGGGTGGGAACACAGCAAGAGGAGCAAACCCCCACGATCTCTGGTCTGAATTTAAGTTGCCAGCAGATCTTAGAGGTCGTGTAAAAGCGCCCAGTGCTGCACTTGATATCTGAAGTATTTGTATCAGTTTGATACCACTTTATCTGTTATAGCTGTATCCTAAGGAATTATGCCATATACTGTTCTGTGAGATATTTATAGTTCCTTGCTGTCATTTCAGAGAAGTGCATTAGAGCTCTCTAGCAAGAATTCTAAGTGCCTCACCAAACCACAAATCATAGAATTTTTCAAGACAGATTCATGACAGCTCAAGTTTCAGTCTCAGTTTTGTCCATAAATAACCATTTGAGAAATTATCATAATGCCTTTTAGAAACATTGTTAGTAGGCACTTGGTTTTTCTACCCCACCTTCATGGCCTCTGGATATCACACATCCACAAGGGGTAGCGATAGGCCTGCGACCATGCCAAGTGGAAGGCAAAAACCAGAATAGTAGATCCCACCACCAAGTGGGACAAATGTTTAGAAAAAGAAGAAGAGGCATCGTGGCAAGCTTAGGGACTCTGTTGCACATGCCTACAAATGTCCACGTAAAGAGACCTAAATGCTAGCACCTCTTTTCAACCTCATCCCACAACAACTGCTCATCCCAATAATAAACACATTTGAGTTCCCTGTATCCTAGAACAAAATGATCAATGTAATTGTTAGGCCAGCAAAGCCATGTTATAATTACTTATTTAGAGTGTTTCATGGAGCTTACACCCTGGTTTTAAGATTGCAGCATAAATATTGTCTTAAACATGGTATCTGAAGAGCAATCAGTGTTAACAGTCAGTGTGTTATAGCACTGAAGCTAACACAAGATGTATAGACTGTTACACAGTAGAGTTCTGTGCAATGTTAATGTAGGTAATGATCTTGATATAACAAGAGGTTGCAACAGCTGGGCCTCTTCACTCTTGAACGACGGCGCCTAAGAGGTAACCTGATTGAAGTTTATAAAATCATACACCATGTGGACAAAGTAGATAAGGAAAAACTGTTTCCCTATCGCACAACACTAGAACTAGGGGGCACTCCATGAAACTTTTGGGTGCTAGATCTCAAACAAATAAGAGAAAGTACTTTTTCACTCAGAGGATCACTGGTCACTGCCAAAAGAAGTCAGCCTTGGCAGCTTTAAGAAAGGATTAGACAAGTTCATGGAGAACAAGGGTATCAATGGCTATCATTATGGATGCCTAAGGACAACCTCCAGGTTGAAGAGATAGGCAGGATATCTCTCAATGACATTTGCAGGGAATCTTAAGCAGGCGAAGACATCTGCTTGGGAATACCCTGAAGCAAATGGTGAGCCTCTGTGTGAGACCAAATGCTGGACTGGATGGGCTGCGACCTGTTCCAGCAAGGCTGTTCTTATGTTCTTATGTAACAGTGCTTGGATTGTTTTGAGATGTACACGCCTTCACAGTCATTTATCTGTGATTACTCTCTCAGCTACAGGTTTGATTCCAGAGATTATTTGGGTAAAATCGAGTGGGTAAAATTATTTGGGTATAATCAAGATTTTATTAAACCCTTCCTCCTTTCTTCTCATATTTTAACCTCTGGACAGTTTTTATAGGTATGAACAGCTACTGGATATGATGTTCTGTTTAGAAACTGTGCAGAGCAAAGCTGGTGTCACCATGAAGGCACATTCCTCTAGGACAGTGTTGGCAAAGTTATGGCATGGATGCCAAAGGTGGCACTCAGTGCCCTTTCTGTGGGCACCTGACATTGCCCCTTCACTGCCACCTGTATTCAAGTTAAATTGCTGTAGTGGATTTTGAATCACAGTTTGGAGACTCGGTCTCTCAAAGGTTTGCCATCACTTTTCTAGGCTCTAGACCAGAGGTTCTCAACTTGTGGGTCCCCAGATGTTCCTGAACTGCAACTCCCAGAAATCCTGGCCAGCTCAGCTAGTCATGAAGACTTCTGGGAGTTGCAGTCCAGGAACATCTGGGGACCCACAGGTTGAGAACCACTGATCTAGACAAATATTAATGTTCTAGACAAATATTAATTTACAGGGGTCTCTGAGGTGTTTTTAAAAGGCTAATACAATATGACAAGGCAAATTTGATTCCTATACTACAAACCACTCTTTCTTTCCCCTTTTTGAGTACTTAATTTATTGGAAAACATTGTACTTCATGCAAGTAAATCACACTATGAATGAATGAAGCATCATTGTTTTATTCCGTGTCCTGCTCGTTATGGCATTTGCCCAGGTTTGTTCTCAAAAACATGATTGAGATGAGTCTGAACATACGCTGTTGAAGCCCCATGAAGTCAGCAATTCTCTGCACGCTCCCCAAATGCTAAGAGTAGACCCAGCAAAGCTATCTAAGAATGTGCAAGTATTTCAAAATGTGATTCGGATGAAATCAGTATTTTCGATCTGCTTATTTCTTTTCCCAAAAGAGCTGTGCCTCCCTGGAAAACAGCACATATCAGGTCAAGTACAATGAGAAGACACACAAGCAACTTGGCATATCTGTAGGATTAATTTTCTGCAGACATATGTTATCTGAAGCGTGTTGCCTTCTGTTTTTCTCCTGGAGGCTGAGTCCAACTGAGTTCCTGCTGCTGATTCCCTCTACCCGCCTGCTTTGATGAGTTTCCTGCTTTTCAGCATTTCATCAGATTTTCCTTTGGCATTACAGTAGAACAGAAAGCAGCACTAAAACACAACAATGACAGCAGAAGAACAATCCTGGAAAGCAGCTGACTCTATTCTTAAAAAGCCTCTGAAGGCCTCTACCTGGTGGTGAAAGTCATACAGAAATAGATAACAGGTTTTTGTTCGAGGGATTATTCCAGAAGTCCCTGTTTTGTGCATAAAACAATCTCACTTCTTCCATAACTATCTGAAGCAGGGCCTCACCATCCCGTTTCAGCACATTAGTAGACTCAAGTAAAGACAAAAAATACTCTGATAAAGGTACTTTATTTTATAGATCTATATTCTCAACCATTAACACTTCAGAAACAGATGTTGACATCCGTCATCCTCACAACCCTCTGATTAGGAATCTGGATTCTTCGGAAGCAGATTCTCACATGTTTGGAGCAGTTGCGTTCTTTCACAGTGATTATACTAATAATTTCTGCTGAGTTTTAAGGATATTAAAGATGGCACTTGCATTGCTGGCAAAAAATAACAGCAATAATAAAAATTCCATTAGTTCTTGAAAACTGCAATAATACTGCTGAACATAAATTTTGCTACTACAGTAATGATGAAAGGAAAAAATTAACAAAAATGAAAAATTAAGGAAAAATGAATTACATATCTTATTACAGAGGAATTGATGGGAAATGAATCCTCAGCAATGGTTATAAAATGCCTGTATCCCATCCAGACTGCTTCTACTGGTCATGAGTGTGATGTATAACAGCTTTTCTGAAACACTGACACAGTGTTCCTAAGGCAGTTCTCATATATGAACTCAAAGGAACTTTCCCTGAATAGGACTTCTCTAACCTTCTGCACAGGCAGAAGAAAATGCAAGGTCCTTTGTTGCCTCAATAATGCAAATAATTCATTGCATTGCCCACTGTGAACACTTTGTTGTCTTTGCAAACAGGTCAGAAAAAAGCAGGGAAATACTGTCTAGTTCCTTTTAGTGGCCAGTTCTGATACTAGACCTTTCAAATACAAATGACCCCCCCAAAAAAAGGGGGGGGGTTCCCTTGCCACTGAGGATTGACAAGAGAACACCATAATGAGTTGTTTTAAATTGTTTCTGAAAATACCTCAAAACATTCCTCAAACATAATGTTTCAGTGTAACTACAAAATATGAATGCATTAAAACTAATAAAATAACTTAGCAGTTACTTGTTACATTATTTTACTGTAATTATGTTACTAATGGTTACACTAGTAATTATTCAGAGGTTGTTAGTAATCGATAGCCATGTTATTTGTAACTCGTCACTCCTGAGCAATTGGGGGGGGGGGGGAGACTTTCTAAATACAAAAAAATTTAACTTGATAATTTCTTAAGAAGAGAAACTTGTACGATCACTGTGCCACACATTAAAATTCACAACATCCCACTGTACTTTTTTTTAAATTAGGCAATGACTCACACACTTAACGTTTCAACGATTTTCTGGTTGCTAGGGTACCTGTAATCTGTGTGACATCTCAAGTTCCCGTTAAAAAGAATTTTAGGTTTTGGGATGTAAGGAACAAAAAGCTTCACATTTATTGCCTTCATAAATACCTCCTTTTAGTATTTAATTATGCAAAGCAGTTTGACATTTTAAAAATCTTCATGTAAAATAGGTCTGTAGAGTTCAAAATCTCCACTACATAACTTATATGGTATAGATTTTTTCCCCCTTGGTGTGAATTATCCTTCCTTATTTTTCACTTGCAGCCTGGAAGTTCCTTGTCAGTTTTCATGGACTTCAAGTTTCTCTCGCCTTTTAACATGGATCCAGGACAAAGTAACAAACCCTATCATTTCTTACATACAACATATTTATCTTGCATTACAGGAGGTTAAAGCAAAATCCAGCTTGAGTTAAATACATATCTGCTACACATTTTTTCATAGGTGTGCACTAGGGGTGTTTTTGATATTGAAATCAGTGGATCTTTAAAGTGCTTAACATTGGAGGGATTGGACCTTCAGTATTCTGAACATTGCGTTTGAGTCTAAAATGCTGGTCATTAGCCTTAAAATAGTTAACCACAGGATGCCTGCAGGACAGGCTCTTCTCCCATAAGCCCTTGTTATTTTCCCAGGTCATTAAAGAAAGATCTTCACTGAAGTGTTACCAAAAGAACTACTATACCCTGATGGATATACAACAGAGAGCCTGTCTGCTATAGACATTTTGATTCTAATCTCGCCCGATTTCAGAAGCTAAGCAGGGTTGGCCCTGGTTAGTACTTGGATGGGAGACCACTAGGGAATACCAGGCACTGTAGGCACCTGGAGTAGGAACTGGCAAACCACGCCAGTACTCCTGCCAAAAAAACTCCATGAACATGAGGTTACAAAGAGTTGGTCACGACTCTAATGACACAACACAACACACAAAACCCTATTTATTTTTTTATTTATTTATTTATTTATTTATTTATTTGACTTTTATACCACCCATCTAGACCAAGGGCTACTCTGGGCAGTTTGCAGCATGTGATAACAAACAAAGGAATACATTTTAAAAACCAAAATACAAGGTACATAATAAAATAAAATATACATAAATCAACAACAAAAAAACTAAAATCAAGCTAAAATCAAGCTAAAAATGGCAAGAGATTTGATAAAATGGGGGAGGGGGAGAGATGAGAAGAAAAATGGTTTAAAAAATAGTGCCTTGCTAAATGTTTGAAGAATCAGGGAATGCCATTCTAGAGAACCAGGTCTTTAATAGTTTTTTAAAAGTTTGAAGCGAGGGTGCCAGCCAAATTTCAGGGGGTAGATGGTTCCATAACTTGGGAGCAACCACTGAGAAGGCCCTACTCCTTGTTGCAACTTTCCGGGCCTCCCTCGGGGTTGGGACTCCCAGGTGTCCTGCCTGGCTGGCACGGGTGATCCTGGCAGTTCTTTTTGGGAGGAGCCGCTCTGTCAGATACTGAGGTCCCAAACCGTCTAGGGCTTTGTACGTTAACATCAAAACCTTGAAGTCAATGCGGTAGCGTACCGGCAACCAGTGCAGGGCTGCCAGCACGGGGGGTAATATGTTGGTGCCCTCTTTGCCCCATTAGAAGTCTGACAGCTGTAATCTCCGCATTAACCTCAAGGGTAGCCCCACGTAGAGAGCACTACAGTAGTCTATTCTCGAGATTACAAGTGCATGAACCAGCGTAGTTAATGCCCTGATGTCAAGGAGGGCCCGCAGCTGGGCAATTCTCTGCAGTTGGTAATGAGCGGAACGGATCACTGACGCCACCTGGGTTTCCATGGTAAGCACCAGGTCCAGTAAGACACCCAAACTGCGGACCCCATCCTTCGCGGAGAGAGTCACCCCCCCCAAAAAAAGTGAGGGAGTTCCCCAGCCCACAGACACCAGGGGCCCCCACATGCAGGATTTCTGTCTTGCCCAGGTTCAACCTCAGCCTATTAGCCCCCATCCAATCCGAGACAGCCACCAGGCAGCGCTCAAAGAACGGAACGGCATCCACTGCAGAAGATGGAAAGAAGATGGAAACCCTAATCTTGGGAGATTCATTTCACCCATTGTTTGAAGACATTCTGTTGCTATATAAAAACTGTCTTGCTTCCAAGACCCCCAAATTTTGTATGATCTCCTATTTTGGATATGAGACCCACCCATTGTGTGTTAACTGGCACCATTATGTGTTGCTTCTACAAATTATGTTAATGGTTGTAAGCTGTCTTGGGTATTGGTATGCAATGGAGAAGAGGTAAGAAATGTTTGTGTTGGGTTTTTTAAAAATGCAGAACAAATAAATCATACTTCCTTGTGATGCAAGATGTAGTGTGATATAAAAGCTGGACGACAGAGTAGGGTGAACAGAGAAAGAATACAATGTACAGTAAGATGTTGAAGGAAAGGTGACCAAATAGTCAAACAAGTGGGTTGTACAACAAATCAAACCCAAATTCTTACCAAGAGCAATTTGGGATCTCACAAGTGATTGAACTTAGACTATGGTGCTTTAGGCATACCATGAGAAGACAAGACTCACTGAAAAATACAATATTGATAAGGAAAGTTAAAATATTGTGTGTGGAAGGGAAGAGCTATCACTAGATGGATTGGCTAAATAAAGGGAACCACAGCCTTTAATCCCTAAGTAGGGGTGTTAAAATAGTAATAGGATATTCTAGTCATTGGCCAAAATCCTGCTGAGTTTTTACATCAGCATAACATAATTAGCGTAAGTCCCATTAGCTAACTGACACAAGTTAAAAAGTAAAGGTAGGTATTTGTTGTCATGAACCATCTTTTAGGGCTTGGTACCATTGTACCAAGTAGATTGAGAGATAATTTCTTTTGGATTCCAAAATCCAAAACCTTTGTATCAGTGTGTGCATCTTCACTGCCACTATCTCAGTCTCCCCTTGGTGACGGCCACTTCCACCACGCCCTCCCTGCTGCTGCTCCACCTCAACCTCCTTTCCACCTCTGCTTTCTCTGATGTCAGTTTTTATTGTCAGTGAGATCAAGCCTTAAGTGTATAACAGCATGTGCTTCTATTAACATCACTCTTAGGAATTCACCAACAAGCCTGTGTATATTATGTTCCTTAGTCTTCAGACTGCAACAACTCTTTTATTTGTGTTGTAAACAGTGATACAAAATAAAAGTCATCTTTTTGAAAACTTCTGCCAAAGGAGGCAGAAACTTCAAATCCATAAAAACCCATGAAATTGATTTTTTAATTTAAAAATACCACAGTACATTTTGCTTTTGCTCAAAAGGACAATAACAGCTAATACTCTAAAAACCAATAGACTTAAGTTTCCCTTAAATATTTTTTTCCAGTGATCCATCACTGATTGGTCAGCTTTGAGCTGTGACATACTCTGGAAAAGAATAGTCACTTTTATGGCATAGTTCTGAAATTAGAGGGCACCTCTCAGGTCTCCTTAAACCAATAATAAAGTCCAAATTGATTTAATCACTAGAAAGGCACTGTTTTGATGGAGTAGTCATGTGAGTTCAAAAAAAAAAAGGGGGGGGGGACAAATGCTATTTCTAGGCTATTTTATACTTAACAGAAGGGTAGTCTCCAGATCCTGTGAAGTACTAGTTCTACCCTATTTGACAGTGGTTAGACTTCATCTTGTGTGCCATGTCCCATTTTAGACACCACACTTTAAGAAGGATGTGGATAAACTAGAACAGGTTAGAGGAGGGCAACAAGAATGTTCAGAGGACTGGAAGAAAGGCCCTTGGTGATAAAAATGAAAAAAACAGGCATATTTGGACTTGAGAAAAGAGGCATGAGGGGAGTTATGATAACACCTTTTCACATTCTTGAAGGACTGTCATACAGAAAGTGCCAGGATCTGTTCTCACTCATCCCAGAGTACAAGATGCATAATAATGGGCTCAAGGTACCCCTTCCTGCTCTGTTAATCTATGATGTTATTATTCTCTTGGGGTGAAGGAACAGTCCAGTGACGTCAGAAAGGCTAAGAACCTTTTTTATCACCTAAGCCTTCCATCAGAAACAGCTTGATGTCACATAGCAACAAGACTTGGTTGACTACAGCCCACATTCTCAGAGGCAATAGGTGGCATCACAGGTAGAGATGGGCACAACTTGAAAAAAATTTTTTTCGAGTTGTCGTTAGTCGGGCCGGTTCCGTTTCGGCTCGTTTCCGTTTTTCGCGAAAATTTGCAAAAATTAGTTGGTTCGTTTTTTCGTTTTTTCGTTGTCGTTAGTACTGGTTTGGGGAGGGGGTAGTGGGCTCCTGGAGGGAGCTGCAGGAGTCAGCCAGAGCCACAAGTGACGGACTGGCAGACTCTTTGCACCCGCTGTGTCTCACGTACTTGCATGTAGTGCAATGCAAGTAGATCTGGCTTAGGGTTAAGACGGCTTAGCGCAACGGCTAGGGTTAGGCTAGTTACGGGTGAGGTTACGGTGAGTATTGGGGTGCATCTGGGTGCCTCTCTGACCCACTTAGAAGGACAGTGTACTGGCGTATGCGTTAGGCTTAGGCTTAGGGTTTGGGCTACGATTAGTGGGCTGTTTATGCCCGATTGGCACATCCCAGAAGTCTCTGTGGTCAACCTGGCCAAGTGGCCATGCGATTGGTGGAAAATTTGCATGGTCTACTCCCATGGGAGAGCCCATCATTGCGAATGCGCAGGTGTAAAAAAATAAAATAAAATAAAATAAAATAAAATCAACGGAGACTTTGTTTGCAAGAAAAACCCACTGCTGCTACTGTAAAAATTCAAGCATTTAAAATAGCTAATTTCCGCATGTTTCTGTGGTGCTTTGGTGGGGTTTTGGGCAACAATTTCAAAAAAAATATTGCGGTCGCCATTTTGGGATCCCCCCCCCACCGCATGGCAAATGGATGCGCCCTCCCAGCCTGGTACAGTCAGCAAAACCTGGCCATGCGATTGGTGGAATGGCTCCAAAACTTTGCATGGTCCACTCCCATGGGCGAGCCCATCATTGCGAATGCGCAGGGTAAAAAAAAAATAAAATAAAATAAAATAAAATAAAATCAACGGAGACTTTTTTTGCAAGAAAAACCTACTGCTGCTACTGTAAAAATTCAAGCATTTAAAATAGCTAATTTTTCACATGTTTCTGTGGTGCTTTGGTGGGGTTTTGGGCAACGATTTCAAAAAAAATATTGCGGTCGCCATTTTGGATCCCCCGCACTGCATGGCAAATGGATGCGCCCTCCCAGCCTGGTACCAGCAGCGCAGCAGTAGCAATAGCCAAGGAGAGGGGGGGCGGGGAACCCCCCCAAATAAAACACCCTTCTGGCCTGGTAGGTGCCCTCAGACAGTTTTCGCCTACTTTTAGGGCCGGGAATCGGTTTTTTTTTAAACTTTTAAAAACTTTTTTTCTGTGCCGCTTGGCATTGCGCGATGCAAGTAACGAGCACGACAAATCAGACCAAATTGTTCGTTTGCCGGTTCGAGCTCGAAGTCTGGGGCAGTGATTCCCGTTACCGTTTCCGTAGAGTAACAGAAACGAGTAACGGAAACGGAAACGGGAATACCGCTAAGTCGTGCCCATCTCTAATCACAGGTATGACCAGACATAGAAGTAGGATGATTGCATACCGTAAGGTAATGTAAGTGCAAAAACTGATGGTGTCAATTACCTTATTTACAGTGGCCTCTTGCTGATAACGGAAGCATCCTGGCAGCAATCAACCCACTTTACACTTCTGTGACAATAATCCTTTGATTCTCTTATATCTTTGGGTGCTTTGCTTCCTCCTCAGTTTTCCTTCAAATTTATTTATTTATTTATTTATTTATTTATTTATTTATTTATTTATTTATTTATTTATTTATTTATTTATTTGTTTGTTTGTTTGTTTGTTTGTTTGTTTGTTTGTATGCCACGGCCAGTAGTCCCAGACTCTGGGCAGTTTAATTACATAAAACAACACATAACAAAATTTCATATCAAAAGAAAACACAACAATAATACAAAGAGAGCAAACAAAATAGATAAATAAATACCCGGCAAGAAGCACAAAAATTCCTTTCATCTAACCTCTGTTTTACAGATTCTTCCTAGAGTAGGGAAAAGGAAGTCAAGGGACTGATTTAAATCAATGAAAACACTTTAACATAATTTAACAGTTTGAACAAAGAGAGCTTTAGAGCAGTAGTATGCACCATTATTTTCTTGAACTGCAGTGTAGTCCCACGAATCTTGTAGCTAGTATACAGCCAACCGAAATCTAAAGAGTAACAACCATTGAAAATGTAAGCTTTTTCTTAGAATTTCTCTTAGATTTCTCACACCAGTAATGTCTGCAATGTACCAGCCAGTTTTTTTGAGATCTGTCTAGTAGCCCAAAAGCACTGCCAACGATTTTACTGTACAACTGAAACAAAACTGAGCGGTCGGCAAAAGTTAAAAAAACAAAAAGCCAACCGGCCCACACTACATCTGTAGTGTGGGCCATGTGGTTGGCAGTAATAAAAAAATACAATAAAATACAATAAAAATAAATAAAATAAAAAAGGAGCACCAACCCGGCCCCAGGGGTGGCCGGGGTGGCTCCCTAAAATAAAGAAGGAATATAAAAACTAAAACCAGTGCCAACCTGGCCCCAGAGGCCGCATGGTCTGCACTTGAAAAACAAAAAGAAGTTTTTTAAAAAGGAGCACCGACCTAGCCGCAGGGGTGGCCAGGTTGGTGCCCTAAAATAAAGAAAAAATAAAAAAAAATAAAACCAGCACTGACCCGGCCCCAGGGGCCGCACAGCTGGTGCTTGAAAAACAACAACAAGGTGCTGGCCCCAAGCCACCACCTCAAAAAGCCCCTGCCACAGGGCCCAGGATCGCCCCGCCGCTGCTGCCGCCGCTGCCCAATAAGGATAATGTGCTGATGATTGAGGATGATGAGGAGGATGTGGATGATGAGGATGAGGATGCTGCCAGTCCAGTTTGTGCAGTTGTTGTCAACATCTGTGTTTTTTTAATTATTATTTTTGAATGTTTTTTCCCGCCCACGTGCTGTCAAATGGATTAAATCGCGCAAAGCGGGAAACAATGAATAATGAACAAAATGAACCAACAAAACAAATATTTTTTTGGGGGGGGAAATGTTAAAAATGAAATGAACCAAACCAAACCCTAAAACAAAACGAACCAAAATGAATTGCCATTTTTTCAGTTCATGCCCATCTCTAGTTATAATACCTGATATAATAAAATAAACCAGAGACTAAATGTTAGAGGCTGCTGGAACACATACATGCTAGAGAGTCAAGAGGAAAAATCTGCTCAGAGACCTTTCTGTTTCATTGTCTAGGCCCAGGACTATCATTCACAATATACTGTATCTTATATAAGAACCTAAGAACATAAGAAGAGCCATGCTGGATCAGACCAAAGGCCCATCTACTCCAGTTGCCTGTATCTCAGAGTGACCCCACCAAATGCATCTGGGAGTGAATGAGACTAGATATCTGTCTTCTGATACCGCTCCCCTGCATCTGGCCCTTGAAGTACCCTGGTCTTAACCCTGGAGATTACACATCTCCATCATAGTTTGTAACCTGTGATGGAGATGTTACAAACCATGATGGAGATGTGTAATCTCAAATCTTAAAACCAGGGCCTCAAAAATCTGCACTTTTACTACCTTTGTATCTAGTAAGAATATTTTCTTACTTTGTTTATTTGAAATCTATAAAGCAGCTCTACTCCAACTGCAGGCACCCTAGAAACTTATCAGCTCTCACTTCCTTCCTTCATACCCAGACTCCAAATGGCTGATGCTGACCTTGCTCAGGGGAAAGGATCAGTGTGGCTCCACCCCCACCCCCCACTTCCTTTGTTTGAGGAAGCTTCCAGCTGCTTCCTTTGTTTGAATAGAGGTGGCTCTTTGCAGTTTAAATTAGCAGCTTAAATTATCAGAGGCCTCTAAAGCAGTTCTACTCCAACTGCAAGAACCCCAGAAACTTACCAGCACTCACTTCCTTCTGTTTTTTGTTTGTTGTTTTGTTTGTTTTTTGGCTCTCCTCAGCAGCAGCTCTGCTTGGGAACAAATAAACTTGTTATAACCTATAAGTAACTTTTAAAATCAGTGAATTAAAAACACAACAAAGAGAAGAAAGAAAAACAAAAGGACAGTTGACCTTGAATAAAAAGTTCCCTGCAAAATTTTGCATTGCGGTATCTGTCTTGGTTTGGTATGTTAAAATGTTGAATTGTGTCATAGGTTCTTCAGTTCCCACAACCTCCACTGATGTTTTAGATATGCCTGTTATGAATATTTCATTGGTTAAATGGCAAGGTGGCTGTTTCACACACACACACACACACACACACACACACACTTTTATTTAGTTGATAGTCTTACTTGTGAGTGTTCATGTATCACATTCTCAATGTTTGTTTGCCATGGTTGCCATGGCTATTTGTCCCTCTGCTCATGCTGTAATATTGTAAATTGTACCCAGAATGGAAACTATCAGTTTAGAATAATAAAAATTAATTCTGTCTGAAAAATAATTAAATCTGTCTAGGAGGGAAACAATTCCGTCTGGAAAAAAATAGTGGGAAAGGACATAAATCAATTTCTTTGGTAAGATTCGTAGATTATCAGATGAACTGGCAGAACTTTTGTTGCGGGGAGGAAACAGCATTCCGCCAATGTTGAAACAGTAATAATAAAGTACGGGACTAACTGCCCATGCATAGAATATGTGTAAGCAATGTCAAGTTGTTCCAAGCAGACAAAGAATATATCTCAGCAGTAGGTGTCATTGAGGCCTGTTAGTTTAACACAGCTTGTGCTGGAACACAGTAACCTCCCATTGTGTGTCTGAAAGATTCCCCCCTCCCGACTCTATTTTACCCCAAAGAAAACAATGAGTTTGCATTGGGAAACAAAATCAGACATAATGGGTCCTTTTTTTTACTAGAAGCTTGTGTGTGTGTGTGTGTGTGTGTGTGTGTGTGTGTGTGTGTGTGTGTGTGTGTGTGTTTTGACGGAATCACATTTTTCCTGTGGCCAAGGACCTTTCACTGCCCTGTTGGTTCAAAAGCAAACTCTAAATCGCCTGCTTTTCCCTTTCCCTTACTGCATTCATTAGGACTTACAGTGGTCCCCCTGCTCTTTCGCGATTCATATACTGCGGTCCCACTATATCGTGGGCAGAGGCCTCTAAAGCAGTTCTACTCCAACTGCAAGAACCCCAGAAACTTACCAGCACTCACATCCTTCTGTTTTTTGTTTGTTGTTTTGTTTGTTTTTTGGCTCTCCTCAGCAGCAGCTCTGCTTGGGAACAAATAAACTTGTTATAACTCTATAAGTAACTTTTTAAATCAGTGAATTAAAAACACAACAAAGAGAAGAAAGAAAAACAAAAGGACAATACCCTGAAAGGGCTTGAGGGATGGGGGAAGGTTTTAAAAGCTGGGGGCTTTTAAACCTTCCCCCACTTCTCCAAGCCCTGGGCTCCAGCTGATTGGCACAGGGGTGGGGAAACAAAAGGTTTTTCTCCCCCTCAATGCCAATCAGCTGGAGCCCCGGGCTTGCCTCCATGGAGGCATCACGTGCCTCTTCTCCCCACACCCCCTTGGGGTGCTGGGAAGCAGTGCATGATCTTTAAAAGGCTTTCAGCTATGGAGCCAAGTGCTTGGCTCTGCGGCAGAAAGCCCTTTTTAAACATTGCGTGCCACTCCCCAGCACCCACCCCTGGCCAGTGCTATATACCGTATTCTAAATCGCCTACTTTTCTCTTTCCCTCACTGCATTCAATAGGATTTAAATTACACCTGCTTATATGTAAACAGGAAAGCACACAGAATTAGAGGGTGACCATTCACAGACCCAAGCTTTTCAACTATAACATAAGAACATAAGAAGAGCCTTGCTGGAACAAGCCACAGCCCATCCAGTCCAGCATTCCGTCTCACACAGCGGTTCACCATTTGCTTCTGGGTTTTCCCAAGCAGATGTCTTCACCTATTTAAGATTCCCCACAAATGGCATAGAGAGATATCCTGCCTCTCTCTCCAACCCGGAGATTGTCCTTAGGCATCCATAATGATAGCCAGCAGTACCTTGTTCTCCATTAACTTGTCCAATCCTTTCCTAAAAGTGCCAAGGCTGAGAGCTGTCACCACTTCTTCTGGCAGGGAGCTCCACAGACCCATGATCCTCAGGGTGAAAAAGCACTTTCTCTTATTTGTTTGAGATCTAGCACCCCAAAGTTTCAGGGAGTGCCCCTAGTTTTAGTGTTGTGCAATATGGAAAATGGTTTTTCGTTTTCTACTTTGTCCATATGGTGTATGATTTTATAACGTTCAATCAGGCCACCTCTTACGTGCCATTGTTCAAGAGTTAAGAGGCCTAGCCGTTGCAGCCTCAGATGGTAAAGAAGGTGATCCAGTCCCCTAATCATTCTGGTCGCCCTCCTCTGCACTTTTTTCCATCTCCATAATATCCTTCTGGACCAGAACTGTACACAATACTCCAGATGGGGCCTCACCATAGATTTATAAGGAGGCAAAATGACACTTGCTGACTTATTTTCTATACCCTTCCTAATGATCTCTGGCACTGAGTTTGCTTTTTTCACTGCTGCGGCACACTGGATTGACACCTGCATTGAGCTGTCCACCAGGACACCAAGGTCCCTTCCCTGGTTTGTTGCAGAGAGTTCAGACCCCATCAGTTTATAAACATCATTGTTGTTGTTGTTTTGCCCCAACATTCATCACTCTGTACTTGCTAATGTTGAAGCTCAATTTCCACTGATTTTCCCACTCACCCAGTGTCAAGAGATCCCTCAGGAGCTCCAAACAATCTCTCTCAGTTTTTACTATCCTGTATAATTTAGTGTTATCAGCAAAATTGGCTACCTCGCTATTTACTCCTACTTCTAGATAATTTATGAAGAGGTGAAAAGCAGGGGTCCCAGTACTGAACCTTGGGGGACCCCACTCTTTACCTCCCTCCACTTGCAGATGTGTCCATTTAGTGCTACCCTCTGTTTCCTGTTGCTTAGCCATTTGCTGATCCAGGACAAGACCTGTCCCTTTATTTCATGACTGGCAAGTTTATTCAAGAACCTATGGTGCGGGACCTTGTCAAAAGCCTTCTGAAAGTCCAGATAAACAATGTCAACCGGATCTCCCTTATCCACATACTTGTTGACACTCTCAAATAATTCCAACAGATTGGTGAGGCATGATTTGCCCTTGCAGAAGCCATGTTGGCTCTCTGTGTGGGCTGGAGGATTTTGACAGCTGTGGTCCACAGAAAATATTTTCAAACTTCTTGCAATTCACTTCTTGCACCCTTTGAACAATTTTATATGTCTGCCGTATCACAGAATGATATGGATGAGAGTTTAGGACAGTACAAAAAGGCATAGTAAATCAGTGTTCTGCAGAAACAGTGATTTGTGGTTTATTTAGAATGGCTTTCTTTCTTTCTTTCTTTCTTTCTTTCTTTCTTTCTTTCTTTCTTTCTTTCTTTCTTTCTTTCTTTCTTTCTTTCTTTCTTTCTTTCTTTCTTTCTTTCTTCTTAATTCCAGGATTCTCTGTTGTGTTTGTGGGTCTTTTTTCTGTGCTTTGGAGTCTCGCTTATTGGGTTGGCCAGTGGATGGGATTAGACAAGTACCCAGGAAAACCTGAGGGGAGAGATTTTTCACTCCAGTCTGCTACAATGCCAGGAGTCTGTATTAGACTTTCTCTCACCCACCCTCTCTTTGTATCATGTTGAGGTACGGAGGCAGAGTAAACACTGATTCTTTAATTGTCACAGCTTTGTGGGAGCAATTTGAGGCTCAAGGGCAGATTCAGGGTGGCTGTGGATTTAGGACCCTCCCTGGTGGCTCTACCTTTTTGATGGCAGAGATATTGGGTGCTTGCCCGGTTCAGGAGCAGTTGCCCATTTGCTGTCTCTGTTGGCAGGGAGATTACTCCAGTTTTGTCAACAGGGTTGCCAAAGGCCTGAAAATTGAGTGGCTGGTGCAGGATCCGTCCTCCATACTGGCAACAAGACAGCAACCTTTGGCCAATTTCCCCCCATGTCTGTCTGTTTGTATGTTTCTTTCATACCCCTGGACCCTGGTGCCATCAAGCGGAATGGAGGGAAAAAAATTAATGTTTTCTGCAGATCTCAGTACCTCTCAAACTGGAGAGTGCATCCATGCATGGTTTTGCTGAAGCTTTGCTTACAGCCACACATGCTACCTGTAGCTTATAACAATCATCATCATCTTTGAGAAACTGGGGCTTATATTCAGCACTAACGAACAATTCCTTTCAACTTTTCAGTTCAAGGAGAGCCCCACCTCTCTGCTAAATGTGCTATCCCACTCCTTTGTCACTTGCTGGCAGGTGTTTTGTCCCCCCTGCTTATTTGTCCTAGTAGAGTATGTGTACAGTAAAGAAAGTAGTACTGTATACATAAATCTGTACTTTCAAGTAATTGTAATTAAAGCAACTTTTACAATTTGTTCTCCTATAAATGTCTCAAAGTGAGTTATTGTGGCTTTACATGTCAGTTAACATGGAAGGGGTGGACTCTGGGGAACTTGAAGCTGTTCCCTGCGGATCTCTATACTTCTACTATGTAAGCATAATAATAATAATAATAATAATAATAATAATAATAATAATAATAATAATAATAATAATAATAATAATAATAATAATAATAATACTTAGACATAGGCACAAAACAGAAAAATGGCGTTTCGGTTTTTCGTTTGTCATTGAGAGGTCTGTTTCGGTTCGTTTCCGTTTGTCGGGAAATTTTTGAAAAATTTTGTTACCGTTTTTCGTTTTTTTGTTTGTTGTTTCTACCCGCTTTTTGCACAATTTTTAAAGCATTTCCATGCGCAGGCATCCCCCAACGCCCCAGACCAGAGGGAAAACACTAAAAAAAATGGATGCTGGCAGAGTCACAGTATACACTAGGTATGCAGGGAGGCTGCAAAGGCAGCAGCGGGCGTTGCCCAGGGTGCAAGGCAACTGCAGAGTGACTGCACTGCGGGGCAGGGGAGGGTACTCACCGAGAGGTACACAGCACGCATGCACACAGGGAGGCTGCAGGACTGAAGCTAGAGTCGCAGTAGAGACAGCAATCCCACCTTAACTCCCACCAGAGACTGCAAGGAGGACGGGGGGCTGCCGGAGCTTTTTATGCCCTCTGTGGCTGCCAGACCTGCCTGCCCAGTCTGCAACCTGGGCATGCTATTGGTTGAACATGATCCCATCACATGGCTTGCCTCCATTTTGTGGCTGCTGGCGACATCCATTTTAAAGGGAAAAGAAAAATACATCACGATGGGAGAAGACTAAAACAAACGTTTTAAGGACCCCACCCCACCTGGTAGGTATTATTAGACAATATAAATAATCATCGCTGCATTTTTATGGATGTCCAGGGTGTTTTTTAACATTTAAAACAGCTCATTTCATTGCACGTCGCCATTGACAGAAACGAAACGTAACGACCACAATTTTCGTGGTTGTTTGTTTCGTTTCATTTTCATCACAATTTTCGTTTGTCGTTTCATTGCGTAACGGAAACGACAAACGGTAACGGAAACGAAAAAATGTTCGTTCCGTGCCCATCTCTAATAATAATAATAATAATAATAATTTTCTCAGAAATTCCAGACTCGGCAGCAGATTTTACTGTATTTGTTTTCTTTCAACCACTCTGTTTTTAGAAGGATACAATTCTACCATATCTCTACATCAAACACAATTTAATAATTCAGTCATTGCTGCTTGCAAAGATGTGGAATTGTTTTGGCCACAGAGGAAACCTAGTCATAACCCTAACTAATTCAGAAACACAAGAGACTAACATCTCTAACAACAGTGGATTCTTCAGGTTGCACACACCAGGAGTCAACATAGATATAGTCCCCTTTCCCCTCTATTACGTTGGAGTAGTTATCGAACTGCCCAAAAGTGGGATGGGAGTTTGTGCCATAACAGAGGAAGCCAGTCCCTTTGTTCCAAATACGTAAATAATCCTTTGTACAGAACCTTTATCACAATTGACTGTTATGTTTTCATGCCAGGTTAGCTATTACTTAATCTTTTTATTTCATTGATCCCTAAGGCACTGTACAAAAGTTTTAGTATAAAACATTCCCCTGCCTATTCTCACAATGTAGAAAGAAAGAAAGAAAGAAAGAAAGAAAGAAAGAAAGAAAGAAAGAAAGAAAGAAAGAAAGAAAGAAAGAAAGAAAGAAAGAAAGAAAGAAAGAAAGGGCCATAAAATGGTGGGAGAAGGAAAGAAAAAGTAACAGAGATATAAATAATACTAAAATACAAGCAGAACACTTTTTCTGTTGTGAAATGGCAGAAGCAAGTATAGTTCCAAGTTTATCTGACTTTATATCTAGAGCCCATTTCTCAGTTTCTTTTTGCAAAAATTCTTCACACACTGTGCAATGCAGCAGAGAAGGCCTTCTCCTGTGTTCTCCTCAGATGGACCTGTGTAGATGGCAGGACAGAGAGAAAGGCCTGTGCTGATGTTAGCACCTGAGCCAGCTCACACTGAGAGATACGACTTTTGAGGTATTTATTTATTACTTATTTATTTATTCTACTTATATACCACCCATCTGACTTAATGCCACTCTGAGCGGTTTACAGCATAAACCAACCATATATAGTGTACACTAAAATAAAAATAACCCAAAATGATATTAAATAATAAAACATTATTAAATCAAACTGCATAATAATAAAGAATCAGAAATAAGCTAAGATGAGCTGAAGACAGATGGAGACAGGCAGATCAGTGGGAAGTATTTAATAACCAGGGAAAGCCGATTTAAATAACCAGATCTTCAACTGTTTTTGAAGACCAACAGCGTGGGGGCCTAGCAGATCTTTGATGGGGAGCTGATTCCATTGTTGAGGAGCCATCACCGAGACAGCCCAGTTCCTTTTTTCCATCTTGCGGGCTTCCTTCAGGGTTGGCACCCTCAGGTGACCTGCTTGCAACGAACAAGTTTTATGGGCAGTATTCTGTGGTAGTAGCTGTTCTGACAGATAGCAAGATCCTAAACTGTTTAGGGCTTTGTATGTCATCATTAAGAACTTGAAGTCAATGCGGTAATGGATTGGCCGCCAGTGCAGTACAGCCAGCATAAAGGTAATGAGTTGATATCTTTTTGGCCCTGTTATTAGTCTGACCGCAGTATTCTGCATCAGCTAGAGCCTCCACTGGAACCTCCACATTAACTTCCAAGGCAGACCCACGCAGAGAGCACTACAGTAGTCTAATCTCAAGACTACCAGTGCATGGACCAATGTAATGAGAGCGCCGGGGTCTAGGAAGGTGCGCAGCTGAGCGATCCACCATAGGTGGTAGTGTGCGATGCAGACCACTGATGCTGTTACCTTTTGGATTTACCCTGTATATTTTCTCTGGCAAGAGGTCAGGAAGAGACGCAACTAGCTGAACCAAAGTCCCATTTTATTGATATAATTTAATATAGGAATCAGCTAGGGTCTTCTCTTAATGGCAGAGAAAGACCCCAAACATACAGTGTAAAATAGTTCATACCACAACAAAGAGTCCTAAAGTATACAACCTCATTGGATAATATTTACATAAAGTTTGGATCCTACATCTAACTGGCTGAAAACGTGAGGAAGGCAAACTCATTGGCTCTCCTATAAAAGTGGGGCATCCTTTTCTTCCCTTAATGATTTCCCCTTCCAGAAGGCGCCATAGTGTCTGGAATAAATTCCTTATTCCCTTGATATGTATATTAGACATGGGCACGACTTGGTGAAATTGTCATTTCCATTTTCGGATATTGCTTCCGTTACGTAACGGAAACGGTAACGACAATTAAGCTGTCAGAACTCGAACTCGAACCGAAAAAAGAAAAATTGGGTCTGATTTGTCGTTGTCGTTCCTGGCATCGCGCGGTGATCGCGTGATGCCAAGCGGCACAGAAAAAAAGTTTTAAAAATAAAAAAACCCGATTCCCGGCCAAAAAAGCAGGCGAAAATATGCCTGCCTGAGGGCACCTACCAGAGGGGTGGTTTCTGGGGGAGGGTCCCCAGCCTTCCCCCCCTCCTGTCCTGGGCTGCTGGTACCGGGCTGGGAGGGGGCATCCTCGGCGTCTCCATTTGCCATGTGGTGCGGGGGGGATCCAAAATGGCGTCCGCAATATTTTTTTTGAAATCGTGGTCCAAAAAACCACCAAAGCACCACAGAAACATGCGAAAATTAGCTATTTTAAATGCTTGAATTTTTACAGTAGCAGCAGTGGGTTTTTTATAGCAGTAAAAGGTCGCACTGATTTTATCTTATTTTATTTTTATTTTTATTTTTTTAAACCTGCGCAATGATGGGCTGGCCATGGGATGGGACCATGCAAATTTTTGGACCCATTCTACCAATCGCATGGCCAGGTTTTGACTGACACTTCTGGATGTGCAAGAGGGCGTAAAAAGCCGAGGCACTCCCAGAAGAGTCGCAGTCCGGGCTTGGATGTGGGTGCGAGAGGGCTGTGTGTAGCTGGCTGCTGTGCTAGACTAGTTTCGATTTCGCGGAGCCTTTAGATTTCAGTTAGGCAGGCAGGGAGGGAATTGATTCAATTGAATTTTTAGGAAATAATAATAATTCCTTTCATTCTCTGTCTGCTGTGGGGAATAGCAACGCAGTTTATTCTTTTTTATTCTCCTGCAGTTTGTTAGGATTTCTTTTCTGATAGTGCTTCAAAGGGGGGGAGGTTTGAGTGGGAGGGGAGGTGTGGATTTATTTTAAAAATTTCATTTGCTTGGTGGCAAGCCAAGGTCCTTTCATACCCTGCCTGCAGCTCTGCTGTGGGTGCACTGCCCACTTTGTTTGCAAAAACTGCAATTGCTTTATTCGATGCAGTCTTGTGCAGCAAGTCAGTTTAAAGTGTTTTCCGCCTGCTCTGGGTCATTGCGGGACCAGCGCCCGCTGCCCATGCATCCGCGCGCCCGCCCCTCCCCCCTGCCGCTGCCGCCGCCCACCAATGCCCCCCGCCACCCCGCCCGTCGCCTAGGGCGCAAAAACACCTAGCGCCGGCGGGACGCCACTCGCTGGGACGTCAAATTGCGCGAAATCGTGGCGGCGGTAATGACAAACGACAAACGACACGACAAAATGACAAATTTTTTAAAAAAATTCGCGAAAAACAGAAACGACCCAAAACGGAGCCGTCCCGAAAAACGACAACTCGAAAAAAAAAATCTGGTCGTGCCCATCTCTAATGTATATTACCAGCCTGAGCCTTCCTCCCAGAGACTATAGCTCCCTGCTGGGCTTCCTAAGGGAAAGAGGTTAATTTTGGGTTACATACAGGTTTCAATGCCACCTGGACTTCCATAGTAAGTGCTGCCTTCAATATTACTCCAAGACTGCACACCTCATCCTGCACGGGAGAATCACTCCCTCAAAACTGAGGGAGTTTCCCAACCTGCCAATGCCCTGCGCCTCCACCTGCACGACTTCCCTCTGGGTAATTTGGACCCAGGCCATTTAGAGCTTTGTACCCTAAAGCATGCAGTTTTGACTTGTGCCCAGAAAGTGATTGGCAGCCAGTGGAGCTGCTGTAATAAGAGTGTTATGTGATCCCTGTAACCAGCCCCCGTCAGCAATACAGCTGCTGTATTTTGGACCAGCACTCCCCCCCCCCCGAAGTTTCCTGAGACTTTTTCATCAGTAGCCTCCAATAGACCACATTACAGTAATCTAGTTGGGAAGTGACTAGGGTGTGTGTCACAGTGGCCAGAGCAGATTTCTCAAGAAATAGTCATTAACTGGCACACTCGTTTCAATTGTGCAAATGTACTCCTGGCCACTGCTGAAGCCTGGGCATGTAGGCTGAAGGATGAGTCCAGGAGCACCATCCAGTACAGGAGTAACAGGTGTTGGTCTTGTTAGTTATACCTATCCAACATTTCTTCCTCCTTTGAGATCAAGACGGCATGCATGGCTCTCATCCCGAAACCTTGGCCCTCACAGTAATTCTGTGAGGTTGGGCCAGTCTAAAAAAAGGGCAACAGGCCCAAGGCAATGAAGCAAAATCCATGGACAAATGGAAATGTGAACCCATCTCTTCCCCCTGCCCCAGTCCTACACTCTGCAGAACACGTCCCCCCTAAGAATGGAATCTATCAAATACCCTTTGTTGGGCCAAAATATTTAAATTCAGGATGGAAACCAGAGGTGGTGGAGGCAGTGAGTGCATTGTACATTTTCTTGCCACAGGCCACAGCATACTCAATAGTATATAAGTGCTTCATAGTTTTCTGCTCATTTTCTCTCTTGTGTATTCTGGTCTATTTCTGCTTTTATTGATCATGATTGTCTTAGTGTTGTTAGTTTGATTATTGTATTGTATTGCAAATTGTTATATATTATTATGTTTAATGGCTGTATCTATTTGTTTAACCCTGTAAACCACCCAGAGTGGCCTTTGTTGCAGAGGGTGCGGTATACAAGTATAATAAATAAATAAACAAATACCCCGGATAGATAGATAGATAGATTATGTATTATTGTAAAATATAAAAATGTTTAATGGCTGTAAATAAATAAACCAAAGTGGCCTTTGTTGCCAGAGGGTACGGTATACAAGTATAATAAATAAATAAATAAATACATAAATAAATAAATACATAAATACATACATAAATAGTTGCCCTGACGATGGAACAACAATGCTTTGGAAGGAATGTCAACCTTCATTGGAGGCATCATGGCACAATATCCTAAATCAAATGGGGGGGGGGGGAATTGCATATTTAAAGATTTCACAGGCACCCTGAATTTAGGCATACTGCTGACTCAGAATGCTGAGGAAATAATTTTGGCCTCTCCTCTCTTTTTTGGTCTTGGAGATTTTGCTATTGAATTTCTTCTTCGGTCCAGCTGTGCTGTACCCCCACCCCACCCCACCCCCCACCCCGTGGAAGGCCTCTCGCCCTGTTTACCTGGAATGAGTTGTGAACTTAGCTGCTGCATGAGCGGAACCTTTTCAAACCTTTTTGTGTTTGCTCTACATTTAGCTCCTGGTTTTCAAAACAGGAAGTCAACATTAGGTGTGGTGGTTTCTTTCAACTTGACAGAGCTAATATAAGATACAGCAGAGGCTCATGCTCACTATGCGGAGTATCAGAAAAACCGCCACCCCTGAAGGGGCTGGGCTACTGCCACCACTTTTTGTGTGCCATGAAAGAATAGTGTAGCTGAGCTTTCTACAGCCAAACAGAGTGGATACAGTAGACAGGGGGGGGAGTGAAATAAATGTCTGGGGGAAAGCATGCTGTTCTCTACTTAATTTAATCTCTCTTGTGGCATTTTTGCTCCAGTTTTTTGTGATAAATCCATGGGTCCTTTGCTGAAATCATGATAGTACTGAGCCACTTTAGCTTAGAAAAGTAGAGTAGTGATGGCAAATACACATCCTACTGCTGAAAAGAAAGGAATAAGAACCTGAAACTGACTGAAATTCAGGGCTTGGCATCCATTTGCGGACAATCTTTACTGAAATACATAGCAGCAGTTCTGCCTACACACCCACTGAACTCCACAGGGTTTGTTATAAGAGTAGACATCCACAGAATTTATGCCCTATAAAAGTCTCTGATTTGCTATAGATTCAGCATGGAGAATTTGATGCCAGTGATGTTTCTTCTTCTTCCCTTGTCCTACCAACCAAGTGCTTTCCAAGCTCTGTTTACATTCACATTACAGTATTGTGCTGAGTTAAAATTGGACACATACTTCCACTTCATGCTGATATTCCAGGATATTTATCCTTTGCACATAAAATAGTATGTTATCAGTTTTATGTTCTATGCCAGAATCCTGTTAGGGGAAACCATATGCAACAAGACAATTGTGCAAGTGCATGATGGGTCATGGGACCATTTACTGGGACCCGGTGTCATGTGCATGTGTAATTCTGCTGCCACCATTTAACTTATTTATTATTAGAGCCAAGTGTGGTATCTCAAATCATGGAGTCTCACACACTTTTCTTTCAAAACAAATAAGTATGGCTTATTATAGAACAAAGAATAAAGTTTTCCATGTTTTTGTGTTATTAACTTTATAATGGACATATACTCTTCTACTTAATCTACCACATGTCTTCACATCTCTAAGGCCCTATCTGGCTCTCTCAATGTTTACACAAATATATATATATATATCTGATGACTCCGCCCAAAACTAGTCCTGTTGGAGTATGCAAACAAGATCCCCCCAACATTCTAAAATAATAAATATTCAGAAATCAGTATGAATGCCACACATGGAATGGACCATGAAGAATGGATGGTGTGACATCACCCCTTTCACAGTCTGAGTTTTCAAAGGCACAACTGGGTTTATTTCGACATCCCACTGCTATGCCACCAAATTGTGACGACACCTCCCTTTTGCACGTGTAATTGTGTTGGAAATGGTAATGCTGCCACCTTTTATTCACTTGGAAATGGTGCCACCTTTTAAAATTGTCGCCTTATGAATTGGAACAGACTCAGATGTATAATATAAAAATAATAACGAAGTTTATTGAGAAAATAAATAAATATAACAATGACTGAAGTTAGTATGTGTTGCCTTTAACATAGAATAGATTTAATCAACTCTTCAAGCCTCCCTGTCTTTAATAACTAGTAAACAGTAAAGCCCTCACTGGAATAAGCCCTCACTGTGCAATGGAATAAGTTTCCCATTCTTAAGATAGTAGGTTCTCTTACCAGTATTTTTCTCTCATCCATACCATGATAAGGAGACACAGAGATGTTACAAACAAAAGGTGACACTGCATTAGTAAGAACGTCTGTAAACATGTGTGAACAGGAGATAACTCAGCACCTGGAGTTGAAGTGTAGACATTAGGACTGCAGATCCACCTAATACTTGTATTATGGGGGATGCTTCTCTATTTGCCTCATCTTCACCTCTGTCCAAAATCCAACCTGATAAAGAAGCCAGAACACTTGGAAGCTTGCTCATTTTTTTACAATGTTTTTTTTGTTCCTCATAAAGATGTGCTGCCTAGATGCCCTAAGCACATCCAATCTCACCTGATTTCGGAAGCTAAGCAGGGTCAGCCCTGGTTAGTACTTGGATTAGAGACCACCAGGGAATACCAGCGGCTGTAGGTGCCTGGAGTAGGAACTGGCAAACCATTCCAGTATTCCTGCCAAGAGAATTCCATGCACATGGAGTCATGACGGTCAAGACTGTAACAACACAACACAACACACACACACACACACACACACACACACACACACACACACACACACACACACACACACACACAAAGATGTGGCCTTTTGCAGGTGACAGACATTCCAAATTCAATCTAATTTCTGGAGGAGCTGAAATTTACTAACATATAAACACACAAACCCAATATAGGGAGGCCCCTAGCTCCAGAAAAAGATCAACTTTAGAAGTGCCACAATACTCTTAGTTAAAATGCAACTGGGTTACTTCAGGGAGAAAGGCAGGATAGAAATAAAGTTGTTTATTATTTAATTAACCACACAGCTATCTATGCTGGGTTTTGTAATACAAATCACTAGTCGAACGCTTCCCAAGCGTTTAGGACTCAGTGATGTATCGGCGAATTATGCGAGCAGATCCCAGTAAGGCGGCTTTCTGCATCTGACTAATGGTGACTTTGTCAACTCCAATTTATTATTATTATTATTATTATTATTATTATTATTATTATTATTATTATTATTATTATTATTATTATTATTATTATTATAACTGTCTGAGTGAAAAATAATTCAAATGGGAGTTTAAGCACTGCTTAGTGACTTAAATGGCAGCAAGAAGATAATGGTAAAAGTAAAGACTTGACGAAAGGAAGATGATTTGATGGTTGATGGAACAAAAGAGCATTGATTGAGATTTCAGGCTGCATTCAAGGAAATAGCCAGGGAAAAAAATCCTAATGCCAGAATGTGGTAATCTGTAACAGAAGGGGGAATTTTCCGTGAGAAATCGCCCACCCACTACTACTTCCCTATCCAAGAGGCAATTGACCCTCATTGTTAGGTGTATTCCTAGCTTCCCAGAAATTACATGCCACCAGGGTACACCTCCAGTCCAAATGCCACATCAACTGTGTTTTCAATTAAATGCTTCCTTTATCTGCAGAAGGTCAAGAGAAGTGGAAGTGGTGGGGTTTTTTTGTCTGCTAGAAAATTGCTAATGCAATGAATCACTTCACTTCAATTACATTTTTAAAAATGTTTTGATTTGACTTTCTTTGTATTGCCAACTGCGCTGCTCATTAGCTGCTTCAGGATACCTGACGTTGACACCATAAGGAGCTGCAAGGCTCTAGTTTAGTCCATTCCAAGTAACCACATTCACTGGGAATGGACCAAAGTTGAGCCATCCTAACCGCACCAAGACAGTAGAAGTCCCTGATGTGAATGGGGCTGAATTGGTCTGATCCAGTTGTGTCTCTCTATGGCTACCAGAAAAAAAGAGTGACCCATCATGACCCATCAGCACACCAAACACCGGGACAAATGTCTGTATGAGCAGCCTCTAACTCATAATTTGTATGGAAAAATGACTGCTGGGTGGCTACTTTGTTCCACCACTTTCCCCATCTTTATTTCTTAAATGGAAATCTATCAAGAGGGAGAGAGCAAAACAACCTTTGAGCCACCAGTCTGAAAGCACCCTTATATTCCTGGCCTGATTACCTTTCTAAACAGACCTGGGAATCAAGACAGGACTGGACTTCTAATTTTAAGGTAAAATATATTGACTTGGGGTAAAAAGAGAGGTAAGATGAATACACTAAGCCATTTTGGACCAACCAGACCCCACAGAGAATTTCCACTCTTGAGTCCTGATAAAGATAGAGTATCACAGGTGTCTTCGGAGATTTATTGTGTAGATGGTTGCCATGGATGCAACATGATGATGTGCAGCAAAGGAAACATACAGATATCCTTCTGTGATAGCAAGTCCTGCCCTCTCTAAGCCCATGGGGTGTGAACTCAAGCTTGATTCCATACCAATGACCCATTCTTCTCCTACATCTGAGAGGCTACCCACAACATAAGCACCCTAAAGGTTTCTATAGACTGGCCTGCCTCTGTTGACACTAGCAGGGAAGACAACTTGCTGCATGATGAATGGCACAAACACCTTCTCTGATCAGGTCAAGATGTTATCATCTTGAAAAGATAAGCTAATCTTAGAACAGTACATTCTAAGGGGCGGGTGTTCAATATCTTTCCATGCTCATGCCTCTCACTAAGCTAGTGATGACATGACATCCATTAAATAGTATTATATTTTATTACACACCTCATTCTGCTGCTATATGTCTGAAGAAGTGGACGTGTTCACGAAACGTTACATTAAAATATGAAAGTTAGTCTTTAAGGTGCCACATGTTTTGTGTTGTTTTGTTTTGTATTGTTTTTCTTTGTTTTTTGCCTGAAATAGTATACAAATGTATTTGATGTAGCAGATTTCCAGTCCAATAATCTGAGAACTGAAAAGCACGCATATTGAGAGATTTACAAGTCAGGGTGTGCCTGCTGCATTACTGCAACAAGATGGGCCTATGCTGCACTGGGGCATGGGGGACAGAACAGGTTATGAAAGGGCAACCAGTAACGTGTGGTGGCAGTAAGCCAGCCATGAAGTCCAATCCTGAGCTCCTCATTGGGGTGGGGGTGGGGGTGGACAGAAACATAATAAAAGTTCCAGCCAATTTAATGCATAGAGATTCCTCAAGCAGAATCCTCAGGAAACAAAAATGCTTTCAGTGGCCATATATTCCGAAACATGACATTTTAGTTCACTGTTAATCAGATTTCATCTGCGATGCCTGATAGTTTTTAATTTGTTATGTTTTGTTTTATTGGCTTACTTTGCTCCTTCGCCTTATGAACCGCCCAGAGTTCCTGTGGTAAAATCGGTGTGGTCAATAAGTGCAACAATAAAGTAAATAAATACAGTGGTACCCTGACTTACGACAACCCCGACAACCAAGAATCTCGACTTACGAGTGAGCTCCCAGTTTCCCCCACTTGCCATCTTATAAATAAGATGGGGGTTTCCCCCGAGTAATGGTGGTGTGTTGTGGGGGGGAGTGGTGGTCATTTAAAATGATTTTAAATGGATTAAAGTCATCTTAAATATTGTGCGCCACTTCTCCTGACCACCACCCCCCGCAACCCAGGGGAAAGAAGCACTATGTTTAAAATGACTTTTAGCCAACCTATCGAGCAGGGCTTGGGGAGCAGTGAAAAGTTTAAAAAGCCCAGGTCCTTTTAACCCCCCCCCAAACCCTGCGCACCAGCTGATCGATGCTGGGGTGGGGGAAAATTCCCCCTCCCACTTCTCCCCCCAACACACCTGGTGTGTGTGTGTGGGGGGGGGAAGCTGTGGGTTGTTTAAAGCGATTTCCCATAGGAATGCATTGAAATCCGGTCCTCTGGAATGGATTAATTGACTTTCAATGCATTCCAATGGGGAACCGCTCCCTGACTTATGAGTATGTGCTCGGAATGGATTAACCTCATAAGTCAGGGTTCCACTGTAAATAATGAATGGCCCATCTGTGCTTCAGAGCTTTGAAAAGTTACTTCTTAGACTCCAGTGCCCAGAATCCCCTTTCACCAGGGATACTAGGATACATAGGTTTCTGTTATGTCTAGTGGAGGCCCTCCAAAATGATGACCTTATGCAGATGCCAGACTATGCAAATGATATCTTTTATGATCTGAAGAATGCTGATTTATTAAATGTATATGACTAGAAGCCCTGCAGTCCACAAGCCAAATTACTCCTTATCAGACTTTAACTCTTCTCAGGGGGGGAAATTAACACAAACATTTTTTCATGGTTCACTTTATTCATCTGGATAACAATTTAATAATCATCTGGAAATACACTCAGTTCCTAACAGAACTTATTTACAGCTCTGGCTGAAGAGGTATTTTACAGAAGAACGATTCTCAACTGGATAATTTTGCACACCCCCCCCTTTTGTTTCCTTCTCCTTCTTTGTTAAAACTTTCAGTACACAACTCACTTTACCATAGCCACTTCCCACACCGATGGAAAAGAAAGAATCCCATCTTTGAAGTTACCTATCTCTCCAATGTAGGAAGCAAAAATGAAAATTGTAGTATGAATAAAGTGCACTCAGCTGCTGGAATCAAGAGACTTGGAAGCAATTGTAATTATGTATTTAATATCACTTTTAGCCCACCATTCTCCCTTTTAGAACTGGCCTGGATGCCTTCAAAAGGGGATTGGACAGATTCCTGGAGGAGAAGTCCATCACAGGTTCACAAACCACCATGGAGATGTGTAATCTCCAGGCTTAAAACCAGGGTACTTCAAGGGCCAGATGCAGGGGAGTGGTATCAGGAGACAGATATCTAGTCTCATGCACTCCCTAACGCATCTGGTGGAGCCACTGTGAGATACAGGAAGCTGGACTAGATGGGCCTTTGGCCTGATCCAGCATGGCTCTTCTGATGTTCTGATGTTCTTAAGGCAGTTTACAGCTTTTATTTTAAAAACAGATACTGTGCAACTTCATATGAACTGCCACATTAAAGCAACATTAAATAAATTATAATATTAAGTCAAATATGAAATATTAAAATAAATTAAAACCAGTTTACATCATTTAAAAACAATAGCAGTGTCCCCCCCCCAAAAAAAAATCCTGTCATAAAAAGTTCTTAACTAGAGTCTAAAGACTTATATAAATAAACTTTCTGTGGTCTACTGATAAAGACACCAGGGAGGTGACTAGACTAGCCTTTCTCAGAAGGGAATTCCATAGTTGGAGAGCATTATTCAGTTTATAATAACCAGAATCCTATTACTAATTCCTGCCAGCATTATTCCAGCAGTGTGCTTTTCAGTGGTGAACTGATGGAAGTTAAAGAGATTGGTGCTTCTTATTCTTCTCATGTAGCAGTTGTGTGGTTCAGCACCCAAGGGAAACAAATGCCAATTTCTTAGCTGGCAGCAATTTGCCACTGAAATTTATGCCATTGGACTTATATCAATGTACTACATAAGAGGATTCCGGATAGTAGAACCTCTCTAAAGAGACCTACAATTTACAACTAAGGTCTGGTTAGTCAAAGCTATGGTTTTTCCCAGTAGTGATGTATGGAAGTGAAAGCTGGACTATAAAGAAGGCTGATTGCTGCAGAATCAATGCTTTTGAGCTGTGGTGCCGGAGGAGAGTCTTGAGAGTCCCCTGGACTGCAAGATTAAACCTATCCATTCTGAAAGAAATCAACCCCGAATGTTCACTGGAAGGACAGATTTTGAAGCTGAGGCTCCAGTACTTTGGCCACCTCATGAGAAGAGAGGACTCCTTGGAAAAATCCCTGATGCTGGGAAAAATCGAAGGCAAAAGGAAAAGAGGACGGCAGAGAATGAGATGGTTGGACGGTGTCATTGATGCAACAGTATGGGTTTGACCAAACTCTGGGAGGCAGTGGAAGATAGGAAGGCCTGGCGAGTCCTGGTCCATGGGGTCATGAAGAGTCGGACATGACTGAATGACTGAACAACAACAAAGACTTCAGCAGTGAAGCAAGCTATGGTTGGATCAATCTGAAAAAGGTAACTTTTCTTGGTGCAATCTGTCTCTCACAGCATTGAAATAGATCTCTCCATTCACATGCAAATATTTATTTATCATGGGATAAAAAAACCACATAGCACCTCAGATCACTGCTGTTTTTACCAGGATCACTGTTCCTTCTCTTATAATTATATACTAACACCACCCTCTTCCCAGCCTCTTCACCACCTTTTTATCATCTGCTATCTGTTATCAGCCAACAGGGCTAGAAATTGTGTAGGCTGGGATGAATTAATTGGACTTTTGAATAAGGCCTTGGTAAGCTTTTGTGTTTCCATAAACACATGTACAGTGGAACTGCGGAACACATGTTCTTCCAGTCTCTCTCTTGCAAAGTGACATAGTGGCAAGCTGATATACTGGCAGTCATTTATGAAGAGGGAACCTTGAAAACAAATGTAGCCAGAGCAATAAAAGAATGGGAGAATGAGGGACAGGGTTGGGTGGGGAGGGGAGGGACAGAGTGTGTCATCAAAAACAACAACAACAGGAGGAAAACTTGTGTGTTGAAAGAAAACAGAGACAAAAGGCAGAGTACAGCAAAGAGGCCTAAATAAATGGGTCCTCTCAGGGAGAAAAGGGGGATACTGTATAAATAAATAAATAAATAAATAAATAAATAAATAAATAAATAAATAAATAAAAAAGGGAAAGGCGGTGCACTAGGACAAAACTTGCCTTGAGTGCAATATCCTCCCATTTTCTGAAAAGAAACAAAAGAAGAAGAAGAAGAAGAGGAAGAGGAAGAAGAGGAAGAAGATGAGACAGAGGAAGGGGAAAATGATCTTTTACTGGAAAAATACTGCAAAAGGTGGTATCGGAAAACAAAGTAAGCAACACCCTGGGTACCAATGAAAACTTTGGCTTGGTATTGGCTATCACACATGCTGGGCACCGAGCTAGATTCATGTAATCCAAAACTGATCCAATGTGACTGTCCCAACATGACAGGGAAACAATATGGAGGAGGGGGGCTCATAATGTGCCAGCTGTCTGAGTTAGAAGTCAGTCTCATTAGACACAGTAACTGTTTTCAAGACTGGAGAGTAAGTTAACATGTCCTTTGCTTTGTTTTTTTTTAAGAAGTGCAACCATATCCAGTCTGTTCTATCAAACATAACAAAGAGTCTTCGGAAGTTGAGCCATGGAAACTGGACCTCTTTTCTTCTTAGATTAAAATGTTTTGCTATTCATTCAAGTAGTTTCTTCAGTCTGAGGAAGACTGGTAAGAGACCTCCAATTTATCCTCCACATTGGTTTCACTTCACCATAGGCCTCAATAGGCGCCTTAGATGGATAGTGGCTGTGTGTGTGTGTGTGTGTGTGCGCGCGCATGCGCACACGCGCATGTGCGTGCATGCATGTGTGCGTGGGTGCATGTGCGCACGTGGGGGGATGTGCCTCTGCAGCTTCTCCCACACCCATTAAGCTTGGTTCATTAGTAGTCACCTTATTGGTGGATGTGTGAAGTAGTCTGATTTTTCTTGGGATAGATGAAAGGACAGCATGATAAATAGGGGACAGATTGTGCCTAAATCCTCCACTCCCGTTAAGAGAGATTTTCTATCTAAACATGACCCCTAGATTATCTGACTAAGATGTGTACATCTTTGTCATTGAATGAATGTTCTTTGTCCTTCGTATTTCAATAAAAATTCTAGCTACTAAAAAACTGAACAAAGAATAGAAAAAAACTAAGTAAAACTGGCTGTTCAAACAGCAGAACATACACGCAACCACAGCTGCTAATTCTGTGATGATTCATCTTTTATTCTCATTGTTTTCTGAAATCTAACTAAAGCTTTGTGTCTCCTTTTTTCCTATTTATCTCTGTAAAACAGAAGAAATAGCAGCTGATGAACCCCTCAAAATCTGACCATCCTCCACTGTTTATGTGAAAAAAGCAGCATGATAAATTTGTAAGGGATCTCATAATAAGCACTTTGAAAGTGACTAACTGTTAAGAGGAGAGAGAGAGAGAGAGAGAGAGAGAGAGAGTAAAAAATGCAATATATCATAGAAGTTACAAAATAACATCTTACAAGTTGCCAGCACCAACAGACAGAAAGTTTCATAACTCAGATGAGGGCTCCCCCTTGTGTTATGCAGCCAATTTTGAAACAAAAGTAACCAGGTAATGGCATCATTAAGGCCACGTTAATAGAAGGGAAAGAAATTTTCATGGGCTCCTTGATCACTGCAGATGGTGATTGCAGCAAAGAAATTAAAAGATACCTGCTTCTTGGGAGGAAAGTGAAGGCAAACCTAGGCAGCATCTTAAAGGTCAGGATAGTCAAAGCTATGGTTTTTCCAGTAGTGATGTACGGAAGTGACAGCTGGATTATAAAGAAGGCTAATAACCGCAGAATCAATGTTTTGAGCTGTGGTGCTGGAAGAGAGTCTTTACAGTCCCCTGGACTGCAAGGAGATCAGTCCTATCCATCCTGAAAGAAATCAATCCCGAATGTTCACTGGAAGGGCAGATTTTGAAGCTGAGGCTCCAATACTTTGGCCACCTCATGAGGAGAGAGGAGTCCTTGGAAAAGTCCCTGATGTTGGGAAAGATTTTAAGGCAAATGGAAAAGGGGGCGGCAGAGAATGAGATGGTTGGACGGTGTCATTGATGCAACCAATGTGGATTTGACCAAACTCCGGGAGGCAGTGGAAGATAGGAAGGCCTGGCGAGCTCTGGTCCATGGGGTCACGAAGAGTCGGACACGACTGAACGACTGAACAACAACACTACCACTGTTAACAGATAAGAAACAGCCCAAATGATTACATCTTTAACTGTTTTAGAAACATCAAGAAAATTCTAAAAACTATTTTTGATGTAGTCACTTTTGTATTATACAGCATATATCTGTTGTCATTTTTGTAGCATTAAATCATTGTTAGTGATAACAATACTATCATGGCATTGATAATCCAATAATCATATGTCATGTTATGAAAACATGGAACATCAGATGATGCCATTAGCAGGTTCCAATTCAATTAATTTATCATCTTTGCCTTGAAACCAGTAGTGGTTATTTTTTATTGCTTGTTTATTGCTTTTATTTTCAAATCCTTTAATACATGTTTTAAATTTCCTTTAATGGCATTTTAGCTGCCTTGAATGGTTTTTGTTAATGAAAAGGTGGTGGTGGTGAATGATCCTTTTTAAAGAGCAGGTCCCAATGTCAGCAAATGCTTCCAAGTTTTGTATGATAAGAAAAGGTTTTTTTTTTAAAAAAAGCTGAGGGAATACATGAGGCAGGTTACAAATGATATTTGTAGACAATGTAATCTCAGTTAAAAGCCTCTGTTTGAAATCCTGGCATTAGGGCTACCGCACTCAAAGGGATTCTGTACTTTTTTTTTGTTTCTAATCAGTATTTAAAACTAAGCCAGTTACTGTGAAAATGGCCAAGGCATTGGCTGAGCTCTTTGGCATTGTTGGGCTATCTTAGCCATGACGTCTGTGATAAGAAACTAGAAGGCAATCACAGAGGCCAAGCCCATCCCTTCCCAACCCCCACGTCAAGACTGGTCGGTGGACAGCTCCTTGCTCCACAATCAAAAGGCATTGCTCTGTTCGTGTGTGTGTGAGAGCGAGAGAGCGAGAGAGAGCGTGTTTTTGTGGTGGTAGGAAAAAAGAGATGGAAGAATTGATGAGAAAGTGAAGGAACTTTGGTTCCCTGTCTGGAAAGTTGCCCTGAGCATATCCCCAATCAACACCTTGAATAAAATAATATTTGGACTGTTCACGTGGCACACCTAGAGCGGGGAGTATCTGGAGCAAGGACATAACAAAACAGAATTTATCCGCAAAAAGAAAAGAAAAGAAAAAAGAAAAAGAAAGAAATGGTCTCCTCTTTTCTCTTTGAGGTGGAGGAGGTCGTGACAATGCGATTAATGAACTGCAGTTAAAAGAAAGTTTAAAAAGACGAGCTCATTCAACCTCATACTTGCCACTCTTTTATTTTCTTGTGTTTAATGTTTTTGTTCTACCTTTTACGTTCTCTAGGGTGCGGGGGCTTATTCATCTTTAGCTGCCCCATCTGCCTCCTGAATTATTTAACCTCTGTCCTGGCACAAGTTTGGCAAGGGAAAACAAATAAAGGAACCCCATACAGAGTCTCCTCTTTCCTCTTTAAAAATTCCCCTATCTTTTTTTTCTCTCGCACGTCAGCTAGAAAACAAAAGAAAATTCAGGCCTTTGTGACGCGTACTTTTCGTTTCCTTTTTACGCCAGCCGTTGGGGAGGGGGGGCTTAACGGCTCCTGCGAGTTCGAACGTGGAAGCCAGCCAATCAGAGAGGAGCAGGGAGGGGTGGCGCTAAGGTTTGAGTTGACGGTGGTGGCCGAGCCCAAGAGAGCGAGCGAGTCAGTCGCGAGCCAGTCAGTCGCGAGATGGCCGCCGCCGCCGCCGCCGCCACCGCCATGGAAGGGCGCCGGCGAGAGCTGGCCCAGCTGGCGGTGCAGCAGCACCTCCGAGCCGCCTACGGGATCAAGGTCAAGAACCGGGCGGCCAAAGGCAAAGCGGGGCGACCGGCCCCCGTCGGAGCCAGAAGGGTGAGCTCGGCTTGGGGTTTGGGGGTGGTGGTGGTGGGGGGAGGCCCGAGTGGTCGCTCTCGGGGGAAGGAAGGGGGGAACCGGGGCGGGGGGTGGGGTGGGGGGGGAGAAGCAGCCGTGGCTGGATGAGGGGGTTGGTGGGTCCCCTTTTTAACGTTTCCAACGCGGCCTCACGAACCGCAAGGCGGGGGCTCCTTCCGCGCCTTTGGGGCCCCTTCCCCCTCCTGGTGGGAAGCCAGACAGAGGGGGGGGGGTCTCGGAAGGCTGGGCTTTGGCCCCAGGGGGGGGGGGTTGCCCTGGTAATTCGTGGGGGCGAGAGAGAGGGAGAGAGAGAGAAAAAAGCCCCAACGACGACCGATCCTTCAGACTGGAAAGGCTTAGCCCTGCTACGGAGTGTGATCTGGAACCCACGATTTGGTGCAATGCGGGTGATTGCTTCAGCTACTCTTCCCCCCACCCCCACCCCCCAATCCCCCGTTTATTTCAGGGAGAATGGAAGAACCCTGACAAACTGTGCTAAGAAAATGCTCTTAGTCCCATCTGGAATGTGCGGGTTGAAAAAAATATATTATAGACCAGTGGTTCTCAACCTGTGGGGGTCCCCAGATGTTCCTGGATTGCAACTCCCAGAAATCCTGGCCAGCTCAGCTAGTGATGAAGACTTCTGGGAGTTGCAGTCCAGGAACATCTAGGGACCCCCACAGGTTGAGAACCACTGGTATAGAATATAGGGGTGTATGAAGTTCAGGTGTCTGGTTTAGGCGACTCGCGTACTGGCATGGGATCCAAAACAAATCAGTAAATAAATTCAATGCCATGTGGTTGATAACTAGTCCTGGACCTAGGGGTATTAGATGTCCCCTTGTAGCAAGTAAAACCATGCCAGACTGTTACATATCTGAGGCTGTTTCACTTGCTATTTTTTGTACTCTCTGAAAAAAAGACTATACCTTTCCCCCCAAGAAATGCCTTCATTAGACCAACTAAATATCCCAGACTACCTTCCAGGTCCTGCAGGACTCTTCACCGTGGCTTTAAAAAAAAAAACACCTTATGGTGTATTCTTATTTTCTGACAACATAGGCTCTGTTGACCAGTTGGCACAGATACACCAATGGTGAATGCAGGTGGGGGTTGGGGGTGGTCGTCTCCCTGCCTTTCTTGAAGCAAACTGAACCCCTTATTTTGTAAGCACAGCATGTCCAGAGAGCAACAATACAGGCAGCTATCCATTCTATAAGCTTCTAAGCTTATCCATTCTATAAGCTTCTAAGAACATGCATAAATTCTACTGTAATTGATAGCTGTTGTGAGTTTTTCTTCCTGACCTTTCACCAGACTCTGTGGCTGGCATCTTCAGAGGGCAAGAAGCTCAGGGAACAAGGAGTTCTCTCTGTGCTCTGTGGTGATGTCAGGAAGAAAAACAGCCAGAACACGGCCATACAGCCTGAAAAACTCACAACAATGATCTAATCCCGGCTGTGAAAGCCTTCAAAAATAAATTGTTGATTGGTTTAATTTGCCATTTTATTCTTACAGTGCATGGGTTAATTGGAATACAGTATCTGGTGTCAGGATTGTTCACAGGAACCTGTGAATGGCCTGTGTTTATAATGCAATTGTTAGTAGTTCTATTTATATCTAGTTTCTTACATCACCCTCTGTTTATAACCTACAACTAGACATACAGTATAAATATCTGGAACTCTGGACAACTTACTGCACATCTCATCAAATAAAAAGCTGAGGTTTTAATAAAACGGGTAGTTTCTAAGGTGCTGCAGGATTCTGGTCAGTTTATTATTATTATTTATTATTTTAGAGTATTTGTACCCAGCCTTTCTCCTTGGAAAAGGACCCAAGGCGGTTTACAGTAATGAGGGATAATATATAGTCCAGTACAATTAAGACATGTTCAGGTACTGAGAACAGGGAATTGAGGGAAATCTGCATTAATAGACATTACATTAAAGCTACAAGAGAACGTGTGCAGTTAAAAGGAGAGTAAAATTCCATGTAAAAGTTATGGGTGATGGAATCTAACATCAAAAACATAGTGTCAATGTAAACCCATAAGGTTATAAGTCGTTATAGCACAAAGTCTATGTGATCCTGTAGACCATAATTCAGGGAAAGCTTGTCTGAAGAGGAAGGTCTTTGCCTGTTTACGGAAAGACAACAGAGATGAGGCAGTCCTGGCCTCTAGTGGGAGGGAGTTCCAGAGTCTGGGTGCAGCAGCTGAGAAGGCCCTTTCATGGGTTCCCATGAGATGTACCTGTGAGGGTGGTGGGATTGAGAGAAGGGCCTCTCCTAATGATCTTAATATGTGAGTCGGTTCATACTGTGAGATTCAATCTTTGAGGTAGCTAGGACCCAGGCCATACAGTGCTTTGTAGGTCAAGGTGAGCACCTTGAATTGTGCTCGATAGTTAATTGGCAGCCAGTGGAGCTGTTTTAATAGGGGTGTAATGTGATCTCTGTACCATACCCCAGTCAGCAGTCTGGCTGCTGCATTTTGGACCCGTTGAAGTTTTCTGAGACTTTTCATCGGTAGTCCCACATAGAGTGCATTTCAGTAGTCTAGCTGGGACGTCACTAGGGCATGTGTCATAGCCAGAGCAGGTTTCTCAAGAAATTTACAATTTAATTATGCAACACCACCACCACCACCACCACCACCACCACCACCCATGAGCTAGGTACTCACTTCATAGACCTTGGAAGAAAGGAAGGTTGAGTTAACATAAAGTTAGCTAGAGTTGCCATTACTTGCTGATTGAATATAATTATTAATTAGAAATTGATTAAAGAGCTTGAGTATTCCTGATTAGGGGAATGCAAAGTAAGTATTGTAATGCTAATATATACAAAGTACATGTTGGCTTTTTAAAAGTAAATTTATACTTGTAAAAGTCAATCCAACAATTTGTTTCTGTGTAATATAATCATCAGTAGCTTTATTTAGAAATAACAAACTACCGGATGAATTATTGACATGAAATTATATTGTGGCTATGTTTGCCATTCTTCCAACATCAGGGGAAGAAATATGAACTATTCTTTGTTGAGGGTGGCAAGCAGGAGTTTCTCAGTTTACCTGAATATATAAAGGTGCCTTCATACCACATTTTGCATAATTAGGATTCAACATTGACAACCTTAGTTTTTATAGCTACAATGGCCCATATTTGAATTAAACTGTGATACAGTATTTACAAACCGCAAGTGGAAACTTTGCATTTATTCTCATGAATAAAGAAAGGGAAATATAATAGTACCTAATGATTCACCTTAGTATTTTTGTGACATGCTGTCATAATATTAAGCATGTTATACCAAGCACTGCTGTGAAAAACATAACATACCAGCCTCTGGTGAATGGAATTGATTATAGTGATTTAAGCTTACATACATACATCTGTGCCAACTGACTTTTCAGTTCCCTCTCTCCTCTCTTATACTTTACTGCTTTGTTTAAATTTGTGGTCAAATTTAAATATTGTAGTACTAATAAGTGAAAGGGTTTAAGGAGAAAAATGGAAATCACTCTAGCTGACTTATAAGCAATTACTCTGCTTTTTTTGTGGTAAGATGACAAGAAGATATGCACTGTTGTCCAATGCTTTGTTCTTTTAGGGCAAAGTACAGTGTCATTTCAAAGGGCAATGATAAACAAGCATTCTGTCAATTATTCAGTGGATAGGAAATTGTGTTTAAACAAGAGCACTAGTCTGTAGTTTTTTTCCCCTGTAGGACCAGGAGCAGTGATGCAAGCTGCTGATTATAGAACATGCATTGCAAATTTGTATTTAAACTATTAAAAATTTTCATCATGTCTTAGAAATAGGGTACAGCAATAAATTATCAATAAATAGGCAGACATGAATTCCTGTAATGAATGCTGTCATCTTGACTAATTTATATGAGCTCTTTGTTAAACCTTGATTGTACTCTATAAACTCCTAGTTTTGGAATAGTTATGTTGTAGGACCCTACAGTCCAAACAACTCAAAAGGTAGAGTTTCATTTTGATAGTACTATAGTTAATAGTGGCTGTGTGCATATGATTTAAAAAGCATTAAGTGAGTTTGAAAGTGTTTAATTTATACAAATGATAGCTTTAGTTTCCTTGAATTTTATTTTGTGTTTCATTATCCATACACAATATATTTTTATGCACTCTTGTTTGAATATTGCTTAAACATTATTTCTTTTTCCTAGGGCAAAATCTTTGGAATTGCTTTTCACGAATTACCTCATCAAGTTGTATCTGAATATGGAAATATACCTTGGTACGTAAAGCTTGTGGCTTAATAAATGTTACAAATAATTATGGTATATGCCAACTTTTATAGATCATGGAATGTTCATTGAGTGTTCTACTAGTTGCATAGCCAGAGGCTGGGAGTTCTCACTGTACACCCGGGAGAAGAGGTAGCATTGGGCAACCTGCTGAGTCCCAGCAGAAGGAAGTGGTAAACTGCCTCTGACTATCCTTATAAACAAAATACCTGGATAGACTCACCGTATGGCAGAATTGACTTAGCAACATGTAATTATTCTTGTAATTTCACTTTGGGAGTAATTCATAGTAAATGTGGGAGAGAACAACGTCTCATATGCACAGATATGTACCATGGTTAAGGTGTGGAAATATTGTTTCCTGTTGTTGGAAACAATTTGTTGTGATTGTGTGAAGGATCTGGGACTTTTTAGAAAGCAGTGGTGGAAATTACATTAAAGTGCACACTAGTTTTGCAATAATGAGATACTCAGGAGAAGGTGCAGGAGATAGCTGAGTGGGGGGGGGAGAGATTTTTCCCAAGGTAGCAGAAAGAAAAAGCAGGAAAAACTGCACACTGTGGTCCCTTGTGCTGTTGAAAGCATACTTGGATGTCCAGATGTTGAGGGTGAATGTTTCTAAGCTTACCTTTCACAATGTGGCCAACACAATAGTTCATGGAGAGTGTTATTTCATAATATTGATCAGTCTGGCCAACATTTTCTTCCTTAGCTAAACAAATAATGTAATATTTGGGAAAAATGGCTTCAATTTAAGAAAACACGGTAAACATGAGTTGCATCCTGAATCACATAATTTAGTATGTAGCAGATGATGGCTAAAATCCTGATGTTGTGGAGTCAGTGGGGATTTTTAAAATCAAATCCTTCAAGTTCTATTGATTCAAATTGGTCTTCTGTAGTCCCAATTTGCTATCTACTGTAAGTTGCAGCTACAGTCCACAATTTGAATCATTGGACGCTACAGAGGTGTTAAACTCACGAAATCCTCACTGATTGCACAGGCTTACTACAGTTTGATTTACTGTGCTATAAGAACAGGATTTGAACCATTCTCTATTCTGATGTCTTAAGACAAGTTGCCTCAAAAAGTCATGCTGATCGTGTTACAGCATAACTAGGCAAAGATTTGGCCCAGAATGTACAGTACAAGAAATGTTCTAAGTACTTTCTGTATTTCTTTTAGTTTTATAGTGGAGGCTTGTGAATACTTGGGACAACATGTGCATACAGAAGGACTTTTCAGAAAGTCTGGATCATTTGTTCGCTTGAAAACTTTAAAGGTATAGTAGTTCTGAAGAAGTACAGTGATGCCTAGAATTACGAATGCCGTGAACAATGTAAAACTTGAATTACAAAAGGAATTCCGCCAGTATAGGGTAATTTTAAATTAAAAAAAAGGCAGTTATTTTTGAACTACAAAAAAATTCAAGTAATCCTTGTTCAAGTATTCGTAGGGGAAGACTTTCCCGACCCAGCAAAGCAGGGAAACAGCTTCCCCTGCTTTACTGGGTTGCCGAGAAACCCCCTCAATGAGCTGTCAACATCAGCTGTGTGGCGGTGGTGAGCTACGGCACTTTATTCTTGCCTCTGAATGCCTTGGCACAGAGACTTGGGTGAATGAGGGGGTGGCTTGAATCCTGGCTTGCAATATCACAGGAGCCAGCTGCACAGAGCCGGGCAAAGGAGGGGGTGGCAGCACATTGTGGGCTCATTCGTAACCCATTTACTATCCAGGCATGCCGCTGTGGGCTTTGTAAAAGTAGCGTGCCTGGAGAGTAAATGGGCTACTAACGAGCACACAACCTGCTGCCACCACTGCCCCTTCACCCAGGTCTCTGCCTCAAAATTCCTTAAGGGCAGCCAATTTGGCAGGAAGCAAAAGCGGATGGCTGGTTACGAAGCCTTTCTTGCACTTTAAGGCTTCACAACCAGCCACCTGCTTTTGCTCCCCACAAAACCTTAAGGGCAGCCAGTTTGATAGGGTGCAAAGTTGGGTGGATGGTTATGAAGCCTTTCTTGCGCTTGACCCACGTTTATAGCCTCCCCCTTGAATGGTGCACTGTGCCGGTCTTTTACAACCAGACCCTTCCTGCTTTGACCTTCAAAGCAACGAGCCAGTCTAGGAAACACAGCAGGGACAAGCCATTGGTTAGCCAGGGCTTCGGCCGAATCGTCAGCCAGACCGCCAGAAAGCTCCCCGAAGGCTTCCCCCCCCCCCCCCGCTGTGTTTCCTTCGGCTTTGGAGCACCCTCCACCATTTCATTCAGCTCCTTTTTAGGTGCTCCAAAGCCAAAGGAAACACAGCAGGGGGAGGCTTGTCCCTGCTGAGTTTCCTAGATTGGCTTGTCCCTTTGATGGTCAAAGCAGGCAGAGTTTGTGAGCACGGGTTAAGCCTCCCCCTTGAATGGTGCACTGCATGGATCTTTTACAACCGCCATCAACACATCAACATGGGAGCCAGGGAGGGGGGGAGGGGAGGAAGGGAATTAAAAAAAAAACGCACTAAAATATAATAAATACAATTAACTCAGCAACCAGACAAAAAGCATCAAACTATACAAAAAGCAGCAAACTATACAAAAATAGTACAATGACTAACTACATAGATAGCTGCTGCCAGCGGAAGGAGTTACACACCTGGGAGAAGAGCCCAGGTGATCCAAGGCTGAGCTAATTAGTGCCAAGGACACTATAGATCTATTAGCTACAAGCCTGGCAGGAGCTAAACACAGTACATCCATCAGCTACAAGCCTAACAAAACCAAATCTCCAGTGCCAGAAGAAAAAGAAAAAAAAGACAAAAAACAAAATCATTACACAGAGTAAAACAGAGCAGAGCAAAATAAAAGAACAAAATCATAAAACAAAGTGAAACAAAACAGAGCAAAATTAAACAGAGCAATGTAAAGTAAACTAAATAAAATTCGTATTCGTAGGGGAAGACTTTCCCGACCCAGCAAAGCAGGGAAACAGCTTCCCCTGCTTTACTGGGTTGCCGAGAAACCCCCTCAATGAGCTGTCAACATCAGCTGTGTGGCGGTGGTGAGCTACGGCACTTTATTCTTGCCTCTGAATGCCTTGGCACAGAGACTTGGGTGAATGAGGGGGTGGCTTGAATCCTGGCTTGCAATATCACAGGAGCCAGCTGCACAGAGCCGGGCAAAGGAGGGGGTGGCAGCACATTGTGGGCTCATTCGTAACCCATTTACTATCCAGGCATGCCGCTGTGGGCTTTGTAAAAGTAGCGTGCCTGGAGAGTAAATGGGCTACTAACGAGCACACAACCTGTGACCACTGCCCCTTCACCCAGGTCTCGCCTCAAAATTCCCCCCAAAAGCGGAGCTTTAAGGAGCACCCAAAAAAGAGCAGATTGAAATGGTGGAGGGTGCTCCAAAGCCGAAGGAAACACGGGGGGGGGGTTATCCCCCTTGGTGGTTGAAGCACGTAGGGTCTGCTTTTTATTTATTTATTTAGTACACTTGTATTCCGCCCATCTTCCGGATCGGAACTCTGGGCGGCTAACAAGACCCATGCAGCACGCAAATCAAGGGGGAGGCTGCCCTTAAGATTTGGCAGAGACCAAAAGCAGGTGGCTGGTTATGAAGCCTTTCTTGTACTTTAGGGCTTCGCAACCAGCCACCCGCTTTTGCTCTCCACCAAACTGATTGTCCTTAAGGTTTGGCGTGGAGCAAAAGCATGTGGCTGATTGCGAAGCCTTAAAATGGAGAAAAGGCTTCATAACCAGCCACCTGCTTTTGCTTCCCATCAAACCTTAAGGGCAGCCAGTTGAGAGTGGGAGAGCTGGTTTTTTTTTGTGCTGTGGCACAAAATTGAGACACCTGCTCTGCTGTCCTGTTCCAAGCCAGGCACCACCTGCCTGATGCTTGCCTGGCTGAGATCATCTTGTCCAGCTGTCAAAATCAGCTGTATGGCAGTGGGGAGGGGGGCAATGCTTCACTCCTGCTCTCTGGTCTGCCTTCATCCAAATGGCTGCAGTGACACCGGGCGGCAGGAATAAAGCTGCGCTCACCACCGCCACACAGGTGATGTTGACAGCTCGTTAAAGGGCTTTCCCACCAACCCAGCAAAGGGGGGGGAGCGCTTCCCTGCTTTGCTCTATCGGGGCAGGCTTCCCATAGAATGCATTGTAAGCCTATTATAATCCGTTTCTTTGTAATTGATTAATCAATTTTTAATGCTTTCCTATGAGAAACCATGTTTTGAACTACGAAAATTTTGAATTACGAAATATCAGTTGGAATGGATTAATTTCATAATTCAAGGCATCACTGTATAGTATTTCTATTTTTCCCTATGTCTACTTTTTAAAAAGCATTTTGATGCAATGTCATCTATATACTGATAAAAATAAAGACCCTGGCATTAATCAATGTACTGAAGCAAACTGTTCATATAGTCTGCCAAAACACCCTTTGAGTATCCTAGCTGATTTCAAGGTCCACCATTTGTTGTTTCATCCATATCCTCCCCCCGCTTTCCTTTCCTAGAGCAAACTGGATCAAGGTGAAACCTGCCTGTCTGGTACACCACCATGTGATGTTGCAGGGCTTCTGAAACAGTTTTTCAGAGAATTGCCAGAACCCATCCTTCCAAGTGAGCTGCAGGCCTCTCTTATAAAAGCCCAACAGATTGGCGGTGATGAGAAAACTTCTGCTACACTGCTTCTCTCCTGCCTTCTAAATGGCAAGACCATTGACACTTTCAGATATTTTTTCAAGTTCCTCAAAAACGTGTCTCTAAGGTAAGCTGAAGGCATGGATATGATAGTTATGATCTATTTGGAAAATACCTACAGTGGTTGTCAGAATCATGGATGGACATGGGTGTTCTGCAGAACTTGGAGCGGGAGAATTTCTTGTGCCCCGCATAGATTTTATGTTAGATGTAGCATGTTTGTTTGGGTTTGCTTTTAGAAAATACATATTAATACTTTTCAAAAAGTATTAATAGGTTGTACAAATATCTCAGTTATCATGCAATAAGTGAAAAGAAGCTGAAAAAATTTGACTAGAAAAAGGGCACTAAATCTGTAATTATTAAACTCAATAATTCACTCAAAAACCATTTTGTTATACTAATTGTATTTATTTTTAAGGCATGGTGTATTGATTCTGTATCATTATCTTATCTTGTTCAACATATGAACAAAATCATTGCAACACTGAAAAGCCATTGATACATTTATTTTCACATGCTCAAAGATTTTGGTGTCATTATATGCTATATATGGGAAGTCTCAAATCCCAATGGGGTGTAGTAGTAGACAGAGTGATAGACTAGGACTTGGGAGACGTTGATTCATACTTGCTTGGCCATAGAACTGAGAGTGGGGAAGTAAAAAAGAAAAAGTACTTAAATATCTTACTTAACTTGAAAGCCTTGTCAGGGTAACTACAAGTCAGTTCCTACTTGATGGCTCATAACACACAAGGAACAGTTCCCAATGTTAATGACCATAACATTCGTGAAAAATTCCAGACAACCAGCTTATAGATATCCTATTATTTGTATTTGTATTGTGCAGGGGGTTGGACTCAGTGGCTTTGTAGGCCCCTTCCAACTTCATGATTCAATGTATTGATATCTATTCATCATATAAATGATATTACAGTGGTTCTTTGGGTTATGATGCTGATCTGTTCCCTGCAACGCTTCATAATCTGGAAATTACATAAATCGAGATCCAAATGGGGCACAATGCATCCTGGGAAATGAAGTCTTTCAGGGGGGAATGCGTAAACCATTTTTAAACTTAAAAATGCATAAACAGACACGTTGTTTCCGAAGGACTTCATTACATAACCCGGAAATTACATAACCTGGGTCGTTTGTAACCCAGGGTAACACTGTATGTGACAATGCATTTCTGCAAACAATGTGAGAAAAATTAGCAGAAGCAGATTTTTAAACACTCTCACTGCCATTGTGTTATAGGTGCAAGATGTTCTTGCTCAACATATATATGTTTTTTTCTTCTTACATTTTATTTTATTTAATAGGATTTTCATCTTGGTACAAGATACGTAGGTTGTCATAAGTGTAAATATACCAAAAATAAAATATAAACAGCCTTCCCACCTCTGCCTCCAGCTATTCATATTCCAGTGTTTCTCATATATAGAATTGCCTACTTATTTTCCAAGCAAACTCTTCTTCCAGTTTTATGCATTGAACTAGAGAGGGCCACAGAGTCAAAAAACAGTGTTTCTTTAGTTTTGTTTCATTTGTAATGAATTTTTAAAGTAGTTTTGTTACAAAACAAAATGAAACAAAACACGATAGTCCCCTGGTCCTAAAGGACAAAAACACCAGGGGAGCTTCCTCAAGCTCTTCCCTGTAATCCCCCCAAAACTGGAAAAGTTTGGGGGTCAGGAGGCTGAGATATTAAGCTCCAAAAGGGGGTGCCCCTATGAAAAAATCTTTCTAATTGAATTCAGAACTTTGGAAGCCAAGCTGAGGGTTAGCGCTTAGCATTGCCGCAGCTTGGCTTCCGATTCCAATTTGAAAGATTTTTTCCTAGGGGCACCCCCTTTGGAGGTCCATAATTCAGCCCCCTGAACCCCAAACCTCTTCAAATTTCGGGGGCTCACCTCAAATTGCTTGAGGAAGCTCCCCTGCCATTTCAACTAGGATGAATCATTTCGTACTAGAGAGGAAAATTTCATTATGAAACAAAACAAAACGTCCTACCATTTTGTTGCGTAACGGAGTAATTCATTACTTAGCGAAATGATGAAACTGTTTTGTTTTTCCTTTTGTGCCCATCTCTCTGTTGAACCTTATATAGGTTGTGTTGAACTTCTAACAATAAAGCAGAACCCCAAATTATAATCCCTGTTTTGTGAAGCACCTTGAGGACCTCTTGACACATTTCATATATATGGGTAGACCTCCACTGAAGACAACTTTCAAAAACTTTCTAATCTACTGTGTCTGATAAACCAGTGTTTCCACAGTTGCCTGGGGTGTTGTGGCATCTAATTCCAGCCACTTCCTCTGCTTTGGAAAGGAGCTGCTCTTTTCTTCTTTGTTCACACCTAAGTAAAATAGACTATTGTGCTAAAATGGCCACAAAAAGATGAGACACCTGTGGCATTGGTTACATTGTGAACAGAAGCTATTCAAGTGTAGTGGTAATCAGCATTTTGACCAATGGACATTGTAGCTGGCTTAATCAAAAAGTTAAATTTGCACACGCAAATGAAAATTCTGACAGCATTCTGTTTGTGGATTCTCTCTCCTCACAGATCATCTGAGAACAAAATGGACAGTAGTAATCTGGCAGTAATTTTTGCTCCAAACCTCTTCCAGTCAAGTGAGACTGACAAAATATCGGCTCATACAGAGAGGAAACTTCGTTTACAGGCAGCAGTTCTGCAGACCTTTATTGACCGTGCAGAAGATATAGGTACGGTTGTGCTTGGTGAAGTATCATTGAAAGTCTTAAGAATTAGTATTCTTATGTAGCCGTGCTCAGGTGAATAATGTTCATAACTATTCTTTAATTCAGGGATTTTACCAAAGTTTATCCTGGAAAGAATACCTGCTATGCTTGGTATTGACGATCCTGCCTCTACACTTTCATTGCAAAATTGTGGAGAAGGTGCAGTTGAAACACCGGGTGAACAGACAAGGAAGAGGAGTCAAAGCATAGGAGGTGGGTCTGTATTGTGTCCTATATCTGTTCCTTCATTATCAAACTGCTTATGTTTTTGATTTAAAACCATGGCTCATAGTGACTTTCTGTGGGGGGGAAATAGCTATACCATATTTTATAAATTTATTAACTGAAAACAAAAGAAGTGTGTTTATCATAGATAGTAATCATAGGAATATTTGATTTTTTAAATAAGTTATGTTTTCCATATGTTTGACTCCGGGTGACATGTTTTCTGTTCATTGATTTAGAGATACACCAGTTCATTCTCTCTCTGATCTACCTGAGCAAGGATAGTGCATCCAGTGAGATGGGCTCTATCTTTTTTTAAGAGAATGCAGTAGCCCTGTTCAGACATTTTAAACAAGATTAAAGTAAGTGTGTGAGGAACGTGAGAGAATGAGCGTGCTAGTTCTACTCTCCTGTCATGTATGGAGAGCAGCTTATTGAAGGTGGCCCCATGAATTTTAGAGTCTGGTATTTTGAAGATTGAACTGGTTATTCCTTCTAAATGAGAACAAACTTATGAAGAATACCAGTAGCTCTAGATTGAGGGCTTCTTTAGACATTAGAGGAAACCCTGCCTTGACAGGAGTGAGCAGGGTGCTGGTAATTGCTCCTACTTCCTTCCTCCCTGCCAATGTGAGCAGCTGTAATCACAGACCATCTATGGATTTTGTTGGTGTGCCTGATTTGGAGATTTTGGTTAGTAAGTTCCCCAACATGCCAGAATCTAAAGCTGGGACCAAACCGTGGCATACAGTGCTGTTTTATTTGTTAAGGTAAGCCAGAACCATTGGTCTGGGTATTATGCCATGTAAGTGGCAGGTCTGTGGTTTGCTTAGCCAAATGATGGGGAGCTCTGTCAACATGACCTGACCTTCCCAGGTCAGCTGACCCCTCTCTTAGACAGGAAGGGGACATCTTGGTGCTTTGCCTTGCCTGCCAAGCAGATGTGTGCTAACCAAGATTTATCACGATAGCTTACAGTTCTCCAATCTGGCCTGGATGCTTAAAGAACTAGCTAAAGGTTCTAATGGCAAGTGTCACTGTGCCATTTCCCTTATACAGATGTAGAATAAAAGAGGATGCAGGGTTCTGGAACGATGTGCTTATGCAACACTTGCACATAGAATTACCGGAACACCATCAGAAAGTTCTTTAGCTGAAGCAGTACTTTTAAAAACATCCACCCAGGTCACTGTTGTAATGAAGAAAAACAACATTCAACAAAGGTAGTTTTAGAGATGCAGAAAGGAGTTACACACAGATTCTGTACTTCATCCTTATTGGAAAAACTGTTCAAAGTGGAACAAGTTTAAGTTCCTATTGAAATGATATTGCCTTCAATTTCAGATATTGTTAGTGGAGCTCTGAATAAACTTAAATCTAACAGAACTCCTTCCACTACACCTCAGAGAGACAGACATGGTAGGTATAGTGCATTTGCATGAAGCGCTTGATACCATGTCCTAAAGATGTGGAAATAGCTACTACCAAAGCAAACCTTTGGTGCTGTCTTGTTCGGCTACTTACTGGATTGACAATAAAGGACTAAGCTCTAAAAGCTAGAAGCTGGGCTGCCATTGGTTGCTGCAAAAGCTTGGGCGCTGTTTATGTCGCACTCTCTCGGCCATATTAACTACTAAATAAGCTATCGTAACTTGATTATGTGCTGCTTTCAAAATATTGCTGGGTTTTTTTTCCCCTTGAAGAAAATTTTCAGTGAGTCTTCTTTTGTAATTGCAAACGAGGCTCTCTCTTCTTGGTATTTTAGTTATCCATGTGATAAGCAGTAGGGAAGGAAACAGGAAAATGATTGTTGGTGCTTACTTGACTGTTCAAGTGTTAACACTGTCTGTGTCTGTTTACGTAGAAGTGAGCACATTCAAGTCACCTGCTTACTAGCAAGTGTGCTCAGAGTTACAGTGTAGCAGTTCAATGCTGTACATGTTTACTTGGGTCACATTGAATACGGTGAGGCTTTTATTTCTTATTTGATTCTAAGCCTTATTCTAGTTGTATTACGGAGACTGCAGTTTTATAATGTATTACATCCGGTCAGAAATGCCTTGCGAATACAGATTTTAAGTCTAAAACCAACATGCTACTAGCAAAAGAAAACTCTGTAGTAGTAGAGTTCAGTGCAATTTTCTGTTTGTGCTACCACATTGCTAGCTACTGGAAAATTTGTCAGCTGCTTGCATGCCCTAATTGCTCATATGTGCTAAAAAAAAAAGGAAAAAAAACACACTGGGCAGAATTCTCAATATTACACCTGAAGTAGCTTTAAAAGGGGCCATGGCTTTTTGAGCTACTGTACCGGTGGCAGTGTTATCTCTGAACATTTTCTGTGGTTTGCACAACAATGGGAATGGAATCATGCAAGCAGTTGCACAGTTCAGTTGCATAATTCCATTTTCAGGCGTAACGTGATGTAGCATCTGCACAGACAGAATTATGACCACTACTTTAAGACGGCACTGATAAAAACTGCATTGAATTCCCTTTTGCACATACAGTAACTCCCTGCCTATCACGGGGGTTAGGGACCCAACCTGGCCTGCGATACTTGAAAATCCACGATATGCAGATGCAGGTCGGGTTGGGCCTGGGGCGCCTAGCTGGGGACTCTTGTAGTTACTCCCAGCCTGGCGCTGCCCTGAGTGGGCCTGCGAGGGCCTTTTCAGGTCATTTGGAGGCCCCCAAAGGGCCTCCCTGCAAACCGGAAGTTATTTCTGAGACCCTCTCCCCTTACCCCAGGCCTTTCCCCCCTTACCCCAGGGGGTCTTTTTTCATATACTGCGGTCCCACGATATAGTGGGACCGCAGTATATGAACCGCAAATGGGCGGGGGACTACTGTAATTTGGAAGTCATTTTCTACCAATGCTGCAGCTAATGGAGTGACTTAAGTAATCTCCCCCAAAAGTCATAACTCCAGTACTTTACACCTTATTTTGAAAAAGTTGTTGCAGATTGTGCCAGTTGTGTTTGAAATTTTTCTTTTGTTCTTTGCAAGCTGATCAGATGCTAACACAGCAGAATCATTGTAGCCTGAGATACCCAATACTTGGCTCTAGAAAAAGTCCTCTGGTTTATGACCAAGAAGGTATCTCTACTATAAAAATAAGTAGTTTTACCATGACATTCTGCCTATTGTATGTAGTAGTTCTTTGTTAGCCAAAAATAAAAGGCAGCTGGATTGCATGGGCAATGTCATTCTTTTCACTAAATGATACCTCCTTTAACATATTTTGTCTTTGGATAAGTTCGCAAATCAAGGTATTTGAGTGTTAGCCTTGCAGTAACTCCTGCAGCAGATATGAAGCTCAGTTGTTCAAAGTATACAAGTTATATTTTGTGAATTTGTCTGCCATTTTGAAGATGTTATTGCAGTTATCTATTTCTTCACAGTCTTTTCGTCAGTGACTCCAGTGAATGTTACACCAAATTTTAAGCGTAAATATGATGCTGATTCCTATCAAGGCTTCTCTAGCAGCAAGAAAAGGAGATCTATCAGGCATAACATGGGTCTTGAATTGCTACCAAGTAGCCTTTTTAATGTTATCTCGACACCTGGATCAGGTAGAGTGAATATTGTTTGTAATGTTTCCAACTTAATTAGTCTACTTTTTCTGTTCCCTTTTCACCATGTTTCTAAAGTTGCGGTGCAGCAGCTGTAATTGCAGAATAATGTCTATATTTATAACCCTCTATCTTACAGTTCAGTCTGAGGCAAGCCCTAGTCTTTCCTTTGAGCATTCACTATCTACCTCAGTCACTAGTGAAAAACATCTGCCTAGGATAGGAAGCCGAAGAAGCCAAAGGATCGCCAGCAAAAAAGTACAAAGGTATGCTTACAAAAACGTTGGCATTATTGGAACAGAAGGGTAATGTTACCTGGGCCCCGCCCTTTCGTGGTGCATATACTGCGGTCCCGCTATATCGTGGGACTGCAGTACAGTGGTACCCCGAAAGGGCTTGGGGGGGGAGGTTTTAAAAGCCCGGGCTTTTAAAACCTCCCCCCAATCCCCAGGCTCCAGCTGATTTGCGCTGGGGTGGGGAAACAAAAAGTTTTTCTCCCCCAACCCAGCACCAATCGGCTGCAGCCTGGGGCTTGCCTCCATGGAGGCATCATGTGCCGCTCCCCTGCTTGGCTCCATTGCTTAAGGTCATTTTAAACATTGCGTGCCGCTTCTCCCACCCACCCCCACCCGGGGGAGTGGGGACTGATGTTTAAAATGACTTTAAGCAATGGAGCCAAGTTGGCTCCATTGCTTAAAGACATTTTGAACATTGCCCCCCCCCCCCCGAGACTCGACCCGACCTGCATCGGGATATTGTGGATTTTCAATGATTGCAGGTCGGGTCCCTAACCCCCCTGATAGATGGGGGGTTACTGTATAATATTCAGAATGGTTGGATTCCTTGCGTAAACTACATTTTTATGTTTTTAGTTAAAAAAAACAGGGCTGATCTTTTGGTTCCCCTATTAGGACTGTTTTTCATTGATTCTATGTTTGATACATTTGTAAACATTCATGTAGTATGAAAAAACATGAATAAATATCCTATGCATCCTTAGAAAGCTGACTCTTCTTCTGTTTAAGGTAGCGGCTTGTAACATTTGAAGTATCCAAGTTGCACAACAATGTTTCATCACTATGTCTGCTTTCAGGGTTGACTCTGGGAAAATGGGTTGTTTTTCTCCTAAAATTAGCCGGAAAGAAATGATGCGTAGGTCACTGCGTTTAAAATTTCTTCTGGGAAGAAGCAGCAGAGAGGTATGATATATTTCTCTTTCACCCATATTTCGCTCCATTGTGAAGTAGTTATTTTGAGTCCTGCCAAGTTTCCCGTTTCTCGCTTTTAATATTCTATGATGGCAACAGAATAAACTCTGTGCCGAAAATGTCTGACGTTGGTGGAATGGCATGGGGAAAGGAATGAACAGCCTGGCTCTCCTGTCTTCTATTAATCCTGTTTCATTTGTAATCCTTTCGCTGTAAAACTCTTTTACTGGCTGTTCTTTAGGAACTGTTAACAGGGAATTGAACAGGTTATATATAATGCAGGGCACGTGGAGTACATCCCAAAGCCTAACATTCTACATTAACTACATGAAGATCTCTGCTACTGACCTGTCTTTCTCGTTTCATCCTCTCTTGAGACTTCTTGCTTGTTAGTTCCCAGTAGTTGACTCTTCCCTGGACTTCCTGTCCTACACCCCCTTGGCCAAGGCGCGCCCTCAAAGACTTGTGAATTGGGCTGCTGTTACCGCTACTGGCATGAATTCCCAAGCCGTTTCCAGTTCCCCCTAGTGCAAATGTATTTTTTGTTAAACTTCAAACATAGAAAAGCATTTATGGTGTCAACACCAAAGGATTAATTGCTCTTTCTTTTGTTTATTCTAAAAAGAATCCTGTAGTGGAGAATCCAGTTAGCAAAAGATCTGAGCACATTGGTCGTCGTCTTGCAAGCCAGCAAGACACAGAGAGTGGAGCGGAGACTGTAAAGACAGTTGTGTTATTGAGCCCATGTGTTGGTGAATCGATGATAAAGAAAGGTAAATATGAATTATTAGTGATCACAGGTCACAGACTGATTTCTGCATTAAGTTCATGACATAGTCCAGAATCTGGCAGAAACCACAAATGTGATGATAATCATTCAGGTAATTTTCCTTCTATCTGCCCAGCAGATAGGCCTTGTTTAGGAATTAGAACAGCCTGCCAAAGGGTGTGAACCCTTGCAGTATTCCGTTGTGTATTCAGTTTTCTTTAATAGCAGGTGGGAACCTTCAGGCGTCCAAACGTTTTTGATCACAACTCCCACAGTCCTTTTTCATTGACATTATAGGCTAGGAATTCTGGGAGTTGCAGTCCAAAACATCAGGAGGGCCAAAGGTTCCCCACCACTTTCCTACAGGATAACACACTCATAATCGTGAAGATAAGATGTAGATTCACTATTGGATTAAGATGTTCAGCCCCTTTAGAGGAGAAATGTGTTAAAAGTTGGCTAAAGTTTAATTTTAGATAGTAGAGCCCAATTTTATCTTAATGTACCTGGTCTGGCCTTTCAGGTTGTTGTTTTTGCTTATGTTCATAAGAAAGCAAAAACAAGAGAATCTGCAGTGTATATGTGGAAAAATAATGTCTTGCTCAATACTTTTTTCCATAATTACTGTTTTATTTTACTCTGCTTGTATTATTATTCCTTCTAAGCAGTCCTTGGGGTATGGTTGAAAATCGGGATACAAATATTTATAATGGGCAAGAAAAGCATTATCATGAGGTCCTTGGAAGTTAACTACTGTGCCTCTGTTTGACTGGCATATTTTTTTTACTTTTCATGCCACTAGTTGGCTGTCTTCATCACTCCACTGATCAGCTGTTCTAATGGAGCCCTCTGGTTTCTGACCCTATAACATGCAGTCACCATTAGCACCAAAGCCCCTCTTGGCTCTCTGTCCTTAGGAGGATTTGTCCAAGACAAGTCCTCAAGCAGGACTGGTGTTAGGCTCAAAACAATTGTGTTCTGACGGAATGCAAAATGAGCACCCTTGAGAAAGACATGGATTTAGCTATAGAGTCCTGCTATCTTTTCCTGTGGGTCAACAGCAGCATGCTATGGGTGTCCTTTCCAGGTGAAGCAGGCACTTAGGAGGCAGGGTGGGGCAATCCCCAGGTTCATGCACATGTACATATGTGAAGCAAAACATATTTGAGATTGCAAGTGATGATTCCTTGGCCCCCGGATCTGTCTTTTGAGGTGTAATGAAAGTAACCCAACAAACAGTATTAAGTTCTTTTTTAGTTTTTTTCATTTAGATTACATCAAAAGCCTCCTTGTGCGTCTTGCTTCCCGCTGCAAACATTAAGATCTGTTTGCTGTCCACTCAAGGAGTTCCCTAGGGGAAATCGGTGTGGTTTATAAATCTAAAAATAAATAAATAAATGCAGCTAGAGAGTCCCAACATAACAGATACCACTGCGCCCATGTGCCCAGGGAGAGACCAGAATGGTGTGGCTGTTCGATCACTTCCCACTCCCTGGGAGGTGTTTAGAATTAAAGGTGGAACGGTGGTATTAATGTTATTTTACCATGGGTATTATATTTTATTGAGCTTAAAAACAATATGTTCTTTTTAAGGTCCCCAAAACTTCAGCAAATCACAGGAAAACTTGCAAGTTGTCAAACATGATAAGCAAGCAAGCTACCGAGTATCTTGGACTGGCACCAGTAGTAACACAGAATCTCAGGAAACTAGTAGTACAGGTACGACATTCATGGCCCGTCTTGAAGCAGAAGCCTCTTTTTCAGAGCCAAATCTTACAATTAGAGGATCACCAACCATTCCAGCTAAGCCAAGGCTCCTGGAAGTAAGAACCAAACAGGACAGCCATAACCAGCAAACATCCTTTTGTGAAGATGAAAATAGATTGACCACAGACACATTACTGAAAATTAAGAGAGCATTTTCTGAATCCGGAAGCAATCTTCATAACTTATTTGAAACTGAATCCTCAAAATCAAATTTAAATAGCGGAACAACATGTCCTTTAAAAGTCAATCCAGTTTTTAAAGCAAAACCTCAGGAAAGGTCAAGTATAGAACAAGAAATTCTGTTTACAAGCCCTGGTAGTGAATCATGCACTGTTGACACATATCTGTCAAATGAGGATCAAAGCAATCCAGCAGATGACGCTCTCGTTCAGAATACTGCTGAGGTCGATGCTTCAACTCATGATTTAAGCAAAGATGGTGGGTCAATGCAGGAGGAGCAACTAATTGCAAAAACGTGTCCAATTGCCAGGTTGAGTCACACAAATACTCTTCAAAATGAGATAGAATCCAAGGATGAATCGACTCTACAACAAATGATTAAAGGTGAAGAATTGAACTACTGTAATTCGGAGCTGAAAGAATTGCTTGAATCAGAAGAACGTTCCTCTCAGTTCTCAGAAGATGGAGAGAAAAACAGCAAATGTGGCCTTCACATGGGACCATGTGGGAAATCCAAACCTTCACCTGCAGGAAAGGTTGCTGACCATATACATTGGTTCAATAAACTTTCATTAAATGAACCATGTTCTGCAACCAAAAACAAGCCCCCACTTAAGTTCCAACGCACCCCTGTGCGTCAGTCTATAAGGAGAATGAACTCCGTCTTGGAAGCTAATAAACACTCGGTTAGCTGTAAACTATCAAAAGCAGGCGAGGGCTGCTGCCCTTCTCTTGTTAAATCGGTGAGCTATGAAACCGCACTGTCCTCCTGTGGAGAAAGGCTGTCCAAAACTCCTACGGTGCCCCTGCTCCCTTTTGAAGCAACCTGCAAGCAAACGTCTGCAAGCGATCAGTTTGCTCTAACTTCCAAATCCCATCAACAAGTAACATATCCTTCAGAGCAAGCCAGTGGGACCAGCGCAGTCTGCAAAGAGAAAATATTTGCGGGTCATTCCAAGGCCGTCCTTGAGGACGTAACTAATTATGAAGCCTCAAAAACTATTGTAAAAATGAAAACAAATCTAAGTGTTTCAGTTGGCACGCCAGATAAATGTGTTCTCAGGAAAACAGGGGAAACAAAGTTTCGCTACAGAGGGTCTCCAAAGAACCCAATGGCCACCACAAAATTGCTTCCAGTTGTTAAACCTCTCGACTTGTAGGTCTGACTGTCCACGGCTTGTGTGTTTTTGCATCTGTGTCTGCATATTTAGGACTGCTTCCAGAGTGATGGGTCCAGAATCACTTTCTGTTAAGAAAAAAATGGCTCCTGTCTGCAAGACATTTTTGATCTAGCAAGACAGTCTCACTGATGGCGTGGAGATGTTGCCAAATTTTATAAAATGTTCCCTTCCTTGATAGCCCTTTATGCCCCTTTTGCCTAAAATCTACTTTAAAGATTTGGGGAAGGAACTGCTGGGGGTTGCAAAATGGAAGGGAAACAGTATGTACACTGATGGGAGCATTCTGAGCAGAGGTCTCAACATATGTTTCCACCATCAGCAGCAGCAAAGAAGCTAGATCAAACCCATCATTGTTCTACAGTTATTAAATCTATTTCTTTAGAAAAATAAAGAAATTATTTTAACTTCTAATTTTAAAACAAGCCCGTATCTTAAGATCAGTGGGCATATAAATTGTGCGTCAACACACAATTTCTGTTGTGTTAGCATTTATTCCATGGCTCTTAATTGATATTTCTTTTTATATTTTGACTGGATTTTATGAGGGGAAAATGTGCAAGCGCTATGACTTGGACTTAAGTAATTACAAGGAGTTGATTTCTGGTTGATCTTCTCCCGGACTTAATGCTGATAAAGAAGCACACTCTTTACTTGAATTGTTTAATATTGCTTGGTATTCGGCAACCTGGAGTTTTGCAACGTTTAAGTGGCTGTCAGCATATATGCCTGACACTGGTGCTCAAATGTCTTTGGACAGGATGGGTACCTTATGGCCTAGCTGGCATAGCAGTGATGATTAGTGATGCCAGGAGTGGCAGTCAACAACATCTCAAGTGGTGACCTGCTTTTCTCTGTTCTTTGGCAGCAGGACCTGTTTTTAGAAACGAGCAGTTTCTGATTAGAGGTATGCTTTTGTTGACCCCATGTCATCCAAATAAAACATCTGGCATTATTTAGCCATCTTTCTAGGCAAGCAGGTATACAGCTGTAGATCAGTGCTCCCCAACCTTTTTGTCCCCACGGACCGGTAAATGTTTGATGATTTTCCGTGGCCCGGGGCTGGGGGTGGCGATGGGAGATGGGAGGTGGGGGGGGGGGGGAAAGGGGAGGGTGTGTGGGGGGGTGGGGGATGGGGGGAGGGAGGCGGGGGGTGCGGGGGGGGGGCTTGGAGCGTGTGCCTTGCGGGGGGCCACGGAAGCGGCGGCGGCGGCGCTCGCCGGCTGGGGGCATCGGGCGTGCCGCTCGCCCCCGCGCGCACGGGCGGGGTGGGGGGGAGCCTGGGGAGCCTGGGCGGGCGGGCCCCCGCCTCCTCCTCCTCTCGGCGGCCGCAGCAGCCACGGCAGCCGCCGGGGTTCGGCCGCCGCCGCCGCCCACCTCCGGCTGCGGCCTTCGGGCGGGCGAGCGGGAGGGGGGAGGGGAGGGAGGCCGGCCGGGGGGGGTGGCGTCCCCGCGCGCCCCCCGGAGAGGCCAGTGTCCTTTCTTCAGCCCTACCCCGACACACCCCCCCCCACACACACACACCTGGCCACCTCTCAGGGAGGCGGGCAAAGCTCACCCCGCGCCGCGCGCGCCCTCCCCCGCCACCAAGACTTGCCCCCCCTCCCGCCGGGTCTCCGGGCCGAGAAGGAGGAGCCCGAGCGCCTCCCGCCGCCGCCGCCTCTCTCACCTGCTGCTGGAACTTGTCCGCTCTCCCGGGGAGGCGGCGAGGCGGCCGCAGGGGACTGGCGGAACCCGCCCCGCCCCGAAGGGGCTGCAACGAGGGCGGTAGCGCCTCTTCCTCCTCCTCCTCCTGCCGCCGCCGCCGCCGGAGGAGCAGCAGCAGCAGCTGGGGCGATTGCGGCGGGGGGTCGCAGGGGCGGCGGCGACCGCGGGGGCGTCGCGGCGGCGGCGAAAACACCCGGGCCGGCCCGCGATGCCCCCCGCCCGCCCCCAACACAGGCGCGGTCCGGCGGCAGCGGCAGCGGGGGGGGGCTACGCCCTGGAGCGCGGCCGCAGGGAGGGGCCAAAGGGCGCGCGCCCCGGGGAGGAGGAGGAGGGGCACCCACCTCCTCTTCCGACCGAGGGGGCCCCCACGCTGCGGCGGTGGTGCGCGCATGTGTGGGGGGCTCGCCAGCGCCTCCCGCGCGTGCCCCTCCTCCCCGCCGGCCCCCGCGCACCCGGCCCCCAGCTTCCTGCTGCTGCTGCTGCTGCTGGTGGTGGTGGAGGGTGAGGAGGAGGAGGAGGAGGAGGATGCGCCGCCGCCGCCGGCGGCGGGCAGAGGAGGAAGGTAAAGGCAAAGGCGGCGGCGGCGGCTCCTCCTGCGCTCCTCCTGCCTTCCTCCTCCACCGGCCGCCCGCGGGAGAGAAGAGGAGGAGGAGGAGGGTGGTGGAGGAAAAGGGGAGGAGCCTCCCCGGCCTCCCCAGGCGGCCCGGCGCCGACCGGTCCACGGCCCGGCACCGGTCCGCGGCCCGGGGGTTGGGGACCACTGCTGTAGATGGATGCTTGTGAGGGTCCTCGCGCATTGTGTGGGAGAGCATTCTAACGCTGCTAGATGTACATTATTTTCTGTTCTGTACTGGGCTGGGAGGGTGCGGAAGCTCAAAAGAAGTTGTGAGGTTGTTGATTTTAGATTAACGTAATAACAGAAAATGGCATGATTCAAAGCAGAGTAGTGTGTTGATTATGTCACTGAACCCAGCAAAGCGTACAAAGCCATACCAGTACTGTTCATTTGCACAGGTAATTACTGCAATATTGAAACTGTTCATATTTGTCCTGAGTGTATTTAATTTAAATTTGAATTTGTTTTTTTTCCCTTTAGCATTTCTCTGTACTGTACTTGGATATGTGATTGGAGTGCCAAAACTCCGTCTTTTAAAAATAATAAATAATAAAGCTTTTTTTTCTTGTACTGTGTTACATTCTTATTACAGTATTCCATTGTAAAATGATTATGTTTGTGAAGATATGTAATGTGTGCGTGTGTGTTTGAGAGAGAGAGAGGTAATGCTGAAAAAAATGCTTCTTTAATATGAAACCAAGGCAGATTACTGTAATCAAATGTTTTCCTTGAAGCTATGGTGGCCTTCAAGAAGCCTAGTTTAGTGCTGATGCTAGTAACACGGTAGAACAGATAAATGGTCATCTATGAGCATTTAGGAAAGATAGCTGTGATTATGACCATCAAGCATAGGTTTCAAGAACAAATGTCAGAATTTTAATCAAATCATCATTAATAGATGAGGGAAGGTTATCATAAGGTATATTGTGATACTTTTGCGGCCAAGCTAATAAAAAGTGTACCAGACAATAATAGTGTTAGGCAGGTGATGGACCACATCTAGAAGATGCTTGCCAATGTTTTCCGATCAACAAGAGGGGTGCCGGAGGATTCTGTCTTGGGCCTGATATTCAGTGTTTTCATAAATTGTCTAAATGAGGGTGTGGAGGAGATGCTTACCAGATTTGTTGTTGTTGTTCAGTCGTTCAGTCGTGTCCGACTCTTCGTGACCCCATGGACCAGAGCTCGCCAGGCCTTCCTATCCTCCACTGCCTCCGGAGTTTTGTCAAATTCATTTTGGTTGCATCAATGACACCGTCCAACCATCTCATTCTCTGTCGTCCTCTTTTCCTTTTGCCTTCGATTTTTCCCAGCATCAGGGACTTTTCCAGGGAGTCCTCTCTTCTCATGAGGTGGCCAAAGTACTGGAGCCTCAGCTTCAAAATCTGTCCTTCCAGTGAACATTCGGGGTTGATTTCTTTCAGAATGGATAGGTTTGATCTCCTTGCAGTCCAGGGGACTCTCAAGACTCTCCTCCAGCACCACAGCTCAAAAGCATCAATTCTGCGGTGATCAGCCTTCTTTATAGTCCAGCTCTCACTTCCATACATCACTACTGGAAAAACCAGGCTGAACTGTGCTTTCATCATTGTAAGGCTAATTACACTGGTGACAATGAGGCCTGTAATAAAACTTCCTGGGGTAGGAACTGGCAAGCCACCCCGGTATCCCTGCCAAGAACATCCCATGGTCAGAAAAAAAAGGCTAAAAGATATGACCAGATTTGTAGGTGGCACCAAAGTGGAAGAGGTAATCAGTACCTCTTTGGGTTGTGACTTTTGTTTAAAAACTAATGGAGAAAACATAAAAACATCCCTCACTTTTGAAAAAAAATTTGTCAGTCAAGAAAAGAAAAGGAAAAGAGAAAGAAAGAACAGCTTTTTAAATATGAAGGATTTGTTTCACTCAGTGATTCCTAAGCCTTTGCCACCAGCTGTGCTGGCCAGGGTTTCAGGGAATTGCAGTCCAAGAATACCTAGGTTTCCCAAGATTGGGAATAACAGGTTTCAGTGAAAGGGGTACACGAAAAATCCACGTTTTTTCTCGGGGAATAGTGTTACAAGTACTGATGTCAGTAGTTAGTCAGAAGGTTCAGAATTAGAGATTGGGAATTTTAAGTTTAAACGATATGGATTAGTTTCAACCCATTGAGGTCCTGCTTTTTCTTGGCTGCATCAGCATGATTGTGTCACTTGTCATAGCAAAAATGACCTGCCCAAGTATTTCCCATCTTGTAACTGCATTTCCCCTCCAGACGTGTAGAACGTGGAACTTATCCCTGTTAAATTTCATTCTGTTGTTTACGGTCCAGCTTACAGACTTTTTGAGTTTTATTCCTGTTTGCCAAGGTATTAATTATCCCACACAAATTTGTGTCTGTGATGAAACTGCAGCCAATTTCACAGGTTAACAAGAGAAATAACATGACTGGCTGGGGAAATTTAGGAGGTGAGCCTATCAAGGATAGCCTAGAGATGGTAGAGCTAAGAGCTGAAGAGAAGAGGAGAAAATATATTTTCGATCTGTAGAGGTGGTCTGCTGACTTGACTGATTGTTATATTGCAATAAAGAACATTATTTTGATATTCTTCCACACCTTGGGCTTGTAATGTTTGTTTGTTTGTTTAACTTATTGACCACACTAACTTTCCAGAAAGAGAACTCTTGAGAGGTGAACAAGGGCAAATGAACAAACAAACAAGTACAGTGCTACCTCGACTTACAACATTAATCCATACCGAATGCATTTATGGAAGTTGATTCTTTTCGTAAGTCGAATTGCAGTTTCCAGTAGCATTGGAAATCTATCTGTTCCGGTGGTTGGGAAAAAAAAGCAAATAAGGAACAGATGAATTGGTTTACAGTGCATTCTCATGGGAAGGCTGTCTCAACCCACCCCATCAACCTGGAGTCTGACAGACAGCTGATTTTGACAGATCCAACCTGTCAAAATCAGCTGTCGGGGGCTGCGAAGAGTTGATTGAGGGGGTTCACCCCCAACCCAGCAAAAGGGAAAGCTTTCCCCCTTCTTTGCTAGGTTGGGGCAGGAAGAGAAGGAGAAAGAGGGCAATCTCTGCCTCCGTCGCCTCTACCCCAACTCCTGGCTGCATTGATCTCTTTGCAATGCCCTGTTGCTGCCAGCAAAGAGATCGAAGCAGCCAGGAGGAGCAGAGTGTGTGGGGGAAGGGGCTGCTCACCACAGCAGAAGGCTCTTTGGGTTACTCCACCTTCTGTTGTGGTGGGCGCATGAAAGGGAAAAGGCAGCGGGGCTTGCAGCGGGCACGAAAGCCCCACTGCCTTCCCCCTTTCATGCACCCACCGCAGCAGAAAGTTGAGTAAACCAAAGACCTTCTGCTGCAGCAGGCAGCCCAAACACACACATTGCAGAGTCAGGAGGAGGAGTGTGTGTGTGTGTGTGGGGGGCCTGCCGCTCGCTTCCCAGCTATGTTTTGTTTTGGTAGCCGGACCTCGGGGGGGGGGGGAACTGCTGAGAGGTGTGGCGGCAAGGCAGACCTGAGCAAGCAGCGCTCTTTGGATTTTCCCGCTGCTTGCTCAGGTCTGCCTTGCCGCCGTGCCTCTCAGCAATTTTTTTTTTGTCTTTAGAGGTCGAGCTGTCAAAACAAAAAAGCATATGGGAGCCGGGCGGCAGCCCGCACACACACACACACACACACACACACACACACACACACACACACACACACACACACACACACCTCTTCCTGACTCTGCAGGTCCGGCTCCCCACCACTGGACCTGTCAAACAGCACTTTTTCGTGCCACCTGTGCATGCTGTGTGTAGCATTTCCGGAGAACCGGGACACCAGCTTCCAATGACTTCCTTTCAAATTGGAAACGGATGCCCCAGCTCTGAAAATACTATGCACAGCATGCATGGGACAGAGCTTCATACTGAAAGGTAATCATTGGAAATGGATTTCATTTTGTAACTCGAGTTTTTTTGGAACTCCATTTCCAGTTATTTCCTTCATAAGTTAAATGTTTCGGTAATCGAAGCCATCATAAGTTGAGATCATTGTAAGTCAGTATACAACTTAAGTAAGAAAAATAAAGAAAAACAGTAACAATACAGATACATAACTAAATAAGAACATCTAGCAGCGGCAAGAGGACAGGGTAAACAACAAAGGTGACAATACAATCACAATTACAGTTAGTGATTGCCGAAATGAGATTCCGCTAGCTGAATCTCGCTCAGTAGTTTGTTCCACAGCGCCGGGCTGGCCACTGAGAAAGCCTGACGGTGTGGAAACGCTCCAGGTTTCCCTGGGGGTGGCCACCTGGAGTGAGAGGGCTAGCGAGGCCTTGGTGGGCGTGGACCAAGCTGACCTTTGAGAAGGTTAATTGAGAAATAGCAAGGCTGGATGAAAGCTGGTTACAGTATTATTCATACATTTGAAAATAATTCCCTGCACCTTCTCATTCAAAAAATCTTGGAGGATCCTTGTGGTACCCCTCTTTTTACCTCCTCCCAACCTGACGAGGATCCAGTGATAAGCACTCTCTTGAGTATGATTCTGTAACCAACTGTGTATCCACCTGACACTACCTAGCCCTCACTTAGCCTGCTAATCAAAAGGGGCACTTTGTCACAGGATGGCCGAGAGTAAAAAAAAAAAATCTGCAAACCAAACCACAGTGGTTTGGATTTGAAAAACTAACAGGTTGGATGTCCTGTTAAGGATGGCTTAACTGGATTGCCTGCTTTCCCAAAGGGTTGGGCTCACTGCCTATGATTGAAACTTGAGCAAATTTCATGAAATAGCTGCCGTCCCATGCCTGAAATGTTTCAAACAACTGAAAAAGAAGCAAAGGAAGAAAACTATTGTGTTACAGCAAGAAGCCGAGAGGGAAACCTTGTATGGCTTTAAAAGCTGCAATGAAACCCTAAGGTTCAAGGCTGAGACACAAGGAAAGATAAGTTAAAAGCTGATAACTTTCTGAGGAAAGACAAGCTATGGCACTGATGTCTGAATTATCTTGAACCGGCAACATGAATCATATGTATTACAAATATGCAAACAGGGAGGATGATGGCATTTTCATATAATAAAATATCTTGTTAACATTTCCTACAGAGGCCTGAGAAACGCAGTGAACTCATATGTGGCCATCTTTAAAAACACAGCTATGGGTATTAAATTAGTGTTCCATTTTTCTGCTAGCAGTACTGGAGGGTACTGGGTAAGGCAATAAATAAACTGAAGCTGAATACTGCCAGCTTCACTGTGTTGGCCCTTACAGCCTGATAAGAGGGGTGCGGAGGATTCTATCTCGGGACTGATATTCAATGTTTTCATAAATGGATATTCAAGAGTGGATATTGTGGGAGCTGCAGTCTGGAACATCTCAAAAGCTTCTCCATTCCTAAATTAAAACATTTGAACAGCACTGGTGAGGCTTAAGCCCAAATCCTTCTTCAACCATGAATCTTAGTGGGCAACACTGAGTTACTCATGTCTTCTGGATAACCCACCTCACTTGGGGTTACGACGTCAGGCCATGTTCTGATAAGACTGGGCCCAAATCATGTGTGTACCTGCTTGATATAATTGATATCACAAAGGGGGGGATGAGGGTTGGGAGAGCACCAGGACTGCTTCTTGAACAGGAGAAACAAAGGCCAAGAATCTGGATAAAATCCATCTCCTGAAGTAACTGGGGAAGCTAGTATCTAAGAAGAAACATTTGGGGGCTGGCAGGGGGCAAAATACTGAACGGCTGCAGTTGCCGTCATTCTGCCATGGTTGCCATCCCAAACAACACACGACGGATCTGAAGCTCACATCCTTTTTTTTCTAGGTCATGAAGGATAACCACCTCTCTCCAGGGAGTTTTCTCCAACCCACAGATGTGATGGCACTGCTACCAATGCTTATACAACAAGAAGGCTTCTAAATTGCAACGCTGGTGCTTCACTCCCTCTTTTAGATCCCAAATATATTTGACCCCAGACTCAAGTTTACCTACACTGTCGCTCCCTGGCATTTGGGGTTGCTGACCCTGAATAAGTACAGCCTTGGCACTGAGCATTACATCCGGGTGTGTGAGTGAATACAGATGTGGGCCGAGAATTTATTTTAAGCCACCTCAAGCACAGGCAGCAAAGGGTTTTTTTCTCCCCCTTTGCTTCTCTTCCACTTCCTCTTCTCTGCCCAGGGGGAAGGTGGAGAGAAATCTCATTCATACCCAGAAACGTTAGGTGTTCTTGGGGGGCGGGGGGGGGAGCCTGTGAAGCTCACAGCCTTGCTGCTCTTCTTTAGGAGAGGAAACAGATGCCAAGTAAGTAAGTAAGTAAGTAAGTAAGTAAGTAAGTAAGTAAGTAAGTAAGTAAGTAAGTAAGTAAGTAAGTAAGTAAGTAATAAATAAATAAATAAATAAATAAAACCATTTGCCTGGAGCGGGAAGAGGCTGACCAGGCCGGGTTGATGAGCAGAAGGTGGCTGAGAGGACTGTGCCTCTCCACGGTTAATAATAAGGTCGGACGAGCACTGGATGGGAGGAGGGAGCGATGAGATGGAACCAAGCTGCCTTTCCTTGCTTCACGCCCTTCTGTCCTGCAAACGCGCGCATCTGACGCCGATGCTTTTCCTGGCGGCCGTCCGTGCACCTGCGACCAGGAGGGGAGGGAGGGAGGAAAGGGGGGGGATGAGGGCAGTTCCCACCGCCACCGCCACCGCCACCGCCACGCCACCGAAGGCAGGCAGGCAGGCTTCCCCCGCGGAGCCTCCCTCCCTCCCTCCCTTTCGCCCCTGCGCCCTCCGCCAAGCCGGTGACGCTCCTCTGAGCCGCACACGCACGCACGCACGCGCGGCTCCTCGTCTTCGGGCGGCAGGCGCGCAGGGGTTGGCAGGGGTCTCTCCCAGGAACCGCTGGGACTGGCGAAGGTAGGCGGCTGGTTGCCGGAAAGAGGGGGGCGGGGGGCGGGGGGCGGACGGACGACGACCCACCGCCCCAGAAGCCGGGGCGAGGGGGAGCGGGCGGCCGCGGCGCGCCTAGGGATGCTCGAGCCTGGAGCGCCGGCGGGGATGCGGAAGGGCGAGCCTGGGAAGAGCGCACCTCCGGGGCCGGGAGAGGCGCCGCCATGGCTAGCAAGGAGGGGTGGCGTGGGGTGGGTGATGGAGAGGGGGTGAAAAGCGCCTTCGAAAGGCTCGATCGTGCCTCGGGGTCGGTCCGGGTTTGCCTTTTTAAATTAAACGAAGGCTCAGTGAAGAGGCAGGAGAACGTATTCAGGCGGGGAGGTTGTTGCTGTTTTTTTCCTGTTCTTACACCCCAAAGCAGTGAGGAGCCAGAGACAAAAGCCCCCTCCCCCCCCCTTATCCACCGCTTATGTTTTCCATGTTGACAGCATCAATGTTGCTGTCAATGTGCTTTTAATTTTTGCTGGTTTGGGATCAATAAATAATAATAATAATAATAATAATAATAATAATAATAATAATAATAATAATAATAATAATAATAATAATAATAATAATAATAATAAAAGACCACCTCCATCTTGAAACCGCATGAATGGGAAGGAATACAATATTGTTTAAAGGGGTTGCCACGTCTTGGGGGGAGGGCATCATAAAAGAAATGTCAGCGAAGACATTGGTCGGCCCTTCCTCATTCTCATTCGTGTGTTTCCCCCATTTTGCCACGGATGTAATGCTGCATATGCTGCATTCATTTAACAGTGGCAACTGCAGTAGATGCGCTCCTTCTCCAGCCTGTGGGAATTTTCATCCTTGGCTTCGTTTCTGTGTACACTTGGGAAGATGATTTCAATCATGTATTTGTTTTCTGGAATATGCTGCACAGAACTTATTTGGGATTTATTGCTGAGTCGACCTGAAAGCGTTGTGCTAAAATGAATGAACAAAACCTGAGATATTTTCGGTGTGGGGGGGAAGACAATTAGGCTGTAAAAATTATTCTGTGGTTAGGCAGAATGACAAAGGATGGTTTGCTGACTTCTCCCTTAATCTCTCCAGTCATTTGAGAGAATCCACTCTGATGGATAAAAACAAAGTTTTTATACTGCAGAAAAAAATGTGAATATGTGATATTTGTTGTAGGCTGCAAATACGAGAGATCGCCAGTCATTTGCTGAAATAAACATTGGACGCAGTTGTATTGGGAATATGCTTTTCTATTTTGAAAATTATTTCCATAAGGCATCCCATATGAAATCCATAGCTGAGGACAACATTTCAGTATTACAGAATTTAGTTGTAAAGGAACTGAAGTTGAGAATTGATAGATGGCAACAGAGATGGCAACAGAGAAGACCAGTATAATTCAGTGGAACAAGTGCAGACTTTTTTCTAAAGGTTCCAGACTCTAGTTATAATTTCACAAGTCTCCCTTTTCATCTCGCCATTTCTTCTCCAAATTATATACATAATTACCATCAATAGTACTACCTTACCTCCCAATTCATGAAGAAACTGGATTGCGCTTCAGGCTGACTTTTGAAGTTTGCACCCCACCCCCCCCCCCCCCCAAAAAATACTTTGGGCTATACAGCTTCAGCAAGTTAAATTGAAAGACTTACACATTACTCTGATTTTTAAATTTGGTCATAATAAGCAGCCCTTTCAAAAAAGTGCCGATAACTGTATAGAATTTTTATGGATCAGCATGATTGCTTGTACTTTTTCTGAAACAGTGCATTTCCTGCAAAGATAATAGTCTTGTAAAGGATAACAAGAACAAACTTTAAATAGGTCATGATGTGTGTTTTTTAAACACAAGGACAACATGATATCATCTCTTCATGGTGAGACACACAGTAAAATAAATTTATGTAATGGCCAGATAGTATAATGTATGTGTAGTTGCAGGCTCTTTCTTCACAGAGGTATTTCTTTCTCTAATATTTTGCCCACACACGCACACACACCACGGCTGCAAGAAGGGTGTGTGTGTGGGGGGAGAGGTTGCCGCTCGCCCGCTTCCAAAAAAAGGGACCCGCCGCGGGGTCGCAGGCCCGTCCTTTCAACCAAGGCGGGCGCCGCTCCCCCGCTCATGTGGTAACCTCCGAGTGTCCAGGTGCTTTGCACTTGTGATATGCTCAGTCTAAGCCATACATTTGCCCTGGCAGTCCTCCGATGCTATGCTTGACAAATGAAGCAAATAAAAGGGAAAGGGCATGTGGTATTCCCTCCCATCATTCACTGATTTCTTGCTCTGTTGACACAGGTTGCAAGAAAGAGACTGACAGCACCATGACTTCAGCCTTGCTTTCCAGTGTATTTCTGCTGGCCTCTACACTCGCTGTGGCATTGAGTCACAGTCCCAGGAGCACAGACCGAGTTTCAGAAGCTGATATCCAAAGACTTCTTCATGGGGTCATGGAGCAATTGGGCATTGCTAGACCCAGAGTCGAATATCCAGCACATCAGGCCATGAATCTAGTAGGTCCACAGAACATTGAAGGTATATATTTATATCTGTACAGTATATGTTATTTTGAATTACTCCCATTATCCGTACAATTAGTGATTTTAGAAGCCCGCCAATATATTATCACGATCAGCGGTTGCTTGTCCAGAGATGCAAATCAAGTAAGATTATCAGCAAATTAGTCTTAGATCATTTCAGTTGCAGTTTATCTTCAATTTAGGAGGAGTCAAGAATTGCTTAATGCTGCAATCCAAAACCTATTTGTAAGAGAATAGGTCTGTAACCTTGAGCAAGCTTATTGTTCTATGATAGGAAGTTGCCTCCAATTGATTGCCCAGTAGCTTCGGTATCTGGCTATAGAGCCAGAGGTTAGGAGTTTGGTTTCCCACTGTGCTTCTTGTGAGTAGAGCCAGACTGTGTGCCCTTGGACATGTTGTGCAGTCCCACGGCTTATCAGAAGACAGGAATGGCAAACTGTTTCTTAGTATTTCCACCTGGAAAACCCTCAAAAGGGTCACCACATAGGTAGAGATGTAAAATTTCCAGACATTTTGAAACTCGGAAAAAAACCCATTCCTCCCCTTTTGGGGGGGGGAGAGGGAAAGGATTTTTAATTTTTTTTGAAAAAATGCTACATTAGCACTCCCCACCCCCTTTGTACAGCTTGAAAGTCCTTCTGTTACTTTAGGAACATAAAATATGACCATGGACAATTTTTTAAAAAAATATTAATTTTCTGGGGTAAGGGACATTATATGGAACAAATTAGTTAAGAAATATGGTTGGGGAGGGGTAAAGGGTAAAGGGAAAATGGGAACGCAGGATTAGAAAGGCACATGAGAATTCTTCACTTTCATATTTCAAATATATACAGATCAGTTTGGGCTTATATAGATCCTATATGTTACACAATAGTTTCTGGCTGTCGTCATATTTCAAACTTATTTTATTTGTGTTTTGTATAGTTATCATTTTTGTAGCCACAAATAAAACTTTTCCCAACTTTTCTGATGCTTCTGTTTCCGTGGTGTCTCTAACCATTCTGAAAATTTGTCCATTACTGCAATTTCAAGGATTTCTGCTATCAACTCTTGTTCTTCTGGTATTACTGGTTGTTTCCAATGTTTTGCAAAGACAGTTCTTGCTGCTGCTATTATATGTGTGGCTAAATATACTTTCTGTTGATCCATTATATTTAATAAAAAAATCTGGTTTTAATTCTATAGAATTTTCAAGAAACTCTTCCAAAATCTGCCTTATTTTACTCCAAAATCTGTGCTTTTTAAACATAGCCAGCACATATGATAGAATGAGCCTTCTTTTTGTTTACATTTCAACATCTATTCAGTATCTGAATTCATTTTAGCTAAAGTTCTCAGCAATGTTTACCACCTATAAAACATTTTATATATATTCTCTTTGAATACCACTGATTTCGTGAGCTTTATATTGGTTTTCCATATTTTCTCCATTGTTCAATATCTATACTATAACCTAAATTTTGTGCCCACTTAGCCATACAATCTTTCACTGTTTCTTGCTGTGTATCAAAGTCTAGTAGAAAATTATATAGTAGCTTGATATATTTCTCTTTTGTCTCTAATAGAATTCTATCAAAAGGTGTGTTTTCTGGATTGAAAAAAATGCTACATTAGCACTCCCCACCACCTTTGTACAGCTTGAAAGTCATTCTGTTACTTTGGGAACATAAAATATGACTATGGACAATTTGACTTGGGATAAAATGATCACAACTAGCATATTAAAATATAGTGTATCCAAACAATTATTACAAACAGAATTTACTTTTAAAATAATATTTATTTGTAACTGTAACAAATAGAGTAACAATCTCCTGAACTGTTTACTAGTTTATGTGGAACAAAAAAAAACCCCTATGCAAAATGATGTTTAAGAATCCAGGATTAACAAATATTCATAATTCCTCCTCTCCACAGCATTAAATAAAAATCAAATAAAAACCTCATTCTCATAAAAAGAATTGAAGAGGGAGAAAATGTATAGAAGGGAGTGGGACTAAGTTTCAATGAATGGGTATGAAATTTAATCAGAATCATTTTTGTTGCTTTGTATTTTCTTCCAGTGCTTTGAGGCCTAGTGAAGAGGACAGAACAGAACCAAACATACACACCCACATGCAAAAACAAAAATGAAACCTGTTTCTTTTTCTTGTGACAATAGCAGCACCTAAAGCAGTGGTTCTCAACCTTCCTAATGCCACGGTTCCTCATGGGGTGGTGACCCCTTGCCCTGCTTGGAAGAAGCCACAAGGCCCCTTTGGAAGGCCACTGCCACAGGTGCCATAGAGAACTTCCCTCTACAGGCACCCTCAGCCAATCGCAGCCTCTGGTGCCATTGACTGGCATCCCCTATCAAGCTGTAACTCACTCTTTCCCCCTTCCTCCCCCTCCTCCTTCAGACCCAAGTCGTTTGTGCCTTTTTCTTCACTTGCTCATGGCGACCCCTGTGAAATGGTCGTTTGACCCCCAAAGGGGTCCCGACCCCCAGGTTGAGAACCAGTGACCTAAAGAAAGAAATGCATCTTGTTCTTGCATTGGAGAGTTCAGTTTGTAACCTAGGACTTCCTTGTCATCAGTGCACAGAAATTAGAATAATCTGATACTGTGCAATTTTTTTAGAAATGATTAGGAAAATATTTGAACACCCTGTCGTAAAATATTTTATTCATCATGTTAAAATAGAACATTCCATAATAATCTGGAAGTTGAGTCCTAGCAACTGGATTTCTTTTTCTTGAGAAATTGAAACATTTCGCTGCTCATCCAAACAGCTTCATCAATCCGGATGTTCGGATGAGCAGCGAAACATTTCAATCTCAAGGAAAAGAAGTCCAGTTGTCATGACTCAACTTTCAGATAAACTCACTCGGATGACTGAGAAGCTTCTTATTCCCTAATCATTTGTTCTTTTTCTTTTTTTCAATTTTTTTCAATTTTTCAGAAAAAACAAAAACACAAAGGCTTCAGGAAAAAAATTGGAAAAAAACACACACACACCTGAATTTGTCTGGTTTCCCCCTGGATCTTCACATTAGACATGGGCACGACTCGGCGAAATTGTCGTTTCCGTTTTCGGTTATCGTTTCCGTTATGTAACGGAAACGGTAACGATAATTAAGCCGTCAGAACTCAAACTCAAACCGAAAAAGGAAAAATTTGGTCGGGTTTTTCGTTGTCGTTTGTGGCATCGCGGCGATCGCACAATGCGAAGCACAGAAAAAGTTTTTAAAGGTTTTTTTTAAAAAACACCGACTCCTGGACAAAAAAGCAGGCGAAAATATGCCTGCCTGAGGCTTTGCCACCTACCAGAGGGGTGGTTTCTGGGGGGTCCCCGGCCTTTCCCCCCCTCTTCTCCTGTCCTGGGCTGCTTGCAACAGGCTGGGTAGGGTCATCGTCATCTCGCCATGCCATGCGGTGGGGGGGGATCCAAAATGGCGACCACAATTTTTCTTTTGAAATTGTGGTCAAAAAACACACCAAATCACCACAGAAACATATGAAATTTATTTATTTTAAATGCCTGAATTTTAATAGTAGCAGCAGTGGGTTTTTTATAGCAATAAAACGTATTGATTTTATTTTATTTTTATTTTTTATTTTTTTAGACCTGCCCATTTGGGCTGGGCATGGGATGGGACCATGCAATTTTTTTGAACCATTCCACCAATGGCATCGCCAGGTTTTTGACTGACACTTCTGGATGTCTCGGAGGGCATAAAAAGCCAAGGCACCTTCCAGAAATCGCAGTCGGGTGTATGGATGTGGTTGAGGGAGGAGGGCTGGCTGCTGGTGCTGGTGTGATCCGATCGAGATTGAGGAGGGAGGCTGGAGGCTTTAGGATTTAAGTTAGGCAGGCAGGGAGGGGATTGAATTTAGAAAATAATTTCTTTGATTCCCTGCAGCTTTGTCTGCTGAAGGGAATAGCAGTTTATTCTTTATTTCTTCTCTGGCAGTTTGTGAGGATTTTTTTCTGATATTGGATAAAGGGGAAGGTTCGACTGGGAGTGGGAGGTGTGGATTTATTTTAAAAATATATTATATACTACCATTTATTTTCTATTTTCCCAACTTCAGTTTGCTTGCACACACACATATTTGGGGTGCAAGCCAAGAACAGAACCTCTATCCATTCCTAAGTGATATCCTAACTGCTCACTCGCCCGTCCGCCCACGCCGCCACCCGCCTGCGGCCCGCGCCGCCCACTTGCCCGCCCACCACCGCCGCCCGCCCATGGCCCCCCGCCCCCCGCCCACACCTCCCCCCGCCGCCCGTCCCCCCTGCCCCGCCCGCCGCCTAGGGCGCAAAAACACCTAGTGCCAGCCCTGATTGCGGGACGCCCCTATGCTCTGCGAAGTCAAATCGCGCTAAATCGCGGTGGAAACAACAAACGAAACAACAAATTTTTGAAAAATTTCACGACAAATGGAAACGACCCGAAATGGACCCGTTCCAACAAACGAAAACTCGAAACGTCATTTTTTCTGGTCGTGCCCATGTCTACTTCACATCTCTAACCATAGGTCAGAACTGACTTGACAGCACATGATTATTTATTATTATGAATGTGGGTCCTCCAAGATCATCATTAAGAGCCATGTTTTGCTCTTCCTAGCTCAAGGCCATGGCTTCCTTTATTCAGTCACTCCAACTCATATTTGGTCATCCACTTTTCCTGTTGCCTTCTGCTTTTGCTAGCATTCTAGTCTTTTTTTAAAGGAAGCCTTTCCTTTCATCAATATGGTCAAATTGCAATGGTATAGGTTTAGGTATTTTTGCTTTGAAAGAGAGTTCAGCCTTCATTTGAACTAGTTGTACGTATTCGGTATGTCCTTCTGGTAGTCCAAAGCATCTGTAAGCTCTCCTCCAATACCACATTTCAGATGATTTCTCTTGTCTACTTCACTATATACCTTTCACATTTGTACACAGTAATTACAAAAATGTGGTTGATTTGGGCCTTGGTTTCCATTAGTTAATTATACTTTAGATTTTTCTGTTGTTTTCATAGCTGCATTTCTGAGCTTCAGTTTTCTTATTTCTTGGCTGCAATTTGGTTTGGTGACTGACTTAACCAAAGTCAACCCAAATCCTGCATGTTTACCTAAGCCTAATTCCCATAAATTAGGAGGGTTGAGGAGCTACAAGAGGGTTGATTTAGACAGTTTTGCAATTTAGATCACACCCATTGAATGCAATGGGCCATGCTTAGTACACCTGCTCAGGAGCTCTTTGCAAAATTGTTGCCTTCTGCCTGAGTCAAAACTCAAACACTGCTACCATCTTGTGGATGAAACTGGAAATCCCTTTTTGCATCAGTTCTGTGTTAAAACTCCATAAGATGGGGGTGGCAGCTGTGTGGAGAAACTCTATACCGTCCATTCAATTTTGCCAGATGTCTGGCTTGTTTTAATTATCTTCCTTGCTGCTGTAGTATGTACTATTGTTGTTTTTGTCTGGCTTAGCTCTCATTATTAACAGCATTTCCTCCTGTGATTTTATTACAGATTCTCTTTTTAAATGCTTATAAGCTCAACCGGGGGGGGGGGGGGGAAGCTTTTGAAAGGGGGACTGCAGTTTTTATAAATTAACAAGGTAGTTCCAAGGTAGCCACCAGCAAAGAGTGTGTGTATCATGCATACAGTATCCACTATGGTCACAACTACTGTAATGAATGGGTTCTATGGGGAAAATCTCTAGCAACCTCAGTGTAGTAGCTTCATCTTTTCGTACTTTTTCATTCTTTTGAGAGGAGAAAGCCTAATATAGAATGTACCATATTTTTTTTCTATAAGATGCCCCCATGTATAATATGACCCCCACTTTTCCAACCCAAAATTACAGTTTCGCAACCATGCGAAAGTCAGCTTACTTCTGTGTATAAGACTACCTTCTGTTTTTAGTCTAACAGTTTTAGATGAAGCCATAGTCTTATACATAAAAAAATACTGTATACTTCAATGCCAAAAAGTCAGTGCAATAAAATAAACTGTTTTAGCTGTTTATTGTAAATACACAATGTGATACATTTACATTGGGGCTCTGTTCCATAGATGTGATTTGATTCAGAGAATGAGAAGAGTCATAATTGCAGAAAGATTTTTGCAATTTATTAGTGCTTCCTAGAACAATATTTACGTATTTATTTATTTCCAAAGCAGATGTTGACATACAGATATTCCATGGTGATTTGCAACTAGGCCGGTTTGTGCTCCATATTCATTATGCCTTTAGATGTGGTTATTATTTGAAGGTCAAAATCCTGTTGCTTAGTGCAGTAGGTACAAGTCTGTGGCTGAAATCCAGTGACATAAAGTTATGCCACGTATGTCCAATGATATCATCAGATGTGGACCTATATTTGGTAATTAAATGTTTCCTGTGAAGCCCCTTCCAATGGTGCTTCCGCTCCTTTATGATTGCTTGGGCTCTGGGGAAGATTTGGGGTTTTCAGACATTTAAGACCTTCCCCCATGCCGTACTTCTAAAGGCTTCCCCAGCACCAAAGAGATTCTAACTGAAGCTAAGAGCTTCGCAAGGGGACAGACCTTTAATTACTAAAAAAATAAAGTCACATCTTGATTAAAGTTATACTGTGTAAGCAATCACAGTACAATAACCACGTGCCATCGAATCAGCTCTGACTTATGGCGACAGTTCTCAGGGTTTTCTGAGATGAGACTAGATTCCACCCTGCTTCTTTAGGGCTATGTCTCCACTGTGTACATGAAACCAGAGTGTCACTGGAGTTTCTGGTGCTTCCAGGGCATCTGATCCACACCTAGCCCTTAGGCAGGGTTGGCATTGCAGATATAGCAAAAAAAAAAAAAACATTGGGTTGAGTGGGGAGAGGGGAGAGATCGAATTCTGCCTTTAAGGTCATCAGATGGTGCGAAACACCAATTCTTGTACTAGGGCGCTCAGTCCCATTTTAAACCATTTTAACTGGTCTAACTCCAGGGTTGTTTTTTTTGTCCAGGTTGTGAGGTCTCCAGATGTGTAAGTGTGATATCCAAGTGCTGATCAGTGGTTCCTCCCTGCCCTATCCATGGTAGGAGGAGGAAGAGACAGATATATATATAGTGGTGCCGTGTCTTGACGTTCTAGTTCTGCCCACTCATGTATATTGTCTCAATGACCATAAATGTGTTATGGTAAATATTGATGTTAGGAAGACACAGATCCATCCTTTTTTATCAGTAGTTGTTGTTTATGTGCAATGCAAAGGGTTTGGCCTTTTGTTGTAAAAATTCTGGTCTAATTCTTCTGTCGGGCTCAGCCTTTGAGGATACCTGAAAGGGGAAAGAATACCATCACGACTCACAAGAATGCATTTTATAATATAGGGTAGGATTTATTGGAAATTAGCTTGCAGAGCAGGAAACGAAATGGAGCAACAGCCCATATCATTTTTCCCAAAAGGGAAAAAAGGGAAAATATACCTGTAAGGGTTCAGTCTTTGCCCAGGCATCTCGCCCTTCCAACTTCAAAGAAGGCATCTCACGTAACAAGGAAACAGAACATTTATTGGGTTCCTCAACGGCAAATGGAGTTTTTCTTCTAACAACAGTGTCAACTTCTTTAACATCAGATATAAACGGGTTCTTCCCTCCATAGGTTGGGGTCTCTAGAAAGTGATCAAATTCCCCAACACCACCTGTGGGTATTCGGCTCCACCACGGTTCTCTTCCTCCCTCTCCGAAAGCCTCAGCCCTTCCACTTGGGTCCCAATCTCCCTCATGGAGATTTGGGGGGTCCCCACTTGTATCCCAACTTCTGAAGTGAATCTGGGACCACGTGGTCTCGGCTTGGGTGTACGCAAGGGGTAATCGGGTCTCTTGCTCAACTCCTCCCGGGGGTCCAGAGTCCCGGCCTCGATCATCTGCCGAATCTTTACCAGCCATCTTTCTAGCTCCAAGCCCTTATGAATTTATTTCAGCTTGCGGTTATACTCCCTATATTCTCTCTCACCCCAGTAAGAGCACTTCTGACGGTGGGCTCTGCGTCTGTAGCTCTCAGCTTCCTTGTGTGGCATCATCATTTGTTCCCAGTCTCCCGTCCATGGGTTCTCCATCCACACCCACTCCCATCCTTCTGCAAGCTCTCCCCTCCCTTTTTACAGGCTCCAAACCCCACCTCCACAGGAGCGGATTGGTCCCCCTTTCCCACCAAGTCCTTCTTTTTACTTCCTGCCGCCCTTAAGTTCTCTTCCTTCTCTTTATCCCGGAGGGCATCATAGTAACCCTTCAGTGCCATGAACCTCTCCACAGGTGAAAGGTTCATTAGATTCTCAGGTTTCTTTGGCTCCTCCATCATCTCAGCTGGGTGTGCAGGGGTCCCTCTCTTACCATCAGAGAAGTTCCCCTCACAATACCTTTATAGGGATCTGATTCCACAACAAGTAAAGAACACAAGACCAACTTATAGGACAATTTGCGCACTAATTGTTCTGGCACAACCTTGTACTTACGGTGCATTTATTTACTAGAGATGAGTTGTGGTACATTTACGGAAACATCAAAAATATACTGATTGCATGGTTTCATGGATACAAAGTGGCATTCAGTAGCTCTTTAATAGTTTTGGAACAAAGACATGTGTTTAGAGAGAGTATCTAGCGAATGGGCTCCTTTATATTGGCCCATTATAGTGAAAGTAACAGAAGGTGCTTGGATTCATATGGTTGGGGAAGAGGTGAAGAATTAATTTGCTATCACTGTTACGCATATAAATGATCATCTCTTTCTTGAGTATGTCAACTGGCACTCCCTGTAGCACATATTGTATGTCTGAGAATGCTTATTTTCCTCCCTGTAAGTGGTGCCATTAATGGTTCCCACCATTCTGTATTCAATAGGCACTTTCAAGTCATTTTCAAGGGCAGACCTATATATATATATATATATATATATATATATATATATATATATATATATATATATATATATATATATATATATATATATATATATATATATATATATATATATATATATATATATATATATATATATATATATATATATATGTGTGTGTGTGTTTTCGTAGATTTTCACGGGTATAGGTATGCATGTTAGGGTGGATTCGGGTTTCTTCCCGTGTAGAAATCTGGTTGTTTTGGCGACGTTTCGACGAGGTCTCACTCGTCATCTTCAGGCTGGTGTTCTGGCTTCTTTCTTCTTGAAGCAAAGCGTGATCTCAGTTGAAGTCCTTCTATAAATACTGCTGGGGGTGTGTGGTTTGCTTGCTCTGTTGCTGATTGTAGGTTCGTTTGTTCTTTAGTGATCTGCTGTGTGGCTGAGGCGATCGTTAAGGGCTTAACTGCTGGTGGGTTAGATGGCTGTTTAGAGACATCCTGTGTGGGTGAGGTGCTGGATGTGTGTCTATTAGCCTTTTGTTTCTTAACGACCTTGGTGATGGGCGTTCTGGCAGCATCCTGGGCTTTGGTGGAGTGGGGTCCTGTGTCTTGTGAATTCATTTTGGTCTGGCTGCGTGTCTGTGGTCTCCCAATGTTTTTTTGGCGTGTGTAAGTGTGCTCCATGTGGTGGCTGGAGTGGGGAGTAGCGGTAGATGGTGCAGTCGTGGTTTTGTTATTGGATGGTGGTTTCGTTTCATCTGTGGGAAGGGTCTGGGTTTGTGTTTGGTGTGGATGGAAGGTGGTGGCATCTTGTGTCCTTTTGGACCTGGTGTCAGTCTTTGTGACAGAGGCTCGTCTGTTGACCAGGGCTAGTTTCCAGATGTCAGGCAAGCGGGAGGTGTCATCACGTTTATTCATGTTGTTTGGGTGTTTCTCTATTTCAATGGCTTCCATGATTATTCGACTGTTGAAGTGTTCAGTTTTGGAGATGAGTTTGGTTCTTTTAAAATCAATTTCATGACCTGTTGTTTTTATGTGCTGGAAGAGAGAGGAAGATTTTTCTTCTTTTTTGACTGCGTTCTTGTGTTCTGCGATGCGTGCGCTTATTCTCCTGTTTGTCTGTCCGATGTATGTGGCTGGGCAGACTTTGCATGGTATTTCGTAGACTCCTTGGTTTTCTAGCTCAATCTTGTCTTTGGGGTTTCTTAAAATGTTGGCTATTTTTTGTTCGGTGCAAAAGGCTGTCTTGATATTGTGTTTGTGGAGAATTTTGCTGATTTTGTCTGTGGTGCCTTTGATGTAAGGGAGGAGGGCAGTGCCGTTGTTCTCTTCTGTTTCTTGGTTCTTGGGGGGTGTTTCTTTTTGGATTAGTTTGGTGATGGTGTTTTTTTGGAATCCGTTCGCAATTAAAGCATTCGAGAGAGTGTGTAATTCAGTTTTTAGGTGGTCTTTGTCAGCGAGGCGTTTGGTTCTGGAGATGAGGGTTTTTGCTACGGAGTTGATCTGTGCAGGGTGGTGGTGTGATTGTGCATTTAAGTAGCGGTTTGTATGTGTTTTTTTCCGGTAGATGGTATGTCCTAAGGAGCCGTCGGGTTTTTTGTAGATTAGGACGTCCAGGAAGGGAAGTTGGTTGTTGGCTTCTATTTCCATAGTGAATTGTATTTTGGGGTGTAGGCTGTTGAGATGTGTGAGGAAGTTGTTCAGTTTGTCTTTCCCGTGTGGCCAGATAACAAAGGTGTCGTCAACATATCTGAGCCAGAGTTTGGGTTTATGTTCGGACTTCTGTAACGCGTTGGTTTCAAAGTGTTCCATATATAGGTTTGCGATGACCGGTGAGAGGGGTGATCCCATGGGTGCTCCTTCTATCTGTTTGTATCTTTGTCCATTGTGGATGAAGTATGTGTTGGTTAGGCAGTGGTTGGTCAGATCTAGGATGTGCTTGGGGGGGTTGTATTTGTTGTGGATAGCTGTCAAGGCTTCTTGAATGGGCACTTGTGTGAAGAGCGAAACAACATCGAAGCTCACGAGTAGGTCATTGGGTTGTAGGTCTTGTTTCTTTATAATTTCTATGAAGTGGAACGAGTTTTGTACGTATGAAGTGATGGATTCTGCATAGGGCTGGAGTTGTTTGGCAAGAAATTTGGCGAGCCCTGGTCAACAGACGAGCCTCTGTCACAAAGACTGACACCAGGTCCAAAAGGACACAAGATGCCACCACCTTCCATCCACACCAAACACAAACCCAGACCCTTCCCACAGATGAAACGAAACCACCATCCAATAACAAAACCACGACTGCACCATCTACCGCTACTCCCCACTCCAGCCACCACATGGAGCACACTTACACACGCCAAAAAAACATTGGGAGACCACAGACACGCAGCCAGACCAAAATGAATTCACAAGACACAGGACCCCACTCCACCAAAGCCCAGGATGCTGCCAGAACGCCCATCACCAAGGTCGTTAAGAAACAAAAGGCTAATAGACACACATCCAGCACCTCACCCACACAGGATGTCTCTAAACAGCCATCTAACCCACCAGCAGTTAAGCCCTTAACGATCGCCTCAGCCACACAGCAGATCACTAAAGAACAAACGAACCTACAATCAGCAACAGAGCAAGCAAACCACACACCCCCAGCAGTATTTATAGAAGGACTTCAACTGAGATCACGCTTTGCTTCAAGAAGAAAGAAGAAGCCAGAACACCAGCCTGAAGATGACGAGTGAGACCTCGTCGAAACGTCGCCAAAACAACCAGATTTCTACACGGGAAGAAACCCGAATCCACCCTAACATGCATATATATATATATATATATATATATATATATATATATATATATATATATATATATATATATATATATATATATATATATATATATATATATATATATATGTTTTCGTAGATTTTCACGGGTATAGGTATACATGTTAGGGTGGATTCGGGTTTCTTCCCGTGTAGAAATCTGGTTGTTTTGGCGACGTTTCGACGAGGTCTCACTCGTCATCTTCAGGCTGGTGTTCTGGCTTCTTTCTTCTTGAAGCAAAGCGTGATCTCAGTTGAAGTCCTTCTATAAATACTGCTGGGGGTGTGTGGTTTGCTTGCTCTGTTGTTGATTGTAGGTTCGTTTGTTCTTTTGTGATCTGCTGTGTGGCTGAGGCGATCGTTAAGGGCTTAACTGCTGGTGGGTTAGATGGCTGTTTAGAGACATCATGTGTGGGTGAGGTGCTGGATGTGTGTCTGTTAGCCTTTTGTTTCTTAACGACCTTGGTGATGGGTGTTCTGGCAGCATCCTGGGCTTTGGTGGAGTGGGGTCCTGTGTCTTGTGAATTCATTTTCGTCTGGCTGCGTGTCTGTGGTCTCCCAATGTTTTTTTGGCGTGTGTAAGTGTGCTCCATGTGGTGGCTGGAGTGGGGAGTAGCGGTAGATGGTGCAGTCGTGGTTTTGTTATTGGATGGTGGTTTCGTTTCATCTGTGGGAAGGGTCTGGGTTTGTGTTTGGTGTGGATGGAAGGTGGTGGCATCTTGTGTCCTTTTGGACCTGGTGTCAGTCTTTGTGACAGAGGCTCGTCTGTTGACCAGGGCTAGTTTCCAGATGTCAGGCAAGCGGGAGGTGTCATCACGTTTATTCATGTTGTTTTGGGTGTTTCTCTATTTCAATGGCTTCCATGATTATTCGACTGTTGAAGTGTTCAGTTTTGGAGATGAGTTTGGTTCTTTTAAAATCAATTTCATGACCTGTTGTTTTTATGTGCTGGAAGAGAGAGGAAGATTTTTCTTCTTTTTTGACTGCGTTCTTGTGTTCTGCGATGCGTGCGCTTATTCTCCTGTTTGTCTGTCCGATGTATGTGGCTGGGCAGACTTTGCATGGTATTTCGTAGACTCCTTGGTTTTCTAGCTCAGTCTTGTCTTTGGGGTTTCTTAAAATGTTGGCTATTTTTTGTTTGGTGCAAAAGGCTGTCTTGATATTGTGTTTGTGGAGAATTTTGCTTATTTTGTCTGTGGTGCCTTTGATGTAAGGGAGGAGGGCAGTGCCGTTGTTCTCTTCTGTTTCTTGGTTCTTGGGGGGTGTTTCTTTTTGGATTAGTTTGGTGATGGTGTTTTTTTGGAATCCGTTCGCAATTAAAGCATTCGAGAGAGTGTGTAATTCAGTTTTTAGGTGGTCTTTGTCAGCGAGGCGTTTGGTTCTGGAGATGAGGGTTTTTGCTACGGAGTTGATCTGTGCAGGGTGGTGGTGTGATTGTGCATTTAAGTAGCGGTTTGTATGTGTTTTTTTCCAGTAGATGGTATGTCCTAAGGAGCCGTCGGGTTTTTTGTAGATTAGGACGTCCAGGAAGGGAAGTTGGTTGTTGGTTTCTATTTCCATAGTGAATTGTATTTTGGGGTGTAGGCTGTTGAGATGTGTGAGGAAGTTGTTCAGTTTGTCTTTCCCGTGTGGCCAGATAACAAAGGTGTCGTCAACATATCTGAGCCAGAGTTTGGGTTTATGTTCGGACTTCTGTAACGCGTTGGTTTCAAAGTGTTCCATATATAGGTTTGCGATGACCGGTGAGAGGGGTGATCCCATGGGTGCTCCTTCTATCTGTTTGTATCTTTGTCCATTGTGGATGAAGTATGTGTTGGTTAGGCAGTGGTTGGTCAGATCTAGGATGTGCTTGGGGGGGTTGTATTTGTTGTGGATAGCTGTCAAGGCTTCTTGAATGGGCACTTGTGTGAAGAGCGAAACAACATCGAAGCTCACGAGTAGGTCATTGGGTTGTAGGTCTTGTTTCTTTATAATTTCTATGAAGTGGAACGAGTTTTGTACGTATGAAGAGATGGATTCTGCATAGGGCTGGAGTTGTTTGGCAAGAAATTTGGCGAGGTTTTGTAGGGGTGAGCCTATGGAGCTGACTATGGGTCTGAGAGGTGTTCCTTCTTTGTGAATCTTGGGGAGGCCGTAGAGCTTGGGGCATCTAGATGATTTCTCTCTGGGGATGATGCTTGGCTTGATTTCTTCACTTAAGGGTGAGGCTTTTATTTTGGCTTTGGTGGTTTTTTCCAGGTAGGTGGTGGGGTCTGTGTTCAAAGGTATGTAAGCAGGGTCTTGTAGTAGGTTGGATAGTTTGGCTTGGTAGTCAGATGTGTTCATCACCACTGTGGCATTGCCTTTGTCTGCTGGGAGAATGATTATGTTGTTGTCTTTCCTCAGGTTGGTGAGGGCTTTTTGTTCTTCTTTGTGTAAATTGCTTCTGGGTGGTTTGCTGGAGCAGAGGATATTGGTGACTTCGAGTCTGATTTTGTTGGCTTCATCTGGGTTGATTTTGGTTAGGCTGGCTTCCACTCCGCATATGATGTTTTCAGTGGGGATGTGTCTGGGGGCGACTGCAAAGTTGAATCCTTTGGACAGGACTTTGGTCTCTGCGATGGTGAGTGTCCTGTCTGATATGTTGTGAACTGTTTGTTTCATGGGCTGCTGTGGGGGGTTGGGCTTCTGGCGTTTTTCCAGTTTGTGGAGTTTGTTGGTGTGTATGTCTCTCTTGTGGCAGGTCTCTGTTTCAGCTCTCCAGGCGGCGAGTTGCTTGGATTTGTTCCAGAGTGTTGGGTGGATTTTGTTGCTGAGTTTGAGGTGGAGAGTGAGTAGGTCTCTGTTGGTTTGATCTAGTAGGTATCTTTTCTTGTGTAGTTCGTTTCTGATTAGGGCTAGTTCTGTTCTTTTCAGGATCCTTTCGCTGGATGGGGTTTTTGAGTGGAATTTCAGTTGGAAACTTGTGGGGATCACATTTTTATCTCGGCAGTTGCGTAGGAATGCAATGTCACATAAGATGGTGGCTCTTCGGACTTCTAGTTTCTCGTAGGTTCTGGTCAGCTGGAAGGTTTCCTCCCCGTAGAGGTCGGATATTTGTTTTCGTAGATTTTCACGGGTATAGGTATGCATGTTAGGGTGGATTCGGGTTAGGGTGGATTCGGGATTCGGGTTTCTTTTGCACCAAACAAAAAATAGCCAACATTTTAAGAAACCCCAAAGACAAGACTGAGCTAGAAAACCAAGGAGTCTACGAAATACCATGCAAAGTCTGCCCAGCCACATACATCGGACAGACAAACAGGAGAATAAGCGCACGCATCGCAGAACACAAGAACGCAGTCAAAAAAGAAGAAAAATCTTCCTCTCTCTTCCAGCACATAAAAACAACAGGTCATGAAATTGATTTTAAAAGAACCAAACTCATCTCCAAAACTGAACACTTCAACAGTCGAATAATCATGGAAGCCATTGAAATAGAGAAACACCCAAACAACATGAATAAACGTGATGACACCTCCCGCTTGCCTGACATCTGGAAACTAGCCCTGGTCAACAGACGAGCCTCTGTCACAAAGACTGACACCAGGTCCAAAAGGACACAAGATGCCACCACCTTCCATCCACACCAAACACAAACCCAGACCCTTCCCACAGATGAAACGAAACCACCATCCAATAACAAAACCACGACTGCACCATCTACCGCTACTCCCCACTCCAGCCACCACATGGAGCACACTTACACACGCCAAAAAAACATTGGGAGACCACAGACACGCAGCCAGACCAAAATGAATTCACAAGACACAGGACCCCACTCCACCAAAGCCCAGGATGCTGCCAGAACGCCCATCACCAAGGTCGTTAAGAAACAAAAGGCTAATAGACACACATCCAGCACCTCACCCACACATGATGTCTCTAAACAGCCATCTAACCCACCAGCAGTTAAGCCCTTAACGATCGCCTCAGCCACACAGCAGATCACAAAAGAACAAACGAACCTACAATCAACAACAGAGCAAGCAAACCACACCCCCCCAGCAGTATTTATAGAAGGACTTCAACTGAGATCACGCTTTGCTTCAAGAAGAAAGAAGCCAGAACACCAGCCTGAAGATGATGAGTGAGACCTCGTCGAAACGTCGTCAAAACAACCAGATTTCTACACGGGAAGAAACCCGAATCCACCCTAACATGCATACCTATACCCGTGAAAATCTACGAAAACAAATATCCGACCTCTACGGGGAGGAAACCTTCCAGCTGACCAGAACCTACGAGAAACTAGAAGTCCGAAGAGCCACCATCTTATGTGACATTGCATTCCTACGCAACTGCCGAGATAAAAATGTGATCCCCACAAGTTTCCAACTGAAATTCCACTCAAAAACCCCATCCAGCGAAAGGATCCTGAAAAGAACAGAACTAGCCCTAATCAGAAACGAACTACACAAGAAAAGATACCTACTAGATCAAACCAACAGAGACCTACTCACTCTCCACCTCAAACTCAGCAACAAAATCCACCCAACACTCTGGAACAAATCCAAGCAACTCGCCGCCTGGAGAGCTGAAACAGAGACCTCCCACAAGAGAGACATACACACCAACAAACTCCACAAACTGGAAAAACGCCAGAAGCCCAACCCCCCACAGCAGCCCATGAAACAAACAGTTCACAACATATCAGACAGGACACTCACCATCGCAGAGACCAAAGTCCTGTCCAAAGGATTCAACTTTGCAGTCGCCCCCAGACACATCCCCACTGAAAACATCATATGCGGAGTGGAAGCCAGCCTAACCAAAATCAACCCAGATGAAGCCAACAAAATCAGACTCGAAGTCACCAATATCCTCTGCTCCAGCAAACCACCCAGAAGCAATTTACACAAAGAAGAACAAAAAGCCCTCACCAACCTGAGGAAAGACAACAACATAATCATTCTCCCAGCAGACAAAGGCAATGCCACAGTGGTGATGAACACATCTGACTACCAAGCCAAACTATCCAACCTACTACAAGACCCTGCTTACATACCTTTGAACACAGACCCCACCACCTACCTGGAAAAAACCACCAAAGCCAAAATAAAAGCCTCACCCTTAAGTGAAGAAATCAAGCCAAGCATCATCCCCAGAGAGAAATCATCTAGATGCCCCAAGCTCTACGGCCTCCCCAAGATTCACAAAGAAGGAACACCTCTCAGACCCATAGTCAGCTCCATAGGCTCACCCCTACAAAACCTCGCCAAATTTCTTGCCAAACAACTCCAGCCCTATGCAGAATCCATCTCTTCATACGTACAAAACTCGTTCCACTTCATAGAAATTATAAGAGAAACAAGACCTACAACCCAATGACCTACTCGTGAGCTTCGATGTTGTTTCGCTCTTCACACAAGTGCCCATTCAAGAAGCCTTGACAGCTATCCACAACAAATACAACCCCCCCAAGCACATCCTAGATCTGACCAACCACTGCCTAACCAACACATACTTCATCCACAATGGACAAAGATACAAACAGATAGAAGGAGCACCCATGGGATCACCCCTCTCACCGGTCATCGCAAACCTATATATGGAACACTTTGAAACCAACGCGTTACAGAAGTCCGAACATAAACCCAAACTCTGGCTCAGATATGTTGACGACACCTTTGTTATCTGGCCACACGGGAAAGACAAACTGAACAACTTCCTCACACATCTCAACAGCCTACACCCCAAAATACAATTCACTATGGAAATAGAAACCAACAACCAACTTCCCTTCCTGGACGTCCTAATCTACAAAAAACCCGACGGCTCCTTAGGACATACCATCTACCGGAAAAAAACACATACAAACCGCTACTTAAATGCACAATCACACCACCACCCTGCACAGATCAACTCCGTAGCAAAAACCCTCATCTCCAGAACCAAACGCCTCGCTGACAAAGACCACCTAAAAACTGAATTACACACTCTCTCGAATGCTTTAATTGCGAACGGATTCCAAAAAAACACCATCACCAAACTAATCCAAAAAGAAACACCCCCCAAGAACCAAGAAACAGAAGAGAACAACGGCACTGCCCTCCTCCCTTACATCAAAGGCACCACAGACAAAATAAGCAAAATTCTCCACAAACACAATATCAAGACAGCCTTTTGCACCAAACAAAAAATAGCCAACATTTTAAGAAACCCCAAAGACAAGACTGAGCTAGAAAACCAAGGAGTCTACGAAATACCATGCAAAGTCTGCCCAGCCACATACATCGGACAGACAAACAGGAGAATAAGCGCACGCATCGCAGAACACAAGAACGCAGTCAAAAAAGAAGAAAAATCTTCCTCTCTCTTCCAGCACATAAAAACAACAGGTCATGAAATTGATTTTAAAAGAACCAAACTCATCTCCAAAAACTGAACACTTCAACAGTCGAATAATCATGGAAGCCATTGAAATAGAGAAACACCCAAACAACATGAATAAACGTGATGACACCTCCCGCTTGCCTGACATCTGGAAACTAGCCCTGGTCAACAGACGAGCCTCTGTCACAAAGACTGACACCAGGTCCAAAAGGACACAAGATGCCACCACCTTCCATCCACACCAAACACAAACCCAGACCCTTCCCACAGATGAAACGAAACCACCATCCAATAACAAAACCACGACTGCACCATCTACCGCTACTTCCCCACTCCAGCCACCACATGGAGCACACTTACACACGCCAAAAAAACATTGGGAGACCACAGACACGCAGCCAGACCAAAATGAATTCACAAGACACAGGACCCCACTCCACCAAAGCCCAGGATGCTGCCAGAACACCCATCACCAAGGTCGTTAAGAAACAAAAGGCTAATAGACACACATCCAGCACCTCACCCACACATGATGTCTCTAAACAGCCATCTAACCCACCAGCAGTTAAGCCCTTAACGATCGCCTCAGCCACACAGCAGATCACAAAAGAACAAACGAACCTACAATCAACAACAGAGCAAGCAAACCACACCCCCCCAGCAGTATTTATAGAAGGACTTCAACTGAGATCACGCTTTGCTTCAAGAAGAAAGAAGCCAGAACACCAGCCTGAAGATGACGAGTGAGACCTCGTCGAAACGTCGTCAAAACAACCAGATTTCTACACGGGAAGAAACCCGAATCCACCCTAACATGCATACCTATACCCGTGAAAATCTACGAAAACAAATATCCGACCTCTACGGGGAGGAAACCTTCCAGCTGACCAGAACCTACGAGAAACTAGAAGTCCGAAGAGCCACCATCTTATGTGACATTGCATTCCTACGCAACTGCCGAGATAAAAATGTGATCCCCACAAGTTTCCAACTGAAATTCCACTCAAAAACCCCATCCAGCGAAAGGATCCTGAAAAGAACAGAACTAGCCCTAATCAGAAACGAACTACACAAGAAAAGATACCTACTAGATCAAACCAACAGAGACCTACTCACTCTCCACCTCAAACTCAGCAACAAAATCCACCCAACACTCTGGAACAAATCCAAGCAACTCGCCGCCTGGAGAGCTGAAACAGAGACCTGCCACAAGAGAGACATACACACCAACAAACTCCACAAACTGGAAAAACGCCAGAAGCCCAACCCCCCACAGCAGCCCATGAAACAAACAGTTCACAACATATCAGACAGGACACTCACCATCGCAGAGACCAAAGTCCTGTCCAAAGGATTCAACTTTGCAGTCGCCCCCAGACACATCCCCACTGAAAACATCATATGCGGAGTGGAAGCCAGCCTAACCAAAATCAACCCAGATGAAGCCAACAAAATCAGACTCGAAGTCACCAATATCCTCTGCTCCAGCAAACCACCCAGAAGCAATTTACACAAAGAAGAACAAAAAGCCCTCACCAACCTGAGGAAAGACAACAACATAATCATTCTCCCAGCAGACAAAGGCAATGCCACAGTGGTGATGAACACATCTGACTACCAAGCCAAACTATCCAACCTACTACAAGACCCTGCTTACATACCTTTGAACACAGACCCCACCACCTACCTGGAAAAAACCACCAAAGCCAAAATAAAAGCCTCACCCTTAAGTGAAGAAATCAAGCCAAGCATCATCCCCAGAGAGAAATCATCTAGATGCCCCAAGCTCTACGGGCTCCCCAAGATTCACAAAGAAGGAACACCTCTCAGACCCATAGTCAGCTCCATAGGCTCACCCCTACAAAACCTCGCCAAATTTCTTGCCAAACAACTCCAGCCCTATGCAGAATCCATCTCTTCATACGTACAAAACTCGTTCCACTTCATAGAAATTATAAAGAAACAAGACCTACAACCCAATGACCTACTCGTGAGCTTCGATGTTGTTTCGCTCTTCACACAAGTGCCCATTCAAGAAGCCTTGACAGCTATCCACAACAAATACAACCCCCCCAAGCACATCCTAGATCTGACCAACCACTGCCTAACCAACACATACTTCATCCACAATGGACAAAGATACAAACAGATAGAAGGAGCACCCATGGGATCACCCCTCTCACCGGTCATCGCAAACCTATATATGGAACACTTTGAAACCAACGCGTTACAGAAGTCCGAACATAAACCCAAACTCTGGCTCAGATATGTTGACGACACCTTTGTTATCTGGCCACACGGGAAAGACAAACTGAACAACTTCCTCACACATCTCAACAGCCTACACCCCAAAATACAATTCACTATGGAAATAGAAACCAACAACCAACTTCCCTTCCTGGACGTCCTAATCTACAAAAAACCCGACGGCTCCTTAGGACATACCATCTACCGGAAAAAAAACACATACAAACCGCTACTTAAATGCACAATCACACCACCACCCTGCACAGATCAACTCCGTAGCAAAAACCCTCATCTCCAGAACCAAACGCCTCGCTGACAAAGACCACCTAAAAACTGAATTACACACTCTCTCGAATGCTTTAATTGCGAACGGATTCCAAAAAAACACCATCACCAAACTAATCCAAAAAGAAACACCCCCCAAAACCAAGAAACAGAAGAGAACAACGGCACTGCCCTCCTCCCTTACATCAAAGGCACCACAGACAAAATCAGCAAAATTCTCCACAAACACAATATCAAGACAGCCTTTTGCACCGAACAAAAAATAGCCAACATTTTAAGAAACCCCAAAGACAAGACTGAGCTAGAAAACCAAGGAGTCTACGAAATACCATGCAAAGTCTGCCCAGCCACATACATCGGACAGACAAACAGGAGAATAAGCGCACGCATCGCAGAACACAAGAACGCAGTCAAAAAAGAAGAAAAATCTTCCTCTCTCTTCCAGCACATAAAAACAACAGGTCATGAAATTGATTTTAAAAGAACCAAACTCATCTCCAAAACTGAACACTTCAACAGTCGAATAATCATGGAAGCCATTGAAATAGAGAAACACCCAAACAACATGAATAAACGTGATGACACCTCCCGCTTGCCTGACATCTGGAAACTAGCCCTGGTCAACAGACGAGCCTCTGTCACAAAGACTGACACCAGGTCCAAAAGGACACAAGATGCCACCACCTTCCATCCACACCAAACACAAACCCAGACCCTTCCCACAGATGAAACGAAACCACCATCCAATAACAAAACCACGACTGCACCATCTACCGCTACTCCCCACTCCAGCCACCACATGGAGCACACTTACACACGCCAAAAAAAACATTGGGAGACCACAGACACGCAGCCAGACCAAAATGAATTCACAAGACACAGGACCCCACTCCACCAAAGCCCAGGATGCTGCCAGAACACCCATCACCAAGGTCGTTAAGAAACAAAAGGCTAACAGACACACATCCAGCACCTCACCCACACATGATGTCTCTAAACAGCCATCTAACCCACCAGCAGTTAAGCCCTTAACGATCGCCTCAGCCACACAGCAGATCACAAAAGAACAAACGAACCTACAATCAACAACAGAGCAAGCAAACCACACCCCCCCAGCAGTATTTATAGAAGGACTTCAACTGAGATCACGCTTTGCTTCAAGAAGAAAGAAGCCAGAACACCAGCCTGAAGATGACGAGTGAGACCTCGTCGAAACGTCGCCAAAACAACCAGATTTCTACACGGGAAGAAACCCGAATCCACCCTAACATGCATATATATATATATATATATATATATATATATATATATATATATATATATATATATATATATATATTTGTTTTCGTAGATTATATAATGAATTACCAAAGTCAAGCCTCAAGGTTGCGAGAGCATGAATCATGGAAGCGCAGTTATCAGGGCATCTAGGTTCTCTAGGAAAGCCAGCAGATGGAAGGGAAGTAGGGGGTATATCGATTTGCAGAAAGGATCAGGACTCCCACCTGAGGATGGGAGCAAAGTTGATTTATGCCCGTTTCTACCACAGAACCCCTAGTTTATGCCAGTTTTCCCTGGGATCCACCCAGTGATACTCCCCTGCCTATCATGCAGAATTTATTTATTTATTTATTTATTTATTTTTAAACTTATATACCACAGCCTATTTCCCCACAGGGACTCAGTGCGGTTTACACAGTACAATAGGAAATACAAGAGATAAGAACAATAAAAACCAGAAACAACATTATTCAGGATCGGCGAGCCTAAATAGGCAGGGCAACAAAAGGCGAGGGGGGGGGAAAAAAAGTTACCCCTGGAGGTTTCCAAAGGAAATAAGAGTTTTGCGGGGCATTGCTGTCTGTTTCCAGCAGTAAAAAAAGTTCGCCAAATATGTTCTGTAAGAAGGGAGTGGAAATATGTCCAAAATGTCAGCGTTGAAAATAAAAATCCAGAAAGTGCCGGTTGGTGAATCATGTCTCCCTTCCTGCAGTTGGGGGTGCTTTGCAAAGTTAGTGCTTTGCGACACCGCATCTTTGTTAAAAATTGTTGTGTAAATTGTGATTCAGAGTAATTAGAGTTCAATCTGCATGCGTTACACTTCAGAAGCTTTCTACTAAAACAAATCAAGTATCCTCTAGTAGCAGAATTATGAAAAGCCTTGTTACTGTGGCACCTTAAAAGATAGCAAATTTTATTTGAACACAATCTTTTATGGATGTTTGTTCTTGCATCTGAATAAGTGGGGTAGAGTCCACAAAAGCTAGTGCCAATTTCTTTCTTAATACTACATGTCTCATTTACAAGGTAGAACTGAATGACCGTGTAGTGGAATTTATTATTGTTGTGGTTTGCATTTGTTATGAGTCACAGACCTTTTAATAAGAAATTAAGGCGATAAATATGGATAATCCCAGTTTTTATCCACACAGCAATCCCCTGGAGGAGGTTAGGCTCAGAGAAGGGGTGGCCTACAGTAACCCAGAGAAATCAGAGAATTAAAGTCTGACATCCCCGGCCAAATTTGGAGATCCTAATTATTACTTCATTTCTAATTAACATTGGAAGTTTCAAAAGCCTTGCTTGCAAAATGCTTTTGATGTTCCTTGCTAAGGCATGTGGTGCCTATACTGTATATGAGTGTTACGTTCTAGGAATCCACTTAGAGTATTTGCTTCTGCATTTTGGTCAGCAGATGGTGCACTCTCTGCTAAGAGCTAAGACAAAATGAAATGCATTTTGTAAGTGATTTTGGAGATGGCTTATTACACATAGGGTTGCCATAAATCGGAGGTGACTTGACAGCACCATAACAACAATGGAATAATGTTAGTGTTACAAGTCAAAGTTCTATGCTAACAACAATTTATTTGCTTCTGACTTGGTATTCTTTAAAAAATATTGTTCTTTAAAATAACTAAATAATTATTTATACTAATAGCCTTAGTCTTCCTCTTTTTATATTCTTATTGCTCTAGAGTCTCCAAGTGAAATTTAAAAAGTTCTTTAGACTGCAGCCGAGAAATCAAAAGAAGACTGAAATTTGGAAGGGCAGCAATGAAAGAATTAGAAAAGATCATCAAGGGTAAGGGAGTGCCATTGGAGACCAAGACCAAGACCACCCATGCTCTTGCATTCCCAGTTGGAATTCCCCGTGTGGTGTAGCAGATAGAGTGATGGACTATGCCTCAGGAGAGCAGGGTTCAAATCCCCACTTGACAATGGAAATGACAGGGGGAGTGGCAATGGTAAGCCACTCATTAAATATCTCAAATACCTTGGAAGTCCTAGTAGGGCTGTCATAAGAGTGTGTACATGTATGAGTAGGAAAGCTGGACAGTAAAGAAAATTGACAGGAACAATATTGATTAGTTTGGAATATGGCACTGGAAGAGACCATTGTAGATGTCCTGGACTACCAAAAATATGAACAATTGGGTCTTAGTCAATCAAGCCTTGACTATCCCTATTGGCAAAATTTATGAAGCTCATGCTGGTCCTACTTGAGGCATATCAGGAGAAGGCAAGAATACAGTACCTGGGAAAGATAAATAATGCAGGGAAACAAAAGACAAGGAGGGATGCGAATTATGAGATGGATTAATTCCCTAAATGAAACTACAGGCTAGAGTTTATAAGAACTGGATGAGGCTGTTGAGGACAGGACATTTTAAAGATTGCTCATTCATAGGGTGGCTGTTATTCGAAGGCGACTTGGCAGCAAGTCACAACAATGTACTGTCTTCTGTCTTAGACTGCTTCCAGTGATGTTATGATATCCAGTCTCCATCCTGTCTTACAAGCAATTAAGTGCTAGAGCCAGAGCCAAAACTTAGCACAGTTTCCATTGCCATTAGTATGGGCTTATCTGCCTTTGCCCTCTCCCTCCCCCATTCAAGCTTCAATGATAGTTCCTAAGCTTCCTTCCATGAACGAGTCCAATAATCTAAATGGCTTGCTAGCAAACATATTTTCTTCTACTTTAGAAAGAATAACTTGAGTACTAAAATAACTTGATGGTTGCTACCAAATACCTTGATAAAAAGGAGCATAATGGTACGAGTTAAACTGCAATGCAGCAGCCCAAACGCAGGCTCAACTTCAGGTTTATTCTGCCTCCAGTGGTTGGTAAATTAAGTAGCCAGCTCGTGGGAAAGGGGGGGTTGCGGCAATGTGTAGCCTGAGTAATTAAATTGTAAACTGCCCAGAGGGTGCTTTAAGGGCTATAGGATGGTATATAAATGTTTTGCTGTGCCTTGTGCTACCTCTTGCCATATTGAGCATGTCATGATTACAGACATACATGTAAATTTTACAAACAACCCCCCACCCCCGGCTTTGGAAAGGCATGCCATTAGCTGTGTGTGTGGTTGTGTGTAGGAAAGAGAAGGGACTGGGAAGAAAACACTGAGAGGAACACAATAGCTGTTAAGAAATGAAAGGGGTGAAAAGATACTGCAAAGTCTCCATGTATTTCCTGCAGCCAAGTGCACAAAGATTCTAAACAGGTTGCTTGGGTAAGCAACACCCATTGGCAGCTTGAGCTACTCATTCTGTCCAGCTGGACAGAGCAGAGAGCCTGTGAGTTGGAGTGTGAGCTGGCTGAAACGATAGTTGTGCATCGCCCTGTTCAAGTTAACATCCTCCTGGCCACTGTTTTTCATGTTATCAAGAGGGCAGTCTTATATAACCTTCTGTGGTCGACCAGGTCACATGTTTATGTGGCTTTATTTTGGTTCTGGGGCTGCACTGTTTAGGAGGCCTAACATCGAAAGTACAATGCCAGAATTAATGGGGTGTTTGAATTAACTGTCTGCAATAAAGCAGTCAGCACTTTGTTTCTGCCACTCTGGACCTTTACTAGGTAAACAGTTTGCGAAAGTTTATAAGGAATATGATTTGCAAACACTGTAAAATCACTCAGATGTGCAAAAAAAAATAACAGTAGAATCTACAGATTGTTGACTATGTCTTTTCTGGAAAACAAAAGGTTTGGGAAGAGATTTTGGACTGAAGGAAACAATAATGTTGATTGGTATAAAAGACTGCTTTGTAAGTAGTCCAGGGAAATGTTGGCAAACACTTCAAGATTTTAACTATATACATATAATAAAGAATAGACTATATATGGAGACAGTGAAATGCCTTTTTTTCATAGTGGAAAAAAGTTGGAAAGAGGTCTGTACAGTGTATAAGTGTTGACAATGGTGTCTGAAAGACTTCTTTTTCTACAACTGAGTAGTAAGCATGGATATCCAAACATGCTGGGAAAGTAATACTGAGTAATTAAATCTAGGTCTTTGGGTTTCAACACAGCAAATATTAATGTATTCTCAAAGGTTTTCACAGCCAGGATCTGATAGCTGTTGTGAGGTTTTTGGGCTGTTTGGCCGGGTTCTGGAAGTTTTTCTTCCTGACATTTTGCCAGTTACTGATGAAGATACCAGCCACAGAGACTGGCCAAACATCAGGAAGAAAAACTCTGAGAACACTGCCAAACAGCCCAAAAAACTCACAACAGCTATCAGTAAATATTAGTTTGAAAACAATGTTTTTGTTTTGTTTTTTTCATTATGGAGATGCTGTGGGTACAGAAAGCTCTTGTTTGGCACTACTATATACAAAAGTTTATAACAATGGGAAGACTTTTCTTTGTAGACCTGTTCTCCCGTCTTCAAATGTATGTGCAGTTAGAGATAATCACCCTACAAATCTTCATTGGGCTTATTATTAGAGATGGGCACGAAACGAACAATTTTTCGTTTCCGTTACCGTTTGTCGTTTCCGTTACGTAACGAAACGACAAACGAAAATTGTGATTAAAATGAAATGAAACGAAGAGAACCACGAAGATTTTGTTCGTACGTTTCGTTTCTGTTACTAGCGGCGTGCAATGAAATTGAGCTGTTTTAAATGTTAAAAAACGCCCTGGACATCCATAAAAATGCAGCGATAATTATTTATACTGCCTGATAATACCTACAAGGGGGGGGGCTTAAAACATGCATTTATGTCTTTTCTCAGATCGCTGTATTTTTTTCATTTAAGGGGAGTTAGGGGACATCGACCCAAAATGGATCCCAGATGCCTAATATTGATTTCTTGGGTATTAAAACACCCTGGACATCCATAAAAATGCAGCGATAATGTGATAATTATTTGAAATTATTACCTACCAGGGGGTTGCGGTCCTTAAAATGTTTGTTTTTGTCTTCTCCCATCGCGATGTATTTTTCTTTTCCCTTTAAGGATGACAAAATGGATGTCGCCACTCCAGCCACAACATGGAGGCAAGCCATGTGATGGGATCACGTAAATTACTGGACAGCTTCAACCAATAGCATGCCCAGGTTGCAGACTGGGCAGTTCTGGCAGCCACAGAGGGCATAAAAAGCTTTGGCAGCCCCCGGAAATGCTTTAAAAATCACGCAAAAAGCGGGTAAAAACGAAAAACAGAAATGAAAATTTTTCAAAAAATTCGCAAAAAATGGAAACAAACCAAAACAGAACTCTCAACGACAAACGACAAATGAAACACCATTTTTTTTATTCGTGCCCATCTCTACTTATTATGCTATTTTAAGCATTGAATGTTTTTTAATGGAAATTATTGGCCTCACTCAATAATGTTAAGGAAGTCTGTTTTGCTCGATTCCATTCGTATGCAGCTGCTTGAGTTGAACTACAGGCTCTTGAAGATGTTAGTAAAACATTGAGGGATACCATATTAGATCTTTGCAGTTTACTACAATGATTTGTCATGATTTGACCTAAATGCCTTTGATTTCTGGAATTCTATGCTCTACCACGGTGGTCCCCAACCCCCGGGCCACGGACCGGTGCCGGTCCGTGGACCGGTCGGCACCGGGCCGCCTGGGGAGGCTGGGGAGGCTCCTCCCCTTTTCCTCCGCCGCCCTCCTCCTCCTCCTCTTCTCTCCCGCGAGCGGCCGGTGGAGGAGGAAGGCAGGAGGAGCCGCCGCCTTGCCTTTGCCTCCCTCCTGTGCCCGCCGCCGCCACCGGCGGCGGCGCATCCTCCTCCTCCACCACCCTCCTCCTCCTCGCCCTCCACCAGCAGCAGCAGCAGCAGCAGCCACGGCGGCGGCGGCGCATCCTCCTCCTCCTCCGCCCTCCGAGGGACAGAGAGCGCGGTCATGCGGCTGCTGCCCCGGGCGCCTCCGCCGCCTTCGCCTTCGCCCCCGCCGCCGCCGCCGCGCTTCGCCCTGGCCCTGACGGTGCTGCTCAGCGCCGCTGCCGCCGCCTCCTCGTCCCCGTCGTCCCCGTCGAGGTCGGTGCTGCTGTTGCCGCCGGCGGGAGCGCTGGAGGCGTCGTCGTCGTCGGGGCCTGGGCCGGGCGCCGAGGGCAAGCCGGAGGAGGAGTCGCCGCCGCCGGGCACGACGCCCTCAAAGGAGGAGGCGGCGGCGGCAGCGCTGAGCAGCACCGTCAGGGCCAGGGCGAAGCGCAGCGGCGGCAGCGGCGGAGGAGCCCGGGGCAGCAGCCGCATGACCGCGCTCTCTGTCCCTCGGAGGGAGGAGGAGGAGGAGGACGCGCCGCCGCCGCCGTGGCTGCTGCTGCTGCTGCTGCTGGTGGAGGGCGAGGAGGAGGAGGGCGGAGGAGGAGGAGGATGCGCCGGGGGGGCCACGGGGCTGTTGCCCCCCCCACACACAGAGAGAGAGAGAGAGGCCGGGCCCCCCGAGCCCCCCCAACCGGAGTGTGCGTGCGCTGGCCGTCCGGCTGGCCAGCGCAGAGACGCCACCCCCCCCACCGGCCTCCCTCCCTTCCTCCTCCCGCTCGCCTGCCCGAAGGCCGCAGCCGGAGGCAAGGCGATGCAGCGGCAGCTCCGGCCCGAGGGCGCCGCCGAGCCGCCGCTGACGGCAGCGCAGACGCGCCCCACCAAGGTGGGCGGCGGCCGCAGACGCGGCTGAACCCGGGCGGCTGCCGTGGCCACCGCGGCCGCCGACAGGAGGAGGAGGCGGGGGCCCGCCCGCCCAGGAGCCCCGGGTTCCCCCCCACCCCACCCGTGTGCGCGGGGGGGGGGGAGCGGCACGCCCGACGCCCCCAGCCGGCGAGCGCTGCCGCCGCCGCTCCCGTCCCCCCCCCCCCTCCCCCTCCTCCCTTCCCCCCCACACCCTCCCCTGCCCCCCCCGCCCGATCCCCCCGCACCCCCCCTCCCCCCCTCCCCACCCCCACCCCCGGGCCATGGAAAAATCATCAAACATTTACAGGTCCGTGGGGACAAAAAGGTTGGGGAGCACTGCTCTACCAGATGATGTTTCTTAGAGTCAGGATCTGGTTGTTGCAAGAGCATCCCTTGCTGAATCCTGCTTGCCCACTAGAGATGGGCACGACTTGAAAAAAAATTTTTTTGAGTTGTCGTTAGTCGGGCCGGTTCCGTTTCGGGTCGTTTCCGTTTTTCGCGAAAATTCACAAAAATTAGTCGGTTCGTTTTTTTGTTTTCATTAGTACTGGTTTTTTTGGGGGGGTAGCGGGCTCCTGGAGGCACCTCTGTGGGGTGGGTGCCTCCTCTGGCCCGCTATAAAGGGAAAGCGGGCTCCTGGAGGCACCCGTGGGTGCCTCCTATCCTCACCCACTAGGAAGGGGAAGCAGGCTCCAAGAGACCCCTCAACATGGGGGTCTCCCCTCCTCACCTGCTGCTGCTGCAAAATGGCATGCATAGCCATATGGATATGCATACCAGTTGCAGACAGTGAGACCAGACCAGTGAGTGAACCCAGAGCCATAGGGTGATGCCTAAGGCTCTCGCACCGCCATGTCTCACAAAGAAGGGAATCGTACTTGCGTGTAGTGCAATCCAAGTAGATCTGGCTTAGGGTTAAGGTGGGTTAGTGCAAGGGCTAGGGTTAGGCTAGTGACGGGTAAGGTTACGGTGGGCTAGTGGGTTGCACCTCTGGGTGCCTCTCTGACCCACTAAGAAGACAGTCTGTGACGTATGGGTAAGGAGTCAAGGATTAGGGTTAGGGTTAGGGGGCTAGGACAGGTTTTAGGGGGCTTTTTGGCACATCCCAGAAGTCTCCATGGCCAAGTGGCCATGCAATTGGTGGGATGGCTCCAAAAATTTGCATGGTCGTCCACTCCCACATGGCTGGCCACTCGGCCAGCCCATCATTGCGCAGGTGTAAAATAAAATAAAATCAATGGAGGACAGAGGAGGAGAGGAGAGACATTTTGTTGCAAGAAAAAACCCACTGCTACTCTGAAAAATCTGGCAGTTTATAAATTTTCGCGTGTTTCTGTTGTGCTTGTGTGTTTTTGGACCACGATTTCAAAAACAATATTGCGTTCGCCGCCCCATTTTGGATCCCCCGCCCACACCGCATGGCATGGCGAGTCCGGCTGCCCAGGACGGGGGGGAGGCGGGACCCCCCCTCCAGAAACCACCCCTCTGGTAGGTGCCCTGCGCCCTTAGTCAAGCAGGCATTTTTCCGCCTTTTTTTTGTCCCGGGAATGGGTGGGGGGAGAGTTTAAAAGTTTTTTCCTGTGCCGTCCGTGCCGCTTGCTTGCGCTTTAATTGCGGCGGCCGGCGGCGAGACTGGGCTTTTTGCTGGCTGCGAGCCTGTGGCGAGTCCCACCAGAGCAGCCCAGGACGGGGGATGGGGGGGGGGAGGCCGGGGACCTCCAGAAACAACCCCTCTGGTAGGTGCCCTGAGGCATGGCAGGCATTTTTCCGCCTGCTTTTTGGCCGGGAACCGGGTTTTTTTAACTTTTAAAAACTTTTTTTCTGTGCCGCGTGGCATCGCGCGATCGTGCGATGCAAGGAACGAGCACGACAAATCAGACCAAAATTGTTCGTTTGTCGGTTCGAGCTCGAAGTCTGGGGGAGTAATTCCCGTTACTGTTTCTGTAGAGTAACGGAACCGAGTAACGGAAACGGAAACGGGAATACCGCTAAGTCGTGCCCATCTCTATTGCCCACAGATATGTACGCTCTTGATGCTGTAATCATCTGAGTCATACATGGTGAATGATAGTACAGTTACTCCTCTCTGGTTATTACAATCACTGAGATTTCCCTTGCACAATCATTCCTTGTCTCCAGTCTTCCAGCACACATAGAAGACTAATATAGAAGTAAGACAACAATGTGTTCTGTCACCATTCTTGTTTCTCCTTTCCATATCCAGTAAAAACTTGGTTTATGAGCATAATTCCTGTAACATGCTTGTAATCCAAAGCAATTGTACATCAAAGCAAATTTCCCCATAAGGAATAATGGAAACTCAAATGATTGGTTCTACAGCCCAACATGTTCGTATAAAAATGATTACAATACTATAATAATGAGCATCCGGCTTGCTTGGTGAGGCAATGTGTAGCCCGCATAATTAAATTGCTTGAGGCACTATGGGGCAGTATATAAGCACAACATTTTAATAATATAATATAATATAATATAATATAATATAATATAATATAATATAATATAATATAATATACAGTGGAACCTTGACTTACGTCATTAATCCGTTCCGGAGGTCAAGACATAAGTCAAACATGCCTTAAGTCAAATGAACTTTTTCCCATAGAAAGTAATGAGAAAGTGGATTAATCTGTTCCAGATTATGAGGAGGCAGTGGAATTATAGTCTACAAATTATACGCCTCCACTTTTTAATGTTCATAGCAACAATGTCTAACATTTAAGTTTTACTGATTTTTAACCTGACGTTTCAAGTTCTGAACAACCCTATGCTTACCACTAGAGTCCCACAACTGTACAGCTCCCCCACTAAAATGCTACCATTGTGGACCAGACTTCTGCAGCCAGATTTTTTTACAAGACTGAGCCAACTGTCTAACCAGCGAGGCCAGCCCTGAGCTCCCGGCCCTTCTTCTCCTCCGGCAGCAGTGGTGGCTTCGGTGAGGCCAAGGACCAGCTCCAGGTGCTCGGAGCTGGCCTCACCGAAACCGCCGCTGCCGGAAGAAGGCAGGAGCAGTTTGGAGGCGGCACCCGCAATGCTGGGTTGTGGCTGCCGCCAGATTCCGACTCCGAGCTGTAAGTCAGAGCCTGCGGCGCAAGTCAAACAGGCCCCTTCTTGCTGCAAGTCAAATATGCTGCAAGTCAAGCAGCATGTAAGTCAAGGTTCCACTGTAATATAATATAATATAATATAATATAATATAATATAATATAATATAATATAAATAATATAATATAATATAATATAATATAATATAATAAAGAAAATACATAACATAAAGAAGAAACAAATTAAAGAAAAGCGCACCAATGCCACTTAAGAACAATATTTACATTGTTATACATGTTATCAACAGGACAATTGGGCGAATGTGTTGCCTTTAGCTGAGTTTGCATACAACAATGCTGTACATTCATCCACTCGTCAAACCCCATTCATGGCCAACTATGGGTATCATCCTCGGTACTTTCCAACCACCCTTCCTTCCACCTCTGTGCCAGCTACCGATGCTTATATCCAAGAACTTCATGGCATTCAAGAATTATTGAAAGAACAACTCAATCATGCCAAGGAAGCATATAAAAAAGCAGCGGATCAGAAAAGACAAGAAGGTCCACAGTTGAATCCAGGCATGAAACTTTGGCTCTCTACCCGATATTTGAGACATCCTGGGCGATCCCGGAAACTAGATCCTCGATTCATCAGCCCTTACCCCATCCTAGAAAAAATCAACCCAGTGGCGTTCCATCTACAATTACCTGCATCCCTCCATATTCATCCCGTGTTCCATCGTTCCCTCTTGGTCCCAGCCAAAGATCCTGACCCCAACCGACCACCAAATCCTGAACCTTCTCCACCAATCTTAGTAGAAGGAGAAGAGGAGTATGAGGTCCGTCAAATTTTGGGTTCCCGGATACATCGGGGGGGGGGGTTGCAATACTTAGTGGACTGGGAAGGGTATGGACCAGAAGATCGATCTTGGGAACCGGTGTCTAACTTACATGCGCCGGAGTTGATTCAGCAATTTCATGATAATTATCCAGATAAACCTGGCCCATCGGAAGAGGGGGACCATGGGGAGGGGGATAGTGCCAGGACCCTGCCTGTCATGGAACCCGAATGTGAAGGGTTAAATGCTGGAGAGCAGCAGGAGGAGCCTTGTAGTACAACTCAGCAGGCAGCTGAGTCTGAGGACGCAGCTGAGGGCACATCTCCTCCTCCTATAAGGGCTAGGAGCAGGATCCTGCAAAGGAGAACTAACAGGAGAGCTAGGGAAAGGATCTTTAATGATAGGCGTAGAATTAGATCTGAAAGCCCTGAGTTCTAGCAGGAGCCTTGCCAGAGATATGGGTATGCTCCCTGTTTTAGGATAAAGCTAGCAAGTTTACCCTGAACCCTCTGTGGGAGCAACACGTCACTTACCTTGCCACCACGTTCCTGTGTGTTATCCTGACTTTGTTTCCTGACCTTGGACCGGCTTTCTGACTACGGCGTTCTCTGTTTCCTGACCTTGGACCGGCTTCCTGACTACGACGTTTCTCTGTTTCCCTTGAACTTGGCATTTGGCTCTGTAAGTTATTCTGGATTGACTCGTACTGTACTTTGTACTTTATCTGGATTACAACTAAAGTTCCTGGCAAAGAACTGAATTTGGCTTGCTGTGTGTTCTGTGTGCGGGGCTTGACAGAAGGTTCCTGACAATCACCCACAGTCTAGCGGAGGGGGAGGGGGAAGAGTGAGAAAACTACCACTGGCTGACTTGTGATCATATGACCCGCTCCAGTGCTTGTATTGCAAGACATTGCTAGTAGATCAAGGCAAAATCTTGAAGAAATGTTTGCTTGTCCTGCAAAACACTCATAGACCTAGGTGTGTTGTGTTGTTACAGTCGTGACCGACCCTTCATGACTCCATGTCCATGGAGTTTTCTTGGCAAGAATACTGGAGTGGTTTTGCCAGTTCCTACTCCAGGCGCCTACAGCACCTGGTATTCCCTGGTGGTCTCCCTTCCAAGTACTAACCAGGGCTGACCCTGCTTAGCTTCCGAAATCAGGTGAGACCAAGGTACTGTACTCATAAACCAAGGGTCTACTGTATTTTGTTATGAGGTTCTAGGTAGTTCTGATATTTTCTGTTTAAAAGCTTTTGATTGATTGATTGATTGATTGATTGATATTGTCTTTCTAAATCATTCTAAAGCAAAGAATGTGTAGTTGCTGTTTGAGCAGCTCAGGTATCAAGATAGCCACTAGTGGATGCTCCTCATTATCTTATCAAAGGTGTACCGTATTTAAGAGGCAATCTCTTCATCCCACTCACCTTCATTATTTTTAGCTGCTCTGTTTGTAGGAAATCCATATTGACATGGATGTATTTTTTAAAAGAAGAATTGAATTTAAACAAGTAGGAGTTTTAAATATCAGAGAATAACAGCAAATCTGAGTTGGTGAATCAGACAAGGCCTATGACGTCTAGCATCCCAACTCCCTTTGCAGCTGTCCAGTCAAACACCTTTTGGATATAAGCAATGTATACCCATGAAATTTTGTCCCCAGCATCTGTGACTTGGAAGCCTATTACCCATGAACATGAACATGGACTTCTTTGGTTAATGGGCTTTTGGCATTGTCCTCCAAATAAGATTGGGCCGGTTATGCAAAGAAGGGGGGAAATGCAGGATTTTTTAATTCCAAATATGTTATTTTAAAGAATTTAAGTTTTGTTATCCCATATGCCTATATTTTATACACACCCTTCATTAACTTTGTTTGCATGTGAAAGACATAAAGATACACAAAATCAAGATGTTGTATGGGAAATTAGCATTTCTCTTGAAACATCTGGGACTCTTTTCCTGTGGTTGGATTTGTGTGCGTTCTAAAGCAAATATATAATTTCTACAAAGCTGCATTTTGTATAGTATTTTTGAATTATATGCTTTCATGTTGTCTCCTTGCATTATGCTATTGTCCTGCAGTACTTAATTGCAGTTTTGTGGAAATAACAATGCCACTCATAATATTTATGTTACAAAATATTGTATTGTCCATGTTCCAGTGTGAGACATTCATTCTTACATTTTCTTAATAATCTTAAGTATTTAGAAAACCAGCCCTTAACCGTGAAACATAAATCTGTATTTATGATGCTGTTTGTTAATATTATTAATAAAGAAATGACATTAGCAAATGTTCTTCAAATCAGACATATTCTGAAACTTTTAAATTATGAATAGTTTTTGTAATGGATCTTAAGACTGATTAGTGATCTTTAGGACTGATTAAGAGCAAGTTGGTTTAGCCATACAAAGGGCCAGTTACTACTAGATTTTACATGTGATGAATTGTGACAACTTCATGATGGCCCGTGAATGCCTGTAATATTTAATAGGAAATCTGTTCCCATATTGCCTGGTTTCTGGCTGCTTCAATAAGTTTATCTGGAAGGTAGAAACAGAGCAGAATCCTTTTTTATAACTTTACGTCGTGTGTCACAACCAACTGGCTATTCCATGGATAAAATCCTTTTGCCATAACTTTACTTCAGCATAACCTGGATTGGGTGCCAGAAATTTTTGATTTGGACTATTTCTTATCCCACCCTGCTTTCAGGTTCTGAGGTTCCCTTTTGCCCATTCTGCTCTCTGAATCCCTGTGCAGATAGAGGAATTCGAGCAAAAATCCAAAACTCTTCAACACAATTACTGCTGGGTTGCCACTGGGCTTTCGATTTCTGACAGTGATTTGTTAGCATTAAAGACTTCTTCTTCCCCTGTCCCAAGGCAGCAATATATATAAACTCTTTGGAACTCAAGTAGTACCCAGTGTGGTCATTGGGGACCAAAACCAAGATCATCCATATGCCAGTATTCCTGATCACTATGTATGGGCATGACAGTTCTCAGTGTGGTGTAGAGCAGTGCTCCCCAACCTTTTTATCGCCGCAGACTGGTAAATGTTTGATAATTTTTCGCTGGCCCACTTGTTTTGATTTAATAATTTTAATTTAATTGTATTTAAACATGCCTTCAAAATAAAATACAGCTACACCAAAAATGAATATAAAGTGATGTATTTTATTTATCCATCTCCACTCGATTTCTCCTCCCACCCCCATTGCCCCACCCACCCACCCACCGGAGATCCGACACCCGGCCGGTCTCTTTTGGAGTCTCTCCACCCACCCACCCCGTGCCCCAGGCGCCGTTCCTTTTTGCAAGAGGGGACGAATCTCCGGCGCCCCCCCGGCAGTTCCCCTGCCACCGCCCGGGTCCAAAGACATCCCCAGAGGAGCTTTAGGGAAGAAGCGCCCGCCCCCGGGGCCCCAGGTGGCAAGCATCGGACGGGAGGGAAGGCAGGCAGGCAGGGGGAAGGGAAGGGAAGGGAAGGGAAAGGAAGGGAAGAGAGGAGGGAAAAGGAAGGCCGGCTCCAGCGCGCCCTCACCCCTTCCACATGGAGTCCATCCCCCTCGGGGAAGGGAGAGCGGGGGGCCGCCGGGGTGTGTGTGAAGGTGGCCTTCCTGCTTCCCCTCCGAGCCCACGAGTCCCATCAACTGGCTGCTTTCGGGTGAGGGGGGCGACGGCGCTTCGGAGAAGAACGCAATGATCCCCCCGGGGCCTCTCTCTCTCTCCCTCCTTTCTTCCCAACCCAAAGGCTGGCGACTGGGAAAGCCCCCCCCCCGCCGCCGCCGCCGCCGCTGCGCGCTCTGTGCCCGGGCCCATCCGGAGTCTTCCGCCAGCCACCATCCCCTCTCGTTGCTCGCCTTCCCCGGCGCGGCGTCAGCGATCGCCGGGTGCTTTCCAGCCGGCCGCTCCCCCCCCTCGTCCACCGGCTCGGGAAGGAAGTTAATTCATCTTCCCGGCCCGGCGCGCAGAGACCGCCCGGGCACCTTTGCGCCTGATCCGCCGCCGCCGCCGTGGCTGCTGCTGCTGGAGGGCGAGGAGGAGGAGGAGGAGGAGGGCGGACGAAGAGGAGGAGGAGGAGGAGGAGGAGGATGTGCCGCCGCCGGCCGGAGGAGGGAGGCAAAGGCAAAGGCGACGGCGGTGGCTCCTCCTGCGCTCCTCCAGCCTTCTTCTTCCATTGGCTGCCCGCGGGAGAGAAGAGGAGGAGGAGGAGGAGGAGGAGGCGCCGCGGAGGGGGCCAGCCGGGGGGATGGGACGGGCCAAGCGCAGGCGGGCAGCTGGCCGGGACGGGGCGGGCAAAACAAGGGGGCGAGGCGGCTCCCGGGCGGCCCGGTGCCGATTGATTCACGGACCGGCACCGGTCCGCGGCCCGGGGGTTGGGGAACACTGGTGTAGAGGATAGGACTCAGCAGGCCTGGATTCTACTCCCCGCTCAGCCATGCAAACTCCCTGCAACTAGTAAAGCCACTCCTTAAATATCTCAGTTACCTTGAAAGCCCTATTAGAGTTGATGTAAGCCCATTCTGACTTGACAACACATAACAACAAACAGAAGCACAGTATACACAAGCTCCTAGTACTGGTTTTTAGATTGGTAGAAGAAGCTGAGGAGGCATTCTCCTCTGCATGAATCTGAGTTTGTTTTGGATCACATAGTTAAGAATATTCTTTCAATTGTATCAGTCAAATGGCTGGAACTCAGTGAAACTGTTGCCTTTGAGTCTAAGCCTTAAGAAAAGTTGACACAGGATGATGTCAAGAATGAATAGGACAGGAGTAGAGGAGCCTTGTGGCGTGGTGGTTAAATGCCTGTACTGCAGGTAAAGCTGTGCTCACGACCTGGGGTTCAATCCCAGCTAACAGGATCATGGTTGACTCAGCCTTCCATCCTTCCGAAGTCAGTAAAATGAGTACCCAGCTTTTGGGGTGGGGGGTGGGGGATGCAATGTGTAGCCTGCATACTGTAATTAAAACTGTAGTCTGCCCAGAGAGTACTTGAAGTGGTATGGGGTGGTATATAAGCAGAACACTTTGCTTTGCTTTAGAGAATCTCTGGCTTTCCAAGTATCATTGCCCTGCATTTTTATGTACGTTATTGAAAAGCTCTGATCATTGACTGTATTGGTCAGAACTTATATGGAATGGAATCCTATGAAAGGACCATGGATTGCCTAATTCTGGAATAAAGGGGGGCTTCATTATCTGTCATATCAACAGCAGCAACATGTTGTAAGATCAATTCTGACCTATGATTACCCTTTCCAAGATTTTCTAGGTATAGTCTTCTCAGATATAATTTACTATCCCTTCTTCAGGGGTGCCCTGGAACAGTAGCTCCCAAAGCTACACTGGTCTCCCGGGAGACACAGAAAAGAATCAACATTGACTCTGGAGCCAGATGTTTAACTCATAAATTAGCACATTTTATTTACAGTAGGATTGACCAAAATGCACCCTTCCAAATGTTGTACTGCAAATCCCTTTACCTTTGGCTATGCTGGCTAGAGCTGATGGCAGGCGCAATGCGACAGCATCTGGAGGACCACACTTTGCCCACTCCAGCTTTAAAGCAACCAGTGGGGTTGACCTTCTCAACAAAGGTAATATTAATCTTCCACAGATTATCAAAAGACTGTGTGTCTTGTCTCCATTAGGTGGCGCCCATGAAGGGCTGCAGCACTTGGGTCCTTATGGAAATATCCCAAATATTGTGGCTGAGTTGACAGGGGATAATATACCTAAAGATTTCAGTGAAGACCAGGGGTACCCAGATCCTCCAAATCCATGCCCAGTTGGAAAAACAGGTAAGCTTTATAAAGTCACTGCATGACTGAATGGTGAAAAATATTGTTTTCCTAATTGTGAAATTACTGGATTATTTTTTTTGAAGGGTTGCTGTTTGAATTCTTACTATTGACCATAATTTTTAAAATCATTTTAATATTTGTTTGTTTTTTCCTTTCTTCAGATATACATTTCCTCCTGTTTTATTTATTCCAGTAGACTTCATTAGTGGTTAAAATATTACGATTACAATATTACATGCACTAATATTATTACTTTATTATTCTTAAAAAATATTTCTGGCTTTATTTTGTTTGCCTCAATTTAAAACTGCTACCCCCATGGTAGTTCTAAACAATGATGATCCATCCATATTGGGGGGGATGGGTTACATTTCTTGGAAACCACTGCTATCCAACTCAAGCTATCTTTTTTCCACATATACAGTCTGAATGAAGAATTGAATTTTACCAGGATCTACGCAAAGCGGTTTCCAGAGGTTTAAATGTGAACTCAGTTTTGTGGCCAACTGGAGACTGTAAAAATATATTGCATAATAAATGCATTAAAGAATTTTCTCAGTGGGGTTTGTGGGACAGCCTTGTTGAAAGACAAGCATTCCTAAATTGTTTTCATGGCAAGTCGCACTGGTTACATTCAAGCATTTTGGCACCTCACCCTTCGCCAGAAGAGCCCCTGCTGTTGTGCTATAGCTTAGTGTCTTTTCTGAAACAGTAATCCATTCTTGGAAAACTTGTTTTGTAACACTGGTAAGGGATGCTGCTCGGTTCAAAGACCATAAAGCAGCAGCTCCCCAAAACCATCTAGTTAGCTGGAAAATAATGGGGCAGCTGGGACAAGAAATCAAACCAATACTTTTAGGTGAGTTTATTAGAAGTTTGTGGAGCTGGGAGAGAAGAACGCAGGAGCTGATAACTTCGGGTGAAATTATTACTGTTGTATATGGGGAAGTTGGGACTAGCCTGGGCCATCTGGAATAAAAGGAGATGGGATAATGCCAGAGGTTGGTTGGTAACTGAAGTCTTTCTCCATCTATTGTATGTGACTTTTTAGTCTATGGTGAGACCAAGGAAAGAGTCAAGTTTCTCGTGAAGCCTCTCACTGCTGAAATGTTATTTATTCACCAGACAGAATGATGGAGTTCCATTATGGTCAAGGAGATAGATTCTCCCATTGTCAATTAATCTCTCCCATTATTTTCCAATTTTGCCCATGTAATGAAAAAACACCCTTGATTTTTATTCTGTGTTCTGTCTGTGCAAAGGAACATAACTTCTCAAGTGCTTTGGAACACACCAGTAGATAAGCCTTGGTATAATACAAGAAGTGTTACATTATTTTTGCCAACGTTAGTCGAGTGTTGCACTACATCCAAAGATTTTCTAGCTAATACTTGGCTGATTGTCAAAATGCTGGTCTTCTGATTATAAGCAGACCAGTGATCTTACACTCACGTGTTGAATCATTTGGCAGGTCCAGAATACTTCTACATACCTACCTGCCTATGAATGTATATATATACTTAACACGTGTGTGGAAAACTCAGCTCAGCTTAAGGGGGAAAGACTAGGAATCTCCACTTTGCCTGCAACCAACTATAAAATAAAAACTGGACAGCCAAGAAATGTACTAATACAAATATGCAATTCTAGTTAATATATCAGCATTAGTTCTTCAACCATGTCAACTTGGAGCCCTACAGGAAAAAAACTGGGTGGGGAGAAACCTTTCCCTTTCTGTCCCGAGTGATTGTGGAAATTGTTTTAAATTAACACAAGAGTCTAGTTGTCAAGGGGGGGGAGTATCATTTTCCTATTTCCTACCCGTTAATGATAGAATCCACTGCATATGTTCTCAATGTAGTTTTCTTGATGTATATTTGAAAATATGCCAAGTAGCTCAGGTTTCCCAAAATATTTTTACAGTCGATGATGGATGCCTGGAAAACACACCAGATACAGCCCAGTTCAGCAAAGAGTACCAGCTTCACCAACACCTTTTTGACCCAGAACATGACTATCCCAGCATGGGCAAATGGGTGAGTCTGTGACGCTTCAAAAGGACCATTGAATCAGCTAGATGTGGTAGTCATACAAAGATGTTAAGGAATCACTACTGTGTCCCTAAAGTTTGGATCTTTCCCTCAAAGGGTTTCAGTTCTAAGAGGGCAAAAATGTCCATGCGCCTCGTCCATGCGTAGCTCCCAGAGGCATAATGCACTCTGCCATACTGAGAGCCATTTAGAGCTTTTGCTTTGGACAGTAAGGCGTTTATCTATAGTACAATTTACATGTGCAGAATTATTGGAATGTTTATATGTTTGTACATGTTGCACATGTGTGTGTATAACAAATAAAATAGGCTACCTTGCAAGGCTGCTATAAAATTTTCTGTTTTGCTCTTTAGAGCACAGACATATTCAGCCCAAACACCTAGCCGTAGATGGTAATCTTGTGGCTCTATTTTGGTCAAATCACAGTTCCCAAACCAGTTAGCCTCATGTGAAATACATCTGCAGTTGAATCAAGATAAGGTAATAATTTGGCTTGTCAGCCAAAAGATGGCATAAGCCTTTTCAAGCCAAAGAACTCATTTGCGGCTATGGATGCATAATAATAATAATAATAATAATAATAATAATAATAATAATAATAATAATAATAATAATAATAATAATAATAATAATAATAATAATAATTCACCGATACATCACTGAGTCCTAAATGCTTGGGAAGCGTTCGACTAGTGATTGGTAATACAAAATCCAGCGTAGATAGCTGTGTGGTTAATAATAATAATAATAATAATAATAATAATAATAATAATAATAATAATAAAACAACTTTATTTTTATGCCGCCTATCTCCCCGAGGGGACCCAACGCGGCTTACAACAACAGCAAAAGAAAATCAACATAATCAATATTAAAAAATCAAGGTCAATGTTTAAATAGCAATAAATACACTATAAAAGACAATTCTAAAAAACAGCAGAAGCAGCAGAATTTTAAAAGGCCCCAGCCACTAAAAACTAAGTATTAAGATGTTAAAAAAATACACACCTTGAGAGTGCCCAAATTTTGGGATTCTATCTACAGTGGGCTGAACACCAGTCATAAAGCACCTGGCAAGAGTCTTTTACTGTTGGCAAAGCTTGAGAAATCTGTTTGAACTTCCTCTTAATAGGCAACAGAAGTGTGGTTTAGCTTACAAGAAAGTTAATCAACCTTAGAAGGTCCCAACTCTCTCTCTACCCTCCAGGAAACACTAGCCCTTTAATCAATAAACACACAAGAAGCTTATTTGGTTAGAGTATCTTAAAAAAGTTTACTTACATAGTTTCTCTAGCAGGCACTAAATACAGCTCGGATTAAATGCAGGTTGAAAGAATAAAGAATAACAGAATCATTCCTGGAATAATGGTTTGGTCTATGTCCTTGCCTGCCCATGTGCTGAGGCAGAAAGGAACATGTCAGAGAGTCACATCCTCTTTGTGAGTTCAAAATGCATAGTGGTGGCTGGCCTGTAGCCAATTCTTTCCATGTAGGAAGAAGCAGGAAATAGAAAGGCGTGGCTAGCAAACCCCGGGAAATATCAATCTCTCTAATTGGTCATCATGCAAATGGACCAGATAGGTTGTGACATGCATCGCCCCTCCCATCTGTGGTGAAATCAACCATGATAGATTGAGTTATCCAACATCTGCATCTATTCTACCCAGGCAATGTTCAAGATAACTGCAGCTTTACTTGCATCTCATGAAAATGAGAGATGAATATGAGTGCAATTTGCATTGTGATGAAATCTGAGACTAAATTTTGAGGAGCCTCGTAGCACAGTCGTCAAACTGCTGCACTGCAGCTATAATTGTGCTCATGATCTGGAGTTCAATCCCATGTATAGCTTTCTATCCTTACAATCCGGAAGTTGGGCCATGGCAACTGGAGTTCTTTTCTTGTAAGATTGAAAGGTTTTGCTGCTCATCCAGTAGCTTCGTTAGACCAGTGAAGCTACTTGGATGAGTACTGAAACATTTTGATATCATAAGAAAAGAAGCCGAGTTGTGATGGCTCAACTTTCGGATGACCTCACCTGGATGACTGAGGATCTTCAAGGTTGGTAAAATGAGTACCCAGTTCACTGGGGATGGGGTCAACGTGTAGCCTGCATAATTAAATTATAATTTATTATTATTCATTTATTTATTGGGCTTATATACCGCCCGTCTTCCCGAAGCAACTCCGGGCGGTTTACAACATGACAATATAGTAATAACAGCAATTAAATAAAACAATTTAAACAATTTAAAACAGGTAACCAAGCTAAACAACGGAGAAATGGCAATAGCAGATGGCGGGGGGGGGGAGAAAAAAAACACCACTTTAGTCACCAAACGCCTCTTGGAAAAGGAGAATTTTTAATGCCTTCCGGAAGGCTGGCAGGGACTCTACTAGGCGCACTTCTGTGGGAAGATGGTTCCACATAGTGGGGCCAGCCACAGAGAAGGCTCGGACACGGGCGGATGTTCTCCGAGCCTCCCTGGGCGTGGCCACCCGCAGCATGTGTTCCCGCAAGAACCTAGTCGGTTGGGCTGATGTTGGTCGCTGGTCAATCCGCTCTGCCAGGTAGTCAGGTCCTAGGCCATGGAGGGTTTTATAAGTCAAAACCAAGACCTTGAATCTGATTCGGGACGCAACGGGCAACCAATGCAGACAAGCCAGGACTGGGGTGATGTGTTCGAACCGACGCACACCCACCACCAGTCTGGCCGCTGCATTTTGCACCCGCTGCAGCCACCGAAGGAGAGTCAAGGGCAACCCCATGTAGAGTGCGTTGCAATAGTCTAGTCTCGAGATCACCAGAGCTTGCACAACAGTCCTGAGGGAGTCCCCATCTAGGTAGGGACGAATCTGGGCAATTCAATGAAGATGAAAAAAGGCAGTCCTGGACACCGCAGCCACCTGGGCTTCCATGGTGAGCGCCGGATCCAGGACTACGCACAGATTCTGGACAGTGTCTGATGGCTGGAGGGATACGCCCTCCAAGGAGGGAAAAGGGCCTCCATAGCCAGATGGGGAAGTCCCAAAGAACATAACCTCAGTCTTGTCGGGGTTGAGTTTGAGCCTGTTGGCCCTGGTCCATTCCATGACTGCGACCAGGCACTGATCGAGGGTCTGGACAGCCTCATCTGCAGCGGTGGAAAAGGAGATATAGAGCTGTGTGTCATCAGCGTACTGATGACAGCAGACTCCATATCTCCTTATGACCTCTGCCAGCGGTCTTACATAGATGTTGAACAGCATAGGAGAGAGGGATGACCCCTGTGGAACCCCACAAGGGGGTATCCAAGGAGCCGGCAACTCCCCCCCATGCTGAACCCTCTGGGGACCGCTCCCGAGAAAGGACTGGAGCCAACTGTGAACAGTGCCCCCGATCCCAATCCCAGAGAGCCGATCCAGCAGGATACCGTGGTCGATGGTATCAAAGGACGCTGACAAGTCTAGAAGGACCAACAAGGTAGAGCAGCCCCTGTTGGCCCCCCGGAGGAGGTCATCTTGCAGAGCGACCAAGACTGTCTCAGTCCCCCGACCCGGCCTGAACCCAGACTGGAATGGGTCAAGGACGCGTTCTCCCTCCAAGACTGATTGAAGCCGGACCGCGGCCACCCTCTCATTTACCTTGCTCATAAAGGGAACGTTAGCAATCGGGCGGTAGTTGGTCAAATCTCCTGATGCTAATCCAGTTTTTTTTCCCCAGAATGGGCTTTACCACAGTCTCCTTCAGGCGAGAGGGAAAAATCCCTTCCCTGAAGGAGGCTGTGGTGATGATAGAAGCCCATTCGGGCATGCTCCCACCAACGGCTTTCATAAGCCAGGATGGGCAAGGGTCAGAGGGGGTGGACGCGAGCCGGCAATGGGCAATAGCCCTGGAGGCCTCAAGCGAGGAAACAGGCCCAAACTCGACCATGCGAGGAGACCGAGGGGGTGCAGCGTCAGGGGATGCCGTGAGTGGACTAGAGCAACAGGAGTCAAAACCGGCACGGATGGCCTCTATCTTAGATCGAAAAAAGGCTGCAAAACTCTCACTACTGAAATCAGTAGGAGGAGAGTGCTTTAAGCAATATGGGACCATATATAAGCAGAGCACTTTGCTTTTTGCTTTTTCTGGATCACTTTTTCAATTTTTTTCATGTAGCATTGGACCAAGAAACAAACAAAACAACAACATTAGAACCCACAACTCTATATTGAGTTCTAAGCATCACTGCTAAGGGATTAAATAGCTATATTGCAGCATCATTTTCTGGATGCAATAGCCCAAGCTGAGCCAAGCTGCCATCCAGCAGTGCCTTACACAGCCAACTAACCCAGGATTCATAGCTCCTGGAACCACAAAGTTGTTCAAGGCTGTTGTCTTCACTAATAAAGCAAAAATGTGCAGTGTTCTGCTTATATACTGCCCCATACCACTTCAAGTAGTCTCTGGGTGGTTTACAGTTTAATTACAGCATGCAGGCTACACATTGCACCCCCCCAGCAAGCTGGGTACTCGTTTTCCCGACCTCGGAAGGATGGAAGGTTGAATAAACCATGAGCCGGGCTACCTGGGATCAAACCTTAGCTCATGAGCACAGTTTTACCTGCAGTACAGGCATTTAACCACTGCACTACGGGGCTTCCCAATAGTATTTCTTGCTCATTTCTCATTAGAACTATCCTAAAATTTCTTCTGCCTTCCTTCCTTTTTGCTTCATTGGATTCTGCTAAAGTGTAGAGCAAGGAGCCATATTGGCTGTTCTCAAAGCAATTAGAGCTTTAACAAGAGTCTCAGTCAGATCAGCCAGAAGACCTTTCAGAGCCCTCAGAAATCTGTCAGAATCCATTAGCTTCTGGGTTGTGTGGGGCACTTTTAATACACTTACAGTGTTGAATATGCTTCTGGCACCCTCAAACTAAGTAGGAAGTGACCTGACCATGAAATCAGACCAAGGAACAATTGTCACATCTGTTGCTTTTAGATCACTATCCCACCTGACTGAAGAACCAAGAATTTATCCTGATCCATGCAAAACTGATCCATTAAAGGCAACCAAGCATTATTCCCTTTATTTGGAAATGCATACGTCCTTTCCCCTTCTGCAGAAAATTTTCAGACTTCGCTTTGCTTTTTCCAACTTTCAGTCCCAAGATGTGCAAATTGTATTTCCTGTTTTGTCCACTTCAGATGGGAGCAACAGATGTCCAGTGTCTCTTGAGAAATCTGAATCCTTCACTTGATAGGACTGGTAGAACGGATGAGCCAAGGGGGTGGGGGTTTCAGATTTACCATTCCTGTAGAGTTAATATTCTACATCAGTTTTCATTACCTTATCTGCACTTGGTTGTCTCTTATATTTAAACATTAGTTATGGTTTTGAAGTATTCCCAGACAGACAAAACAAAATAGGATCTTTCTTTAGCCAAACCAGTTGAGCTGAGTGCTTCTTTTTTCAAGATGCAGCCTCTAACTTTAATTGCATTGTGGCTTTATAAATAAAAATAAAGCTAGGAAATTTCTTTTTATAGAGATTTGAGCAAACCGTTCTGTCAAGAGAAACTGAAAATCATCATTTCCTAAAGGAAACAGTGTATACTACTGTTGTTGTCTTTCTGCATATTAAATAGATTTTCCCCTGAGTGAGTTTGCACAAATTACTGTGGCCAAGAATGTCTCTCCGTGGCCAACTTCAGCTCAATTTTCTTGTCTTTTTGGCTCAGTCCAGATGAAATAGTTGAGGTCAGGCAAAAGTTATGCCTTGTGAACTTGGGATTGAAATCAACAAGATAATACTTCACACAAATCTGTGGCTCTCTCGTCCATTTGTTTCTCACATATCCAGATTTATTTCAGAAATGATTGTTTTGTCACTTTCACTACTGTGTACATATTATGACTTGAGCATCAATTATTTATCAAACAATGACAGAGTATTTTGCTTTTAAAAATATACTTTTCCCCTTAATCTGTTTTTCTTATACTTTTTTGTTGTGTTTTGTTCCTACATTATAATCCCAATGGAAAGCAAATCTATTGAGCGTCGGTCTGACATTCCAGACCCCTGTTTGAGCAAACTGCATCCATGAAATATAGCAATATGTGGAAACACTTGTTCAGTCTGGAGTCATAGTCATCACTTTCTTATCCTCTTTTTATAGAGTTCTTCCATCTGCTAAAAAAAACTTTTACCGCGGTCATACCTGGGTTTCCTTCGTATTTAAATTTCCTGTGTATTTTTTTCGGGAGCGGTCACGTGGTTTTTAATGAGGAGTTGGTGTCCTTTCCTCTGCGTCGTACCTTCCTATTCTGGTTCTGTCATAACCTATGTACTACGCATTTTGTTTCCGGCTTTCTGGCTCCAGTTCCAAGGCTCTTGTCTTTTAAGCCGGGTAAAAAGGGGAGAAACTGAATTTACTACGTATTTTCAGTGTCCTGTCGTTGCAACAGAAGCAAACAAGTAAGCATTTTCGAGCAAAGTTTCTAAAACCAGCCCCTGGCGGTGGCTTAGGGAACTTTGCTGAAACTGCTGTTTGAGGGGCGTGGTCAGCTGGGAACAGAATTTGCTTCTCTTCCTGGTTAGCACGCAATCTTTTACTGTGTAGTTTGCCAACGGGAAACTACGCAGAAAACGCAGGTATGACCGCGGTCTTTGGCAGTTTTAAAAAGATCAATCTATCAGGATCATTCTAGACCGAACACTTTTTGTTCTAAGGATGTATAACTTTTTTAAATGAAGGAAGCTTCATGGCATGAGTAAATTGTTAAAAAAAACTTCTCCATAACAGGGTAACAAACCTGTGGTCCTCCAGATGTCGTTGGACCACAGCTCCCGTAATCCCCGACCCTCAAACATACCAACTGGGACAGTTGAGGTGTGGAAAACCACAACTTCCATTTCAAGAATTCCCATCATTTTGATAGTTTTGCAAAGAGTTTTTTTAAAGCAGTTGCCTGTATACATTTTAAATTTTTGTTTATTTTAAAGCATTTTATTATTATCTGTCTCAAATCCTAATTTTTAGAGAAAGGGTAAGATGTAATTCTAATAAATACATAAGCAAGCAACTTGAATAACAAACAAATAGATAATAAGTAAAAAAACATCTGGGGAGCTATGTAAATCCTTCCCACCCACACACCATTTTAAAAGTATTCAAAATTATGCACAGTTTAGGGGTGACCTCCATTAAGACACAGATAGACATCAGCTTGTGCAGTGGATCTTTAATTTCTTCTGTCCCTATCCCCTCCTTCTTATATGATCTCTGAAGGGTCTTCCAGCCTGATAAGGGGCCCTGGAGGTACTGGATACAACCCGAAGCTATCGAGAATGGCTACTTCATAAAAAATAGAGCTTGGAAAGAAAACTAGAGGTTTTTATTTATTTATTTATTTATTAAGTTTATTAAATAAATAAATAAATAAATAAATAAATAAATAAATAAATAAATAAATAAATTGTCGGCATTCCCCAGCTACCATAGTCATGCTGGTTGGGGGAATTCTCAGATTTGTTATCCAAAGAAACCCCCAAAACTTTTCTGATTTCTGAACAAAAGTTTTCCCAAGCTAGCAATCCAGGTCTTCCTTACAATTTTAGACGCTCTCTATCCGGGTTCTTAACCATGCAGGGCATGTGCTTTTCCACTCAGATGTTTTTTTCCACTCTGACTCCTTGCTTGCTGAGACAGTCAAGATTAAAACCATCATGCAATTTAAAATCATCATATATTTCCAATATATGTAATAGTTGATGACACTGAGTATCCCAGAAGAATTGCAAAAATATTTTATTAATAGCTACAGTAATTCAAATATTTTCTTGTGGTCTATCTTTCCACCACCATGGCATTCTCTCCCAAGCTGCTTTCCAAAATATTCATATGCTAATATTTAGATGACACAAAGTCTTGCTTGAAAAGACGAGTTACAAAATTTGATCCATATTTTGTGTTTCTTTCTTTCTTTCTCTCTCTCTCTCTTTTCATTTTCAGAATAAGAATCTCCTCTTTGAGAAAATGAAGGGTGGACTGAAAAGGAAGAAAAGGGTAATTTCCAGAACCCAACTTGATTCAGTGTCCCTGCCTTTGCATCGGACAGTGATGGCGAACCTTTTAGACAGAGACCAAAATGTGATTCAAAACCCACTAATTTTTCGCAAAGTGCCAATACAGCAATTTAACCTGAATACAGGTAGCTGTGAAGGGGTGATAACGGGTGCCCACAGAAGGGGCTCCGAGTGCCACCCTTGGCACCCGTGACGTAGGTTCGCCAACACTGGCATAGGATCATAACGTAAAATAAAACCAGATTGGTGAAATAACTACAAACAGAGCATCTATATTAACAGATGGACACGGTTCATACTTGCAGAAAATATCTGTGATGAGCAAAACCACCTTCACCCAAAAGTCTTCTGTTTGAGCCAGTATGCCCCAATATTCCGAAGTGTGGCATGTGGTTTTTGAATCAAAAATAGAAGTAAACTGTTCTTCATCCTTCCTTCCAGCACCCTCAAAGCTTATATTTAGAAGGCAGACAAATAAGCAATATCTGCCAGCGAACAGGGCACCCCTCCCACTTGTATCCATCTTTCATGATTTTGGATGGTGCCCTTTAGAAGGCACTGCTTCTGTGCCCCGGGAATTATTAAGTGACCCGGTATAACCAATACATAATTAAATGATTGATGGGTATTCTGCCTTTCTTCTCATGGGCTCAAGGCAGTGCACACGGCTCTCGTCTTCCTCGTTTTATGTTCACAGCAACCCATGAGATAGGTCTGGCTGAGGCACCGTGACTGGTCCAAGAACTCCCAGGTTGCTTCTTGGCCAATTAGATATTTGAACCTGACTCCCTCAAGTCCTGCTCCTACACTTTATCTGTCACAGTGTGCACATATTATCATGTCCTATATTGAGCACATGTTATCATATCTGTCTTATTGGCACATATTATCTGTCAGTCAGATTGTGTGACTGAGAGGAGACTGACTGTAAGGAGTTAAGGTATTTATTATTATTATTATTATTATTATTATTATTATTATTATTATTATTATTATTATTATTATTATTATATACCACTCCATCTAGCTACATGGCTACTCTGGGCAGTTTTCAAACTGAACAGAAATCAAACCATAAACAGTAAAATACAATATAACAGATAAGTATAAATAAAAACACTATAACTAGTAAACAATATATAACAGCATAGAACAGGAGCAAGATCAGACCAGAGCAGTGGACTGTGTAAACATGGAGTTAGAAACCTCTTTCAACTCTTGACTACAAGAGGCTTTCAGGAAACATTTTCACTTCACATTAATAATTCCATCATGGTGTGCTAATTTGGGAATTACTGGTGCAAATGTTTAATATTAGAGATGGGCACGACTGAAAAAAATGGTGTTTCGTTTGTCGTTTGGTCGTTTAGGGGTCTGTTTCGGTTCGTTTTCGTGACTTTTTTGCAAAAAAATTCGTTTTTGTTTGGTTAGGTAATGAAACGAAAAAACAAAAATGAAAAATTGCTGTTTCGTTAGCATTCTTTTTAGTTCAATGCATCTGCTGCAACGAAAATGAAAAACACGGCCGATTTGGTCGTTTCGTTTTCGTTTTCTTTTTTTAAAAAAATCATTTCGTTTTCGTTGCATAACGAAACGAAAAAACGAAAATGAAAAATCGCTCGTTTCGTGCCCATCTCTATTCAATATATTAAAAGAAGCTGTAAGACAGTGTTGGTGAATCTATGTCATGGGTGCCAAAGGTGGCTCACAGAGCCATTTCTGTGGTCACTCGACATCGTCCCCTCAACGCCACAGCACTTCCCCCTCTGCTCAGAGCACACTGCTGTGCTCCGTGCAGAGAGCGTGGCAAAAGGGGAGGCAGTGGCTCGTGGGCTTGTTGGTACCCCAGTTTACTCTCCAGCCACACCACTCTGGTCATCCCAAAAGTGGTGTGGCTGTAGAGTAAACTACTGCGAAGGAACTCACAAACCACTGCCTCCCCCTCACTTGGCTTTCTTCGTGGAGCTATTTCGGTGGTCTTTGCCAGCACCCCCCCCCGGCTTTCTCATCCGCCTAGCACCCCATCTGCCTCTCTGCCCAGGGCAGAGAAGCAGATGGGGTGCTACTCTTAAGGGACGTGAAGAGCGAGGGTGCTGTGGCCATGGGAATTCAAACACCTGCTCTTCCCAAAGGGTAGCACCCAAACCATTTGTAACCCAGGATACCACTGTATTGAGGTTAAATTGCCATATTGGCACTTTGTAAAAAACACCGTAAGTGGGTTTTGAATTGCAGTTTGGGCACCTGATCTCTGAAATGTTTGCCATCGCTGCTATAGGACATGTATCTGGACTCTTTTTCATGCCTAATCATGTTAATTTTCTTCCCAGAGTATAAATCCTTATCTACAAGGTCAACGGCTGGACAACGTTGTGGCAAAGAAGTCTGTCCCACATTTTTCAGAGGAAGAAAAAGAGGTCAAGGAAAATGAATGAAACTTCAAGGAGAGCCCAAATCCTGCTTAAATATATACAACCAGTGATTTAAAGCTTCATAGTGGCTGCATGTTTACTGATTTTATATTGCTTTAAAGCATCAGGATTTATAATATTTCTCCTCAAAACATCACAATCCAGCTCTGATTTTTGTTAAGTTATAGTGATAGAACTTTTTTGGTTTCCTGGATCTGGAGCAAACATTTTAATAGTAATAATTTTAATGGCCAGAATTAAAGTGGCAGGCAAATGTATGAAAAGGAAGGGGACTTTAAAAGTTCACATTCTTGTACTTATAACCATGTTGTGATGTTTGCCCTTCCTGAACAATTACTTCACTAAATGCAGTAGTAAATATTTGCCTAAGTCACAATGTATGTCCAGATATTTGCTGTTTATTAAAATAAATACTGAAAGCAGCCTTCCTGTATGGAGATACATATTTATTTCATAGACTCTTTGAGGGTATGGACTTTTAAAATTTATTTTAGGCAAGCCATGAAATTTGATTTGAATAGGAAGGCTTCAGAGTTTAGTATTTTGGCTGGCTAGTGCTGTTCTTGACACTCGCAAGAGCACTTGATTTTCTTCCTGGTGAAACACTTGAATGCAGGATGATACGATGAAATGATAGGCGTAGGCCCATCAGTAAAAAAGCACGGTTCAATAAAGCACATACATCAGTTCACCTAGGCTTTAACCAGTAGTATACATAGCCAAATTACTGGCAATATCAATTTGTTCTTATCGTTTATGTGTACCACCTAAGCCAGTGTTGGTAAACCTATGGCATGAGTGCCAAAGGTGGCACTCGGAGCCCTTTCTGTGGACACCCGGCATTGTCCCTTCACAGCCACCTGTATTCAGGTTAAATTGCTTTATTGGCACTTTGCAAAAAAATTAGTGGGTCTTGAATTGCAATTTGGGCACTCGGTCTCTAAAAGGTTCGCCATCACTGACCTAAGCCATTTGTAATGAGAACAAATTCTGCAAACAACCACACACTGCATCCCTGTTGTTAATGGCTGTCATCTTATTTTTGTATGTTCCATGGCAGAAGGTTGATGGTATAATTAGCCGTACACCTTGGAACTTATATGAATAGGATTTCATACATCAGATAAAAAAGCAGATCAACACAGAGGGATTAAGAAACTGTATACTTTTTAGGGGGGAAATGAATACTCACCATGAGTCTGAAAACACTGATAACAGCACTATTGGACATGTCTACTTTTTGAAGTTCCAGTGAATTCCCTGGCACATTTGGTTGGCACTAAGTAGTCGCATGTTTGCCCAGCAAGAATATAAGATAATCCTTAACAGATAGATCTATGGTCAATTTAGTGCCTGCAGGGACCACACAATCAACATATCTAAATATGGAGTTGCATTTAGCCATCAGATCCAGTAGAGGCCATTGGATTTTTCATGAGTTGGTCTGTAGTCATTGTCAGGCTCTATAACATGTCAGTTCCCTAAAGTAACATTCAGTGAAGTACATACTAACTGTCCAGATATATTGCCTAGCCATTTCAGCAGTTAATCCCATATTCTAATAAACGTCCAATGTCCCCTTTGTAAACCTCTGCTCCCATCAAAAAGCTGCAATTTTTAATTAGCCTTTCCTTATAGACAAGGTGCTCTGGTTTGCCCTTTTGCAATTTACAATATCGTTTTCCAAGAGGCAACCAGGACTGCATGTAGTATTGAAATCAGGCTGCATCCTAGATTTATGGAGAGAAATTGTGGAATTGACTGCTTTATTTTCAGTCCTTAGCACAGCATTTCCTCCAGTTGCTTCTGATGCCCACTGTGTTAAGGCTTTCTTTAAACTAGTCTCAACAAATTCTATTTTCAGCATTTTTGGGTATTGTTTTAGTGAACACAACAGACAAAGATTAAATTAAAAAGCAGAGGGGGTGGTAGTTCAGATCTTGGAGGACTGGAGAATCTGCTCAAGGCCTCATTCTGAATGTTGTAGAAGCCCTTCAAGGTGTTGAATCCTAGCTACCAAAAAAGGGGGAAAATTCATTGAAGTGCAGGTTCTAAAACCTGGAGCAGAGTCACTGTCCCCAAAGTCACTAGCTTGGAAAACAGCCTTGCAACCGGATTTGTAAAAAGAATGATGTATTGTCAGGTGTGAAGAGCATTCAGGTGCATTACTGAGAAGACCTAGATGTCAGAGTGAAGCAAATTGTCCAATCAAAAACCAAAAGTATGTCATTCTTTAAATCATATTCAGTATTTCAAAAGGCAAAACACAATCATAGGGGGAAACTAACAGCCCCTTTTGTGTACGTCTTGAATATATACTGTACATGTATTCTTCTTACTCTTAATAGCTGTTCTCTCTTTACTAGTTTACCTGTATGGTGTTTTGCCATTACTAATTCCTATTCATATGTCATAATTTACTTCATGGGTTGGATCCAGACTTAGTCGTGCTTAGATTGACCCACAAATAATGCCTTGTTAACTGGATCAGATCTTTGGGCATAGCCTTGTGGCTCATTTGGTTAAGCTGCCATACTGAATCTGTAACTGTGAGAGTTCAGTTCCAGGTAGCAAGCTCAAGGTTCACTCAGCCTTCCATCCTCTAAGGTTGGTAAAATGATTACCCAGCTCACAAGGGAGGGGGCAATGTGTAGCCTGCAGAATTACTTGTAAGCCACCCAGAGAGTGCTTTAAATGTGATGGGACAGTACTGTATATAAGCAGCATGGTTTGATTTGGACCTCTTTGAAGAAGACTGGTCTTTTTTTTTGTTCCTGACTCCAAGCAGAGCACAGCTGAGGGATTAAAGCTGAGGCAGTGCCAGGGAGCGAGTGACTAGAGCAAGCAAACAGGGAGAGCAAACAGGAGTTTCCTGGGGAGGCCCCTAACAAATTTTTTAGCAAAGTATATTTATTTATTTGATTTATTCAAAGGGCAAAAGTAAACGCTAAGGAAGAAAATACAAGCCAGGACTCCATGAAGCCAGGCCCCCAGATACTACAACTTCCCCTACAAAGAGGGATCACAAATCTCTCAATAACCTCCAGCATGCTGTCAGACAGACAGCAGGGGTGTGGGGGCTATCCAATGTTTTGCACTGAGTTCCATATGTATGATTATTTGCCACTTGGGCAAAAGTCATGGATATGTCCTCGCTGCAAGGGAATGGGTTTGCTCCCTTGATGCCTTGGTTGCAGACCTAGAGAAGCAGAGACAGGGAGAGAGGGACCATAGTGAGACTTCCAGGGACCTTCAGACATCATCCCACCCACAGACAGGCAGCTCTGCAGCTGCTCAGAGTGGAAGTCTCCAGGCTGGAGGACCTGAACAAGAGGGAAACCATCCCCTAGTGGGGACCCCTTCTTCAGGAGATGAGCCAGTATCCAGTCGCACTGAGGATACTCCTCAAAAGGAGGTGGTAAGGTAGCCTCTGGTAGTGAGCAATTCGATTGTCAGGAACATAGAGCGGGAGTCTGTGATGGATGTGAGGACCGCACAGTGACTTGCCTGCCTGGTGTGAAGGTTGTGGCCATCACCTCTTGTCCAGATAGGATGGCAGAGAATGTCGGGGACCAGGTAGCAGTGGTAGTGCATGTTGGCACCAATGATGTTGGCAAATGTTGCCACATGGTCCTGGAGGACCATTTTAGTTTACTAGGGAGGAAGCTAAAAGTCATTAAGTGCTACCTGTTCCTTGAGCAGGACCAGCTAGGCAGGCAGAGCTCAGGGGTCTCAATGTGTGGATGAGAAGGTGGTGCCAGAGGGAGGGATTTAGATTCATTGGGCACTGGGGAACATTTTAGGAAAAGCTGGGCCTGTAGAAGACAGAGGGGCTTCACTTGAATGATGATGGAACCTGACTGCTGGCGCATAATATAAAAAAGGTGGCAGAGCAGCTTTTAAATTGAATCTTGGGGGAAAGCCGACAGGAGCTGAGTGGCATCCGGTTCAGAAAACCTCATCCTTGTGGAATGAGGTTGGAGAAGGTAGAGGACCACCAAGTGATGACATAGTAGGTATTAGCACTGGGAGAATAATGGGATGTAGTAGTTCGTTTACTGGAATTAAAAGCTGTGGGGGGGGACAAGCAGCCCTCCTTGGGGGACTCACTGTACAGGTGGATGCCTTCCAAAGGCGATTGGACAGATTCCTGGAGGAAAAGTCCATCACAGATTACAAACCATGATCGGGATGTATAATCTCCAGGATTAAAAACAGGGTACTGCAAGGGCCAGATGCAGGGGATTGGTATCAGGAGACAGATATCTAGTCTCGTGCACTCCCAGAGGCATTTGGTGGGGCCACTGTGAGATACAGCAAGCTAGACTAGATGGGCATTTGGCCTGATCCAGCATGGCTCTTCTTATGTTCCTTCAGCGCTCTCTCTCACTCTCTTGCAGCAATAGCCCACTTCAGTCCTTCCAATTTCATGTCAGGCAGATGACACCACAGTATATGTCATTATAACCATTTCCCTAGTTATTAAGCACCTTAGAATTATAGCCAAACTCATTTGTTTCTGTGAGAGTCAGGGAAAGTGTTAAGCATATCCTTCTCTACTGGCCTATTTGCTCTTCTGCATTGGAGCTGTCTGACATACAGTGACAAATCGCCAATGGATTCCAAGGACTTTGATGAATTCACCATGAAAAGGAAGTCTGTATTACCAGTAATTGCTCAAGCTTATTTTATTTATGATGGCAACTGCTTTTTAGTGATGAGGAGTTCCTCACTTGAGAACTATCTGGGAGCCATGTGTTGAACACATGGAAGCATTACAAATCTCAAATGATAGTAAATGCCATGGCAGGAGCACTAGCAATGACTGCCAACAAAACTTTGAAGACCCTGAACAGTAGTGATATCTAGCTTTTTCAGCTTTCAGAGAATCAAGGGGAAATATGAGGGTGCAAGGTGGTTCCAATCTTTAAAGGTTGGGGTCGCTAAAACATTTTTTCGGCCTAAAGAGAGTAATTGCTTTCTACAGGAACATAGGTATTTTACTGCAATATAATTTCCTCAACCTCTCCTCCTCCTCCAAGAAAAATACAGTGGGGAGTCAGTTGCTTAGTGATCTCTGACAATGAAATTAGGATTTATTGGTTAAATCTGAAGGCACACAGAGAGTATCTTGTTTTGATTCTTACCTCTAAGTCAATATCACTCTCATTATCCTATTCTTTTGTCTTCATAACTGATCCTCACCCCCTCCCATTCAAGTAGACTAATAAATTGTAAGCAGATGCTACTTGGGGATTTGTCATCTCTTTTAAATTTACTGCGCTTCCAGCGAGGCAGGATACAAAGGAGGTAGCGTGGATTTGTCTGCTCAGATTGCCTGGGTTCGGGAGATTTGAGGTAAATCATAGTCAACGTGGTTTCTTCTTCCTAGACATTGTCTCTCCACTGTGATTATCAGTGCATTCCCAACTCGAAAAACGATGAGCAGACACAAGAGCAAAAATTAGAACAATCCTTGCACCTTCTTAAAGGCTAGGTGGTAAGCATTATTTGATTTATGATTTCGCAGACATCAGCCCACTTCTTCAAATCAAAGAAAGTGCCAGTAAGTCAACGTTTATGGAAACAAGGGGGGAAAGGGGCCACAAAATGCAATGGAAATGCAAAAAAGGCCGACATGGTGATTGTCTTAAGAATAGTCCCTGGTGTTATTTATAATTATGGGGTGGGGGGGTTGCAAGTGCGTTGCATAAAGCCATTCGAATGTCATTAATGGGTAATAAATTCATAGATAGGCATAGTAAGGTACTGTATGCATAGTGGTTTATCTCAGCCCATTATAAAGGAAAAGGATGGCTTCCACATATGGAAGAAGACAAAGGGAAGAGGACTGCAAAAAATCACAAGCCATGAATTGTGAGTTGGGTCTGAGTCCTTGGAAAGAAAACCCAAGTTGAGTCCAAGTTGAGTCACTGGTGTGGGTTAAGTACAACTTGAGAGCAAGTCCTGCGACTCAAGTCTCCATCCCTGGCTCTTTGCAGTGTGTAGTCTGGCTTCTTTTACAATAATTTCATGAAACGGGATTTGAACTGTCCAACAGATAGGGGGCTTCGCTCCTCCAGCGTCACTTCAAAGTCTTCCATTGCTTCTAGGTCCCCTCAGGACTGTCTTGGGCTCCCCACCTTCTGTTTCACATCTCACTTCAAAATCTCTGCATTCGACAAAGACATTTGCTTAACCCTTTGGGACCCTATCAAAACAAGGCCCAAGTATGTGCAACTAGCCATCTTCTTATGGAGGGGAGCTGCCCCTCTCCAAACATAGCCAACCTAATGGAGCAGATTTGGAGAGCGACTGGTGGTGTACCAGTCCGTTCCAATGACAGAAGTCCTTCAGCTGAAGGGATGGTGGAATGCATACTACCTCACTTTCGTTACTCTCATCCTTCCTGTTTCCACCTTCTCTCCTGTTGCCCTCTCTTACCCCTTATGTGTTGGTTCCAAGATTTTCCAGAATGGGATTACTTTGGATGGTTCTCTTCCATTTCTTCCTCAGTGCCATCAACCATCGATTTGCCTATTGGCCTTGCTTTCCAGTAAGAGAGAAAGCAGATTTGATGCTGGCTTCAAAACCACTCCTTGCTTTTTCCTCTAGAGAAATGGAAGAACACATGGTTTAGTTTGGCTTTCCAACACACATATTTGTCTGGTTTTGTGTTAACTGCAAACAGTAAATGAGAAAGCAGACACTTCACCATGGCTTTTTCCTTGCAAAAGACCAAGAGGAGGGATCAGACCACCTGTGCCGTTTGAGTGATTTCTCTGGTTTCTGGATGGTTGCCTCTTCCATAGTAAGGAATAGGGAAATTGTGTGTCCCTCAAACCACGCTCTCTGATTAACATAATGTTCGGGGTGAGGGAATATAATTTTGATTTGATTTTTAGTGAACCTTGTATACCACCACAGGAAACAAGATGATAGTAGACCAGGCTTGCCAAAAAAGTAGGGGAAATCTGCTGGGGGGTATCTGGCCCTGTTAAGGTAGCAAAGGGTGGATCTACCTGTGATTTAGTAGACCAGCTTCTGGATTGGAGGAGGTAGGCTTCTGATGGAAATTTGGTCTTCCTGGGCAGTTGATAGACCTAGCCTCCTCCACTGGAGGGCAAGCACAGCCAAGAGGCTCAGTAGATTACGGCCTCCTTCCTTGATTTTTAAGGTTGTTAATATTCTGTGGCTAGACAGAGGACTTGTCTAGTGGGATTGTGGGTAGACTAGGCCACTCCCGTTGGAAGTCGGGTTATACTGAGACTTGGTGGACCTGGCTTCTAATCTCCTTATAGAAAAGAATCTTATTAATACACATGATGTGTTAAACTACACAGATGCACACGTACACACACACACGTGCACGCACGCGAGCACACACACACACGCACACACACACACACACACACACACACACACTTGAACCACTTATGAATTGTTTTTGTTTCTGCAAACTCAACAGTGCTGCTGATCCCTTGTGAAGGGGGTGGGAGATGCTGGCAAGTGGCAAGTGGTTTGGGCTGCAGTTACTTCCTGTATTATTTTTCATATTGTTAAAGTAAATTAATAATTATTAATTAATATTAATTTACTGCTTACCCCTGTGCCAAAATTCCTCGTTATGGTTCTAACTGACACAACGGTGAGATACAAATGTAACTAATACGTTAATTAATTAATTATGTTCTATCACGTCAAAACCGACTTATAAGGAGTCCTAATAGCACTTGCAAGATCATGGAGATATACACCAGTTCTTCCCCCAGTAAGTTTCCATGGCCAAGTAGAGAGTTGGACCCTGATTCCCCAGAGTCCTTGTCCATTACTTTATCCACTATACCAAAATGGGTACATAACACATAAAAATAAAATTATTTATTTTATTAATGAAGAGACTGCTAATAGTTGCTGGGCAGCTCAATGACCGGAGCACCTGACTGAGGAACCAGGGCTGGGAGTTCAGTTCCCCGCTGTGTTGTAGGCAAAGAGCCACACTGTTTTTTTGGTCTTGGGCAAGTGACACAGTTCCACAACAGAAAGGCTTGGTAAAACACTGCACCCACAAACCTCAATGAACTGAAGCAACATGGTAGAGAAGAGCGGGCCAAAATTGTTCCACAATGATGTAAGAGACTGATAAAGACATGCAGAATATGATTACTTCACGCTAAAGGTGGTTCTGCAAGCTATTAAATCATAAAGTGTACTTAGTTTTCCACACATGGCATTCTCCATTTTGGCTTTATTTTTGTAAAATAAAGCATGAGACAGTGCAATATGTAATGTCTTGTTCATCTGAGGCTGCATTTGCCTTCAGAACGGCCAAGGACCAGATGCTTTATCTTATGTCCCAATCCATGAAACTATAGCATTCAAAGAGAGTGTAAGTACTTTCTTTTTCACATGACTGTTTCCTGTTAGGGTTCTAACTCAGGCTACTTATGAGGCCAATAAACCACCAATGTCTGGAGGTACGATATCTTATGCACATTTTCTTAGAAGGAAAATACACTGAGCTTGGTGTGCTTTCAAGTGAAAGCCTGTTTGTAGCAGGAACAATCTAGTCACCTTCAGAGCTAAATGACTTTTTTCTTACCACGAGGTTTTATAATTTCAGATAGATTTGCTTTTCCTCCTTCCTTCCTTCCTTCCTTCCTTCCTTCCTTCCTATTGCTGATTGGGAGATTAGCCTGGGACTCACGAGCAAGTTGATTGTGCAACCGGTTCGGAAGAATGTGCAGAGAGCTGAGCTTTGACAAATGCGTCTTTCGATTGGGTAACATTTCCCCTCTTTTTAATGATAAAGCTACATAACTCAACAGGCTTGAAGGCTCAGCTGTCAGGACTATGAATCTCTGTTGTGCCTTCCAACAGAGTGGCCAACCAAGGTTTAGTGTCTGATGGAATTACATACCCTTCGACCTGTGCAGCCCTGGTGAAGCTGAAAGGTCCCAGGACACCACCAGAATGATGGATAGGTGACACTGCTGAATACTTTGCAACTTGAAAAACCTAGAGAGGATGGCCACAAGGCAAGAGTACCAGAAAAGGGGGCCTAACTATTAATATTACATATTTTGTTAATTGTATTTCTAATTGTAAAGCTGGGGTCACCTATTTCACATCTTTTCTTTTCTGATACCGCACAAGAGACAAATAAGCTTACAAATGAAAGACAGCTATTATCTCCACCTCTTCTAACATTCAGTGAAGGAGGATGGGCAACTGGGCAATGAATCCCTCAAGCAAAAGCATCCTCTCTCCAAAGTAAGTCTGTGCAAGACTACCACCTGAGAGACTTGAGCTCGGGACTTGCATTTCCTTAGGACACCCACCTGCTATCTGTTTGCCTCAGAGTATGTCCTTATTTACACTTCCTCATGGCAACTCTATTACTCAGGATCAGTGTATTACTCAGGATCAAGTCAAGGATTCTTGTACCTCTAGTTGAGTCTTCAACCACATAACCCACATGGGCCTCTAAAGCAGCTCTAGTCCAACTTCAAGCACCCCAGAAACTTACCAGCGCTCACTTCTTTCTGTTGTACTGTATGTTCAATGAATTTTTTTTTACTTTTAATTAAAAGAAACCATGATGGGTTTTTGGGGATGACGCCCTCCAATTTTCCCAAAGGCTTGGTGTGTGTGTGTGTGTGTGTGTGTGTGTGTGTGTGTGTGTGTGTGTGTGTGTGTGTGTGTGTGTGTGTGTGTGTGTGTGTGTGTGTGTGTGTGTTTACTAAACACCTCAAATCAAACTCGAATTCTACAAAAACTTTAATATGCCAAGAACCCCTCTGAACCTGCTTACAGATATACCTGGGGATGTTAAGCTCTCCATGGCTGAGACTGTAGAAACACCAACACTTTGGACCACAAATCCCAGCATAACCCCGCCACACACGCTGCCTGGAGGCCTCTGCCCCCCCCCCCTCCCCAGGTCGTCCGGGCTGCCGAGACCATGCGAGGGCGGGGGTTGCTCCGGGCGCCGCGATCTCCCTGGCGGCGGCGGCGGGAAGCGCCGAGGGGGCGGATTGGGAGGCCGCGGCTGGCCAATGATGGCCGGGGAGGGCCGCGCTCAGCTGGCAGGCATTTAAACGCAAGGCGGCGCGGCGCGCGGGCGACACGGATCCCGAAGCGGCGGTCCGAGCCGAGCCGCCCATGGGCTGGAAGCGCCCGCGCCCGGCCGTTCCGTGATGCGCTCCGCTCGCGAAAGGAAGGTGTGGAGGAGCCGCCGGTCTTGCCCCGGCAGGTGAGCCACGCGATCGTCGCTCGCCCCGTCGCCCCCGCGTCTTGGCCCAGGAGCCTTTGGCGCTCCTCAGGGTGAGAGCCGCTCGGCCTTACGTCGAAGGAGAGCCACGGAGGTCGGTCCACTTCGGCGGGGCATCACCCGCGCGCGGTAGGGGACTCGAGAACTCGAGGCCAGGGGCGTGCAGTTCTACTCACACGCCCGCTCCGAAGCTGGGCACGGTGATCCTCGCGGGTCTTAAGGGTCAGGTCAAGGCGTCTAAGATTGTAAGGCAGCCTTGCTCGTCGCTGTTCTTACCGCCTTGAGCCCGGCATAGAGGTGCGTGCAAGCAAGCAAGCAAGCAATAAATAAATAAATAAGCAAGCAAGCACGTCGACATTCTAGAGAAAAGATTAGGACCATTGAGAGATCCACGGCTGCCCGGGCGCCAAGATAAAAGGGATGTAGCTTAGATGTACTGTAATTCGGAGTAAGAGGCCGGGGTCTGCCAGACGCTCGTGGGAAATTTGTACGATAATTCTCCGCCTGAAAGTGCAGTTCTAGGACGGTTTACTCGGAAGCGAGCGTTTCAGGGGATACCCGAGTTCCGAATATCCTGCACCCGGGAATCTAACGTAAAACTTTCCTTTCTTAGAAGGTGCGCAGCGTATTTGTTACTTCTTGAACGAAGCTTTCGTAAGCAACGTCTGAAATCTACGCCTCGCGCGCAGATGGTGGCGGCTGCGCCCGATCCTGCGCGCATCGATTCGAAAGCAAGATTTTACGCAGCAGAAGTCCGTCCGGCTTGCTTTTGCAAAACCACGCGTGGGATCGCACTGCGCGACCACCGCCCTCGCGCCGTGGCCCCGACGCCAGACTGTGGACTTATTTTGCCGCCAACTTTGCGCGGTTGGTTAGACAGGCGGTGGGCTTTCAGAGCTGCGCTTTTCGGCTTTCCGGGAGCGCTCAGAGGCGGTGGACGGAGGGCTTAAGGATTCAAAAGGCAAAATCGGTGGCGGGATGGTGGTGGCAAAAGAGGTTGAAGCAGGGCGCAGCCTCAGGCGGCATTAAGGCAGGGACGGGGGAGAGTCGGTTCCCTCCCCGCAATACGTTCAGGGATGTGGGGCCACTTGGTGCGTCGCTTCGGAAGCCTATCTCGTTTCTGGAGCCGTGTGGACCTTCCTGGGAGGCTTAATATATCCCATCGGATCCCTTTACGTCGATTTGGGTAACAACAATATTCAGTCACATCAGTAAGACGAAAGAATAGTCGAGGTACTTGCTCCGTGTTGATACTGTAGTTCTCTGTTTTACCGCCGTTCCGGATTCGTCACAGATCCGGTTTCGACCCGGGAGCCCGAGTGCCTGGTGAGGTGCAGTTGCTCGACCAAGCAGGCAAGGAGGTTTCGAGGCGTACCGGGCGACTCTTGGGTGGGGTGGGTGGTGGCACAAAAATCCCTCCCGCCCTTCGCGGGGTCGGAACACCCCGAGATTTGCCGGTCGAAGTTGCTCTTGTCGCCTTGGGCGGCGACGCTTCAGTGGGGTGGTCAGGGCGGCGGGGAAAGCCCAGGCTTGCTTTCTGTGGGGCTTTCCTAGTTTGCACTTATGGGCAAGACTATTTGTTTGAATTATACCTTCCAGAATCGTTGAGTTTTTGGGATCCATAAAGAGCTTCCTCTGTCATCACAGCAAAAGGTTGTTGGTACAGTAGTGCCTGTTCCTCTTGCTTGATTTCAGTGGCTGGCCAGGGATTAGCATGGGGCGGGGTGGGGGTGGCGTTCCCCATTCACGTTCCTTTCTTGTTTCCCTGGACATAGGAAGCGCTTCTCTGTTTGCCCCTGCTCTGTGTGGGGCCTTCTAAAGGCTGGTGAGCTTGGGCTCCATAGAAAACTTCATACTGGACCAGCTTGCCTGGTGGATAGGGAATGGCTGAAGATTCTCCTGGCATGGATACATACAGATGAGATAGGTCGATGTGGAGAGAGCATACTGCTGTGTATATAAAACAGCTGTATACCAGTGTATTTATGAGATAAGTAAATGTCCATAGTGTTTGACCTACGCAGGCTGATGAAGACTACTCAGGCTACTCAAGACTGATGAAGCTGTTTGGATGAGCAGCGAGACATTCCAATCCCTCAAGAAAAGAAGTCCATTTGCCGTGATTCAGATTCCAGACCTACTCAGGCATTATCCCCCTTGTAAATGAATCTGGAAGCTCCCTCTTGTGAGCCATCAAGTTGACTCCAACTTGGGAGTCGGATGGTTTGCAAGCCACGTGAGATATTTAAGGGATGTATTTTTTTCCTGTACCACTCCTCCACACAAATAAGTTTCCAGGGGAAAGGGGAGATTTGAACCCACATCCTGGTTCAAGTCCAAAACTTTGATCACTACACTATACTGGGTCTTGGGGAATTGTAGCAAAAACAAAGGAAAAAAAATAAGCAAAAACCCCCCACACCTTTTCAAGCAGTGTACCTTCCCAGATGGTCTATACCTTCCATGTCCTTGACTGGGATGAAATTAGGACATTCATGCATGGTCAGGCTAATACGGGGGACTTGTCTTAATCAGAATCTCCTCTAAGCCAATAGCCAGAGTTGCAGGGAGGGAAAGAAGTCCACTTGTTGTATTGTGACCTCCTGATAGGATAAGTTTGGCAAAGTAGCCCTGCTTTGATCACCTTCCCCAAGACATGCAAACAGGTCTCCTCCTCCTCGTCCTCCTCGTCCTCCTCCTCGTCCTCCTCCTCGTCCTCCTCCTCGTCCTCCTCCTCGTCCTCCTCCTCCTCCTCGTCCTCGTCCTCCTCCTCCTCGTCGTCGTCTTCTTCTTCTTCTTCTTCTTCTTCTTCTTCTTCTTCTTCTTCTTCTTCTTCTTCTTCTTCTTCTTCTTCTTCTTCTTCTTCTTCTTCCAGTATTACCTCTCTCCCTCTCCCCTCCCCTCTCCTCTCCCCTTCCCCCCCCCACCCCTGTCATTTGGGAATAGTCATGCTGGAGGACGTTCCCCTGGCAGAAGGCATGTAAGTACACTCTCACCCACAGCAGAGGGCTCTTTTCACCCCAGACTACTGGACTCTTCAGGGAGGAAGCTCTTCTTGTACTCCTGCCTAAGAAAAGTTAGTCTGCATTCGGACACTGTGTGGTCATCATATTGCCATTCCCATGTTGGTGCTTCACATTAATGGGGGAAAAACTATTTCTCCGATTACAGCCTCATATTGATACAAATAAGTACTTGCCCCCCCTTTTTGGAACTGCAGCTCCCATCATTACCCCCTTGTTGGCTAGGATGGCTGGAGTTGAAGTGAGTTGTAATCTGACCAGAGCTGAAGGACTGCAGGTTGCCTACACCTCCCCCCCCCCTTTAGAAGCACAGCGGAATGCCGTGTGCTCTTTTTCCGTCCCTACCGTGGTCTCTGTCTTCTTACTGCTCTGATAATTGGGTCCTCAGCACTTTCCGATAGTTAACTCTTCTGTGTTTTGACAGTTCATCTCTAAAATCTATAGGACAGCGAATCAGACGATAGGTTTAGACTATAGCTTTCCTTTTCCTTTGTTTTAAGGCTTCCTTTGTTGTTAACAAGAATTTTAACCTTCAGCCCACAATCCACAATCTGTACTGAGAATTAGTACATGCTAACCCCTGGCCAGACACCTTCCCCAATCTTATATTTGAATTACAATTTATATATTTATAACCCACTGCTACAGAGAATAGGTGCACTGCAAAGGGTCACACATGCATTGTTCTTACGTGCAAAGCTGACTTACAGCTTGCTTACACAGGTCTCTTTGCCTCTAGAAGATGTAGTAAAACTGCAGAAAGGAGAAGCTGAAATATGACTTCTTGCTAGGAGAGCTTAATGCTCTTTAATTAGGGGAAAGTAGAGGTGCAGGAAAGCAAGGTGGTAATCTACAAAATTACAAGTCATATGAGGACAACTCTTAGTGGTTCTGATAGACTGATAATTGTGAGTAACTCAGAACCATGGCCTTTGGCTTAGGTGGCATCGAGAAACGATCAGATACAATCATGGTGGATGCAATTTTTTTTAATTTTCCAGGGTGAGACACCCTTTCCTGGTAGGCTCTGGAGTCAAATGGGTGAGGGCATCTTTATCATTCTTTTTGTAAGTCTTCCAGGGACACTTGTCTTGCAACTGGGAAAGATGGAGTTGACTTGGATTGTCCAACAGGGCAATTCTTGTGTTCTTATTGCAACCTCTTTGCATCCTTGTCCCATTCCCCAAAGTTCCCCTTGACTGCGTCATCATGACTTGGCATAAGATCTACTGTAGCTTTGCCATGGCACAGTCCCCCAGTGGCTTAAGAAGTGGTTCCCAGGGCTATGGAAGACTCAATAACTTTACCCTTGTATATGTTGTGTTGGTTAAGAGCAATTTGTGTGTGTTGTGTCGTTACAGTCGTGACTGACTCTCCGTGACTCCATATCCATGGAGTTTTCTTGGCAGGAGTACTGGAGTGGTTTGCCAGTTCCTACTCCAGGCTCCTACTGCACCTGGTATTCCCTGGTGGTCTCCCATCCACATTCTAACCAGGGCCGACCCTGCTTAGCTTCCGAAATCAGGCGAGATCGGATGCGCTTATTGACGGCACTTAATTTCCTCTGAAATCCAGTAGTCAGTTGAAACTGAAGCAGGACCATTGAATCGATGGAATTTATAGAAGTGTTGGCTCAGCACTTTTTTCCTGATTCGGTAGGTCTACTCTAATTGTGCTTGACTCCTGGATTTCAACTGTTGATCCATTTTGCCCCATTGGTCTCAGTGGGATCAAAGCTCAGCTGTCCAAGCTGTGGTCAGGCATCATTGTATTCACTGCCATTTGACACGGGTACAGGCTAATGTCTTGTCCTGCCCCATTTGTCATCACTATCTTTTTACAGAGGGCTACATTCCTGGCAAAGGGGGACACGACTTCCCAAAAACCAAGTTGTGGAAAGAGGGGACATCTCTGGCTTTTGCTTTGATTGAGGGTCTCTAAAGTAATGGAAAATGTGCTTGAGCCATATGAGCCTTCTTGGTACTTAAGATCATCTCTGTGCCACATTGTCAGCCCAGGCATGGCTGAAGGGGACATGGGAGAGGGCCTTCTCTCTGGCAGCTCCCAGGTTCTTCAGTGCCCTCCTTCAGAAGGTCAACCCTTTTTATCCTTCCACCAAAAGCTGAAGACGCACCTTTTCAGGCAGTATTCTAGTAATTGTGGCTGAATCCCTGAATGTCATTTTCAGTTAATCCTTTGCATATTTCTAATCATTTTAATGCATTTTCATCACCTTTACAGTTGAATTACATTTTAATGTACAGCCAGCTTCTTTTAAATACCACGAGCCACTTGGAGACTCTTTATCAGGAGAAAGGCATACATACTTTAACTGCTATGGAGGGCTGGAGTTACCCATCTCTGATCTGCTGTGATGGCTGACTATTAGTGCAACAGTCAGAATGCACTAAGGTTTCCTTGTGCAATAAATAATGATTATAATAAAAGCAAAAACTTGGGCTAGAAGTACACACCTTTGTTTGACCATAAGTGGACTAAATGTGTTAATTTTGAAAAGACATAATATTTATAGTTCTCTTGCCAACTCATTATCAACCTAAACTTGTGCTAAGTTGAGTGTCCTGGAACTAGTACGTTCTGTGAGGTTAAGCACCCCTACTTATGTATATAACTGTTGATGTGAAGCTTGACCCTATTTGGAGACAGAAGTCATTTCCACAGCGAAACGTTTCAGTTTCTCAAGAAAAGAAGTCCAGTTGCCATGACTCAACTTCCAGATAAATTCACCTGGATGACTGAGAATCTTCACAGACACTCTTAAACCTGTGCCTTCATATGACTGCCTAACATGGGAGTGGGCAGTCTATGGTGCATAACATGTTGGACTGCAACTCCCTAAACTCCAGCCAGCACAGCCAGTGGGGATGGATGTTGGGATTCGTTAACCTACGACATCTGGAGGGCTAAAGATGGACCACCTCATTTTTTAATAGTTTAAGTTGCAGTAAGCTTTTTCTAATGCTGAGAGTGGCTTGTGTTTCACTCGCAACTGTTTATGTTAGTAATGTATGTGGAGCTAATACTCTTGGAAGTTCTTAACTTCCAACATGAAATATCCGCAGTACCTGTAAATCGGAGGGATAACGCCAGTCTCAGATTAGCAATGTTCTTTGTTTCATCAACCCCAATATATTTACTCACCATCCAACTGGGTGGTTGGTCCATATTATTATTCATAACAGCAATATTCTTGATATTCTGAGAGTGAAGGTGTTTACAGACATTTAACTGCAATGAAGCCCTGTTGAACACAATGAGAAGTCTGAATAAGCCTATTTAGGATTGCAGGATTAGTTATGGTGAGTAGCCTGTTTAGTTGTGAATTCTCATATGGCTGAGAGATTTAATGACAGAAGTTTGACTTTTGGGTGCTCAGGGTCCAGTCATCAGAATCAGTGTTCAAAAAAATTGCTTGCAGTACTTGAAACCAACGCATGGTTGCATTGCTGAGCACTAGAGATGGGCACGACTTGAAAAAAATTTTTTTCGAGTTGTCGTTAGTCGGGCCGGTCCCGTTTCGGGTCGTTTCCGGTTTTCGCGAAAATTCGCAAAAATTAGTCGGTTCATTTTTTCATTTTTTTCGTTGTCGTTAGTACTGGTTTTGGGGGGGAGCGGGCTCCTGGAGGCACCTCTGTGGGGTGGGTGCCTCCTCTGGCCCGCTATAAAGGGAAAGTGGGCTCCTGGAGGCACCCGTGGGTGCCTCCTATCCTCACCCACTAGGAAGGGGAAGCAGGCTCCAAGAGACCCCTCAACATGGGGGTCTCCCTTCCTCACCTGCTGCTGCTGCAAAATGCTATGCAATAGCCATATGGATATTGCATAACATAATGTGCAGAGAGTGACTGTGAAGACTAGTGGATGGCACTGAACCCAGAGCCATAGTGAGATGCCTAACTAAGGCTCTCGCACCACCATGTCTCACAAAGAAGGGAATTGTACTTGCTGCATGTAGTGCAATGCAAGCAAGTAGATCTGGCTTTAAGGTGGCTTAGTGCAAGGGCTAGGGTTAGGCTAGTGACGGGTAAGGTTACGGTGGGCTAGTGGGTTGCACCTCTGGGTGCCTCTCTGACCCACTAAGAAGACAGTCTGTGACGTATGGGTACGGAGTCAAGGGTTAGGGTTAGGGTTAGGGGGGCTAGGGCAGGTTTTAGGGGGCTTTTTGGCACATCCCAGAAGTCTCCATGGCCAAGTGGCCATGCGACTGGTGGGATGGCTCCAAAAATTTGCATGGTCGTCCACTCCCACATGGCTGGCCACTCGGCCAGCCCATCATTGCGCAGGTGTAAAAAAAATAAAATAAAATAAAATCAATGGAGGACAGAGGAGGAGAGGAGAGACATTTTGTTGCAAGAAAAAACCCACTGCTACTGTGAAAAATCTGGCAGTTTATAAATTTTCGCGTGTTTCTGTTGTGCTTGTGTGTTTTTGGACCACGATTTCAAAAACAATATTGCGTTCGCCGCCCCATTTTGGATCCCCCGCCCGCACTGCATGGCATGGCGAGTCCGGCTGCCCAGGATGGGGGGGAGGCGGGACCCCCCCTCCAGAAACCACCCCTCCGGTAGATGCCCTACGCCCTTAGTCAAGCAGGCATTTTTCCGCCTGCTTTTTTGGCCCGGGAATGGGGGGGGGGGGAGAGTGTAAAAGTTTTTTCCTGTGCCGTCTGTTCCGCTTGCTTGCGCTTTAATTGCGGCGGCCGGCGGCGAGACTGGGCTTTTTGCTGGCTGCGAGCCTGCGGCGAGTCCCACCAGAGCAGCCCAGGACGGGGGATGGGGGGGGGAGGCCGGGGACCTCCAGAAACAACCCCTCTGGTAGGTGCCCTGAGGCACGGCAGGCATTTTTCCGCCTGCTTTTTGGCCGGGAACCGGGTTTTTTTAACTTTTAAAAACTTTTTTTCTGTGCCGCGTGTGGTATCGCGCGATCGCGCGATGCAAGGAACGAGCACGACAAATCAGACCAAAATTGTTCGTTCGTCGGTTCGAGCTCGAAGTCTGGGGGAGTGATTCCCATTACCGTTTCCGTAGAGTAACGGAACCGAGTAACGGAAACGGAAACGGGAATACCGCTAAGTCGTGCCCATCTCTACTGAGCACGTATCCAATCACTAGACTAGGAACACAACTAGCGTCTCTCGGATTAGTGATAATTTGGTACAGCAACTTAAACAATTCCACTTACACAAGCATACAGTAAATCTCCAATTCTGGGCCCTAGTCCAATAAAGGGGTAATTCAGATAGTTTGGAATGCAACAAAAGCCCTGCTGGAGTGCAAAACGGCAAGCAAACCTGCTTTAATACTGGGGAGAAAGCCTAAAAGAGCAAGTGGTTGGGCATGGGGGGCGGATTGCCTTGTTTGTCTGGGTCATCTTGGATTTCTTATTCATCCCAAAGCATTTCAGGAATGTAAGTATCCTGGGACCTTTGTTTTAGAGGAGGTGGAAAAGGACTTTCCAGCTAAGGATCTGTTCTGGCTTGATGTGTTCTGTTGCTGCCATATAATTTTCACTTGAGTTTAACCAGAAGCATCAGTTCTGGAATTCTCTGCCTGGAATGGGATATAGCCAACAGATCTCCAGCCAGGTGGTCTTCTGACCTGATCTGAAGTTTGCTATTACAGTATTCAGTTATACTTGGAAGTACGTGGCACATACATGGGTTGAGGGGAAGGCATTAGCTCTGCCCCATCTCTTCCATCACAGAAATGTGACTGTACGAAGCATGGAAGGTTGCCTCTGACCCCCTCTTTCAGACAGCTGCATTTCTGCGATGAAAGAAATGATGCACTTCTCTCAATGCTTTGTGGGCTGTGCATATTGAAGCAAAAGAGACTAAGACTGTTGTGCAAACATGGCCAAGAGTACATGCAGAGTGCAAAATGAAAAGTTATAACTAAGAACTACCTCTCTTATGAGATTAAATAATTTACTGTACTCCATATTAGAAGACTATAAAAGGTAAAGATGCATAGCATGTCCCATCAAGCACTTAAGAAACTGAGTGCTTTATTTTATCAGCCTGGCATATTTTTGATAGGCTTCTGTGTTTAAAGGACACACTGCAAACAAAGAGGGGATTGGAGAGATTCCTGGAGGAAAAGTCCATCACAGGTTACAAACCACGATGGAGATGTATAATCTCCAGGCTTAAAATCAGGGTACTTCATGGGCCAGTTGCAGGGGAGTGGTATCAGGAGAGGAGACAGATACCTAGTCTCGTGCACTCCCAGACACATTTAGTGGGGCCACTGTGAGATACAGGAAGTTGGAGTAGATGGGCCTTTGGCCTGATCCAGCATGGCTCTTCTTATGTTCTTATGTTATCAATACAGAAAACAGTGTTTAAAAACTGAACACTAAGCCCATACTATTATTCTTCCCATGGCTTTCTAGAGGGAGGATTTCTATGACATTTCACACTTCTTCTGCAACCTGTACTTGAACCCACAAGCAAGTTTAAACGTGTTGATGCGCAATCTGGCCTTTCTCACCAGATTACTCACAAACTTGTCCAAATCTACTTATAAATTGAAACATAGGCTGCAGGAAAAAAATGGGACGTCATATAACTCCTCCTCCAGGTCATCACACATCCAGTGTACAGAAACACAGATACAAAACTTAATTATTAAAGCTGTTACCTTTGATATCCAATTAGAGAAGCATAACAATCCATATATCAAAGCCGTCTTAACAAAAACAAACAAGTGACACATTCTAATTTCATAAGAAGCCTTTTTCCAGGAACACCCAGAATTTTCTGTATACCTTTCTTATCCTTGTTTCCCTTACAACTACCAAATGCAAATTAGGTAATCATTATATAGAAACATCAGTCCTTTACAGATTTTTAAAACATTGTTTCCCAGTAAACCCTTGGCCCAACACCATTTTGCCTACTTCATTAATATATGGGTGTTTATGGAAGTTGCCAGTACTCATTAATAAACTGTCATTCATATTACATACCCAGTTGCACACCTGGTACCTTGGCAATTAGCTACAGCAACTTCCACAGCTTCTCTCCTGCATGTGTAAACATCCTATAGGATTGGGGCCATTTCGGTATGAGTATTGGTAACTGGAGATAAAAGCATTGGGGCTTGTCATTATTAAAGCTTTAAAATTGTGTCCACATGCATAACGGTGTTTGGCATTATTTAAATGAGAAATCTTATTTAAATAATGGCATCTTATTAAACAAGATTTTAATAAAGTTATGAAAGAAGCTTTAAAAGACTAGACCATATGCTGAATATTATATTATTTTATTTTTAAACTTCTTTCTTTATATGGCTAGACTGTAGTATGTCTTTAGAAAATGAAAGTATCTCCAAAATGTGCCGGGCCAGTAAAACAAGGTAGTCCCTGAAATGTTTGCCTTCCCATTGTTGGTTGCAGTAGTGCAGAATACAGCTCTCAAAATCCTGAAGCCAGAGTAGCACTTAGAACTGTCACCCCCACCCAGTCTTCTTGTCATAGGTGTGCTCTCAAAGTGAAAATTTGCTGACTTGAAATCATGTGTGTGTGTGTGTGTGAGAGAGAGAGGGGGGGGAGGGAGGGAGAGAGAGAGAGAGAGAGAGAGAGAGAGAGAGAGAGAGAGAGAGAGGAGATTCTCAGTGAAGCAGGTGAAGTTGTCTGGGAGCTGAGTCATGGCAACTAGACTTCTTTTCTTGTGGGATTGAAATGTTTTGCTACTTGTCCAAGTAGCTTCGTCATTTCAGTCCCATAAGAAAAAATGTCCAGTTGCCATGACTCAACTCCAAGGTCCAAGAAAATGTTGGCTTTGATGTACGGGCACATTACTGTTGTGTTAAATGGATCTCCCAAGTTCTCATATTCCATTCAGCTCTTACTGAAGGGACTACTGTTATCTTTTCCCACTGAAACTAAAACACAGAAATGTAATGTCTTGAAGGTTCCGTTTTTAATGGTTTTGAAATTAGGAAATGAAGCAATAACCATCAAATTAAGTTGTGGCTTGTTTATTGTAGGAACAAGCTGTGTAAAGGCAAATTAAATCTATTTTTGCTGGTAGTTCTTGACTACCTGTATTCCTTCTCTGTTCAGTGGCTTCCTTTTCCCAGAAACTCTAATGTTGCTGTAAACCGACGTTTCCAGCACTGCTTCCCAGTTGTGCTCTGTGGCTGTCCCCCCCCCCCCCCAAAAAAAGGGCATCTCCCAAAAATGTTCTTTTAGGTGACGTTCTGAGAAAATAGGCAGCACTTTGAATTGGGTCAAATACAGTCAAAACAAGGAAATTAAATTTTAAAAGAAGCACATTAAAGCTAACAACTGGAGAACTTTAAAAATAAATGAAGAATCAGCAAATGAGTGAATTTGTAAACACTTTCTTCAGTTTTTGGCTTGAATCTGAAACTTTAATTCAGAAGCTGTGGTTTGCTCTCTTCCTTTGGTTATTTTTTTCAGTCCAATTCTAGAGCATCATCTCAGACAAGTTTTAATTAAGGGACGGTGGGGAAACCACTGTAAGGAACTTTAGGATCTAACTGTGGGCTTATGCCATGTGTAATTTATCGTATTCCATGTTGTCGTTCTAGGATGGCTCGTAGAGTGTCTGCTGTCGGCCTTCTCCTTCTGTTTGGACTTCTGCTTCCCATAGCAGAAGGCAAGAGGAACCGTGGCTCGCAAGGCGCCATCCCTCCCCCTGACAAAGAGCAACCCAATGATTCCGAACAGTCGCAGGCGCAGCCCGGGGGCACCCGACCCCGTGGGAAGGAGAAAGCCAAAACCCCTCCGACGGAAGAAGTCCTGGGCTCGAGCCAAGAAGCACTCCACGTCACTGAGCGGCGGTATCTGAAGCGGGACTGGTGTAAAACACAGCCGCTCAAGCAAACCATCCGCGAGGAAGGCTGCAACAGCCAGACCATTCTCAACCGGTTCTGCTACGGCCAGTGCAATTCCTTCTACATCCCCCGGCACGTCCACCGAGAGGAAGGCTCCTTCCAGTCCTGCTCCTTCTGCAAACCTAAGAAGTTCACCACCATGTCTGTGACACTGAACTGCCCAGAGCTGCAACCGCCGAGGAAAAAAAAGAGGATCACACGAGTGAAGGAATGCCGCTGCATCTCCATAGACTTGGACTAGGTGGTGCTGGGGGGGGAGGGGGAAGATAAGGTCATTGCTGCCCTGATTTACACACAGAAGCCTGCTTTTACATTTCTGAGTGGGACCTAGATCAAAGAGAATCACAGCCAACAATGCATGCTCTCGTTGCGGAAGCGTGAAGCTCCGTCATGAAATGATGCCTACTGAGTCACGCTACCATTTGTGTAACAAGTTGTCACTTTTATATCTAGCAAAAAGTTGGGGAAAAGCCGTGGTCCTTGGACAGAATCCGCAGGCAAGGTTGGGAGTGATACCTTTATTAAACTTTTTAAAAAAAAAAATCACATGCATAAGCTAGCATTCTACTCAGTACAGGTGACCTTGCTGCCAGATGGGTGGTATAAAACTCCAATAAATAAATAAATACATAAATAAATTTTCACCAGGGAGGGCAGTACCGAGGTGTGGATCATAATAAGCATAAACATTCAGAAGATCATGGCCACGAGTCCATGCTGGATCCCTTTGCTATGGGAGTTGCGGAGCCTCACCAGAGGTATAGGTTTCAGATTCGAGCACTTGTGGTATTACCATAATTGGAATTGGGAGAGAAGGCAGGATGCTAAATCAGTGGCAACCCTTTGCCTAACAGTGAATGTATTAAGAGTACAGGTGTAAGTGAAACCTGTACCTCTGATTTGAGTATGATGCTACCTATTCAGACATGGTTAACAAACGAACCTGGCACACACATCAGGCCACAATTTTAGGAACTTTTATAGTTCTTCTGCACCATCCACAGCTCTGTGGTGCCAGCCTGATGAAGCCCTGTAAGGTGTCAAAAGGCAGCGTATGCATGTGATCTTTTTGTGTGGTCTGATCGAAGTCTTACTTACTCTTATCTTTGTCTGTTTAGATTTGCAGCCATCTTTCTAACTTGGTTCACTAACTCAGCTATGTGCTCACTAATTCACCTATGTGCTGGACATCCTCCAGTGATGCCCATCTTTCACCAATTGATTGCCGTGGTTATCTGTGACAGTTATAGGCTGGAAGGGCATGTTAAAGGGTTACAGTGGCAGACTGTTACAGAAGCACTTCTCGCAAATATTACAGAATAAATAACAAAAGATGCCATTGTGAGTTTAAGGAAACTTGAAGTAAATCAACTTATTATGATGGAAAACATAGCCAGAGTTTAGGGATAAAGAAACAGGGATTTTTAATTATTTTTTAAGGTAAGTACGTAAGTTAGGAGCCTCATGGTATAGTGGTTAAATGCCTGTAAAGCAGCTAAAACTGTGCTCACAACCTGGGGTCCAATCCCAGGTAGCCGGCTCTTGGTTGACTCAGCCTTCCATCCTTCCAAGGTTGGTAAAATGAGTACCCAGCTTGCTGAGGGGGCAATGTGTAGCCTACATACTCTGCTTAAACTGTAAACCATCCAGATACTACTTGAAGTGGTATGGAGCGGTAGGTATATAAGCAGAACACTTTGCTTTTTGCTTTGATTTCTGTGGAGATTCTCAGTCGTCCAGGTGAGGTCATCTGGGAGTTGAGTCATGGCAACAACTTTTTTGTGTGAAGTCAAATATTTTGCCACTCATGGGTAGCTACTTGGATGAGTAGCAAAACATTTTGATCGCACAAGAAAAGACGTCCAGTTGCCATGACAACCCATCTCCTGGATAATGGGTAAGAAAAAGAGAGGGAACTCTAGAAAATAGATTTGAAGAAGGCAGTCTGCCAAGTTATTCTACTGATATGGTGAATGTATTTAAAAAGTCATTTCTGAAGCAGTAAGCATCTGTCCTGGGATGCTGCGCTCTTTGAACTAACTCTAGTTTTCAATCCACCATTACACATTTTATGGTAACTATGTGCCACATCCATATCTGAGACGTGGATATCTATGCAGTATCCGTTAGTCTATATCTGAGAAAATGTATATTTGTATATACTGCCTTTTTATTTCTATACACGAACTCACACTACTCAAGTAATGTGAGCAGCAAAAAGAGCCCAGTCATTAATCATTCCAGTATGCATGAAGTCTCTGGCTGACATGGTAGGAATGATACACAGCATTGGCAACACTCATCCATTTTCTCAGCTCTCTTTCACTGTTAACAATATTTGCAGTTTTTGTGATGATGGATATTGTTGAGGGTACATATGACTAAGGAGTGTTTAAACAACCCTCTTAGGTATTAAGAAATTTCTTGTCTGTGCTGATGCCCCACGCCATACATTAAAGAACTAGGGGTCCATTCCTAGTTCTAGTACAGCAGCTGGTAACCTCTCCCCTGTAGCTGTATTTGGTGTGCCCAGTGTTGAGGCATGGTAGAGTTTTCAGTTCAGCATCATTGGGAGATTCCCTGGCCCTATCATGAAGACTAGGCTCTTCCTGACACCGAATCCGTGGCCTCTGTGCTGTGTGGTGATATGACATGCAGCACATGGTATTCGTGGGCATAGATAGAGGGACCACTCATGACCTCATGAAACGTTTGAAGGCAGAGGTTTGTAAGGTCAGCTTTCAAACTGGTCAGTATAGGAAGAATCCATGTTAGGATTGTACATGGTGGATGTATATTTCGTCTACCTGGAATTTGTTAGGAGAGTCTGATAGTTTCCAGGGGCAACCAGGAGTGGATCCATAGGTGACTGAACCAGAGGCGAACTTTTTGTGTAATGGAGAACACTTCTTGCTCATTTTACATGCAATCTGGGGATATGACAATGCTCTAGTTTAAACCCCCTCCCCAAATACTTTTATTTCTCTGTACTGAGACTTGAAGAGACTACCAAAGAACAGGTGAATAAAAACAGATGTTTTGAGAGCACTCCTGTTTGAAAACCCTAGCTGCAGTTATGGCCAATGAACTACATACAAGTAAGGGGTGGATTGTCCCATCTACATCAAAAGCTTCATCCAAGCTGTTAACTGGGACCTAGGCAAGCATTACAGTGCATATCCAAGTACTGAGCAGCAGAGACGGGATAATAAAAGATATGCAAATCTAACTCAAAAAATTGCTAACTGTTTTTACTTCACTCTCCCTGGCCCCATTACTTATAAGGAAAACAGAGGACATATTTGTCAATTCATATCATCAAAGTCACTCACTGCATTCATTTAGCTGGGCGTTTTCAGATTTCATGATTTTTTTAAAAGGGCTAAATTATCCCAGAAGATATCACTGTGTGAAAAGTGAATAGCAGACCAGAAAGATACAAATAATATCAAACCAAACCAACTTTTTAAACCTTACTTTTCACGTAGAAAAGGGAGAATGAGAAGTGTTGTGTTTTCTGTTGACTTTTACAGAGCAAAAATGTTTTAATAGCAATTATAACAATTATAAATATTTTGCTCTGTTACTTTTCAACAGTTCGTATGTCCTTATATACACAACAATTGAGTAGAAAAACCTGTTCCATCTATGTTCATTTCTCTCTTATCTTTGTCATGAGTGGCCAATATAGTTTCAGGCAAGGAAATGGTAATGATAATTGCATCTAATTTAGATGAATTGAATGAATGAAATAAGTGGTCCTTGGCCTATCTGTCCTAGCCCCCTCCCACAAGACAGTCTAACAGAAATTGCAGACAGGAGAGTCCTCAGGGATTCTACTAGGACAGTGTTGGCGAACCTATGGCACGGGTGCCAAAGGTGGCACTTGGAGGCCTTTTGGTGGGCACCCGACACAGCCACCTGTACTCAGGTTAAATTGCTGTATTGGCACTTTGCGAAAAATTAGTGGGTTTTGAATCTCAGTTTGGGCACTTGGTCTCTAAAAGGTTCGCCATCCCTGTACTAGGAGTTGGAAAAAATCATTTAGTAGCCTTTTTGATGTACATAAGATATATCACTAGATGCCCTAAGCACATCCGATCTCACTTGATTTCGGAAGCTAAGAAGGGTCGGCCCTGGTTGCTACTTGGATGGGAGACCACCAGGGAATACCAGGTGCTGTAGGCGCCCAGAGTAGGAACTGGCAAACCTCTCCAGTATTCCTGCCAAGAAAACTCCATGGACATGGGGTCACAAAGAGTTGGTCATGACTGTAATGACAAACACACATATCACTACAACAGAGTGCATCTGATAAAATAAAAAAATAGATTTATAGTTAAGAACGCAAAAAGAGCCATGTTGGATCAGGCCAAGGGTCCATCTAGTCCAGTTTCCTGTATCTCACAGTGGTCCCACCAAATGCCTCTGGGGCTCATGAGACTATCTGTCTCTTGATAACACTCCCCTGCATCTGGCCTTTGAAGTACCCTGTTTTTTAAAGCCTGGATATTACACATCCCCATCATGGTTTGTAACCTAGTTCTGGTATTTTGTCAGAGGGACAAAAGGATCCCTCTATCCACTTTACTATTGCCCTGCATAATTTTGTACGTCTCAATTCCCCCTGGCACCTTTTTTCAGACTAAAGAGTCCCTAATGCTGTAGCCTTTCCTCATAAGGGCAATCCCCCAGCCCAGTAATCATTTTAGTTACTTTCTTTTGCACCTATTCCAGTTTCACTATGTCTTTTTTGAGATGCGGTGACCGGAATTGTACACAATACTCCAGGTGTGGCCTTACTATTGTATTGTACAATGGCATTATAATGTTGGATGTTTTATTTTCAGTCCCCTTTTTAATGATCCCTAGCATGGAATTGACCTTCTTCACCACTGCCACACACTGGGTAGACACCTTCATTGAGCTGTCCACCAGCACACCAAGATCTCTTTCCTAATCCATCACAGATAGATCAGAGCCCATGAGTTGATAAAGTTTTGATTTTTGCCACAATATGCATTACTTTATATTTCCCTACATTAAAACACATTTGCCATTTCCCAGACCATTCTCCCAGTTTGGAGATATCCTTCTGGAGCTCTTCACAATCTTCTCTGGTCTTCACCACTCGGTGAAGTGTCCCTCATTATTGTAAGCCACATTGGGTCCTTTTCCAAGGAGAAAGGTGGGGTAAAATATTCAATAAATGAATAAATAAATATGTTTTGTGTCATCCAAAAACCTGGCCACCTCACTGCTTATCCCTGTCTCCAAATCATTTATTAACAGATTGAAAAGCACCAATCTCAGGGCAGCTCCCAGGGGCACATCACTTTTCACCTCTCTCCATTGTGAAGCTTGCCCATTGACACCTATTCTCTGTTTCCTGGGTTTCAACCAATTCTCTATCCATAAGAGGACCTGCTCTCTTATTCCCTGACTTAGCAATTTTCTCAGCAGCCTTTGGTGAGGGACTGTGTCAAAAGCCTTCTGAAAATCAAGATACCCAATATGGAATTGTGAGCTAGTGCCAAATGGACAGGCAATGTGAGCCACCCACTTGCTTCCGTTGACCATTTCCAGAAGATCTTGCTATCAGCCACACTAGCTGGGGCTCTGGAAATTTTGCACCTCAACCATATTTTAAAAGTTGTGCAAGGAGCTACTGCTTGGAAAGCAAACAGAGTGGACCTGGGAATATCAGTGTCATTGGCAGGAGAACTTGGAATAAAACTCCAGGGTGTCCCCCCCACCCTTTTTTGATGAATGCTTTCAGTAAATAAAGAATACCATCCTTGATGTCTTAAAAGTGATCTACTGAACTGGTGCTAGAATGTTATGGAGTACTGTTAAGGTGAGAAGAGTTGAGTGCAACAAGAGGTTGTACAGCTGATGGTGATGGATTGCTTTATGCAACTCTCACCAGACGGCAAGTGCTGCTTCCACCCATGCTGAACCCTGTGGCCATGCTGGTAGAAAGCTAGCAGAAACGTGTTCCCTTGACTTGGTTGCCCTTCACGCAATAGGAGGGAGGAACGGCTCATCCAAATATTTAATGCAAACCTTGTAGGATTCAAAAATTACATCAATCCCTCTCCAATATGCCTGGAAAATAATATTCTATTTCCATAATGCTTTGAAGTAGATACAGTTGTGGCATAGAGAATGTTGGCATACTGTGACAAGTTTCTCTTTATATGCCAGCAAATAATCATATCTACAAAAAGATTCTAGTTGTGCGGGGTATGGTACTTCTACAAATTGCATTTTATTATTCAGTTTGCTGTTCTGAACGTTTCTGTTATGTCCAGTGGCTAGCACTTGCTGATGTTCTACGAGGCATTTGCCAGCCCCAAGTGACCTCCAAATCAATGATACTGAAAGCCTCTGAGAGGTCCAGCAGAACCTACACACTCCCTCATCTTGTTCCCCATTGTAGGCCATCCAACAAAGCAACTAAATAAGTTTCAGTCCAACAACTTGAACTGAAGCCAGACTGAATGTCTTTAGGTAATTTGTTTCATCCAGCAAACTTTATAAAGATAGGGATGGGGGCAGGGGAGAGGGGAGGGGGCTGAAATTTTAGAATTCTGAGCCATTGAGCCAAAGATAAGTAATCAGTCCAATCACATTTGATGTCTCCTGCACGAAGAACATCAGGGAGATAATGTGAGGCAACTCATGAATGCACTAGCTTTTCATATGGAAGGAGGTTAAAAAAATCGAATACGCATCCAAACACATGGTTGCCTTAACCATGGTTGAAAAGGGTGCAACTCAGCAAAAACAGTTAAATTATCCAGATGTTCCCACACAAGTCCTATAAAACAATGAGAATTTTTCCCATGCCTGCATCTGATCAGAAAATGAGAGAAAATGAAAGGATATTATGGATTGGGGGCGGGGAAGTAACATTCCCTCTAACTTTTAGCCTTGCTGGGCAAAGCTCTGCACCTTGAACACATAACTATGTTTGTGACCAGAAACAAACAAAAGAAAATGATCATTGTCAGGGCACAGGGGAAGAAGAACCTTGTGTGGAGGGAGGCAGAGTTGCATAACCATCAAAAGCTACCCACTGGCATAACTAGGGAGGGGCAGAAGAGTGCATTTGCCCTGGGGTGCACAACAATTTGGGGGTACCTGGAGGGGAGCAGGAAGAGGAGGCTATGCGCCATCCTGCCAGCAGTCCCCTTTTCGCCCGACTAAGGCTTGGCGATCCTTATTCAGGGGAAAGGAGGAGAGGGAAGCAGGCAATGTTTTTCTTCCAAGCAGCACCTCCATTGATTGTTCTCCCCTCCTCCTTCCCCCCGATCCCTGTTAAGGCTTGGTGATCATTCACCCGGGGAAAGGAGGAGAGGGAAGCGTGCAACAGAGGTGCTGCTTGGGAAAAAATCCCATTGCTTGCTTCCCTCTCCTCCTTTCCTTGGGCTAATGATCACCAAGTCTTAGCCAGGGAAAAGGAGGAGAGGGAAGCATGCTATGGCGGTGATGCTTGAAAAAAATTGCCTGCTTGGCGCTATCCACAAACTGTGCATTTTGCACAGGAGAGCCTTAACTGGAATGGAGACCCACAAAGAGGGCATGAGAAGGAGATACCCTTCTTCCCCTCCCCCACTGTTCTCCCAGAATCTGCCCCCCATTGCTGGGTGGGTGAGACATGGGGGGAGGGCACAAAAATTGACTTTATCTCCCACTGCTCCAAATTCTATCTATGCCCCTGAAGCTACCAAGAGTAGTTGGAATTTTTTTTAGCCCTTGTCTGAATTTGATAACTGGTAACACTCTTACTACTTACATTCCAGATACATTGCACACCCCATCCCTGTGATGCCTGTAGGCGCATTGGTCTGGCTGGCCCTATACATGCAGAAGGGGCATATGGGTGTAGCGATATAGGGCTCCCTTTGAGGGGGATGTGGTCCTCCTTCTCAAAAGGAGACCCTGCACTTGTTGAATTCTAAACCCATATGCCCCTTCAGATGAACAAATTCTTCAGGAGACATAACAGTATTTGGGAGACAGGCCGGGGTGCATATCCTAATGAGCCCTTTCATGTGTTTAGCAGTCACAAAATAGAACAAAAAATGACCAAAGCAAGGGCGTTGCTTGGCTATCCGCAGTGTGGGACGAAACAATTGTCCTCCCAAGACACGGCCAGTTTTCTGTTGGATCAATAGTCACCTGTATTCAGTCCTTCTGTACCAAATCTGTGGACCAAAGCGAGGATTCATCCTGCAGAATCACGATAGCATTTGAAGTTCATTCAGCTGCGTTTGTTGACAGAGATCTGGGAACTTGGGTAAGGTTCCACATATAATACAGTTTATGATTTATGGCTGATTTTTAAGCTGAGCTTTGACAGTGGTGGGGGGCAGGCACTTGGAAGAAACAATGGCTTTTTAATTACTGCTTGATTGTGCTTTTATTATTTTCTCATCTTATTGGAAGCAATATTTATACTGTGTCTCTTTTAAGTAATCATAAGAAGATGTGAAAGACAAATATATTCTGACATAAAAGGAAAACAGCTTGATTAAGAGTAAAGGAGAAGCATTTCAAAGAAGCAGTCAGGCATGTCTCTTTCATCTTTTGTGCAGTACAGATGTACAGAGCATCATTGGGCGGGGGGAGAGAATCAGATAGAGCAGAAAATATTTGTAGTGGTTCCGAACAAGCGAGCTTCTTTCCCGTCCCCCTTTAAATTGTGAAATCAAAAGAAGATACATGCTGAAGATATACCACAAGCAGCTGGCTGCCATGAGAGGTCTGAAGGGAATAAAATGTTGGGAGTTAATCACTTTTACAACACTGAGGGTCTACTGCAAGTCTCACAGGCAGAATCTTAACAACATACACGGTAGAGTAGTATTTTGACAGAATCTGTGACAGGAATCCAGAGGGCACATATGATACAGCAGCCCTGTCCCCACAAGAAATGCATACCAGCCAATAAATGCCTCAAGTAAATGCATATTGGCTGCAGCCCTTTTGCCCAGTAATGCAAAAGGTGTAGCTTATCGTGGTTAATTGATGCAAGTTAATTCTATGAGGAGTCATAGAATCGCAGAATCATAGAGTTGGAAAAGACCTTAAGGGCCCTCTAGTCCAAACCCCTGCCATGCAGGAACCCCCATCACAGGACTCCCAACAACTGGCCATCCAGCCTCTGCTTAAAAACTTCCAAAGAAGGAGACATCCACCACCCTCTGTGACAGCATATTCCACTGCTGGGCAGCTCTAACTGCCATGAAGTTCTCCCTAATATTTAAATTTAATCTCTTTTCCTGTAGTTTGTAACCATTGCCATTCTAGTTTCTGAAGCCATGGAAAACAAGCCAGTCCCTTCTTCAATGTGACATCCTTTCAAATATTTAAACATAGCTATCATATCCCCTCTCAGCCTTCTTTTTGTAAGGCTAAACATTCCCACCTCCCTAAGCCACCACTCATAAGACATTTCTTCCAGACCCTTAATCATCCTGGTCGCCCTCCTCTGGACCTGTTCAAGATTGTCAACATCCTTTTAAAATTGAGGTGCACAGAACTGGACACAGTACTCCATTTCAAAAAAGGTCACTCATTAAATGTATCTAAAATACAATGATCCTTGAAACGACATGATAGATCCTCTTGTTCAAGTCATCTGCTGAGTGCAGGATCTGCAGAGGAGGGTAAAAAGATGGCAACAGTGATATTGGACCTACCATTACAACTTAGCACCACTTCTGTTAACCTAATGGTAGAAAGGTAATGCAGAATCTCAGTTCCAGAAGAGGAAACGTAGTGAACTTCCATCCATTTGGAAGACAACTACTATGCTTAAGGTATAGCAGTAAGCTAGAAAAGTTCATGTGAAGTCTTGTTGATGGCTGTTATGGCCATTTTCCTGGATGCAAGGCTGCTTTCCAGTGAACCTTTTGGGTAATTTGGAACTTAAAGCCCAGGTGGATAGAGGGAATTGCTGTAATCACACACCGTACTGTCTTTCTTTCTTCACTGTACATATTTCACATATATAGAAATAATAAATGTATTTCTTGTGTGTATTTAAAAATCATCTAACAATCACCAAGGGCAAATCATCACAGAGAAAATGAGTTACAGGGTTCAGAATTTTATTAAAAGGGCTTTAAATATTGTTGTTGCAACATATTTATATTCTTGCCAAGGACCTACAACACTCTGCTCTTGTCAAAGGTTTACAGCTCAGTCCTATGTTTAGAATAGTGGGGCTTAGTTAACTGGGCATATGAGTGCAGCCTTACTCACACAATTACTTTCAGTATGCAGTACATCCAAAATTTCTTTAGATAATGGAGCCTTATGGTCCGAGACTAAAAACATTTTGAAGTGCCCGCGGTGGGGGAGGTGGCCATATGAAAGGTGAAATGGCTCTCTGGATTTCATTGTTGTATTTGTTTTCAGCCCAGAAGTATCAGAAAGATATACTTTTCAAAATTAAAGCTGTCAAAGAAAAGAGAGAGATCAAGCTGCAAGTATCACAGAGAGAATTTGGTGGCTGAGTTGCAAGATGGCAATGGTAGATGTTTGGCTCTAATTTTTTGCAGCGGAGCAAATGCCAGATGTTTCCCCCACTTTGATCTTAATAACACGTAAGGCTGCAGACAATAAGATTGGTTTAAAATTTATTGTCTCTTTGATTTTGACATTTTACTGCTTTGGAAAGGCCTTACCAAAGGCAGAGCTCTAAATGTTGGCAACTGAGGTGGCATCAAAAGTGTCAAATCATTAAACCCCATTACAAAAAGGTCCTGATTAGAATCCCATTCATGTTTCCCTCCATGAGTGAGTTCAGTGAACAATCAACTTGTTTTCATTTGACAAAAAGGCCTACTGTGTTGCATATGAAGGTATTTGTAGCATCTGCAGCACATGTTGTAAACCCTTCATCTTATATTAAAATTATGGAAGACATAAGAGCATGTTAAATAATATTTAGGGATAAGATTTGAAAGATGCATTAAGTGGTTCCTTTCAGTTGGAAACAGCAGTTGCTGTAGAACTTACCTCTTGGGTTACATGTTTATTTAACCATTTCTGGGATGTTACCTTTGTCACTAGTAACCCATGTCACACAATGTCCAATTACACACACTGAATGGTGTGAAGTTCTGCAAAGATGTATTTAGGAGCAGTACATAGAAATGTCAGGTTGAAGAGCATGTCACATACCTTGGTTTTCAAGTACGTTGGTTTGTGTTTTGCAAGGCAAACATTTCTGATCAATTGTGACTTGATCAACGAGCAATGTCTTGTAATACATGCACTGGAGCAGGCCTCATGATCACAAGTGAGCCAATTGTAGCTCTTTTTCTCCCCTTGATGGACAGTGGGTGATTTTCTGGAATGGTCCATCCTGGGCAAGCCTCAAAAGCAGAGGTTGGAGAGAGGAATGAAGGTCGCCTTCACACAAGCCAGGGATGTTTTCAAATGTGATTGCAGGTTAGGGGGTAGTTTTATTTTTCTTTGTTTCCAACATCCTTTCTTATTTTTCAAACCATTTCTAGTTATGGGGCAGCTAGTCAAGTGTGCATACTGGTACAAATCGTGTTTTATTATTGTCACATTAAATACACAGAGTAAAATTGAGTTGTTGGTCCCAAGCAGAGCAGATTCCGCAGCCAGGAACCTAAAACATGGTGTGGATGTGCACTTCTAGGCAACTTCTTTTGTGAATTTTGGCATTTTGTCTGTACAGTGTGTGGTCTATGGAGCCCCAGAAACAATCATTTGAGTGTGTATTATTTCTTATGGGGAAATTTGCTTTGATATAAGAATGTTTTGTCTTACAAGCATGTTTCCAGAATGAATTATGCTTGTAAACCATGGTATTTCTGTATATGTTCGTTTCATACAAAAGTATTTACAGCACAGTATTTGGAACGAGAAATACTTTTGAGAGCCATCATTCTTTCATTAGCTGTTCTTCGTTTGCAATGTGTGTGTGTTATGTCCTCATAGAAGTCTACTGTTCCCTAGCCATTACTTTCCCGTTAACAACATGGAATAGGATATGAGCCAGCTCAAATGTTTTGATGGGAAGATGGCTACAGACCCACCTTGACCTCAACTTACAGAAACCGACTAACGGCTAAGTCTTCTTTCAATGCTTGCAGTGGGACAGCAACCTCCTCTGCAGCCAAGGGCATCATGTGGATGGAGTTCACTACATGGCACACATAAAGATCCTCCAAAACTTTGCACACACCCCTTCTTCCTGCCTCCCAGCATCTGCTCCTTGAGGTGGTTACCGAACATGGTTCAGGAGAAGCAAAGCATGTTTTAATACCATTGAATGTGATGTCATATTGGTGCCAGCTGTTTGAATTCACACGGGGATCTTTTTTTTTTTAATGTAGGGCCTGTTTCTGCACTGCTCCTTTTTGATAACTGCATGCAGACTGTATGCAGATTTTAATGGGATTATTGCATTTTTCAGTGTTAAGAGCCACTCTTGATATCTGGAAAAAAATGGAGTAAAAAGATCGAATGAATAAATAAATGTTTAAATCAATAAGAGACCAAAAACAGATTAGGTTACTCTTAGAAGAAAGACAGCACACATGGCCACGTCCTGGCTAGGATGAGGTACAGCTAAAATGAAGTTTGTAATATTAAGTTCTGGACACCTGAATTTCCCTAAACCTGGAAATGGAAATACAGGATGTGTTTGATTTGAATAGCTTATCCCCAGGTCCCTGTTGAGTGCCTAGATATTTAGTGAAAAAGAGGTTTGGAGCCATGCAGCCATTAAAACAAAAGCAAAACTAGACTATGGATGATACCTTCATAGGCTGCTAGTAGAAAAATAAAAAAAGTTGCTGAGCTTTCGAGAGCAAGTTCTTTTTTTCAAAGCAGGTATAGAAGTCCAAACATGGCAAGGGATATTATTTGCCAGGAGAGAGTTCTTAAAAGTTCACTTGGCAAGATGGACACCAGGCTTCTTCTTGGAAGGCACAGAGCAGCACGGTCTGATGGGGCTGGACTTTACAGGCCAGTTTTAAAAAAAGAGCAGCATGGTATGGGCACCTCTCTCTTGCTTACAACCATAATCTCTCTATTGGTTCTTCGAAGCGTAGAGCTCCTGGTTGGCCAGAGATGGGTTAGAAAGTAGGAGGTTAATGCAAAAACAAATGCTCTCCACTAGGGGGTGGGAATGTAAGTTTTTTGGGGGGAAATTTAAAAAACGTCCCACTAGGTCAGGCATGTCCAAACTTCGGCCCTCCTGATGTTTTGGACCACAACTCCCAAAATTCTAAGCTTAGATTGCCAATGACAAAGGACTGTGGGAGTTGTTTGTGAAGATTTTCAGTCATCCAGGTGAGTTTATATGGAGTTTATCCATCTTATAGTCTTATAACTGACTGACTATAAGATGGAGGACTCGCGCTAGCTGTATTCAGACTGACGAAGCTGTTTGGATGAGCAGCGAAACGTTTCTATCTCTCAAAAAAAGAAGTCCAGTAGCCATGACTCAACTTCCAGATTGTGGGAGTTGTGGTCCAAACATCTGGAGGGCTGAAGTTTGGACATGCCTGCACTAGGTAGATCCAATTAAGACCCAATTGAAGGGAAAATGATATCATAGTACCTAGTGTTAATGTCCTGTAGATGTTTCTTTCGCCTTCTTCAGGGTGTAGTTATTTAGGGGTCTCATTAAGCTGTGGCCCACTGTGTCCAAGGGTAGTGCTGACTGCAGAAGAAAGTAGAGCTGAAATTTAAACATGGATGTGTTGTGGGGAGAACATCAGTCATTTGAAACTCAGAGTGCCTCTTTCCCTTTTGGTTAGGTTAGATTTGGTTGCTGCTCCCTGAGGCAAAAGGTCAGCATGTCCGTCACGCATAGGCGAGACCGTCTGCTCTTCTCAGTTGGAGAAGGATGTTATTTTCTTAAGAAGCAGGATGTTATTCCTAGAGGTCTGACACTTGGCAAGGTCAGCAGTAATATTTTATGCTTAATCTTTATGATTAATTTTGGCTGTGGCCTTTCCTTTCAGCATTTGTATGGAGTCAACCTGAGCTGCTGAGGGTCAAAACTTGACAAGGTTATGGCGTGAACCATACATTTGCTTTTCCTCCCCAAACAAACACTAGAAAAACAATACACATGGGAACTGGGAAACATACTGTTAACTCATACCATAAGATCTACATGGGAGAGAAACTATAGCAGAATACAAGACTCAGTTTTTTTGTTTTGGAAACACTGATTTTCAACCAAACAGAATTTTAATAATGACAACTACAACTGCAAAGAAATGCAAATATATATTTTTTATCTTCTCCCTCACAGAAAGTTTGGTGACTTAGGGCGTTTATACACGACCCCTAAGCTCCGCCGCAAATGGCTGCAAGGTCCGGACCTTAAAAATGTTTACCCACCAGCTCCAGACTTTGCAGACAATTAAGTGCGACCCCGCCCACTTTAGCGCGACCAAACAGCAGTTTTCTTGTACCTGCTTTTTGGATGTGACAAATATTTGATCCGGTGTAAGGATAGTGAGTGCGGGGCTCTCCTGGCTTCCGTTTGTTCTTTTTTTGCGCCCCGCCCCTTTAAGAGATCTGAATGCTGCCCGGAACAAAACGGAGGTAAGAAGGCATTCTTTTCTTTCTTTTTTCTCCGTCCCTCAGGCAGCCAGCAACCAGGAAGTGCCGAGGGGGGTGGGGACAGAGGAAGAGCGAGGAACCCCTAAGATCTCTGTTCCGAATTTAAGTGGCCAGCGGATCTTAGGGGTCGTGTAAAAAGGCCCTTATTGTGTAGATGAGAAGTTTGACATGGTACTCAGTTTGTTAAGGTGTGGTCAGTCATTATTTAATATTTGACTCCAGGACAAATATTGCAATTCTATGTACATCTAATTGGCAACAACCTGAACAGAATTTACTCCACAGTAAACAACCACAGGAATTGGTTGGATTAGAGAAAAATTGAATAAAACCAGAGCCTTCAGAAATCATATACTTTCAAGTCTAGTTCAAGCGACAGTTAACATATTTCTACCTAACATGTTGTTGTAAACTTCCCAGAGTAGCCCTAGGGCAGAGGTGGTGAACCTTTGGCACTCTGAATGTTTTGGACTACAACTTCCATACTCCTTTGTCATTGACAATCTTGGCTCAGAATTCTGGGAGTTGTGTTCCAAAACATCTGGAGTGCCAGCCACCACTGCCCTAGTGCTAGATGAGTGGTATAAAAGTCAAATAAATAAATAAATAAATAAATAAATAAATAAATAACACATTGAGCAGGGGAATCTGGAGCACCTCTCCTCTGTAGTGTAGGTGTGTTCCCCCCCCAACATGGAAACAACACATTGCAGAGGAGATGTTCCAGGAAGTGTGATTGTTATCCATCAAATCAGCATTCTTGTTCATGTGAAAAACTTATGTGTGAGCCACAACCTCTCTGCAGGTGCATTTCTTTCCACCTGGCTGGTGTCTCTTGCGTGAAATCAGCTAACCCAACAAATAAGCAATGGGAATCTTGATCCAGGGACAGCCCAAGGCACTGTCATCTAAGGAAAATGGCACTGTAATAGTCATGTGATTTCTGTTGAGAAGTTTGCTTATTAATAGAATAAGAGAGATCTCATTGGTCAAGGAAAAGACCAATGGAAGGGAAGGGAAAGTCTGAAATCCACAGAAGAAAAATAAATAAAACTAAGCTTGAATAAAATATTGCTTATTGTACTTAGAAAAGATGAAGGAAATGTTGACAATGGCATCTTTGCCACTTAAGAAAGTTCACTGAGTATCTCTCAAGGAATGTACAGTACAGTATCCAAATTTCCCATAGGACACTTCCACTTTGTACCAGTAAACTCAATGTCTGAAGTAGAGATGGGCACGACTTGAAAAAAATTTTTTCGAGTTGTCGTTAGTCGGGCCGGTCCCGTTTCAGGTCGTTTCTGGTTTTCGCGAAAATTTGCAAAAATTAGTCGGTTCGTTTTTTCGTTTTCGTTAGTACTGGTTTTGGGGGGGGAGCGGGCTCCTGGAGGCACCTCTGTGGGGTGGGTGCCTCCTCTGGCCCGCTATAAAGGGAAAGTGGGCTCCTGGAGGCACCCGTGGGTGCCTCCTATCCTCACCCACTAGGAAGGGGAAGCAGGCTCCAAGAGACCCCTCAACATGGGGGTCTCCCTTCCTCACCTGCTGCTGCTGCAAAATACTATGCAATAGCCATATGGATATTGCATAACATAATGTGCAGACAGTGAGACCAGTGTGAGAGTGATAGCGTCATGCCCGCCCTTCACAAGGCTCTGGCACCACCATGTCTCACACAGAAGGGAATTGTACTTGCTGCGTGTAGTGCAATGCAAGCAAGTAGATCTGGCTTTAAGGTGGCTTAGTGCAATGGCTAGGGTTAGGCTAGTGACGGGTAAGGTTACGGTGGGTTAGTGGGTTGCACCTCTGGGTGCCTCTCTGACCCTCTAAGAAGACAGTCTGTGACGTATGGGTACGGAGTCAAGGGTTAGGGTTAGGGCTAGGGCAGGTTTTAGGGGGCTTTTTGGCACATCCCAGAAGTCTCCATGGCCAAGTGGCCATGCGACTGGTGGGATGGCTCCAAAAATTTGCATGGTTGTCCACTCCCACATGGCTGGCCACTCGGCCAGCCCATCATTGTGCACTGCGCAGGTGTAAATAAAATAAAATAAAATAAAATAAATGGAGGACAGAGGAGGAGAGGAGAGACATTTTGTTGCAAGAAAAAACCCACTGCTACTGTGAAAAATCTGGCAGTTTATAAATTTTCGCGTGTTTCTGTTGTGCTTGTGTGTTTTTGGACCACGATTTCAAAAACAATATTGCGTTTGCCGCCCCATTTTGGATCCCCTGCCCGCACCACATGGCATGGCGAAATGGCAACTCGAGTCCGGCTGCCCAGGACGGGGGGGAGGCGGGACCCCCCCTCCAGAAACCACCCCTCCGGTAGGTGCCCTGCGCCCTTAGTCAAGCAGGCATTTTTCCGCCTGCTTTTTTGGCCCGGGAATGGGTGGGGGGAGAGTTTAAAAGTTTTTTCCTGTGCCGTCCGTGCCGCTTGCTTGCGCTTTAATTGCGGGCGGCCGGCGGCGAGACTGGGCTTTTTGCTGGCTGCGAGCCTGCGGCGAGTCCCACCAGAGCAGCCCAGGACGGGGGATGAGGGGGGAGGCCGGGGACCTCCAGAAACAACCCCTCTGGTGGGTGCCCTGAGGCACGGCAGGCATTTTTCCGCCTGCTTTTTGGCCGGGAACCGGGTTTTTTAACTTTTAAAAACTTTTTTTCTGTGCCGCGTGGCATCGCGCAATCGCGCGATGCAAGGAACGAGCACGACAAATCAGACCAAAATTGTTTGTTCGTTGGTTCGAGCTCGAAGTCTGGGGGAGTAATTCCCGTTACCGTTTCCGTAGAGTAACGGAACCGAGTAACGGAAACGGAAACGGGAATACCGCTAAGTCGTGCCCATCTCTAGTCTGAAGTTATATGTCATGTTAAACCAATAGACCTAATATTACTCTATTTCTCTACCATGGGCAGAATTCTGTACGCGTCTGTTCAAATGTCCATCCAGTTTTTTTTCACACGTGCTCTCAGGACTACATCTTAAATGGCTTTTTATTGTAAGATAACAGAACATTTAAAAAACCCTCTTAATAATATTCAGCCATTCTTCAAGTGAAGTGGGTTAGCATCACGTTGTGGATGGATTTTGCATTTTCTGTCAGAGCATTCTCAGAGGGTCCGGTTGGGCCCTTACACCTCTAATACTCTTAGTACCAACATTGGAACACCACAGGGATGTGTGCTCAGTCCACTCCTTTATATTCTTTACACGTTTGATGGTGTCTCTGCCTATCCTAGCAATAGGATCACTAAGTTTGCAGATGACACAACTGTGATTGGGCTCATCTCTGGCAAGGAGAGTGAGATGGCTTACAGAGATGAAGTGGAGAGGTTGAGCAAGTGGTGTAGAATTAATAACTTGCAGGAGATTGTGGTGGATTTTAGGAGGTGGAAAACTGATATTCAACCACTGGTGATTGATGGGACTGGTGTGGAGAGGGTTACAGGTTTTAGATTTTTGGGCTTTGAGTTCCAGGAGGATCTGTCCGGGAGTATCAACACAAGGGGGCTTGCAAAGAAGGCTCAGCAGAGACTATTTTTCTTGAGAACTTTAAGGAAAAACTATCTTCCACAAAAGCTTCTTTTGGCTTTCTATCATTGTGCAATTGAGAGTGTGCTTACATACGGGTTATGTGTGTGGTATGGAAGTTGTACTCATCGGGATACGACAGTGTTGCACAGAATCATAAGAATTGCAGAGAGTATTGTGGGCTGTTCACTCCCCACACTAGAACAAATTTATACTACCAGGTGCCAAAGTAAAGCATTAGATATATTAAGAGATACATCACATCCTGGTCATTGCGTCTTCGAGTTGCTGCCATCGGGATGGAGATATAGAGTACTGAGGGCAAGAACAAACCATCTCAAAAATAACTTCTTTTTTAGAGCAATATTGGCCTTAAACGGAAATTCTGGACTTTGAAGTCAGCTTATTTTATATGTCATATTTTATGTGTTGTAGCTGTTTTTAAATCTATGTGGAATGTTTTAAATGAATTGGATATAGCAACCATGAAAATTCGTTGTTCCTGCAAGGGGGCAATGACAATAAAGATTCCTATTCTATCCTATCTTTTGAGGTTTGTTTTCAGGACAAATCAAACTTTAACTGTTTGGTGTTGGGCTGAATTCGTGACTGCAACACAAGCCATATTGTTTCATATTATATGGTATACATTCCTGAAAATATACAGTAGCAGCAAGGCCTCTGTTTCTACTTTATCATTATACACAATTAATTCTCATAAGCTCTCGAGAAACGTATTAATAGAGTCAAGAAGACTTATGTTACAAGCATTTCAAATGTATATGCACCTTGAATAAATACCGTAATCATATCTCTTGAAAAGTGTCAGTCAGCAAGAGGGAGCTAGTTACAAACAAATCAAAGTTGGAGCATGGCAAAGATAACACAACATTCTTATAAAGTTTCCAACTGATTTTTAAAATTTATTACATTTGATAGAAGAGGAAATTAACTTTCATTTTCGGTAAAGTATAATAATGATAAAGAGCGCTATCAAGTTAAAAAGGTACAATTGACAGGTTCAGAACTCAAAATATGTGTGGCAATTTATGGGATTTCAACCGGTATAATAGAATGATGGATCAGCCATTAAAATAAATAACTAAAATATCTCAATACATGTATCTTATAAACTATATATATATCACTTGCTCCACAGATTCAATATATATATATATATATATTTATTATTTTAAATAAATAAAATTTTAACTGCATCAGGATTAGTAAAATGTTATCTTCGATACCATTGTCTGAATCTGTGTCACTGAAACTAGATATTCATCATATAAAAATACACAGCAATAATATTATGGAAAATACATTCTATTATTTACAAGCTATGGTCCTATAGGACTTTCATAAAAAGAAAAGAAAAGCATTTTTACAAATCTAACTCATTTTGAAATTTCCAAAAAAAATGAGATTTTTCAGATATTTAAAAGGAACAGATGGTGCAGCATTTAAAAAACATCAGAATAATCATACTATTTCCTGTTCAACATTTGGGATGACTTTTTCCTAAAGGGCAACCCTCAAGTAGGTAGGGGTGAGGGAACAACTGCTAGTCAGTATTTTAAAGAGCATACTCATCAACCCATCATGCATAACCACTGTAGCATCATTACGTGCAGTACTGTGGTGGTGAAAAATAAGAGTACAGTTTAGAAATGTCAAATTCACCAATGGCTCACAGTCCAATTAGGTGGATGCGTGGGAGGGAGGGAGGGAAACACATCAACCAGTAATTTCAGGGCATTTCTCTTAGCTTGGACCACTACCTCTCCATTCAAAAGGCTACACAGAGATTCCCAATCGTCCTCCTTAATGTGCTTGCTCAGCATCTAGCAAGCTATGTGTTACGCAGAGATGGGTGGTCTGGGCACAGGTTGGTATACAACCCGCCCTGCCCGTACAGCTTTCTTCTGTTCTTGCACTTTCACGTTTGCACTCAGGTTCCAAACACAAGCTGAGAAAACCTATCCACCATGGAAATGACCCACAGAATGGCCCTCTGTGACTTTAGCAAAGCATTTGTACTTCTGTATTGCTTTAACTATACAGTACTATAGAAACTTTGTTGGTTTTTTAAAAAAAAGCCCCCCCTCCCCCCAAAAAAATAATCATCATGGTAAACATTACAAAAGGCATCAGACTAGGTCAGGTTTAGTATCAATATGTATAGCTGAGAGGGTAAAGGGGTCTGGATCATACTATGAGACAAGGGACTACTTAAGGCATTCAAGCAAGTTCACAGCTAAAATGAGACTTGAGCTCATGAATCCCTGGAAGGCATGCCATGCTCTTGACTTCTGTGCAAACCCTACTTTCCTGGGCAGTCAGACTTACAGTATCTTTCTACCTAAAACCTATACAAGTAGTGAATACATTTATATAAACAGCACAATCAAGCCTCGGATATTGCTTAAGTTTCAAGTTACGTCAGTATCATGCAAATGTCTGCCTCAGTATTGCATTATTGGACAAGCATCACCAATGTGCCTCTGAAATGTCAGAAACAGGCCTCACAAGACTCACACTCATGAAACTAAGCTCCATGGAATTACACACTACATGGAAACGTAAATCCTTTAAATCTGCTTTCAGTCGAGCATCTCATGTTAAACCGTACTTGTATGAATGCTACTCTAAGCTTCAAAGGCAGTCCAAGGAGAAGAACATCAGGTGAGAAGCTGCATACACCATTAATACAAGAACAATTTTTTGGATGGTCCAAATCTAATCAAGCTATTTTGTGTGATTGATATGGCATTGGTGCCAAGACTCACATGGCCGGTGTAGCAATCTACAGTACTCGATTGGCATTAACTACTAGAGAGAGGGTAGTTGCCTTCAATCTCATGATGCATCTCTACCCCACTAGATATGGGAAGCATTCCTTTTTTGGATTATAACTTTCAGAATACTCCAGGTAAGGCTGGGATGTGTAGTCCAAAAAATAACTTTTCCCATCATTTCATTTTCCCCTGTCATTCATTCTTGTCTTAAGAGCAATGCTAGGAAATCATGGTCTAAAAGCTGCTACTATAATCTCTTACAGTTTTGGAAGTTAATGAGAGCATTAACAAAGTGACACATCTTGTTGTTTTTAAAGTTGTATGAAGAAAAACTTTCAGGTTTTATGCCATAATGTTATCTACTGATTTTATCTACAGATGTCAAAAGCAATAATATAATGAGTTACTAAAATTTATTGATGCTTTAATAGTAAGTAAAAAGCAAAAAAAAAAGAAAAAAGCAAAGTGTTCTGCTTATGTACCGCCCCATACTACTACAAGTAGTCTCTGGGCGGTTTACAATTTTAATTACAGAGTGCAGGCCACACATTGCCCCCCCCAGCAAGCTGGGTTCTCATTTTACCGACCTCGGAAGGATGGAAGGCTGAGTGAACCTTGAGCCTGCTACCGGGGATTGAACCCAGGTCGTGAGCACAGTTTTACTTGTAGTACAGGCATTTAACCACTGCACCACGAGGCTTTCCAAACTATGACTGAGACATAAAACAGTCCTTAAATGACTTTTTTTTTGCCTTGCTGATGTTCTCCATAATGGGGACTGTCAATACTTTCCCAACTTCTTTCTAGTTCTGTAGTTTCTATAACCGGCACACCACAGGTAAGGAGATACTGGCAAATAAACATGTAGAGAGGAAGGAAGGAGTTATGGGTCATCCAGACCTGGCAACAAAAAGTTGCACACGAGCCATCCAGAACAAAAAAAACTGTCTCAGATGGCCATCTCCAACACTAGAAGTACACAGATGCAGCAGAACCCCAGATGTACGTACCTCTTCTAATTTCTATTCAGAAATGTGTGTCAAGGAACTGAAAGCAAAGTAGAGGACCGTCACATGTCCTGTTCTCACAGTCTCCCTGGGCTAGGGACATTGTTTTAGGACAAAGGATGCTAAACAGTAAACTGATATTTCAGAAATGGTTGCTATGCAGGGCTGCACACAAACCAACCGTTTGAGCGTTGTTTCTGAATAGCAGCGTAACCCTTTTGACACCTACACTTGACTTTGACTTCTACAAAAATTATTAGTTATAATCAAAACAAATAAATAAAAAGTGTTTTACTCCTATTGATTTAAATGTTTAGACATGTGCATCCTCTCTACATACTTGCGCTTTAAACCTTACCTTATTTAACAAATATTTACCATGCCCTTGCTCTCAAACCTTTAAATTTAAATCCAGTTTAAACTTAAACCCAAACCAAAGATCCATTTAATAGAACAGTAAAGCCTTTTGAAAAGAGTGAATTAACAACTTGTCCAACTTTAATTTTGCATTCCATATCGATAGAATGCATATGTTTCATTCAAAATGTATGCCTGTAGTGTTATTCTGGTACATATTGCAAAAAAACATGTACTGTAGGTTTGCTAGAGTACTTAAGTACTTATATTTCCACTTCTGAATGGAAATTTAGAGCAGCTACAAACATATCCTTTTTCTCCCTGCATTCTAAACCCAACAATGTCACTGTTTTATGATAGGACTCTGTGTAGCCCCCGTCCTCCTGGTAAACAATTCCTGTCCCACAGAATGAAAAACTATTGGCAGAATTTTTCTATATTTTTATACTCCTCAGTGTTCAAAATAAAAATCAAGTGTAACAAGGATGCATGCATTTATTTCCCCCCTTTCAGAAGGGGTGACTGGTGATTTTTCACAGACGAGTAACCCACAATGATGTGCTGAGATAACTTCCAAAATCATGAAGAGGAAAATGTGTGAAAGCCAGGAAAGTTAATAGGCACAAAAGATTCTGGCATGTAAACAGGGAAGGGTGCACTATTTATGCAACGGTAGCAGAAGCCATCTTGTAAGGTCAGTTGTTTGAGAACCCAGAGTTCTGAGAATGGTTAGAGAAGTTGAAAACATTCTCTCTTATTAAAACTGTATGTGAAGGGAAAACATATGGTTTCCACCCTACAGTATTTGTGTGATAGCTATCCCTTACTCTCCCAATATTATGCCAAGGGAACAGGAATAAAATGGAAACATAATTTTTTTCTCAATGGTACACGTGGCATAAACAATTAGAATACTCTACTACTGGTATTTAACGATTGTACAGTGTTGTACATGACTTTATGGCGTACTAGCTAAATGTGTCTTTCCTGTTTCTTTGGTTATTAATTTAAAGCAATTGAAGATAGCTGTTAATTCCCCCCCTGAAATTAAAAAGGTGACTTTGCAAACATGTCATCTCACCCACAAATCTGCAGGATCTGACTCCTAATTTTTTAGGCTTGATATTTGGTCTACCATGCACCAGCAATTCCGAGAAAGAAGTGCAATATAATGATAAAATGTTTTTAGCTTTGCATTGGCCCTGAATTATTTATTTCTATTATACCTAATATCCATATTAGCCTGAAAGCTCGCACGAACTTTCAGCAGACTAAAAAAAGACAGGTAATCATCAGTATACTTCTGCCTGTTTTCCAGAACAATTGCTATGCCAACCTGTGTAATATTCTGATAGGCGTTTGACGACATAATAGTAACATTCACATCACTAACTGGCATGTTCAGACCAAGTTGATTTAGTTGAGTTTATCTGTGTAGATGGTATATGCTAAAAGGCCTGCATGATTGCCTGCAACCACACAGGCCTTTTTAGTATGCCATTTTGCAATTCATCCCATGTTTTCCAGACTATATACATATCTGCCAAATGTGAGTTGAAAGGGGTATGGTGAATAAGAGTGAAGAAATTGATGAACTTCTTGCACTGCATGCCAGGATCTGCATGGACTTACTTAAACCACAAATTCAACAGACAGATTTGCTGTGCAAATGATTCTCATTCTCATTCCCAATTCACTTACCAGTTTTGCAGCAGTATTTAGAATGTAAGGGATTTTTACAGTCCTTAGCACTGCTTTTTCCAGTCCTTAATTCTCTGAATTTAAAAAATGCTATACAAAAGAAGGAAATGGCAGTAAATGTAAGATAAACAATACAATTCAGGTATTGTCCCTGAATAACTGTGAAATGTTAATGGGCTTGGGTTGGGACAAAAGATTCTTTTCCGACTGAACACAACTATTATAACTAACTAGCCAAAGATGGTTGACTAATATGACCATATTGCAAAAGGATCTCTGCTAAGATCAACACAGCAAATTTTTTTATACGAACATTACATACAAGTTTGGTCCAGAAATACGATACTTCCCACTGATGGTTCCACATACAGTCTAGAAGCAAACCACATCTTCAAAGTTGTCATTTATACAAAATCAACATGTAAAACAGAGTGTATTGTTGCCTTCTAGTGACCAGCTGCTAAGCAAGCTAACTTGCAAGGTTGGAATCTCTGGATACTGTTAAGAGAATAATTCCACATAATTTACTTTTTGATTAAGGTCCCCTTCTAGTTACAAAGATGCTGCTTTATGTGTGTATTCTGGGTCTAATTTTCATTGGATCTTCCTTTCCCCAGCATCTCCCTGAATATGTGGTCTGGAGGATTTCCTGAAGTAGACAACTTTGAAAAAAAATCACTGCCTTCTCATGAGCTGAAATGCCCCTTGGAACAGCAAGTCCTTTTTACAACAGAGGGCGTATTCTACTCTGGATCTGAGTTTTGTACAAAAATAATACAAAATGTGCCATCCCATAGTCTTCATTATGAATATTTCAAATGAAAGTCACAACTAAGATTAGAGAAGGGTACTACTGAATTTGCAATGCAGACCAGGCTTATAGACCTGTGTTACACATGAGTCACAATCAAGTGATATGTTACAGAGCCTGAGTCTCTATGCCAATGCACTCTATCATTTTTGCTGCAAATGTACTGTATTACAGTATATTCCTATTTGATAACTGCCTGTGCATGTTCTTGTCTGATGATGGAGAGAAACGTGTGAATTCTGTTTTGACTACTCTTTTGATACAGAATAGTACTAAGATTCTTCTCATCACTTGGCAAAACAATATAGACCAAGTGATTTATATGCCCTTCATTAAAAATCTCCTGGCTTCCACCATTTTTGTGTGCTTCCTTATACATATTTTAGAGATACAAATGAGTAAAAGCAATATTAGAGAAGTTCAGGCCTAAGTCCCATTTCTTTCAGTGAATGAATCAAGTGCTGATGAATCTACTTTCCTTTCCTTTCTTCCTATATGATAGTTATATAACAAGAGTCTCCAAATCCAACTCAAATTCTTCTCTCATAGTTCTGTTGCTGCATCTCTTGCAAAATAATAAAGTGGGCTAGACTTGTATTCTAGCTGATCTAATAGTCACGTGACTATAGAAACTATACATCAAGAGCTGACCAAATATGTTCTTGGTTTATATATGCATTGATGTGTATATATACATATACATCTCTATTTTCAATACAGTTTTCCTCATGTATTTTCTTTGTCAGTTTTTTGCTAATAAAATATCAATGGAGTTTCATCATTCATTAATACTGATGTCTATTTTTTATTTTTCTAAGGCTAATTGGTATTCTACTGTATAATCTGTGTAAATTTCTTTGGGGGGGTATCAAAATCTCTTCATTAAGAGAGAAATGATTAAAATTTCCTGCACACAATATTTACAGTTATTCCACATTCAGGAAAGCTTCAGTGAGGGTCTATAAATTCCACATATTCATGCAGACAGAAAGCATGCCATATTAACACCTTTACTTATTTGATCGCTTCATCCATTTCTTTTAGTCTGACACTGTACTTGCTGGACAGAATCCTACTGGGAACTGACAGAATGATAACTGTAAGTGTGTAAACTGCACTAGGAATTTGACACTAATTAATGGATTCCAACTCACAGTCCTGATGACATGGCAAGTCACACAAGGAACACACCACCAGGAATGCAGCCAGCAACTCATTGTTACTCAATTATACATATGGCAGTATAAATCATCCACAGGATTCTGGCCTATCTTTGACAACTTTGTATTCATTTGTATCAACTGAGCTCAAGCCTTTCAATAAATCTTGCTGTTCTTTATTTATTGTATGTTATATATGCTTTCTTTTTCTTGTATATTCTTTCTCAATCCAAAATCTCCTCATTCAGAACCTAATGGGCTGCTAGGATAAATCTCATCAGCTCTGGACAGTGGAGACTTACGTTCTGATGAGAAGGGTATCTGTCATTTTGATGGACTCTTCTTTATTTTATATTCTGAACAGAGTGTAGGCCTCTGACATGAGGACATTCCTACCTAGGCACACAAAGGATATTCTACAGTATAGTTTGTTTATTGACAAAGAGAAGACTAAGACTTTTGACCATTAAATAGGGAATTACAATGTGTTTTAAGAAAATAAGCGAAAGCAATTTTGATTGCTCCTTTGGACTAGAAAAACCCGGTGTTCTCTCTCTTGCTACACACCTGTTCTAGATGTTAAACCTTCAATGTTTTATCTGCCTGCTTGTTCTTCAATTACAAATCTTGCGCTATTAATTTCAAAAGCCTAATTCTATGCCTTCCTTGTTTCTTCCAGCAATAGAATAAAAAGGAAGAGGCTTTGACACATCTCGGCGGCTCTTAACTTGAATTATGACAGTATCACAGAAGAGATTAATGCTGCAGTTCTATTCAAATTTTACAGCCAACAAAACATGTGCATTAGTGGAACTGCTTCTGTCAGAGGAATCAGGATAGGGCCTCTTATCTTTTATCCCCCCTATGCATCGTGCAAACCTGCTCCAGAGGTCTAAGAAACCCTCTGGAGCTAGTTTACAGGAAGTACTGAAGCAGGGGAAGAAAATACAGCATATGAATGGATTTAGATTTCTTAATATGAGGAACATAATGTAGATCTCTCTCACATTCTCTCACTTTGTCTCTCATACACGCACACACTGCTGTAAACATGTTCTAAAATCAGTTATATGAAAGTGCTGGCTAAGAATGAATATAGGCTTTGGCATAGGTTAACAATAAATAATGGACATTACACCTGTGGCTAGATGACTATGAATAAAACATTTTTAAACAGTGCTAACTTGATGCTAATACAGAAAGTCTTCACCTTTCCATTCCAAATGAGGACTGTAGGAACTGGAACCAGGACTTAAATCCAATTACCAGTCTAAACGAGAGAAGACTCATTAAATCAATTGATGAATGCTAAATGGCAGCATAGGGTGAGATTATAAAAATTGTAATAAAACACAGAATACATTTGATACATTTAACTTTCAATATTTTAAGAAGGTAAAGCGAGTCCTTTGGATATCATCATTCATCTTAAACAGGCTCAGTGAACCCAACATTCTATATACATGGGTGCCACAGAATTACATAAGCCAATAAACAGCTGAGAGAAAGCTGTTTGGTTCACCATAAAAAGTCCTGGCTTTCCTTTCTTCTGCATTAGTGCACTTTGCATAGAATATGTCAAATAACTTTCAAGAAAAGACTTTCAGTTAAGCCACACAAGGAAGAGTTGCTAGAAAACCCTTCAAAGTTCTCATGTAAACAAACTTCTTTGTGTCCTCTCTTCTGTACAAGCCAATGAATCAAAAAGTCTCTTGTGGATTGTCTGAGGAAGGGAATAGCAAAGCTAAGCTTCATAATGTATAAAATAAGGTGCTCTCTAGGGAATGGGCAGAATGAAGAATCATGCAAAGGTATTAAATCGCACTGTCATTATTTTTATTGTCTTCTTTCAGCTGGTGGTCACACTGGCTTCTTTCTGACGTAGTCTTTCTTTCTGTAGTTTAAGAAAAAAAGATACTTTATTATCATTCTTGTTTAAAATTTTCCATCTTTTCTCAAATTGCAAAAAATATGTGGTCGAACAGATTTGAAGAATGGAGCACTCTAAAACCAGAGTAGACAAAAGCTTTTTTTTTTCTCCTCAGAAAATTAATTCCTGAAGTGCTATATGAAATTTGTAAATAAATTTGCAACCATACTTCCAAAAAACATGTATTTCATTATGGAAGATATTCCAAATTAAGATGTGCTGATTCATTACTCTAAAGGATTAGTAATATGGATTCCAACAAAAAAATGAGGAAGGAGAAATGTGCAATGTTGCCGATGTAGAGAGAGAGAAATAAATAGAGGCATGATCGTAAGTTGACAATGTTAGGGATCTTATTTTCCTACAAAGTGAGAAAAATCCAATAGATTCATGCCAAGATGTCCTCATATAATCGTAGAATAACTGAGCTACACCCCTTTCAACCCCTTATAATCAATGCAGGAATCCAAATCAAAGCAGATTTGACAGATGGTTGTCCAATTTTCTATTGAATGCCTCCTTGATAAGAGAAGAAAAGGGAAAACCCATACTTGTTGGAAGACCTTAATCTACTGTATTCTAGAATTTTAAAGTGACTGATGAATTGCTAAATAGCTAGTTCACTTCCTGTAGGTATGCAGTATGCCTGGCCTTTTAAACTGCTACATAATTATGTAGCAGTACCTCTATGCCTGACCCAAGCAGAGCATTTACGTATATTATAACTAAATTAGCACCACCTTTACTTAGTTAGCCAGTATTAGTACCATCCAAATGTGGCCAAAGAATTTTCCATTCTTCCAGGCACCCAAAGAGACAGCAACCTCCACTGAACACAATATAGTAAGCCAGAAATGTTCACATATAAACAGGATGACAAATGAAGAAAAACCTTGATAAAAACTCCCAATCAGATGTCTTTACAGCTTGCTTCCTATAATACTTTGTATAATACAAAAACAGAGTGTGCGATTGTTCAATATGCACACAGTGCACAATGAAAGGATACGCTGAGTCAGAGACAAGTGACAAAATGGTGTCTCCTTTTGAGGAGTCATATATGTTCCTGTAGAGCTCATGATAGGTCTGTTCTTTAAAACACACACACACACACACACACACACACACACACACACACACACACACACACACACACACACACACACACACATGAGAAGATATATGCACTAGAGTTGGAAAAGACATAACAGTAAATTACTTCAATGGATTAAGCACATGTGCACTACTAGGTGTTCTTAAAAGAGAACTAGAAAGCAGAGTCATACCAGACTGCTGGTAGGGTTGATTTTCTTGGTTTCTACTTTCTTCTCTGCAGTTATCTTGCTCACTGATTGCTGGGCCACTTTCAGTCTGAAATAAAATACACACAATAGAATGTTTTAGAGCCAGAGAGACAACATTTGGCATACGGTAGTTGCCTTCCAGAACATCTAGCTTGCGAACATGCACACACCAAAGCAAACCAACTAGTTATAAAAGGTCATCGGTCCTGGAGAAATTACTCTGGTGATTCAGAATTCTGTTGAAAAAGTGGCATATAATGGTACTATGAAATGTATTTGCACCCTCTGGTGGGATCTATCTCACATTGAATGGTTTTACACTGATTGCAGACTGGCCATCAGAGGACAGAAACTACTTACCCAACTACTATAGTTCATTTACTTTTTGGCAGGATTCTGGGCTTGGATTGTAAGTGGCCATGTTGGATGGCTGTTTCTGGGAAGTGCAGTCTAAATACATTACTTTTTCAAGGTACTTAAAATAAGGCAGTACTATCTCGTCAGATAAAGCTGGAGAACATATCACAAGTAAGACCGCAGCATTTCTGGCTTGAGAGAAGGAGGTTCTGGTTGGTCCTAATAGTAATGTTATTCCTAGGGCAACCAACAGCCAAGGAGAAGGATAATCCAGTTTGAGACAAGAGTAGATATAAAGGGTTAAGTCATACTTTCTCTTTTGCATGTTATAATCTCAATTCATATCGCTTTCCACTGCTCCCTTTTAGGAAAGTCAAAATAAATCAAGCCAAAGCATGCAAGAGTCAACCACATGATTAATATCACATCTGCTTTGACCATCACTAATATGGAGGGAGTAATATTGATAAAGGTATCATAGCTTAGTGACAATCAAGAGCTCGACGATGATGATGATGTTTATCACTCTGTTGGTTGCCACTCAGAGTAGCCTTTGGCTAGATGGGTGGGATATACAGCAAATAAATAAATAAATAAATAAATAAACAAATAAATAAATACTTGACACAGCTAATCAAAATTATAAAAACATTGACTGATATTGTATAACAGATACACGCTTTAACAAGTGTTAAATAGCAGCACACTATGTGCGCTGTTCCTAATACTGCCTTTTTTTGTAGCTCTGGTGGTGCTATTTCTGAGATCTGCAATTTCTTGTAATATTCTGTGAAATTTCTTGACATTGTTCCCAAAGCCCTAATGATTACGGGGACTACTGAAGCATGTTTCACCCACAAGCAAGATGTTGCAATTATTAACACCTGGCTTGTGGATGAAACATGCTTCAGTGGTCCCTGCAGTCATTTTTAGTTTTTCCAATTCTTTAGCTTCAACTCTGGCATCTCCTGGAATGCAATGCCAATGATCCAGATGTTTCTTCATTCTATAACTACAAGATCTGAAATGTTAAAGGTGTCTATCACTGTGGATTAGGAAATGCCAGAAGTTCTTGACTTTGTAATTTTCTGACACCTTTTCTACCTGATGTTCCCATGTTTTTTGGAGGCTGGCAAGTTATATTTTTGTGTATAGTGCACTAATTTTGCCACTTGACCATGTCTAATTTTGTAATCTGTTTGTGCAACCTTTCGTCATTCGCAGAGGAGGTATGACCCAGTTTCATCTTTTTCTTGGCAGAGTCAACATCTGCCGTTGGTATTAATTCCTTCAATCTTAGTTTTCGTTATGTTGGTTCGGAGTGATTTTTCTTGGGTAGCAAAAATCAATCCTCCAGCCTTTTTTTCAATGGACCTCAGTTTCAGCCATGCCCAACTTGAATTATTATTATGCTTTCCATCAATAATTCTCAGGTTTTATTCATATATGGAACCATCTCCCCAGTGAGCTGCGCCTAGCAGAGTCCCTGCCAGCCTTTAAAAAGGCCCTGAAGACCCACCTTTTCAGGGAGGCGTTTGGTGACCTTTGTATTTAGTCCCCCCACCCCACCCACGCCATCCCCGCTTGGATTTTGCCTCTCTTGTTATTCTCTGCTACTGTCTTTGTTGTCCTATTGGTTTTATTGTAAGCCGCCCAGAGTTCCCTTTGGGAAGATGGGCGGGATATAAGTTGAACAAAAATTATTATCAATTTGTTGTTTCTTATGTTGAGCCTTTGTTTCTAATTTTCAAAGCAGTCTCTATTTTTACTGCCTTAAGTAATTTATCTCTGCTTATCTGATATAATCATGTAGGCTTCTTTTTTTCCTCCTTTACTACAGTAACCCTGCACTTATCACAGGGGTTAGGGACCTCACCTGACCCGCGATAATTGAAAAGCCATGATATGTGGTTGCAGGTCAGGTTGGGCCGGGGGGCCTAGCTGGGAGCTCTTGTACTTACCCCAGGCGTGGCGCTGCCCTGAACGGGCCTGTGAGGGCCTTCCTGGGCCCCTCGAAGGCTCCAAAAGGGCTTCCCTGCGAACCAGAAGTGACTTCTGAAAAACAAGAAGAGACCTCTGGATCGCTGGAAAGCACTTTTGGATGCTGGTTCACAGAAAAGCATTTCTGAGTCTTCTGACATGCCTAGAAAGGCCCTCGGAGGACCCAAAAGTGCTTTCAAGCAATCCGAAGGTCACTTCCTGTTTTCCAGAAGTCTCTTCCAGTTCATGGGGAAGCCCTTTTGGAGCCTCTGACAGGCCTGAGAAGCCCTCACTGTCGTTGTTGACCAGCACTGGGGGGGGGGCAGCAAGGAGGGGGGAAATTAAAAATAAAACTTACCATTGCCGATGCCTGACACCCTCCTCCCCGCCACCGCCGCCACTGCCACAGGCCAGAAAGGCACCCTCTGGATGGGTGAGGTGGGGAATTTGAATTTCTCGCTCAGGTCCCTGGCGTCAGATCTGAAGTTTGAGCAGGAAATGCAAATCTTCTGATTGGTTCCCTGAGATCAGACCTGGAAGTTAAAGGGCCGGGCCGTTGACGGGTCTGTGGCTGCAGGAGCAGTGGTGAGAAGCACCATGGCAGGCATCAGGTTGCTAAGTTTCATTTATTTATTTTCTCCCCTCCTTGTTACTGCTGCCACGGCGGCAAGGAGGCAAGAAAGTCCCCCCATTTCTCCTTGTCACAGCCAAGTGGAAATGAGAAAGGGGGGGAACTTTTCTTCCCTTCTTGCCGCCACCACTGCTGGGCAGCCGGGCACCCACTGGAAGGTGGGTTATTTATTTTATTTATTTATTTACTTTATTTTATTAGTGACCCATAAAGGCATCACCTAGCCTTGCCTTATGTATTTTATAGAAGCATAATAAACATATTCAAAATCAAATAACTAAGACTTATTTCTACTTCTGCTTACACTCACTATACTAGGACCACTTTCTTGGTTGATGTCTAGTGTAACACTATACTGGAAAGTAAGAAAAATGTATTTTTCTTAGTTTATTGTTAAAGAATATTGTTCATCAGTTTCGCATCCATGACTAGAAAGTTTAAGAAAGCAAACTGCTTACTCACATTGTGCATGTGCAATGTTGTTCTTAAACAGCTGTTTAGTGTCTGTAACCTAAATATGCTTGTTTAAGGAGTCACATTACGTTTTAGAGGTCTCATTTCAAACCACACTTCAGAAGTGTACTGATAAGAAATGTAAAAATACTTTAAAGTTAATTATTATACATTCCGTGATTAAATCTCAAAAGGTTTAATGTAATGTAGAGAGATCCATTTATAAATCTTCTTATGAATTGCCATCACAGGTAGGTTTATAATTTGAAAATTTCTTAGTTCTTAATTTTCAAAATGTGTTGACGCACTTCCCAGTTTCTTGACTGGACAGTAGACATGGGCACGACTTGGCGAAATTGTCGTTTCCATTTTTGGATATCGTTTCCGTTATATAATGGAAACGGTAACGACAATTACGCTGTCAGAACTCGAACTCGAACCGAAAAAAGAAAAATTGGGTCTGATTTGTCGTTGTCGTTCCTGGCATCACGCGGCGATCGCGCGATGCCAAGCGGCACAGAAAAAAAGTTTTAAAAATTAAAAAAAAACCTGATTCCTGGCCAAAAAAGCAGGTGAAAATATGCCTGCCTGAGGGCATCTACCAGAGGGGTGGTTTCTGGGGGGGGGGTCCGCAGCCTCCCCCCCTCCTGTCCTGGGCTGCTGGTACCGGGCTGGGAGGGGGCATCCTCGGCGTCTCCATTTGCCATGCGGTGCGGGGGGATCCAAAATGGCGTCCGCAATATTTTTTTTGAAATCGTGGTCCAAAAAACCACCAAAGCACCACAGAAACATGCGAAAATTAGCTATTTTAAATGCTTGAATTTTTACAGTAGCAGCAGTGGGTTTTTTATAGCAGTAAAAGGTCGTACTGATTTTATTTTATTTTATTTTTATTTTTTTACACCTGCGCAATGATGGGCTGGCCATGGGATGGGACCATGCAAATTTTTGGACCCATTCTACCAATCGCATGGCCAGGTTTTGACTGACACTTCTGGATGTGCAAGAGGGTGTAAAAAGCCAAGGCACTCCCAGACGAGTCGCAGTCCGGGCTTGGATGTGGGGGGGAAAGAGGCCTGTGTGTAGCTGGCTGCTGTGCTAGACTAGTTTCGATTTCGCGGAGCCTTTAGATTTCAGTTAGGCAGGCAGGGAGGGAATTGATGCAATTGAATTTTTAGGAAATAATAATAATTCCTTTCATTCTCTGTCTGCTGTGGGGAATAGCAACGCAGTTTATTCTTTTTTATTCTCCTGCAGTTTGTTAGGATTTCTTTTCTGATAGTGCTTCAAAGGGGGGGGGGAGGTTTGAGTGGGAGGTGAGGTGTGGATTTATTTTAAAATTTTCATTTGCTTGGTGGCAAGCCAAGGTCCTTTCATACCCTGCCTGCAGCTCCGCTGTGGGTGCACTGCCCACTTTGTTTGCAAAAATTGCAATTGCTTTATTCGATGCAGTCTTGTGCAGCAAGTCAGTTTAAAGTGTTGTCCGCCTGCTCTGGGTCATTGCGGGACCCGTGCCCGCCGCCCACGCACCCGCCCCTCCCCCTTGCCACTGCCACCGCCCGCCCATGCCCCCCCGCCACCCCGCCTGCCGCCTAGGGCGCAAAAACACCTAGCGCCGGCGGGACGCCACTCGCTGGGACGTCAAATCGCACGAAATCGCGGCGGCGGTAACGACAAACGACATGACAAAATGACAATTTTTAAAAAAATTTCGCGAAAAACGGAAACGACCCGAAACGGACCCGTCCCGAAAAATGACAACTCGAAAAATTTTTTTTCTGGTTGTGCCCATCTCTACTGGACAGATCTGTGTCCACTGAGAAAAGTCATGACTGGAATGCTGTCCAAAGTTTTAAAAACATGTAATTTGCATACTACACATATAAATAGGAATACTTATAAGTTACACATACTTTCCTAGCTACTTCCAGGTGAGTTAACCATAAAATGTTCTTTATTTTAGTTTCAAAAAAAATTGTAAGTACAAATCTATTTGAAAAGGAAGCTTTAACACAAGAAATTTGTGTTACCCTCAAAAGTAGTGGGTAGAAACACTGAAAAATATTGTGAGGAATCTTAACAAAATGGCAATGGAAACATTTTCTTGAATGTGAAGAGAGAGAATGAGTGTTATTAGTATTTGTCCTGTTATTGGAGCAGATGTATTCATCAAATTTTCAACAATCAACTCTGTTTCAGGAATCTAACATAGGAGTCATCCAACTTCCAATATGTAATTAGTCTTGCGTATAAAATGTGTTTTATCGTTTTAGGGTGACTGTAAGCCACCTCGAGCATTTCTTTGTAGTAGAGATGCAGGGAATAAATGTAATGAATGGGATGTTGTTGTTTATGATCGTAGCAGGAATGATGGGGGGGGGGAAGAACTGATTAATACAAGTTGTTTGTTTTAAGAGATATCCTCCCTGCTTTTTATTGCTGCAAATCATCTTATTTTATTGTATATTATATGGCCTCAAATGCTGTTGGGATAGGTATGCTTGCAGAAAGATGATGAATTCATCAGCAGAGGAGAGATTTTTGATAATGAAAGACTTCCTCATCCTATCACAAAGTTCCCATTGCTTCACACACAATGAAATTATTCGCAAATTAGATAAGCTGTAGGGGAGTAGGAACTGGCAAGCCACTCCAGTATTCCTGCCAAGAAAACTCCATGGACATGAGGTCACAAAGAGTCGGTCACGACTGTAATGACACAACACACACACACACACACACACACACACACACACACACACACACACACACACACACACACACACACACACACACACACAGGGGAGAAAAAGAAAGTATTTCCTTCCCCTGCAGGTGACACCAACATATATCCAAATATGTAGCTAGGTCACTAAATGTTTAAGATCACATTTGGTACAGCTGCCCTGCTAGCCTAAGAGAAGGGATGGTGTAAAACACATTGAATAATAAAGAAAAATTCAAAAATTATTCAGAGAGGTAGGTCTGATTTTCTCTGTCTCTCTCTCTCTCTCCCCCCCCCCTATTCTCTTGCCTGTTTTTGTTTTCCCCTTTCTATGGTTATGGAATCAAACTACATCAATTATAAAAAAATAGTCATTGTATCAGTTGCCATCTGGTTAAAGCCTGAATAGTGTACAAACTCCAGCCCTAGTCTAATATCCTGATTTGTTTCACCACATATTTACTAAACTCCGAAGACAATGGATAGATTCGAAGGAGAGGAAAAATACAAAATGCTGTAAATTATTGTACTGATAAATCATGTAACTTGACTTCAAAGAGCTCCGTCTGAATTTTTTATTGGGAAATTATGGCCACTACAGCAGCAACAGCAGTAACAACTGTGATGGCACTAAAGTTTTATCCACACTTCTTGACAAAACAACTCATAGATTCTTCAGGCCATTTTACTAGCATATGACACTGTTTAATACCCTTTAATTATCACTACTGGGAACAGATAAAGTCCCTTGTTTCTTTATCTGGGCAGCAGATAACAATCACATTGTTTCATAAATGTGTGGTTACTATCTCAGGAAACAGAACGGCTGCAGATAAGTTTCTAGCGTGGAATCATTATTTCACACTAAAGGTGTCTTTAGAACAAGGTTGCAGGTTTAACTGGATTTACCATTCCTTCTGGAAATCATTTTGTGATCATCAAGAACAGTGCTACGAGGTTCTTTTGCAACTGCTTACGCTGCTGATTTGTTTTAATTATCTGTGCATCCTGTTCAGGGAACATTGTTCCTTCTTCTAGGCACTGATTGATATTTATCACTTAATATTTACATTTATTTTATTTAATCCAGAGAGGCCTATCCCCTCTTAAAGCAAATCTTGCCTACCTTTGTTCAAACATGTATGGCAGAGCAGTGTAATCCTACTGAGTTGATTTACACTGTGAATGACATTGCTTTAACCTAATTTCTTTTCAAGACATCCACCAGTAATTTTTGAATCTTCTATTGGACTGGAGAAAAGGGGAAAGGAAGAAATTTAAGGAATGTAGTTTGTTTAAAACACAAAATCTGGCCATATGTCCATTTTTATGGGAATTTGTTTATTAGAAGAATTAGGATTACTATTCACGGTTCAAAGAAGGTCAAAGTATGTTAAAGAACAGAGAGAAAAGTTGCTACTTGCTAGGGTCAGAAGAACAAATATTAAAAGGCTTTTACTGTATACTGCAATGTAATACATAGGCATGAGAAGAATAGTTCTGTATTTTAAATTAAACACATCATCTCTTGTTAGTACTTTAGGAAAATGCAGAACCATTCTTCTCATGCTTATGTCTGGCATTACAGTGTAAAAGCCTTTGATGAATTTAGTTAACGTATTAATTTAATTTTTCATGAAAACTGAAATGAACATCAGCAGTCCAAATACTAATTCTGATCTGTGTGATCAGATATTTAAAACTAAATACCTTCAAACGAAAATGAACAAATCTGAATGCAAAAAGCAATGCCATTTTGAATAAAAACTTTAATTACCAAGAACAGGAATTAAAAGCTTTTTAAAAAATGTACCCTTGCCTCTACAAAGTAAAAGAATAATTTTCACCTTTAAAAATTACAACACTGTGCCAAGGTTTAGGATGAAAAAAACAACACCCTGTGCTTATTTAACCTCATGGCCTCCTTTCATTCTCAGCATAGACACAGGAAAGAACAGGAATTAAGGCATGAAGTGAGCTGATGCCCAATAACTGATTATTAGCTACAGACAGTTTTCTCGCTGGTGAAGCAATCAGTAGATTGAAATCAACAAGTGCAATTAAGTGCTTGTTGGCACTATATATAATATAATTAAGTGCTTGTTGGCACCTATATATACATATATCTCACAAGTGCTATTAAGTGCTGGTTGGCACTATATAAGCTATATTCCACAAATTCAGATAATCAAAGTGGAATTTAATGAGACGGGTGAGCGATGATCTGAATTTGTGGAATCTGTCAAGAGCACCACCTTATACTCTCTTTTGTGGTATGTTATCTTGAAGCGTTACTGCCCTACCAAGTTTGTCTACTTTGACAGTTAGAGATGTAAGGATAGGTAGGCTCACTGCAAGGGTAATGTTCAAGATGAATAGTTGTGAAACCAAGATACTAATCAAATCCCCACCCTGTGGCTTCTGAAATGTGCAAAAAATGTCTCTACTGTCTTTACCTTTCTGCATTATGCACACACAGATATTTATTTATTTATTTATTTATTTGGAACTCCATGGACATGGGGTCACGAAGAGTCAGTCATGTCTGTAACAACAACAACAATCTAGCCTGAAGGCTACTCTGGGAGGTTTACAACATGGAAAAAAATACAAATTATTAACAACAAACAGTAACAAATGAAACATAAAACTAATCTGAAATTATATGAATCATAAAGCAAAAAAACCTCTATTATTATTATTATTATTATTATTATTATTATTATTATTATTATTATTATTATTATTATTATTATTATTATTAATAATAATAATAATAATAATAATAATACATACATACATACATACATACATACATACATACATACATACATACATACATACATACATACAGGAGGTGTTCAACTAGTAATTTGTATTACAAAATCCAGCATAGTTAGCTGTGTGGTTAATAATAATAAACTTTATTTTTATGCTGCCTTTCTCCCCAAGACAATATTACTTTTAAAAAGCATTGGTCCTTTATTTTTTCACCTATTAATTCAACAATTTACACTCCACCTTCCTTCTCCAAAAAAGGAAATAGCTTACAAAATATAATAACAGTGCAATAAAAAGTGCAATAAAATAACTAAAACACAGCTGTTAAACTACTTATGAGATGAGGCTGCATCAAAGACAAAATCACAAAGTTCTCAAACTAGCAATCAACAAACTATAACTGGTTTTGTAAATAGAACTATACTCCCTTAAAAAAGGTAATTATAGAGAAATTTACTACTAAATCTGTGAGAGATTATAACAGATTATTATAGCTGTGATCCAAGTAACTTAATGAGAGGCTATAGTTGTTGTGAGTTTTTCAGGCTGTTTGGCTGTGTTCTGGAAGTTTTTCTTCCTGACGTTTTGCTAGACTGTGGCCGGCAACTTCAGAGGGAGAGATAGGGTTTAGGTTTATCAGAAACTTCTCTTAGTGCAGTATGGGAGGCTGTACTTGACGATTTACACGGAAATTCAAATTCAAAGATAAGCTGGCTGTAACGAGTTTGGAATGGGTGCATCGGCAGAAGCTTCTTGTGCCAACACAACTGTTCTTGTGCTGGCTGATTTCAGATCTGTTGGCACAACTGAATCTGCCTGCATCCTTGCTGTGCAGGTTAAGACCAGACAGCAGGAGAATAAAAAAGGAGCAGAGAAAGGAAAGAGCAAAGAAGAACTGAATTATGCCTAGAGATCTAAAACTTCTGAAAATTTTGAAGTTCAGAAAAAAAAAACCATTTTCCCCGGTGTGTGTGTGTGTCTGGAAAAAAACAACAACAAAGAATTTTTTGGAAAAATAGAAAAAAATTGCTACAATAGCACCCCCCCCCCTTTATAACTTGAAAGACATTCTGTTACTTTAGGAACATAAAATGACTACAGACAATCTGACTTGGCATAAAATTATCACAACTAGTATATTAAAATATAGTATATCCAAACAATTATTACAAACAGAACTTACTTTTTAAATAATATCTATTTGTAATTATAGGTAATAAATGGAGTAACAATCTCCTGAACTGTTTATTAGTTTATATGGAACGAAACCCTGTACAAAACAATGCTTAAAAATCCAAAATTAACAATTATTCATAATTCCTCTCCACAGTGTTAAATATAAATAAAATAAAAACCTCATTCTCATAAAAAGAATTGAAGAGGGGGGAAATGTATAGAAGGGAGCATGAATGGGCATGAAATTTAATCAGAATCATTTTGGTTGCTCTGTATTTTCTTCCACTGCTTTGAGGCCTAGTGAAGAGGACAGAACAGAACCAAATATACCCACCCACATGCAAAAAACAAACAAACAAACAAAAAACAAACAAACAAAAAGTGAACCCTTTTTCATTTTCTTGTGATAATAGCAGCACCTCATAAAGGAAGAAATGTATCTGGTTCTTGCATTGGAGAGTTCAGTTTGTAACCTAGGACTTGCTTGTCCTCAGTGTATAGAAATTAGAATAATCTGATACTATGCATATTTTTTTAGAAATGATTAGGAAAATATTTGAGCACCCTTTCTTAAAATATTTTATTAATCATGTGAAAATAAAAAAAATCAATAATCTTTTTTTATTTTTTTCCATTGTTCAGATTTTTGGGGGCGAAAAAACCAAAAGGTCTTCAGGAAAAAAACAGGAAAGATTTGGATTCAGCAAGCCTTAGATGTATTCGTGTCAGCTTAGCAAGCCCTCTCCAATCTTGGCCAGTTAGGACTGCAGACTCAGTCTTCTGGAGTCACCTACCGTATTTATCGGCGTATAACACGCACAGGCGTATAACACGCACCTTCATTTTAAGAGGGAAATTTCAGGAAAAAATTTAAATTTCAAATAAAGAACTTTGAAGCAAAATAAGGGTAGCTCAGAACTTTTTAAATTAATGTCTCATTCTTTTCACCGGACAGACTGCATTTCCTTTGATCATTTAACCGGGAGGTTTCCTGAGGATACTGCACAAATATTGTATATTTCCCCCCGACTCTCCACCCCACCCCACCCCTCCCTTCCCCTCCCCACCCAACCCAACCCAACCCGCATCTACCTGCGATGCATCCAATTTTTTTAACTCGTTTTTTTAACACCTCCTCCACCTCGCCGCCGAGTCCTCTTTGCGGATTCCTTTGTGCCTTTGAAGGCAACCCCGTGGCGGGTGCCTCTCCCACGGAAAAAAATGGAAGGAAGGGGCCTCTAAAAGTACAGCTAGGCGACAGGTGGCAAGCGACTGGCCCCGGTGCCTCCCGTGCCTCCGGTCCCATGCCTGCCTGCCTGCCTGCCTGCCCGCGCCCTGGGCCGACGCCCAAGAGGCTCCTACCCCGGCTGCCGGGAAAGTTTTCACCCTGTTCGCAAATAGATTGCAGGGTGCGCGGAGGGGGTGTCACCGGGTGTGCGTGCGCTGCATTTTGTAGGGAGCGGAGGTGGGGGGGAGGAAAGGGAAGCGTGGACGCGCCTCCTTCTAAGACCCGCCCCGCCGCCGGAGTTTTGGGCCCCGTCACAGGATCGGGAAAGGAGCCACCGGGGAGCTCCCCCCACCCACCCCCTCCTCCTCAGGTAGTAGAAGCACGGCCTGGGCCGGGAAGGCATGCTGGGCTCAAGAGGGAGGGAGGGGGAGAGAGAGGGAGGGAGAGAGACCCCCCCACCCCGACCGGGAAGGGCGGGGGGGGAGAAAGGGAAAAGGGTGTCCTCGCTTCTGGGTCTGGCGCGGCGGCGGCGGCCGCTCCCTGTGAGAGAGGCCTGCCTTCCCCCTGTTCTCGAGCGGCCGCTGAGGGGGGGGAAGCGGAAGTCGCCTCCACTCTCCCCGACTGAGGTGGTTAAGGAAGGGAAGGCGCCGCCGCCGCCGCCCTTCCTCCCTGCCTGCCTCCCTCAGCGCTCCCCCTCCAGCACCAGCACCGCCTCCGCCGCTTGGACTTCCCCCCACCCCCTCGCCCCACACCAGGAATTGGGGGGGGTTGGCTCTGCCTGCCTGCTTCCCTCCCCCCCTAGGTCCCAGACTGCATATCGGGGTATAACACGCATACATCATTTGCCCCCTATTTTCAGGGGGGGGGGAAGTGCGTGTTATACGCCGATAAATACAGTATATAGTGGTACCTTGTATAAAGGAATTAATTTGTTCCAAATGAAATTCTGTTACGCAAATTTTCCTTTGTACAAATTTCCCATAGGAATGCATTAAAAAAGAGTAATTCCTAATCGCAAACCTTTTTATGTTGTATGGATTCACCCCATAGGCGATTCTGTTAAGCAAATTTTCCCTATCTCCAGAATTTTTTATGTTGTACAGATTTTATGTTATACAAACAGTTTGTAATACGAGGGTTCTCTGTATATCCTTTAACACTGGAGCACTGGAGTGTGCTCCAGAATACAGTTGTACCTCTAGATACAATTGTCTCTAGTTGCAAAAACAATGATGATATGAAGGGAAGGCCGTCCGGGACACAATGCACCCTGGGAATGGAAGTCTTCTGAAAAACTTCCACAAAAACTCAAGATACAAAAATTCTCTATGGGAAAACTCAAGATACAATTTTTTTGCAGAAGACTTCAATTCCCAGGGTGCATTGTGCCCCATTTGGATCGAGATACGAAAATTTCCAAGTTACGAAGTGTCTCAAGGAACAAATTAATTTATAATCCAGAGGTACTACTGTACAGTGGAAATTAGACATGGGCACGACTTGGCGAAATTCTCGTTTCTGTTTCTGTTTCTCGTTTCCGTTACGTAACGGAAACGGTAACGACAATTACTCCGCCAGAACTCGAACTCGAACCGACTAAAGAAAAATTGGGTCTGATTTGTCGTGGTCGTTCCTGGCATCACAGCGATCGCGCAATGCCAAGCGGCATAGGAAAAAAGTTTTAAAAATTAAAAAAAACCGATTCCCGGCCAAAAAAGCAGGCGAAAATATGCCTGCCTGAGTGAGGGCACCTACCAGAGGGGTGGTTTCTGGGGGGGGGTCCCCGGCCTCCCCCCTCCTCTCCTGGGCTGCGCAAAGTGCGCATCCTCGTCAAGTCACCACGCCAACTCGCCAAGCGGCGCGCCACAGAAAAAAGTTTTAAAAATAAAAAAAACCCGATTCCCGGCCAAAAAAGCAGGCGAAAATATGCCTGCCTCAGTGAGGGCACCTACCAGAAGGGTGGTTTCTGGGGGGGGGGTCCCTGGCCTCCCCCCTCTCCTCTCCTGGGCTGCGCGCATCCTCGTCGTCTCGCCAACTCGCCATGCCATGCGGTGCGGGCGGGGGATCCAAATGGGGCGACCGCAATATTTATTTTGAAATCACGTGGTCCAAAAATACACCAAAGCACCGCAGAAACATGTGAAAATAGCTATTTTAAAACTGCTTGAATTTTTTCAGTAGCAGCAGTGGGTTTTTCTTGCAACAAAACGTCTCCATTGATTTTATTTTATTTTATTTTTATACACCTGCGCAATGATGGGCTGGCCATGGGAGTGGACCATGCAAATTTTTGGAGCCATTCCACCAATTGCATGGCCACTTGGCCAGGTTTTGACCAAGACTTCTGGGATGTGCCAGTCGGGCATAAAAAGCCCACTAACCCTAGCCCGAACCCGAACCCGAACCCATACGCCAGTACACTGTCCTTCTTAGTGGGTCAGAGAGGCACCCAGAGGTGCACCCCTGTAACTCACCCTAACCTTACCCGTAACCCTAAGCCTAGCCCTTGCGCTAACCCCTAACCAGTAAGCCAGATGTGTACTCGCATTGCACTACAGCAAGTACACTTCCCTTCTTAGTGAGTCACAGGGCGCCTGTGGGGGTCCTCTCTCACTTCGTTCCCCAGCCCAAGTGCATCGCAGGCAGTGAGTCACAGAGGCACCCGAAAGAGAGGTGCCTCTGCCTGCTACTGCAACTGCAACTTAATGGTATGCATATCCAATTGGCTATGCATGCCATTTTGTAGCGGGCCAGAGGAGGCACCCACCCCAGAGAGGTGCCTCCAGGAGCCCGCTTTCCCTTCATGGCGGGCCAGAGGAGGCACCCACCCCAGAGGTGTGCCTCCAGGAGCCCCCCCCCAAAACCAGTACTAACGACAGACGAAAAAAAGACAAATGAAACGACAAATTTTTGGAAAATTTCGAGAAAAATGGAAACGAGCCGAAACGGGCCGGCTCCAACACACGACAACTCGAAACGTAATTTTTCCTGGTCGTGCCCATCTCTAGTGGAAATGAGCAGGCCTGCCTGCCTGCCTAACTAACTAACTAGCCATTTAAGAACTCTCTCTTCACTCCCAACAGCTCTGTGCAGAAAACTAGGTTCAGCTTCCACATGTTAGTCTTGATTCATTCCAGGACCAAATCCAGGCTGCATTCCAGCATCTGAAGAGCATTCACTACAGAGGATACAAGGGAGAGATACTTTCAAATCTCCTCATGATCTCCTCCATCAGATTAAAATACACTGGGGAGATCAGTGGCCACTGGGGCAGCCCAAAGTTTGGAGTCCAAGGGGTCGACAAGTCCTGCCCCAGCTGCACTCTCTGAACACAACCCTTGATGAAGGATCAGAACCAGGTGAATGCCAAGCCTTCCCAAGGTCTCCTGAAACCTACCAGAATATAGTGTTTCACCACTGACACCACTCTGAAGGTTGGGCATTTTCACAGGTCAGCAAATATAAGGGATTCCGTTTGCATAAAGACAGCTGTGCTGGCGCAAGAATCTTCTGCCCATTCGTCTGTGGAGACTCTCAGTAATCCAGGTGAGTTTATCTAGGAGATGAGTCATGGCAACTCGACTTCCTTTCTTGTGGGATCAAACCTTTTGCTGCTCATTCGAGAAGCTTCCTCGGTCTGAGGACTTCTGCCCATTCCAAACCTATCACACCCCATGCCCATTTAAGTTAAGATTGCTTTGATTATTTTTAAAACATGCAATACACTGAGCTTAAAATCATTGGCTACATTATACGTTTCTGGGGCACTTCCCATATATTACACCACTTGAATAATTGTTGAATTTCAGCTTTGAGCTGCTACTTGAATTTTAAATGAGTTTGTTAAACATGAATCAAGTTTATACTTTCGTGTATTTTCAGATTTTTCTGTTCTATGTAGATTGAGTCCTAGGAGGGGGAATCAGCTACATTATGCAGACAGCTAATTTATTTTCCTGGTAGGTTAAGTGTAGGGCACTACAGTTTAAAGTGTTTAAAGTGTTTCCTCTTCTAAAATATCTGATAAAAATCTAATTAGATTTCTACACTTTTAAAAAGACAAGTCGTTTTCAGACAAAACAAACTCTTGTGGTATGGCCAATTATTTGGCTAAAGCTTTCATCAAAGCCCCCCCCCTTCTTTAGCCCGTTAACAGATATCCTTCAAATAACCCTCAGAATAATCTCGTAGAGTAAAATGAAAATGCAGCTAGCAAAAGTGTCTTGTAGTGTGCTGTAAGACTGAACTAATCTTTTAATTTGTCTACTGAAAGATTGCTGATTGTTTATGGAACTCTGCTTAAGGGTCATTCCTGCAAGAGTGACCAGGTAATTTTTACACATTCCTCCTTCCCACTATGTTTCCTAAAAAGCTACACCAAAGGACTCTTCAGAACAGTGTGAAGAAGCAAAAGGGGCTGCTGTGGGAAAAGGATATTAGCCAAAAAATCATCTCTTCCATTTTTCAGTGGAAGTATACAATGGATTTTAATCCAATCTGAATGAAAAGAGTCCCCCTGTCCATGAATAGTCATGCCAATAATCAATTAAAATATATTTGCTTTTTTAAAAATTGTGTTGTCCATTGAACATTGCCATGCATATATTTAGTTCCTCATCTTTAGAATTGCTGATTTGAGGATGCTGATTTGCTTTGCTGCGCAAAAACAACAGCTATTTAAGACAAGCTCCATAGAGTCACCTGTATAGTAGGAATTCCAGGCAAAAATTAAACAAAAACAAAAAAAAGACTAAAACCATGTTGCACCTTAAAGACGATTATATTTTAATGTAAGCTTTCATGGACATGTCCACTTCTTCAGACATACAGCAGAAGAATGAGTTCGTCTTATATTCCATAGTACACTATATTTTACAACTCATTCTGCTGCTGTATGTCCAAAGAAGTGGATGTGGTCATGAAAGCTTACACTAAAATATGATAGTTAGTCTTTAAGGTGCCACATGTGTTTAGTCTTTTGTTTTGTTTTGTTTTGTTGATTTTGCCTGGAATTCTTGCACAGACTAATACGACTATCTCTTCCAAAATGTGTACAGTAGGAGACACTGATCTGCACTTTCCTTTATTGGCTGCCTGAAAATATTAAATAACAGCCCCCAAATATGTATTTATACATATTTTCCCACTATATTTACCAGAATCATCCACTAAAGGGATCCAGAGAAAATGCTATGTATTGCATGCACTACTTTTTACTTTTGTTTTTCAGTGACAGCCAGGGGTCTTGGAACCAATACTAATTTCATATTGAAATAAAACAAAACAACAACAATCACTACAACAATCAAACAAGATTCTCATCCATTTTCCCAAAATAACATCTGCAAGGCTTTTAAAAAAATGTTCAGAGGACAGTACTCCAGAATGAAACTTATCACTCTCAAAATTACACTATATACTCTGGATTAATTAAGATGGAATTCTATATTGCCTTCAAGATCTACACAAAATCTCTCATGCAGACTACAAGAACATAAATCTGTACCTTTGTGTCACTTTCCTGATTAAGTGCACTATGAAATTTATTTAAATCTGATTTTGATAATACATTATGATTTGAGATGGGGGTGAAAACAACAACACAGAATCATGATATTAGATGGATATAGCTGATCCATCTAATAATCATCCTTTCATATTTGTTGGAGCGCCGACCAATATGAAGGGATGAGTATTTCCTCCTTTTAATTCATCTCTCTCTCTCTCTCTTTTTCTTTAGACAGTGGCTGGTGTCCAGGCCCCTGTTGCCATCATGGCAGACATCTTTTCCCCTAGGCCCTATGAGAAATCAGGCTACCCTTTTCCAAGATGGCAACCATGGTTTTACTGAGGGCAAAAAGAAGCCACTGTTGCCCTCCCTGAAAAGGTTTGTCAGTTCATGTGTGGGGGATTTGTGGTTCATGCTTCGTTAACCTTGAGGAACCATGAACCACCATTTTGGTGGTTTGTCTCTAATTATGATGCACTGGCTGCTATTCCTGGGAATCGACACATATTATCCACAAACAATAGATTTGTAAATCTTTAAGGTGCAAACAGACTCTGTTGTTTTGCTTGAAAATACACACAACAAAACAGAATTTATCTATGTTGATTCAGCTGTCCCATGAATAGGCTGTGAAGGTCATCCCACAGTCTTAAATGTCACTGCCAGCTTCTATCACTAAGAAGTCACTACCCGCTTAACATCCCCTTTGCAATGTTTTGGCTATTGGATAGTATTCTGAATATATCCTTCCATAAACACAAGCTGCAGTGTTTTTTGCTTGCCTGTTTTACAATTCCTGCTAGAACTGTATACTTTGAACTAAAATAATGCATAACTGTGTGACAAAAAAGTGAAACTGAATCAACCGCATTCTTCACCATGCACAATATCTGGTGCAAGTGAAAGCTATAGAATCTTTTGGTTAGATGCTTGCATAAAGTCAGCTATTAACGTCTGCAGAAGAGCTTATAGAAAAGGACTGGCATCTATCCTCCTAATGTTAGTTCTTCCTGTGTTCCAACCCAGTATCTGGAAATAAACAGAGAAAGGGGAACATTGGCCCAGAGCAAACATGCACCTGAAAATGACAGAACAGGTTCAATTACCAACAAGTAAATCTGGTCAGGGATACATATCATCAGTCAGAGAGCTCACTTAGCAAACTGTGATATTGTCTGAGGGGTCTAAGTAAGTGGAATTGTCCACAAAAGCTCATATTATAGTATCACAGTTAGTCCCTAAGGTGCCACGTTTTGGTCTTCTTTATTTTTTGTCTGCTTTTGTGTTTTTGCCTTATATAGAAACATATGTACAGTATGTATGAAGGTTGGGGAGAATAAATGTAATTTTAAAATTCATCATCATCATTCATCATCATCGAATCATAGAGTTGGAAGAGACCTCAAGGGCCATCCAGTCCAACCCCCTGCCATGCAGGAGCCCCCATCACAGTATTTCCAACAGATGGCCATCCAGCCTCTGCTTAAAAACCTCCAAGGAAGGAGACTTCACCACCCTTCATGGCAGCATATTCCACTGCCGAACAGCTCTAACTGTCATGAAGTTCTTCCTAATGTTCAAATGGAATCTCTTTCCCAGTAGTTTGAAACCATTGCCCCGAGTCCTAGTCTCTGAAGCCATGGAAAACAAACCTGTTTCCTCTTCAATATGACATCCTTTCAAATATTTAAACATGGCTATCATATCCCCCCTCAGCCTTCTTTTTGAAAGGCTAAACATTCCTAGTTCCCTAAGCCGTTCCTCATAAGACATTTCTTCCAGACCTTCAACTGTCCTGGTCGCGCTCCTCTGTGCCCGCTCGAGGTTGTCAATATCCTTTTTAAACTGAGGCGCACAGAACTAGGCACAGTACTCCAGGTGGGGTCTGACCAGAGCAGAATAAAGTGGTACTATAGTGTGGTACTATAATATGTTGGCCAGACTGACATGGCTACCTCTTCTAAAACTGCCACATTCCTCCTGTTGCTGTTGTGTGCCATCAAGTGTACTCTGACTCATGGTGATCATATGATTGACTGGCCTCCAAAATGTCCTCTCATTACAGCTCTCCTCAGTTCTAAACTCAAACTTCTTATGGAGTCAATCAATCTCATACTTGATTTTCCTCTTCCCCGTCTGCTTTCAACTCTTCACACATTACAGTATATTCTTTTCTATGAGTCTTGTTACTATGTACCCAAAGTATGACAGTCATAGCTTTATTATGTTTGCCTCCAGGGAGAGTTTGAACTTTATTTGATCTAGGACCCACCTGTTTGTCTTTCAGATGGCCCAATAAATCTGTAAAGCTCTCTTCTGGCATTGTACTTCAAATGAATCAATCTTTTCCCTGTCAGCTTTCTTCACTGTCCAGTTTTCACATCCATACACTGTAACTGAAAATCCAATAGCATGGATGACTTTGGCCTTAGTCTCCAGTGACACATCCTTACACTTCATGATCTCTAATTCCTTCATAGATGCACTCTGAAGCCTTAGTCTTCCTCTGAAGTCTTGACTGCAGGCCCCATTTTATTTTATGGTTAAACCAAAGTATTGAAAACTTTGAACATTTTCAATTTATTCACTGTCGATATTAATGTTGTACAGTTCTTTTGTAGTCATGATTTTTGTTTTCTTAATGTTCAACTGCAGCCCTACTTCTACACTTCTTCCACTTTCATCAGGAGTTGCTCAAATCATAGCTTCTTTCTGTCAGTAATATGGTGTCATCTGCATATCTGAAATTATTGTTTTCCCTCCATTGTTCACTCTTCCTCCTTCTGAATCTAGTTAGCTTTCATATGATATGTTCTGCACACAGACTGAACAGATAGGGAGATGAAATACACCCTAGTCCATCATCTTTACCATTCTGCTTAATCATATTTTGTTCTAAAACTAGCTTTGTGTCCACAGTATAGGTCATGCAGCACAAAAATCAAATGTCTTTTAGAATAGTTCACAGCATAGTTCTTCATGATCCCCACAAAGACTTTGCTGTAGTCTATAGAGCAGAACTGATTTTCTGAAATTCTTCAACACACACCAATAGCCAATATATACAGTATTTGCAGTATGACATCTAGTGCCTTTTCCTTTTTTGAATCCACCTTCAACAGATGGCATTTCTCAAACCATAAATGGCAAACTTCTTTCTTGCAACACCTTGAACACCACTTTGTCTACACTGGAAATTAATGCAAATGGTCCTAAAATTACTGCACTCCTTGATGTCTCCTTTTGAAGGGAGTGAAATATATATTGAATTTTTCTGGTTTGTGGGGAATTGTTTTGTGTCCTCTATTTATTGGTATATCTTATTAGGATGTTGACATATTCAGCCTCTGCAGTTTGAAATAGTTCTGTAACTTGCAATAGTCTCAAATAACGACCAGTTTCATTTTGTAAGGATTTCCCCTCCTTACCCAAGTATATTTCTTCTTAGTAGTTACATTGCTGTTTGTAATGAAGGGCAGTGAATTACCACCTAAAGCTTATTACTTTGGCAGATACGATTGTATAAAACACATGTTAACGTTTAATTATCCACATCTGCATCCAATTTTAAATTACATGCTTAAGGATATTTATGTTTTTGGGTGTTGGGTCATTAACATTACTAGTATATACTGAGGATGAACTAGTAAATGACAAGTTAAATTTAGATTCAAGAGGTTACGTCTTTATATTCTTACCATACATAATGGTAAGTCTTAAAATGGAATGTTATATTTTTGCTTTCTGTGTGCTGTTTGGATTTGTAGATGTCCAGAATACCTATCAGGCTGCATCCAGCTTTGTATGGATGAACAAATACAAACAAACATTGAAACAAAAGTACTCTGGCACCTTCAAGACTAAAATATTCATTACAATCATTGAAAGTTCACATTACAATAAGCCTGTTGGTCTTGAAGATGCCACAATTTCTTTGGCTTTCCTTTTCTTCTAGATGCAGAAACAGATGATTACTAGCTCTTTAAACACATTCAGTTTGACAGTTGTTCGTATCATCCTTCCTTGATATTTCGTAAGGATGGATGCATGGATGGTCCATAGGTCCATAATCAGTCATGAATCAAATGATGGAATGTGGCAGTTAAACTGCATACATAGCTTTAACCTGGTGGCCCAGAAATTCTGTAGGTGTAGACCAAAATAACTTCACAACCTTTTCCTATTTATGCACCAATTTCTTTTGTCATGTAAAATGTATACCTCATAAAAAAGGAATAAACCTTTCCATATTTGATCTAGAGCCCATGGTTCAGTATCTTCTTTTTATTGTTAATATAAATTTTAATGAGCATTTTGAGTTATTTTACTGATACATCCATGCCCATGGACATCTTATTAATTTTACTGGATCATTTTTAAAAAGGTGACTGCTTGAAAAATTGTGTCAAGTGAGATACTGGTCATGGATGTGGCTGATCACACCTACATTATTTAGTTATTTGAAATATTTTTAACCACCCTTTCTCATTAAAAATGACCCATGGTGGCTTACAACCTTTAAAAATACAGTATCTAAGTTAGTAACAATGAGTATACAATGCTAAAAGGATCAATGAATATAATACCAGAAAAACATGAGAAACACCAAAACACATTCAACGCGGTAATGCACAACAATCCATTTTAAAAAACGTGGTTGCAATTCACCAAGAGAAAGCTTCCCTGAGGAGAAAGCTTGGGCTCAAGCTGTTTAGGGCTTTATAGGTCAGAGCCCTCACTCCAAAGTCGTCCCAGAAATGGATTGACAACAGTGAGCTGCTACAACAGGAAGGTTATGCAATTATTCTGTCTAGTCCTAGTTAGTAACCTGGGTGCTGCATTTTAAACCCATTGAAGTTTCCTGACACTCTCCATAGGCATCCCCACATACCAGTGCATTACGTCTCCATTATTTGTGTGAGGAGAGGGAAAAAGAATTACAATCCTGTAGTCCCAGGAAAAAAGTAATCAATGTGTACAAGATAGGCCAATTTTAGAGCTTGAAATGTCGGTCCTGCACAGCAAAAATCTACAGCAAGGAGCTTTCAACTGTGCCTTTTTTTCTAGCATATTCTGTTCCCTCTCTCAGTTCTCTTCCCTACAGCTCTGCTGATATCATGTGCTTACTGAGCAGGCTCAGTCCTCACTGGGCTGCTTGAGAAGCCACCCAACCACAGGGTATTAATCTAATTTCTTCTTGTACTTCTGCAAACTCTGGAATACCTCACCCTGCCAATCTCCTCTCCTTGTGTGTGGGGCTGCTTTGGATGTGGCAGAAATCTAAGACGGATACCTCAGTTAGTGAGGAGACAACTGGAAATGCCTCAAGTGTAAGTTTCTTATAATACCATGCAGTAACAGACCAATTACATACAGTAACACAGCTTTTAAAATGTTTATTAAATAATGGCCTCACCTCTTCTTTATTTCTTAAAACCAAGCTCAGAGGTGAAGCCTTTAAAAAAAAAAAGAGGGGGGTTCACGAAACCCAATAAAATCAGAAGACTGAGGGAGATGCCGCGGCATGGAGTTTGATGTCCACAGCAGGATACCAAGAAGTGATGCTGTAAATTCAATATGGGGCCACAGTACTGTGCTAAGTGTGGCCTGAATCTCATAGGTTTCCCTTTGATGCAAGTGTAGTATATTAACTGGAAAAAAGCATTCACTTTTATTTGTCTGTCCTGTCTGCAACAGCAATATCGCCTCATTTAGCGTAGCCCAACATGAAAATGCAAAGAGAGGCAATCTGTTACAAATTAGCACAGCTCCCCTTTCGTTTTACTAGCTAGTAATTGGAAGGGGTTAAGAAAGTGTAATTTATCAGATTATATGTGTTTATCTTTTTGTGGGGACAGCATCCCTTTGGTGAATTTTCCTGGGCACCCTGAGGGAATAATCTTTCCTTGATGTCCATTTGATCTGAAAGAAAACAATGACGCCTGTGAAATATGGGAGCATAATTTGTTGAGTTTGAAACGGAACAGTTTCCCAGACTTCTCAAAATGGTATTAATGACTTTATTAGAACCTTACCTTTCTTTGGAAATGTTTTTGCTCTCTCGTTTCCAAATGGTTTTAAAGTCACTGCAGAACTCATACCACACTGTGAAAACATAGTTCGGCATGATCTCCTTCTCACCAGACTTCAGCTTTATTCCAAAATACCCCACAGTTTCTTCAAAGCTGCATTGTTGGGGGGAAAAGACTGTCAGCACATAAACCCACCAGGGAAGTTCAGTTTCCCTCAAGGCAGATTTCTGACTCGGCATCCTAGCTTTGCAATTAACACAAAACCACCATTACTTGGAAACCTTACTAGTAATAGATGTAATGGATTTTGTTTATATTTTAAATATAACATATATATAAAGTAGCCTGTGTATGTGTTTTTATTTCAGAGTCTGTTCAAAACTACTAAATTAAGTTTTATCCTGCAAAAACAGTGCTATATTAGTTAACATCAACTATTTTGTAGTGCAAGGGCAAGCCGGTTACTGACTGATTCATTTTAAATCACAGCCACTACCTATTTATTCAAAGCAACAGCAATGCTATCCCATTTAATACCCAATTTAAGTTTGCAAATGTAATGCTGTGAAAATAAATCACCGTGCCTGTCTTCAGTATTGGAAACTAAGCATCCTTGGACACATGCCAAGACCCACAACTAAACAACTCCACCACTGTAAACCTATGAGGGATCCTGCCTCCGCTCTTTCCCATCCCAGCTATTATGGTCTGTTCACCAGTGTTCTGTGACAAAACAATAGGGAGAGAGAGCAGAAGCAAAATCGTTAATCTGGGCTGCTTCAGCAACTATTCTTTAAAGGGAAAGGACAAGTGATGATAGCACTGCAAGAGATGCAGCCCACTCAAGTGTGTGTGTGTGTGTGTGTGTGTGTGTGTGTGAATTCAGAGCACCTTGACCATAGACACCTAGAACCAAAGCCGGCATCCCAGAAAACTTCCTTGGTTCCAGTGGCGTATTAGAAAACATCTGTGTTATGCTAACGATACCTCCTTATGTATGCTCTGTAACTGCTAAACCACTTCTGCAAAAGAGTATTGAACAGATGGAACAAGTCAACAGGATTCTGATTCAGTTCTGGGACTGGTTCTTTCTCAAGACAAAAATGATACCAGTAGCAATAATCTTAAGACATTATTGTCATTATTATAACAATAGCCTGTTCTTTTATTGCAGGATAAAGCTTCAGGTAAAGTAAATTATAATATACTGGCAAAAATCCTGTTGGGATAAAATTACTCCACACAAACTGGATGATGTGATTATTTTGCAAACAAAGTATTTAATTTAGATAAATTGAAAGGTTCGTATTCCCTTCCTTTCAGGCCCCAAGGTTCCTCAAAGCTCCCATTTACCCTGGGGAAGCCTTTGGGAGTGGTGGGATGATGGATAAGAGAATGATTTTAATAGTCAAAATTGACACCAGGATCAGGATTCCCAATGGTGAACTGATGGAGATACTTCACTGCTACACTGCTACATTCTCCATCCCAAGGCTTGAAAGGTTTCTCAAGGTTTTTCCAGGGTAAAGCAGAGCCAAAAGCAGCCTCTGAAACTCAGAGATGGGGGTTAGGAAGTTTCAGTTCATTTAAATTAAATATCCAGCTTCCATGATGTAACTATATGCCAACAGAATTCTGACCCATTTATATTATATTATATTATATTATATTATATTATATTATATTATATCATATGTCTGCAAGCACATTCTGCTCTTATACACAGCCTTTTTGTATCCTCACCAACCATTCTTCATTTAGAATAATTATCTTGACAATTTTTATTCCCAGATATTTCAATCATTCCAAGGCACAAAACTGGCAACATACGCTTAAGCTTGTCGGAAGAATATGAATTTTTCATTTGAAATAAATTGGTAACACTTTCTTAAATACTCGTTTGTAAAAGCAAATAGTTAATTATGTAATAAAACTCTTCTGGGACCATACGATATCAAGCTGTGAATGATTGCATGACTGAATGCTCCTTGTATTAAAAAAAGAAATAGAAAAACAAAATCCATCACTGCAAACAAGACAGTGTAGAGAAGTACCACAAGTCTGGCATTCTCCCTACTAAAATAGTTATCATACCAAAAATTGTTGTATGTGGTTATAATTTCAATCTGTCATACAGTCTTTCCAACCTGGAATCTGACGCAGAACGCCCCATGAACAGTTTCACCACAATGTGAGCTGTTTTGTCTAGAAAGGCTCCATTTCAGAACTTGTTTCTGAAAGCCCAAGATAACTGCATGATAATGGTGGAAGCCTGAGCATGTATTTGAAATAAAGTGTAATTTAAACTTACTGAATTATTTAAATACTTTTAAAGACAAAACACAATGCAACATCTTAAAGAACTCGGAAAACTTACCACTTATGCACACTCTCCAAATGGTTTTCTTCTGTCTTATGCTCTTCTACAGCTACAAAAAAGGCAACATTTTGTTTAGCTACTTTAGAAAATTGGATTAGAAATCTACATTTAATTTTTTTAAAAAAATTCTCCTTTCTCATAATCAAGTGGGCTGTTTTGAGAATTACAGTGTGAAAGTACATCGTGTAGTTAAGCAGACTTAAGCAGCTAGTGTTAGGAGAAGACCTGGTGCCCCCACAGATCAGTGTTGGGGCCAATTGTGAAGCCTGACATTACTTTGGCAATCTTTATCAAAACATTCCATGAGTCCTTAAATCAACTGGAAGCACATGCAACTCTCACAAAGGGCACAGTTTGTGAGGAAAATGTTGCTCCCTGTTGTGTTGCAAATGCATCTCATTTAGAGTGAGGGCATACAACCATCCATTACTCTGTTCTGCCTTTAGCTACTGCATGCTGAAAAAATAGCACCCTATAACAGAAAAACGGGTACTGTATGTTCTTACAAGCTCACCATAGTTTCCTGCCTTGTGCAGTGTATGGTTGCCCCATTCTTGGTGCTATATGTGACGAGAACCGGAAGGATTGTATTAGATAGTAAACATGGAGGCACTGATTCTAGGTTATCAGATGCATATCTACTGTACTTTCCAAATCAAATTCTGGATATTTTCTTTATTATACGAATGCGGTTCTTTCTCCATCCTAAATCCCAGAATATCATCTATTCAGGACTCCTGGATGCCCTTTTATCTAAGATAGTAGATGTTTTCTGAATATTCAGGTATCCCACCACTGAAGAGACTTATTTTCCAATGTAAGCATATATTGGATGGTTACCAGTAAGTTGAAACTATAGTTCTTTTATACTGGCTAATTGGCTCAGTGCTTTAGGTATCTGGCTGGCAGTTTAATTCTCCACGGTGCCTCCTGTGTGTAGAGCCAGTCTTTGTGTAAGCTTCACAGTCTTAGGATGTGCATTCCAGAAGAAATGGAAGGCTAAATCACTTCTTCTGACTACTGTCTACCTGGAAAACTATGACAAGGGCCAAAGTCAGAACTGATTTGACAGTGCAAGATTATGGCAGTGATACTGTAGTTCAAATGCAACGTAGCAATGTTTCTTGGACCAAAGGTATCGTATCTGTTGGTTCCCAACAAGAGACACCTCCCATTTCTCCAGACAGTCTGGCATCAGGGAGAAAAATATCTACATTGTTATCCATTCTAGCCAATATATATAAATTAGGAAATCTCTCATGGAAGGTTAACAAAGCATACGACATCAAGAACAAGGGGGCATTTATTTATTTATTTATTTACCAGATTTTTTTAGCCGCCCCATTACCAAGAGGTCTCTGGGCGGCATATAATCACTTGATGGCAGGGAACATTTCTTTTCCAGAGAATGAGCTCTTCATATTACATATTTAGAGAAATATTAGGACAGGCACTTTAGATATGTGTGGATCTCTGAGCATACTTGAAATGTCCTGTTTCCTTAGAATCTCTGCAAATCAGCTCAGATGTATATGTGTAGGCAGGAACAAAACAGTTGCAAACAAGTTCCTTCTCAATGCTTTCAGGTGTGTGTGTGTGTGTGTGTGTGTGTGTGTGTGTGTGTCAATCTCTCTCTGCCTGTATCAGGGATGAAAATCCTGTTGCTGAGTTTAGTAAATCACATGAAAATAAGTCCACTGAAACAATGATAATTTGATGTGTCACCTCATAAGAACATAAGAAGAGCCATGCTGGATCAGGCCAAAGGCCCATCTAGTCCAGCTTCCTGTATCTCACAGCGGCCCCACCAGATGCGTTTGGGAGCGCATGAGACTAGATATCTGTCTCCTGATACCACTCCCCTGCATCTGGCCCTTGAAGTACCCTGGTTTCTCCATCATGGTTTGTAACCTGTGATGGACTTTTCCTCCAGGAATCTGTCCAATCCCCTTTTGAAGGCATCCAGGCCAGATGCCATCACCACATCCTGTGGCAGGGAGTTCCATAGACTTACAATGTGCTGGGTGAAAAAATATTTTCTTTTGTCAGTTCATACTCTCCCAGCCTTCAATTTGAGTGTATGTCCCCTAGTTCTGGTATTTTGGGAGAGAGAGAAGAGCTTCCCTCTATCCACTTTACTCATACCCTGCATTATTTTGTATGTCTCAATCATATCCCCCCTCAAGCGCCTTTTTTCCAGACTAAAGAGGCCCAAATGTTTTAGCCGTTCTTCATAAGGGAGGTGCCCCAGCCCAGTAATCATTTTAGTCGCTCTCTTCTGCGCCATTTCCAGTTCCACTATGTCTTTCTTGAGATGCGGTGACCAGAATTGTACACAATACTCCAGGTGGGGCCTTACTATTGTTTTGTATAATGGCATTATAATGTTGGCTGTTTTATTTTCAATCCCCTTTTTGATAATCCCTAGCATGGAATTGGCCTTCTTCACCGCTGCCACACAATGGGGAGACACCTTCATGGAGCTGTCCACCAACACACCAAGATCTCTTTCCTGATCCGTCACGGATAACTCAGAGCCCATGAGTTGATAGATGAAGTTTGGATTTTTTGCCCCAATATGCATTACTTTACATTTGGTTACATTAAAACACATTTGCCATTTCTCAGCCCATTCCCCCAGTTTGGAGAGATCCTTCTGGAGCTCTTCACAATCTTCTCTGGTTTTTACCACACGGAAAAGTTTTGTGTCATCTGCAAACTTGGCCACCTCACTGTTCATCCCTGTCTCCAGGTCATTTATGAACAGATTGAAAAGCACCGGTCCCAGGACAGAGTCTTGGGGCACACCGCTTTTCACTTCTCTCCAATGTGAAAATTTCCCATTGACACCTACTCTTTGTTTCCGGGTTCTCAACCAGTTCTCAATCCATAAGAGGACCTGTCCTCTTATCCCCTGACTGTGCAATTTTCTCAGCAGCCTTTGGTGAGGGACTGTGTCAAAAGCCTTTTGAAAATCCAGATAGACTATAGATAGACCTCCATAAAGTTCACGAGCCTACTCTAATGGAAACTTTCTGTGCTCAAATAAGATGCAGTTAGAGTTGGTCAATTTTCATCAGTGGAGTTTATGAAGAACTTGATTCACCAAAATTGAAGTTGTGAATAGGTGTAAACAACCCTTGTGTAATAGGCTCCATAGCCAAGCACTGAAGGGGCATCCTACTTTCCTTCGCAGTACCACCTATCCCTTTGTCTCCTCCTAATTTGTCCTGCTGGCCTTTGGTTCTTTGGTGGGAGATGGGTTTCTCCCTCATCCAGCAGAGTTTTAGCAGTGTGCATGGTAGTGACCAGGAGAAGTGGTCTCATCAGCTGAATATAGAGGCAAAAGATGCCCTAAAAGCAAACAAATGCTGGAGGATGTAAGGCTGTACCTTAATAGTATTTTGCTCCAAAGAGTTCCTCCTCCCCTTATAAATAAATTGAGAAATGATTGCTTCCTCTTGCAGGGAGAAAAAGTAGCCAATGTTTGGAACTGGTCCTGCTGTGACACTTATGAGCATACTATCTGGGACCCCAGTATTAGGGCTTCATGATATGTCGCAGGGAGCAGCATAATGGAGTTTTATTCATTTCATTAGAATGACAATGTTATGCAACCTTCATGCAAAACAAATAACACATGAATGAATGATTTTATGAGGAAAAGGTACGCATCCATTGATAATACTAGATGGTAATACCTAAACACCAGTTTGGTGTAGCAGTTAGAATATCCACTCATTGGCTGCATGGAGAGAACCCCCATCCTGCCTTCTTGTTGGTCAGCTGCCAGAAGGAGTGGGGAAAGGCTGCCTGAGTTCCTGCTCAGAGCGGAGTCTAGGAGAACAAGGACTTGGGCAGTGTGTAAACCTTTGGCTCCAAAACCAGATACTAAACTAGGCATGAGCACCTTATGAAAAACAACATGCTGTTTCATCGTTTTGTAAACTTATGAAACCTTATGAAACAAAATGAAACAGCAAACAGCATGTTGTCAAGAAATGAAACAAAACAATTTTTTTGTCTTGGAAATGAAACAATTCGTCCTAGCCTCTTGATCCAGCCGCCTCAAGAACAGGAGGTTTTTTTTCCCTTTCTTCCCGCACCTCATTTTGATCTGCCTGAAACTAGCCAGGAGCTGAGCTGTTCCCTTTGCTAGCTGTGTCTGCAAGCTGATTTAAACTTATTGTTCTCCTTTCCTTTCTAAGTAGGACTGTAGAAGTTAATTTTTAAATATTGTCTTTCCTTCCCTCACTGCGCCACGGTTCAGCTGTGTTTATCTCCCCAATCTCTCTGTGCAGCAGCTAGCTATTAGGTTTCTAGCTTATTTACAGAGGGTTCTTTGCTTGAAAGCAAATTGATTGGAAGGTTTGAGGGTCTTTGATTCAGGGCAGTGGGCTCAATGTTAAATAAAAAAAAGAAAGCTCCCCATTATTTATAGCCTTACTAAGTGTTTTGTTTCTTGATGGAAATTATTTTAAAAAATCCATTATTAATGAAACAAAACAAAATGAAGACTAAAACAAAATGAAACAAAACACTGTATTTCCATTTCGTGCCCATCTCTATACTAAACCACTGAACTATCCAGCAGTTCATTCAGGTATTCATATATTTATTACATTAAGTATTCAAAATCACTCTTTCAGTATTATAATGGCCCACAAAATGAGACTCCAAGGGAAAGCAAAACAACGAGAATAGCTTAAATAATAATAAACATTTCAAAATATAATAGCTGCAGTAACAGATATTAGGCATTCTCCAACATACAGCATATTATTATGCAAAACTGTTGCACTTAATGCACACAACAAAAGCACAAAGAAACAATCTGTTTCCAAATAGCCAATGGAACATCAAACAGCGGGTGGCCATGGAAGCCTCCGGGGGGGGGGGGGGGGGGGGAAGGGAGATTGACAGCTTGGAATTGGCAACTGGAAAGATCTATTTCCAGATGCTTAATACCCAGATCTCTGATACCAATTGGACTACTGGCAGGGATGGAAACCTTGAGTGGAGTGTGAGTGAAATAACTAGTTCCCTCTGAATGAAATGAATAGCTGTATTTGTATGCAGTTTTCTAAAGGGCACTGGACTATTTTTTGAACACTTACATGACACATGAAACACTGCATAAAAAGCTTAACTCTTCTTAACAGTAACACAAAAATACTGATTATATTTATACATTCCACCATGGAGCCAAGTCAACAGTTTATAATCAGAGGTAATGCAAGGAAACCCAGATTTGTTTTAAAAATAGAAAACATTTCCTATAAATCTGACAAAATAGTGTTGAAGGTTGGTTTACTACACAATCATGAAAATGAAGTTAGCTAAGCCAGATATTATGCATTCATTTTTCTTTTCTTCTTCTTCAATGTCTTTGAACATAAGCAACACTTTTTTAAAAAAGAAAGGAAAGCAGAGGAAAGGGGGGAAAAACCCGTTGTCTAAAGCAGTGATGATGAACCTTTTAGAGACCGAGTGCCCAAAATGCGATTCAAAACCCTAAAGTAAAGGTGGTGTTTTTACTGCCCCAGTCCTTTAACAATGTGTAGAATGTCACATCCACACATTCACACCCTTTCTCTCTATATGGCACGTTGAGGCTAATAGCCTCTAGTTGGCCAGGGAGGGTGAAGAGTTGGGGCAGAAGAACCATGCATTTCATTTGGGGCCTGAGATAAAATTAAGAAATTAAGATAGTGTTTCACTCAAAGTCCAGTAATTTTCAAGTGTGGCATCAAGTTGGAAATGATGCATAGCAACCCCAATAGGTATTTCAAGGTAAGTGAGATACTGTGTTTGAGGAGTTGTTTTAGCAGTGACACCCCTCATGTGAGTCTCCATGTTTGAGTGGGAATTCTAACCCAGGGTTCTGAGTTACATAAGAACATAAGAAGAGCCATGCTGGATCAGGCCAAAGGCCCATCTAGTCCAGCTTCCTGTATCTCACCGTGGCCCCACCTGATGCATCTGGGAGCACACAAGACTAGATATCTGTCTCCTGATACCACTCTCCTGCATCTGGTCCTTGAGGTACCCTAGTTTTAAGCCTGGAGATGATACATCTCCATCATGGTTTGTAACCTGTGATGGACTTTTCCTCCAGGAATCTGTCCAATCCCCTTTTGAAGGCATCCAGGCCAGATGCCATCACCACATCCTGTGGCAGGGAGTTCCATAGACTTACAATGCGCTGGGTGAAAAAATATTTTCTTTTGTCAGTTCATACTCTCCCAGCCTTCAATTTGAGTGTATGTCCCCTAGTTCTGGTATTTTGGGAGAGAGAGAAGAGCTTCCCTCTATCCACTTTACTCATACCCTGCATTATTTTGTATGTCTCAATCATATCCCCCCTCAAGCGCCTTTTTTCCAGACTAAAGAGGCCCAAATGTTTTAGCCTTTCCTCATAAGGGAGGAGCCCCAGCCCAGTAATCATTTTAGTCGCCTTCTTCTGCACCTTTTCCAGTTCCACTATGTCTTTTTTGAGATGCGGAGACCAAAACTGTACACAATACTCCAGGTGCCTTACTATTATTTTGTATAATGGCATTATAAAGCTGTCTGTTTTATTTTCAATCCCCTTTTTGATAATCCCTAGCATGGAATTGGCCTTCTTCACCACTGCCACACATTGGCTAGACACTTTCATGGAGCTGTCCACCAAAACACCAAGATCTCTTTTCTGATCCGTCATAGATAGCGCAGAGCCCATGAGTTGATAGATAAAGTTTGGATTTTTTGCCCTAATATGCATTACTTTACATTTGGCTACATTGAGTTCTAGTCCTTCACTCTGTCAATCACTCCACAGTGGCTATCCACAATTTCTTTTACTAAATTTGAATACTGCATAATAAATATCATGTATGATGGTTAAAATCACACACTTAATGTGCATTTATATTGATGTTAATCAATCAGTTTTCCCATGCATTGTGGTTTCAGATAACAATTTTAAGACATACTGTATTATTAGTAAACAGCACCCAAACATATGCTTTTCATTTGTCTGTACCCCAAATAGAATACTTCTCAAAAGAATCAAACAGCTTAAGAAACTGGAAAATTAGTTTTAATCTCTTCTAAACAGATTAAGGAGTAAACCATATGTTCTGACAGCCAAATTTTATACCTATCCTACAGGAATTAGACCACAAATATATAAAAAATAGCAAAGGCCACTCTTAGTGAGGGAAAATGTCTTAAAAAGTATGATAAATAGTAGTCAGTAAGAACAGGAAACAGGTTAACTCTAAAACATGAGATTGTTTTAAATACCAAATTAATAAATTGGTTGCCCTATCCAAGTTCTGAGTTTAAAGAATGAGTAACAGTGCATATGTGTATAGGGGTAAAATAAATCTAATTGTAGAAAAGCTTATGGAAGTATCGGCTTGAAATGTTTTAGAAGGTGGAAACAACAGCACTACCTCCTCCTGTGGAAAGCTAGCAATGATTTATGAAGCTGAGGCTATTTCTGCACATTTGCCTTTCTAAAAGACTGGTTTCACATGATCAGTTAAAAATCTAGGCATGCAAGAAAGTACCTCACAGGTCTGAATACAGACAAATGAGATTTTTTTAAGAACACTTCAAGGAAGGCTGGAGCAGTGAGGTCAAGGTATAAAGAACTGCTTTTATTTTCATATATCTCTGCTCACTCATTAGGGCATTCTCCTTTTACAAAGTAAGCCACTTCTGGTGGTCAGGAGCAGAGCTCATAGTAAATGCACAGCAGGATAGTGGCAAAGCTGAGATTAATTCTCCATAGATTTATATAGACTTTTCCCCACTGTTAATTGCTTTGTGCCGTTTCAAAGGTGCTTATGTTGGCTTTTTTATTGCTGGTAACTGGCTTTATTCTGGCACATGGTGGTTGGCGCCATGTCAGAAAATGAACACTTTATACCAGAATGAAAACTGGATATCTCACAGTTTCTGACAGAGATTTGTGAGCAAAGAAACTGTGAGACAAGAATTATAGCATATTTTATATGGGACACATCTGTTTCTTTGTCATATGAAAAAATATATAATAGCAATAATAGCACAAAAAGAGTTCTAGTAGTTTAACAAAATCAAGTATTGCTTGGAAGAATTAATGCCACTTGAAAGCTTTTCATTTTAACAGGGAAAAGGTAACACCTGAGAAACTAGTCAGTATTAGAAATTAGTCTGTAGTAGGCTCAATGGCAGTAAAAATGTCAGGCTTTAAATCCATAGCTTAATGTATACAATTCGACCATCAACAGGGTTTTTGTTGTTGTTGTTGTTGTTGTTGTTGTTGTTGTTGTTGTTGTTGTTGTTGTTGTTGTTTAGTTCTGTAAAATACTCAGTGTGGTGTACATGTGAGTCTATTTACAAAAGGGTTGGAAGATGCTGAACTTTTATCCAAAAATTATGAACTTTCTTCATCTAAATAGTCATTCCTAACACCTGCAGCTAGGAAGACCGTAGCTATCTAGTGCTTGGTTCAGAAATACCTGATGTGACACAATATGTGCCCAAAACAAAGAATGGTGGTGAACTGGGCTCTGTTTAGAAGAGAAAAGACTCTGCCAAATATTTAGACATTAGCATTTCCAAGGGTCTGAAGTGGAACTAGAGATGTGGTTATGCCAGGCTAGTTTTGTCAGCCAACAGCATGGGAAGCTGGTGGCATGGCAGTTGCCATCATCTTGCAGGAGCTACGGGTCCTGTCCAAGGGTTTCTACAGCATGCATGGGCTTCAGTGGCTGGGTTCCATCCCTGGCCAATCAGGCACAGCTAAGTGGACCAGCAGGAGGAAGCTTTCACTGTGGTCCTCCTTCTTAGGATAAATGTCTATTGCATTCTACAAGGCCAGCCAGTTGTGGCCTGACCTTCACCCATCTGCAATTCCCTTCATGCTTTTGAAATTATTCTGTGGGGAGTGCTTTAAGGAACGAGGACAGATCAAGTTAGAGAAAGGGATCAGACAGGACTATGACTGTCCCAGGTGCTAATTCCTTTTATGGTATTGTGGGTTGGGAAGACCACACCCACTTCCAGCGCTGCAGCTGTAGTGCTCTCTTCAGTCCCAGGTGTCAATCAGGGACACACAGTGACTGATATCCATGTGGTTGACCCCTTGAACTGTCTGCACTCATTTCTATTGGCTGATGTGGGATCAGTCCTCCATGGTAGCATGAGGATTATAGCATCTGTAAACAATAAAGCTATGGCCTTAGTTTCCCCCCAATTAGGTTGGGGATTATGTTTCATGTAGTTATTTCCTAGCCATGTGCTCCAGCATCATTGCAGTTTGGCCAGGAAAAGTATTGCTTAGAATAGGGTTCACATTTTTCTGTATAGCAGCACTGTCACTTAGTTTAGATTATATTTAGGCAACAATGGTACAGAAACGATCCTATGAATTCATATGGCAACATAAGTATTCTTACACATTTCATTCATTTAATGGTACAGTAGTTTGACTGAAATAAAACTCACACAAAAGCAAGGATAATGTGGATCTTTCAATTTATAAACTGTGTAAATTTATTGGTCTATTTAAAATATTTTCACCTCACTTTTCTCCTTAAAAAGGAGCCAAGGTGGGTTATACAGTACAGTGGTACCTTGTATAAAGGAATTAATTCGTTCCAAATGAAATTATGTTAAGCAAATTTTCCTTTATACAAATTCCCATAGGAATGCATTGAAAACGGAGCGATCCCATTTTTATGTTGTATGGATTCTCCCCATAGGTGATTATGTTAAGCAAATTTCCCCTATCTCCGGAATTTTTTATGTTGTACAAATTTTATGTTATACAAGCTGTTTGTTATACAAGGGTTCATTGTATCAGTAAAAGCCCTTTGCCTACTTGCGGAAGGACAGTCAAGATGGAGCCAGTCTAGCCTTCTGTGGGAAGGAATTCCAGAATCTGGAAGCAGCAACAGAAAATGCCCATTTAAGACTTTATAGGTCAAAACCAGGACATTGAATTGTGTCTGGAAATGGGTGGAACTGCTGCAATCGAGGGCTGTGTGATCCCTGTAACCAGCCCCAGTTAGTAATCTGGATGCTGTGTTATGGTTCATCCTTTCCCCATAGATGGTAACTAGGGAGGGGCATTGAAGCACTTTGTTGTGCTTCAGTTTAATTCATCAGTGTGGAAGCACCACTGCCACCTGTTCCTCCCCCCACCACACACGTATTTACACCTCCATTCACCTGCCTCCACCCCCTGGGCAGTTGATTGGACTTCTCTGCCCTGCCTCTTCCAGCAGCCTGTCACTCAGATGAGGTGGCTGCCTGTATGGCCAGTCAGTGGTCAGCTGGCAGAAGAGGCGGGGCCAGGGGAGGGAGGAAAGCCTGGGCTCCTGCCTGGACTGGGCAGCTGATCCTGGAGGACAACCTTGCTGGCCTATGGAAGAGGAGGAGTGGAAATGTCAGTGTGGTGGGTGGAGGAAAGGAACGTGTGGCAGCTGGGCTGCCATGCTGATAAAGTGCAACAAAGCACTTGGTGCCCATCTCTACTCATAACGACTGATTTATTATCAGTGTGTATTGGTTAAGAATTATGGTCAATTTTAAATCAGATGCTTTAAATGAGTTATTTGTACCAATCTGATCCCTGCAGAATAACATGAGTGGGAACCATTAAATAACTATGTCTACAGATATTTTATTGCATTGTTTATAAAATACAAATACTGGTGTTGCCATACCCTGAGAATTATTACATCTGTCTTTATTATACACATTTCATATTTTCTCTCTATAATAGGCAGTGAGTATCCCTCCACCTCAGACAAAATTGCATAGCCAGATTAACCGTATTGTTGAAAAGGACATCTTGATATTATCTCATCCTAACAACCATAGTACTGCTACTGTCATGACCTATCCCTGGCACATTTTGTGTTTTTCCAGTTTCCCACAGCTGTTGCAATTCATGGCCATGGAAAGGTGGCGGGAATGCCTGTGAATGAGGCAACAAAAATCAGGATTGCAAGAAATGTTTAGCAACAAATGGAATGTGCAAAAAAATTTGAAATGACGATTATTTAATCAGTCTTTATTTCACTAAAAAACATATGCTATGGATGGAAAAATGTTGGCTTGTGAAACATACTTCTGATTATTTTAAAGGTCTACGTTTTAACTACTAATTAAAGCAGCCACTACTTCAAAATAATTATGTAGCTTATCGTGTTTTGGCTAAACAACTACACAGAAGTTTATTCCCAGATTACTCCTACAGTTAAAAACAGCTGGCCTTGGACGTGCTGGCATGTTCAGCCTTTTCTGTAGCAAATTATATTAAGTCATTTATGTTTACTTTCTAAATGGAGGTTATGTGTGAATGTCATGTGTGAAACGGCTCATAGCAGATCAAAGGTAACAAGAATAAGTCTTTAGCAAACAACAGTTGCTGCATGGGAAAGTTCAAAACAAAGATCCCAGCATTTACTACCTTGGAATCATTACAACTAGTTAAAAATGCTGCCTTGCCCTTAATCCTCTACTTGCACAATACCAAATCCAACAAGACACATATGCTTGCTATGTTAGACACATGGCCCCATTACTGCAGAGATGGCTTTTGCCCTTGACTGCAGTAGCTTTATTCCTGTACCATAGGGTGTTTTCAAACAAAGGGTTTTTCCTACAATCGCCCTGACAAATTTTGCATGGTTCAGGCAATCTCATATTGCATTTTTTATTCTTCTGTTCCCGTTTTCCATTGTTTCTTTCTTCTTATCACAGAACATTCATTAAGTTGGGAAAGACAGAAGAACTTTGCTGGGAGCCCACTGACAAAAACAATATGTAAAATCAAATGCTAGAAGGAAACGTAAAGCTAAAAGAATTGGACAGAAGTCCCTGAAACATCACAGTGCACAGGAAAAGGGTGAATAGGTAGCCTTGTTGTTTGCCTTGTGTTTTAAGGATTTTGTGAGCAATTGCACATGTGAAAAGAAGTTGCACAGAACAGCTATATTTTAAAATTCCAGGCCTATATATTTATTTACTCAGAAGCATTGGTTCAATATAGTTAGAAGTACTCTACAGCAACACAACAGAACACTGTAGAAGTAAATTTGATTTTAGAAAGACATGGATTGATAGAGGGGTTGATTGCACTTGCTTTTTATCCACCTGGGCTTCCCAAACAATGTATCATAGGCAGATTAAAATCATTAACAGATTAAAAACATCATCTAAAACATTTAATTAATTTATTTATTTTAGAGTATTTTTTACCCCGCCTTTCTTCTTGGAAAAAGACCCAAAGTGGCTTACAGTAATGAGGGACAATATTCAGATTTAGAACCTTATGTGTAGCCTGCATACTGTAATTAAACTGTAAACCACCCAGAGACTACTTCAAGTGGTATGGGGCGGTATATAAGCAGAACACTTTTCTTTTCTTTATTTAAAATGAAATTAAAAACATTCTCTATAATTTTAGGTACATATCCTCTTCACGGAGGAATATGTGTTGTGCTATGTTTTGTTGCAATTGCCTTCAGATACCGCCATCCTTCTAATGAACATGCATTAGAAGTTGCCGCCCTGCGGCTCCAGTCATTCCTGGAGGAGAAACATGTCTTGGATCCTTTCCAGTCTGGGGTTAGGCCGCGTCATGGGACTGAGACTGCCCTGGTCGCACTGCAGGATGACCTGTTGAGGAGGGCCGACAGGGGTTGCTCTACCCTGCTGGTCCTTCTCGACCTGTCAGCGGCCTTTGATACCATTGACCACGGTATCCTCCTGGGCTGGCTCTCTGAGGTGGGGATTGGGGGTCTAGCCTTTGGCTGGCTCCGTTCCTTCCTTGAGGGCCGTGCTCAGCGTGTAAGCTTGGGGGTTGACTTGTCATCTCCCTGGACACTCTCTTGTGGGGTGCTTCAGGGGTCGGCTCTCTCTCCCCCATGCTCTTCAACATCTATATGAGGCCGCTGGCTGAGATCATTCAGAGTTTTGGAGCTTGCTGTCATCAGTACGCTGATGACACACAGCTCTATCTCTCATTTTCCACCACTGCAGTGGAGGCTGTCCAGACCCTTGATCGCTGTCTGGCTGCAGTACTGGAGTGGACCAAGACTAACAGGCTCAAACTCAATCCCAAGAAGACTGAGGTTCTGTTCTTTGGGGGGGGGGAGGGAGGGTGGATGCGTACAGTGGCCCTCTTCCCAGTCTGAGTGGGTCCGCCCTCCAGCTGACTGAAAGAGTGAGGAGTCTGGGCGTTGTCCTGGATCCAGATCTGTCTCTGGAATCCCAGGTGGCAGCCGTGACCAGGTCGTTCTTTTACCATCTTAGGTATATTGCCCAGATTCACCTGTACCTTGATGGGAACTCTCTGAGGATGGTGGTGAAGGCGCTGGTCATGTCGAGGATAGATTATTGCAATGCTCTCTACATGGGGCTCCCCTTGAACCTTGTTCGGTGACTGCAGCGAGTGCAAAATGTGGCGGCCAGGTTGGTGGTTGGTGTGGGCAGGTTTGACCGCATCACCCCCATCCTGGTTCACCTGCATTGATTGCCTGTTGCCTCCTGAATAAGGGTCAAGGTGTTGGTTTTGGTTTACAAAACCCTCCATGGCTTGGGTCCTGATTATCTGGCAGAGTGTATCTCCCTACGATCAGAGCTGGCCTGACCCACCCGATCCTCCATGGCTCTCTCGCTCCGGGTGGCCACCCCTAGAGGGCTGTAAGGTAGCAACACGTAAATGGGCCTTCTCGGTGGCCAGACCGGTCCTTTGGAATGAACTACCAAGCGATATACACCAGGCTCCTTCTTTGGAATCCTTTAGGAAAGTGGTTAAGACCTGGCTGTTTAGGGATGCCTTTGGCGATCGCTAGGGTTTGGTTCACTTTTTTTTGTACTTATTATAAGTAGTTCTATGTCTCTTGCAAATTGTTATTATTTTTTGTTGCTGTTTGGTATTTTCCATTTTATTTTATTATCATTGTCTCCCCATTGATTATTATTATTCTGTGAATTTTAGTGCTTTTATGTGAACCGCCCAGAGTTCCCTTTGGGAAATTGGTGCGGTATATAAATATAAAAATAAATAAAATAAATAAATAAATTACCCCCACCAAGGAAACCAGCTTTTCCTACAGATAAAATGTACTGTTGAGGTTTCAGAGCTCAAGAATGTTAAGAAAAATGCTGTGTCCTGAAACAATCACTTAAGCCTATGGATTTCTCTGCTCTTAAGGATAATGAGAAATACTTCTAGACTGTGATTTCCTCCTATAATTTTCCTGCATCCAATGCAGACTATTACCACAGAAGATAGCCTCTCATGTTTCTCTACCATTTATTCCAGCTTCTTTCTAAGCACAAAATATGTGGTACAGAAGCTTGAGGTAGCTGAAGACTAAATCTGACCTTATTTTGCATTCTGTTCTGTGCTGCTTCTCTGTTGTGGTTATTTTTGCCAACAACATGGCCCTTCCAATTAATTCCTTGTTTGTTGCTCAGAAGACCTAAAATTTCCTTCAGCTTTCATATAAATGTGGAATACATTCCTTTCTCTTAAATTCTTTTTGTACTGGAAATTTTGGGTGGGCTTTTATTGTACTAGTTGTGTGTTCATATTGTATTAATCCTTAGGAATCCTCTTGCACAAGCCACTTGCTTCACTTACTTAAAGTTACTGCTCTGTTCGTTAGAGCATCATTAAGCTACTTAAGCTGGCACATTGTGAACTCCCATAAATCTTCCTGTTGTGCTTTCCCACTTTCTAGGGTTTCCTATGGTGCTTGCCAGTCATTTCCTAGAAAATTAGTTGCTAAACTGGGAAAAAAAGAAACTAGAGGACGCATTCGGACCTCTTCTGAAACATGGTGTCTAATTTGGCATTTTGTAATCCAAAGATTTTGTCTTACGCATATTTTATATATACATGAGTCATAAATTCATTTTCTAGCTATTTTCCTTCCAAAACATGAAGTTTAGTCAGCAATCATTTAGATCAATAACAAGTACTGTAATTAACAATGGTGTTAGAAGAGGTAACCATGTTAGTCTGTGGTAGCATCCAGGCCAAAAACAAAATAATTAAAGACAAAACTTAAAGACAAAAAATTGTGGCTCCTTTAAGATTATCTGCTATATTTTAATGTCAGTTTTCGTGGACAAGACCACTTCCTCCTGTAACTTTTTGGGTTAGGGGGAGAGATTGTTTTCACTTTTTCTGAAAGAAATTAATATTTGCCCACTAATAAGTAATTTAGTGTGCGGGATAAAATACTCAAAAATAAAATAATAAATAAATAAATAAATAAATAAATAAATAAATAAATAAATAAATAAATAATGAACTGCATGGAGTAGTTGGTCGGTTGGTTGATAGCAAGATTACTTAATAGAGATGGGCACGAAATGAACATTTTTTCGTTTCCGTTATTCGTTAGTCGTTCGTTCCGTAACGAAATGACAAACGAAAATTGTGATGAAAATGCAACGAAACGAACAGAACCACGGAAATTGTGGTCGTTACGTTTCGTTTCCGTTAATGGCGACGTGCAATGAAATGAGCTGTTTTAAATGTTAAAAAACGCCCTGGACATCTGTAAAAATGCAGCGATAATTATTTATATTGTCTGATAATACCTACCGGGGGGTTGGGGTCCTTAAAAGGTGCATTTATGTCTTTTCTCAGATCGCTGTATTTTTTTCCCTTTAAGGGGAGTTAGGGGACATCGACCCAAAATGGCTCCCAGATGCCTAATATTGATTGATTTCTTGGGTATTAAAACACCCTGGACATCTGTAAAAACGCAGCAATAATGCGATAATTATTTGAAATTATTACCTACCAGGGGGTTGGAGTCCTTAAAACGTTCGTTTTTGTCTTCTCCCATCACGATGTATTTTTCTTTTCCCTTTAAAATGGATGTCGCCACCAGCCACAAAATGGAGGCAAGCCATGTGAGGGGATCATGTTCAACCAATAGCATGCCCAGGTTGCAGACTGGGCAGGTCTGGCAGCCACAGAGGGCATAAAAAGCTCTGGCAGCCCCCGTCCTCCTTGCAGTCTCTGGTGGGAGTTAGGGTGGGATTGCTGTCTCTACTGCGACTCTAGCTTCAGTCCTGCAGCCTCCCTGTGTGCATGCGTGCTGCGTACCTCTCGGTGAGTACCCTCCCTTGCCCCGCAGTGCAGTCACTCTGTGGCTGCCTTGCACCCTGGGCAACTCCCGCCGCTGCCTTTGCAGCCTCCCTGCGTACCTAGTCTATACTGTGTCTCTGCCAGCATCCATTTTTTTAGTGTTTTCCCTCTAGTCTGGGACGTTGGGGGGATGCCTGCACACGGAAATGGTTTAAAAATCGCGCAAAAAGTGGGTAGAAATAACAAACAAAAACGAAAAAAAGAAACGAATTTTTTTCAAAAATTCACGACAAACGGAAACGAACCAAAACAGACCTCTCAACGACAAACGAAAAACCGAAACACCATTTTTTTGTTTCGTGCCCATCTCTATTAGTTAAGGAAGATTACTTAAGGAGAGTCCTGCCACATTTCCATTTATTTTCTTGGGTTTGAGATCAAATACTACTCACAATGATCCTGCTGTGCCCAATCAGCAGGAAAGAAGTGTATATATAGTAGAAGCAAAAAGGTATCACTCTTACATAATGTTAGGCAACACATAAAACCTCAGAAAGTCGTGGGTGGCAGCCCCAGTCAGTCCTCACTACTGGCTATGCAGATTAGGTCAGTTGGGAGCCAAAGTCCCGACACTGGTTGGCCCCATACTTTGTGCCCATATCATACTAAGTAGAACTCTTAGACTGTCAATGTTGGCCAGTTAAAGACATACACACAGATAATTAAGCCAGAATTATATATAAAAAAGATATACAGTGGACCCTTGTATAACAAACAGCTTGTATAACATAAAATTTGTACAACATAAAAAAATTCAGAGATAGGGGAAATTTGCTTAACATAATCACCTATGGGAAAAATCCGTACAACATAAAAATGGGATTACTCCATTTGCAATGCATTCCTATGGGAATTTGTATAAAGGAAAATTTGCTTGACATAATTTTATTTGGAACGAATTAATTTCTTTATACAAGGTACCACTGTATATTATAGCATGGGTTTTGAAGGACCTCGTTTAGCAGAAAGAATTCAGAGCTTCACAATTCTGTGGTGAATCACATCAACGTGATGAAATATTCATGAGGAAGTACAGAAGAGTATATTGCTTCTGTGTTCTTATGCCATTTCCCATAGATTTTAATTACAGAGCCCATCACACACATATCGGACACCGATATAGAAGGGCGAGGAAATGGAACAGAAACTGTTCCAAGAACGTCCCTCTCTAGAGGCCTGGAATGAGTGTCAGTCTTCCAGCAAGCAATGCTATGCCAATTCTACAGCAGCCCTGGATCTAAGATGATGTTTTAAGAAACAAGATATACTGTATAGCACAGACTATCAAGACCTTCTAGGCATCAGTTAAACATAGTTTTGGCAAGAATCTACTTGGCAAGTGAATAATTTGAGCTTGCTTATTTTTTCACTGAATAAATCAAGGTAACAAATCAGATCTCCTAGGGACAAACTTGATATGTTAATATGTTTGCTATTGAGTGAACAGGTATTCTAGAATTTTCCTTTCCCATATTCAGATTGGGACAGCAGTTAGGAGGGTCAGGCTAAAGTTTCTTCTCCTTCCCTTCTAGGGTTCCAATTCAGAATCTTTATGATTCATTCTAAAATAAAACAAAATTTCCAACCTAATTCAGACCCTAGTGTAGTGTGCGTGCATCTACATATGTCTATATCACAGAGGGAGAGACTGCTGGTGTTAACGTGCCTACATACTCCGTGTTGTCTCAAACTCATTCACTGCTGCAGCCATAAATATAAACTGCTAATTAAATGAGATGAAAAGACCACCAGAACAGACATGCCTTGGACTCAAATACTCCTACTGTGAAGACTTTTTTGCAGCAACCCTGCTAAGTTTATGTGGAAGCTTAATACATGCATTACATTTTTCTAGGAATGTATCATTAGTGAGGGCCTAGAATATATACTAAGAACTTTATAGTCTGGGGTTGCAATCCTATGGACATTTACATGAAAGAAATCGTACTGAACTCAGTGGGGGCATGCTGGGGGTAAGTCTGCGTGCCCCTGTGCTCTCTCTCTGCATAATAATAATTAGAACTGAATAAGAACAAACGGCCAAACCCTTGCTAGGAAATGTTTAACATAATTGGCACACACGATTTTACCAATTAAATCAACCTTCTTAATCTAGATAGAATGTTTTATCCAAATTACTTGTAGGTGTGGCAAACAGCTATGCTTACAAGAAAAAGATGAAACTGTTACATTAGCCACTCACATATTCAAACTATCTCACCATGCATGTGATTTCTCAGGCATTTGGTACTAAATTGCTTCACTTTATTTTAGAAACACTGACCCTGTGGGAATAACAGTTTTTTCTTATACGCACCACAAGAGTTGGTTCTGCCTCTCCCTAATACAATGACTGGGACAATCCAAGGTCAGTATTTTGAATTGCACAATCCAGAAAAATACTGGGCATCCCTTAATTCTTTTGCCTTCAGTAGAACAACGGTTGTTTCTTCTGGATGAAGATGCAACAAATGATAATGTAAGTCTACAATGTGGATGCAATTCAGCCCTATTTCTTGTTTTGTTGTTGTTGCAGCAAGCCATCCTTATATGTATATTTAACTCATATGAAGGGCAGACATTTTAAAAAATGCAGTTAATATGCAAATAGATATATACTAAAATTTAATAGGAGCTGGCACAGGTGGCAATTCTGTGAAGGACCTGCATGACCAAAGTTTGTTTGGGATGAGGTTTCTTTGGGCTGTTGTGCACTCCACACCCACACCAAGAGTGGGGTCCAGGGTCAAACTCTCTCCCATTCCCAGGTCCTTATCCATAGATTGTCTGGCACTTGAACAACAGGTTTTATTGGGACAGTGGAATGGGGTGGAGGTCTCTCCACTCCTGGGAGTCTCTACGAGGACAGAGTTGTTGGCACTTGCTCTGGGGTGACTCAGATCTCTCTGGATCCCGAGTTAAGTCCATTGGGATCTATGAGTCTTAAGTTGCTGCTGGGAAGGACTTCCAAGGCAGACCAAAGGAGGCTGCTTGGAGTATGGGTCGTAGCCCTGGCTACTGTCTTTATCTCCTTGGAGTCAGTTGCTGTTGCAAGTGTGGCCGCTGCTGCAGGAGGCAGTGCTGATGCTCCCTTTGACTTTATTATCTCTTGCATTTCCTCTGAGCGGTGGTGTAGGGTCTGATTAGCACTTCATGGGATGTGGGTACTGGCAACCACTGCAGTGTGGTGGTGTGGAGCAAGGGACAGGCTAAAACACCCCAAGCTCTGTACCTCATTCATGATGGAGTTGACACTGCATGGTGTCTTCCTGTCATGTATAGTCTCCTTTTTTCCCTTCACACTCAGTATCTCTTCTGGCTGTCCTTGGGCATCTCCCAGCACCATCCTCATCTGTCCCTGAGGTGTCTATTTCCTCCAGCCTGGACGGAGCTAAGTGTTCCTCATTTCTCCCCAGTCCTCTCCCTGCATCCTCTAAGACCTCCTTTGTGCCCCCAGTTGACAGACTGTACCCACCCTTTCCTCCTTCTCTATGCTTTCTATCTGCTGCAGCCTCCTCCCCCTCCTAGGCTGGTTAACCCTGCTCAGCACCTGCCTCAGATGCAGCAGTAGATCAGTTTGAAGATTCAGACTGCCTGTATAGGGTGGGAGCTGATGGTTCACTAGGACACAAGCAGTGACCCCCCCCCATATAGATAGCCAGTGTCACTGCTGCAGTACCAAGGTGAAAATGTTTTCACTTTCCACCCATATAAAATGGAACTAACATTCTCTACCTCAATGGGACTTAATATAGAAACCTCGATCATTATAAAATGGAGGCCCACACCGAAGTATATAAAGTAGGAAAAGCATCAGAAGTACATTGAAAAGCACATACCTTTCAGAAAAAAATCTTCTAATTTATCCTTAAAAGGCTGGAGATGTTCTTCAGGTGAGTCTCTAAAAACCACTTTCATCTGTTTTTCACAAACTGCAAGAAGAAGATAAATGTTGTACATATATAGTTTTTAAAAACATTGTTCATAAGGACTTTAATAATATTTAAAGTAAAAGAAGTTCATACAGCATATTTACTTGGGTGGGGGGACAAATACAGTAGTACCTCTTAAGATAAATGCCTTGTAAGACAAAAAAAACTCATAGGAAGAAAAAGAATGCTGGGAATAGGCATGCTTTGCATGACCAAAATTTCCCCTATGGAATGCTTCGCAAGACAAAAAACCATTTTGCATGTACCCAGGGGGAAAGACCAGTTATTTTTGTCTTTGTTCTAGCCTCTGGAACAGAATAATCTGTTCCCAATGCATTCCTATGGGAAACCACATTTCGTAAGACAAAATGTTAATAAAATTAAGTGACCTATAACCTCCAGAACAGATTAACTCATTTTCAAAACTTTCTTCTTAAAACAAATTGACCCATAGAATGCGTTAAGTTTGTTTTAAGAGGTACCACTGTATATGAAAGCAGAGAACTGTTTTCCATCTGAACTGCAGCGAGATTCAGTTCTTTGAAACAATATGGGGGAAAACACTTTAAGACCAGAGGTTCTGCTGACTCACATTAAATGCACTCTTGACAAAAAGGTCAAGTCATTAATTCTTCAAAAAATGTATATTTTAAAAATATTTTCTTCAACAAGGAATATGTTTGGCTTCTCAATCACAGTCTGACCTCATATCACAAAACTGGATTTGTTGCGTATTAATTACTAACAAATTAGCCTTTCTAACCCACACCAAACTACAGCACCATTATGCCACACTGATGTTCAGGTTAGGTACCCATGTAGAAGTATTAGGTCAAAGGAACTTCTGTGAAGATTGTCAGTTATCCAGGTGAGGTTATCCAAAAGTTGAGTCATGGCAACTGGACTTCTTTCCTTGTGAGATCAAAACGTGTCATTGCTCATCCAAGCAGCTTTGTCAGTGAGACTGACGAAGCTGCTTGGATGAGCAGTGAAATGTTTTGATCTCACAAGAAAAGAAGTCCAGTTGCCATGACTCAACTTTGCCCTCCCAAGGCGAAATGAAGAGGCGAGACACAGAGGATGGGTTTAAACTTGGGCCACACTTTATTAAGCATATTCCAAAGAGACTTCAAACTATAACTCAAAGAGGGGCCTGACGTAGTGTGGAATAATAATTGGGACCAAGAAGTCTCTCGGGACCCCACCAACTGACTTATGTATGGGTGAGTCCACTACCCCTTGGTTGCCCGGTCGATAAGACAGTGCATCCGCAGCTGGTAACTTAATGTATCACCACTCCGGGTCCGCAAGCCCCACTACTGGTGCCTCTTGGCCCAGGGAGGAATCCCATCACATCTCCCCACCCCACACTGTAATCTCTAGATCTGCACCTGGGGTTAGTTGGGCTAGAACCAGATATATCTCCACTTAGGACTCAGCAAATGCTTGTGATTTTGGCACTACCCACCAGTGTGACCAGTAATGATGACAATCTAATGGACGCAACACCAAGCACCATTGTGGGATAAGTAAAAAATCTCCGTTCACCAATAGGTCAATTCTAGGAACGGGGCAAAAATTCCTATCTGGCCCCTGAAAGCAACCAGTTAAGACTCACACTAGTACAAAGAAAGGGTGGGCAGGTGAGACGATCGCCTGTAAAAAGGGCAAAGCCTGGCAGATGCAATGTTATATACAGTGCTTCCCCCCTTCCCGGGGCTGCAAGAAGGGTGGAAAGCGTCTCACTGTATTTCGCTCAGGAGGACAAAGAAGCTCCTCTCGTCGGAGAAGCCTCCAGCAGAGCCAGCACTTTGGATAGGTCAAAGGAAGGGGAAACGGTAGTCATACTGATTTAATGGAGCTGGTCCCAAACTGAATGAACAGAGAAAGAATTAATTCGAGTTAAATAAATACACCCTTGAAGAAAGCTGACAGGCAGCGGGCATTTTATATTGGAATAAAGAATATTATATTTTCTACATCCTGAGGCTACCATTTCCCCTCCGTTTGACTTATTTATTTATTTATTTATTTGTTGCATTTATACCCCGCTTATCTACATTGTGTACTCTAAGCGGCTTACAGGCGGCAATAGCCATACAAATTACAATAAAGCAGACAAGACAATAATAATAAGAGTAAACAAAATTAAAACCTTATGGCACCTCGATCACTAAGCGGTGATAAGTAAAGACAGGCTGCGATGGCGGGGGAAAAAAAAAACTCAATAAGAATCGCCGAAGGCCTCCCGGAAAAGATAGGGCCAGCAGGGACTCTGCAGAGCGCACTTCACTGGGGATGGAATTCCAGAGGCTGGGGGCCGCCACTGAGAACGCCCGGGTCCGAGTACTCGTCCTCCGGGCTTCACGAGGAGTGGCGACCCGAAGCAAGTGCGCTCTCGCCTGCCGAACGGGACGGGCCGAGGTTGGTCGCTGAGCGATACGCTCTGCCAGGTAGTCCGGTCCCAAGCAATGGAGGGTTTTATAAACTAAAACCAAGACCTTGAATCTAATCCGGGCTGCAACGGGCAACCAATGCAGGCGGGCCAGGACTGAGGTGATGTGGTCATAGCGACGCACACCAGCCACCAGCCTGGCCGCTGCATTCTGTACCCGCTGCAGACGCCGGAGAAGAGTCAAGGGCAACCCCATGTAGAGGGCGTTACAGTAGTCCAGCCTCGAGATCACCAGCGCTTGGACCACTGTTCTCAGAGAGTTTCGCGTCGAGGTACGGGCGGATCTGGGCGATCCGACGGAGATGGTAATAGGCGGACCTGGTCACCGACGCCACCTTAATATTTGAGTGGTTGTATCAGTTCCTTTTGTTATTTACCTGCGAAGAGGTGCTCACATTCACATCTTTAGAAAACTCTTTTACAGTTGCCGTAGGGCAGATGTGACTTGATGGCAGAGAACAACACCATCACATGATTCAAAGAACACTTTTGCAAAACAATCCAGATGGCTTGGAAAACATTCTGAATCATTTGGGAGTTATGATTGTACTGCTTGTTGTGATTTACCAAGATCCTGGCTGCAATCCCAAACAGATTTTGTCTCAATTCAACCAGTAAGCATTTTTTTTACCAAGTTCTGAGTTAACATCTTCAAAGAACACATTTTTTCATAAACATTATTTACAGATCTCTGTACTACTCCCATACCCATATACCTGGAGAACAGCCTTGTTGATTTACAGAGAGGTGGCTGTAGTATTTTCTCTCTCTCTGCTGCTTCAAAAATAGTCCTGTTGCATCTTGAAGCAGTGGTTCTCAACCTTGGGCTGCAGATGTTCTTGGACTGTAAGTCCCAGAAATCTTGGCCTTCACAGTTAATTATGAAGGCTTCTGGGAGTTTTAGTCCAATAATATATGGGGACCAAAGGTTGGGACCCACAGTCTTAAAGCCTAACAAGTCCCTCTCTTCCCCTGGTGTATCTGTTCATTGACCGTATTCCAATTTTTCGCAGCTGAAGAAATAGGCTCCACTCCACAATCCTTCTGCCAAATAAAATGTAGCAATCTTTAAGAGTGCCACGAAACTCTTCGTTGTATTTTTGCTTTTGTCAGGAATGTTAATTTAAAGGGTTGTTAAATGTTCATGGGAGTTGAGGTGAGGAAACATGCTTTCACTAATTTGTTAAATTATTAAATTGATGAATTTCTCCTTATTGCAACAGAAGTCTTTTCCAACTCTATAATTCTATGATTCTTAAAGCAATTGGCAAAAGAAACCATACAATACAGTACCCCCCCTGCCATTTCGCAGTTCATGTACTGCGGTCCTGCTATATCGCAGGACCACAGTACCTGCCTGGGCTCGAGCTGATTAGCGCTGGGGTGGGAGAGAAAAACCTTTATTTCCCCACCCCAGCACCAATGAGCTGGAGCCCGGGGTGTGGGGAAGGGAAAAAAAGGTTTTAAAAGCCCAGGCTTTTAAAATCTTTTTCCCCTTCCCCAAGCCCTGGGCTCCAGCTTGGTGATGGATCACATCCCCCAACGCCGCTCACCTGAGCTGCTCCAAGGAGTCTCGAAGCAGCCCGAGCGAGTGTCAGAGGGGATCAGATATCCCAATGGCGCGCTGGCCCGAGAAGTCTTGCCCCGCAGAAGTCTCAGCCCACACAGCGAGACTTCTTGGGGCATGAGCGGTGGCAGGGGAAATCAGATCCCCCAACACCGCTCACCCAAGCTGTTTCGAGAAGTCTTGAAGCAGCCCGAGTGAGCAGCAGTGGAGGATCTGATCGCCCCCGGCCCCCCAGGCCCCACCTGACCTGCATCCACATATCACAGATTTTCAGTCATTGCTGGTCAGGTGGGTCCCTAACTCCCAAAATAGGCAGGGGGTTACTGTACTTTCAATATACCACTATATAATATAATATAATATATTGTGTAATATATTGCATAGTATATAATACAATACATTGGTCTGTAACCGTAAATAAAGATTGTTCTTGTTCTTGCAGCTCTTTGAACATTGTAAGCTGCCCAGAGAGGCCTTTTAGGCCAGATGGGCAGGATATTAAATAAATAAATAACCGGGAGCAAAGCAAAAGCAATGTGTTCTGCTTATATACCGCCCCATACCACTACAAGTAGTCTCTGGGCGGTTTACAATTTTAATTACAGTGTGCAGGCTACACATTGCCCCCCCCCAGCAAGCTGGGTACTCATTTTACTGACCTCGGAAGGATGGAAGGTTGAGTGAACCTTGAGCCTGCTACCAGGGATTGAACCCAGGTCGTGAGCACAGTTTAACCTGCAGTACAGGCATTTAACCACTGCGCCACGAAATACAATGCATAATTAATATACCAAGGTATTAGAACTATATATACACAATGTTATTCACATAGTTAAGAAAACATATTTTAAACCTGCATAAACTATTCAACCACTGGGCCTCTTATTTGCATCTGCATACCAAACTAAAGGAAACACTACAAGAGCAGATTTTTAGCATCCAGTGCCCGGGCGAATAACTATATTTCCAAGGCACTGAAATGATAGCAATGTCAAAGTGGCCAGCTTCCTTGAGGACACAGTTCCATAGTCAGAGATCAACTACAGAAAAGATGTCTTCTTGAAATGCTATTCTCTGAGCCTCTTCTGGAGGAAATATATAGAGAACGGCTTCAGTTGTCTGGCAAGGTTAATCCAGGGAATGATACTGCTTGAGGTACTGGGGTTCTGAGGTATACAATACTTTATAGGTCAAAACTAGTACTTTGCATTTGTTCTGGAAATAAATTTGCAACTTGTTCAGCCCTGGATTTATATGGAGATAGGAAAAATAAAAGCATACTAAAATAGTTCATAGATCAGAAAAAGAGTTTGTTATCATTGCATATAATTCTGTCAGTAGAATTATATTTGAAGAATGGTGATGGGGTAAGGAAGGGAAGATGCAGAAATTAAAACAAAACGAAGAAGGCCAGCTTAAAGCTAGTAATGATAAAAGTGATTTTGTACTACTGCTCTGATCTTTATTTGGATACAGTGAGAATGTTTTGTGCCCTCTTGTATATTCGCCTATAGCACCGGCTGAAAATAAGTAAAGGACGGATAAAACGGGAAAGTTTCTGGTAAATCAGGGATAATCTAGGCAGTATTTATTTTAATTAGTTCTAATGCATGTGAAAAGTACTTGGAGATATGATATATGGAAAATAGGCAATTATCACTGGTGATATGGATAGAAATGTGAGAAAGAACTCAAAGAGAGTGATAAGTGCCTCGATAAAGGTTTTTAATTTGTGTAACATTATATATTACAGAGTTGGGAGTATGATCTTCAGTGAAACCCCCCCCCCTGTAAACTTATAATTACTTGTGGGAATACTATAGATAGAATCTCTGCAACTATTTTTGTAAAATGGAGATGCATATTTTTGTGGATCAGGAGATTTAATAATACTTGCCCAATGGATAAACAATCCAGATTTTTAAACAATTATTAAATCTAGTATTCTGTATACACTTTAAAGAAATTGTGGATTATTATGGCCAAACTCCAGCTAATAGTCTCAGCTATAGTAGACCTGTGGAATCAGTTGCTGAAGGGAAGTAAATACTTTTGTAAATCCTACTGACAATGTGTGTGTGTTGTGTCATTTCAGTTGTGACCGACTCTTTGTGACTCCATGTCCATGGAGTTTTCTTGGCAGGAATACTGGAGTGGCTTGCCTATAGCACCTGGTATTCCTTGAAGGTCTCCCATCCAAGTACTAACCAGGGCTGACCCTGCTTAGCTTCTGAAATCAGGCGAGATCAGATGTGCTTAGGGCATCTAGGCAGTACCAAACCCTATTATATACACCTCCCTATTTTATGCAGTTGGCATTAATCTTGGTGGCAGAGACACTCCACAAGCATGAAAATAGGTTTTCTCTTGCATGACTATTTATTATTTATTTATTTATTTTTACATTTTTATACCGCTCCCATTTCCCTGAGGGAACTCTGGGTGGTTCACATAAAAACAAGTTAAAAACATATACATCAATGAGAGGAGATATTAGGCAAGAGGCGTAAAAAATTGACAATAAAAATAGTAAAAATGACAATAAAAACAAACAAACAGAAATTAGCAGAGGAAAACACTTTGTACATCCTATCAATCGCCAAAGGCATCCCTGAACAGCCAGGTCTTAAGCGATTTCTTAAAGGCTGCCAATGAGGGAGCCTGGTGAATCTCGCTGGGGAGTTTGTTCCATAATTCTGGGCCAGATGGTAAAAGGCCGACCTGGTCACGGCTGCCACCTGGGAGCCCAGGGACAGGTCCGGATCCAGGACGATGCCCAGACTCCTCACTCGTTCAGCCAGCTGGAGGGCGACCCGCCCAAACTGGGAAGAGGGCAACAATACCCGTCCAGGCCACCCCCAAAGAACAGAACCTCAGTCTTCCCAGGGTTAAGCCGGAGCCTGTTGGTCCTGGTCCAGTCCAGTACTGCAGCCAGACAGCGATCAAGGGTCTGGACTGCCTCACTGCAGAGGTGGAGAAGGAGAGATAGAGCTGCGTGTCATCAGCGTACTGATGACAGCAAGCTCCAAAACTCCGGACGACCTCAGCCAGCGGCCTCATGTAGATGTTAAAGAGCATTGGGGAGAGAGCTGACCCCTGAGGCATCCCACATGAGAGTGTCCAGGGGGACGACAGAACACCCCCCAAGCTCACACGCTGAGCACGGCCCTCCAGGAAGGAACGGAGCCAGCCAAAGGCCAGACCTCCAATCCCAGCCTCAGACAGCCGGCCTAGGAGGATACCGTGGTCGACGGTATCAAAGGCCGCTGACAGGTCAAGAAGGACCAACAGGGTAGAGCAACCCCTGTCGGCCCTCCTCAACAGGTCGTCTTGCAGTGCGACCACGGCAGTTTCAGTCCCATGCCACAGCCTAAACCCAGACTGGAAGGGATCCAGAACATGATTCTCCTCCAGGAACGACTGGAGACGCAGGGCGGCGACCCACTCGATCACCTTGCCCATAAAGGGAACATTGGCTATAGGATGGTAGTTCAACATGTTGTCTACAGCCAGGCCTGGTCTCTTGAGAATGGGCTTAACCACCGTCTCCTTCAGACGACCAGGAAAAATCCCGTCTCTGAACGAGGCAGTGGCAATCAGCGAAGCCCATTCCGGCATGCTCCCTCCTGCGGTCTTAATCAGCCAGGAAGGGCAAGGGTCGAACGGAGAAGCCTCTGGCCTGCAATGTCCCAGGGCCCTGGGGGCATCAGATGGAGTAACAGGCCTGAACTCAACAAACCGGGGGGACCGAGGAGGTGCGGTGCCGGCCAAACACAGGGATAGATCAGTGCAACCGGCATCCAGATCGGAACGGATGGCCTCTATTTTAGATTTAAAATAGGCTGCGAATGACTCACTAGTGAAATCACTAGGAGGAGGCCTAGGCGGACCAGGATTGGTGAAGTCTCGAACCACCCGGAACAATTCTGCCTGGCGGTTCGAGGCCCCATCAATTCTCAGGGAGACGAAAGATCTCCTCACGTCCCTGATTGCTTGGACATAGCGACTGGTTGACACCCTAACTGCAGCCCAATTGGATGCCGTCCGAGCCTTCAGCCATCTGCTCTCTAGCCCCATCCGCTCTTGCTTCATCGCCCGCAACTCCACCATGTACCAAGGGGAGGAGCGGGCTCGGCATCAGAGGGGGCGCTTGGGGGCGATCCGGTCAACAACCCCAGTGACATTCTCATACCACCTGTCCACCAGGGAGTTGACCGGATCGTCAACCAGATCATCCGGAAGGCCCCCAAAGGACTCCGAAAACCGCACTGGGTCCAGGAGCCTTTTGGGGCGGGCCCAGATGGATGGGCCCAGCTCCCCGCGGGGCGGGGCAGCGATTGATAGGGAAAAGGTCAGCAGATAATGATCTGACCATGTCACGGGCCGGGGACACAAATTCCCGACCCCCAGATCGAAGCCCACAGAAGTGGAGGCAAAAACCAGGTCCAAGGTATGTCCACCAATGTGGGTGGGACCGATGACAAACTGGGACAGGTTCATGGAGGCCATGGGGTTTTTGAGTGGAATTTCAGTTTAAGAAACCCCAAAGACAAGATTGAGCTAGAAAAGACAAGATTGAGCTAGAAAACCAAGGAGTCTACGAAATACCATGCAAAGTCTGCCCAGCCACATACATCGGACAGACAAACAGGAGAATAAGCGCACGCATCGCAGAACACAAGAACGCAGTCAAAAAAGAAGAAAAATCTTCCTCTCTCTTCCAGCACATAAAAACAACAGGTCATGAAATTGATTTTAAAAGAACCAAACTCATCTCCAAAACTGAACACTTCAACAGTCGAATAATCATGGAAGCCATTGAAATAGAGAAACACCCAAACAACATGAATAAACGTGATGACACCTCCCGCTTGCCTGACATCTGGAAACTAGCCCTGGTCAACAGACGAGCCTCTGTCACAAAGACTGACACCAGGTCCAAAAGAACACAAGATGCCACCACCTTCCATCCACACCAAACACAAACCCAGACCCTTCCCACAGATGAAACGAAACCACCATCCAATAACAAAACCACGACTGCACCATCTACCGCTACTCCCCACTCCAGCCACCACATGGAGCACACTTACACACGCCAAAAAACATTGGGAGACCACAGACACGCAGCCAGACCAAAATGAATTCACAAGACACAGGACCCCACTCCACCAAAGCCCAGGATGCTGCCAGAACACCCATCACCAAGGTCGTTAAGAAACAAAAGGCTAATAGACACACATCCAGCACCTCACCCACACATGATGTCTCTAAACAGCCATCTAACCCACCAGCAGTTAAGCCCTTAACGATCGCCTCAGCCACACAGCAGATCACAAAAGAACAAACGAACCTACAATCAGCAACAGAGCAAGCAAACCACACACCCCCAGCAGTATTTATAGAAGGACTTCAACTGAGATCACGCTTTGCTTCAAGAAGAAAGAAGCCAGAACACCAGCCTGAAGATGACGAGTGAGACCTCGTCGAAACGTCGCCAAAACAACCAGATTTCTACACGGGAAGAAACCCGAATCCACCCTAACATGCATACCTATACCCGTGAAAACCTACGAAAACAAATATCCGACCTCTACGGGGAGGAAACCTTCCAGCTGACCAGAACCTACGAGAAACTAGAAGTCCGAAGAGCCACCATCTTATGTGACATTGCATTCCTACGCAACTGCCGAGATAAAAATGTGATCCCCACAAGCTTCCAACTGAAATTCCACTCAAAAACCCCATCCAGCGAAAGGATCCTGAAAAGAACAGAACTAGCCCTAATCAGAAACGAACTACACAAGAAAAGATACCTACTAGATCAAACCAACAGAGACCTACTCACTCTCCACCTCAAACTCAGCAACAAAATCCACCCAACACTCTGGAACAAATCCAAGCAACTCGCCGCCTGGAGAGCTGAAACAGAGACCTCCCACAAGACAGACATACACACCAACAAACTCCACAAACTGGAAAAACGCCAGAAGCCCAACCCCCCACAGCAGCCCATGAAACAAACAGTTCACAACATATCAGACAGGACACTCACCATCGCAGAGACCAAAGTCCTGTCCAAAGGATTCAACTTTGCAGTCGCCCCCAGACACATCCCCACTGAAAACATCATATGCGGAGTGGAAGCCAGCCTAACCAAAATCAACCCAGATGAAGCCAACAAAATCAGACTCGAAGTCACCAATATCCTCTGCTCCAGCAAACCACCCAGAAGCAATTTACACAAAGAAGAACAAAAAGCCCTCACCAACCTGAGGAAAGACAACAACATAATCATTCTCCCAGCAGACAAAGGCAATGCCACAGTGGTGATGAACACATCTGACTACCAAGCCAAACTATCCAACCTACTACAAGACCCTGCTTACATACCTTTGAACACAGACCCCACCACCTACCTGGAAAAAACCACCAAAGCCAAAATAAAAGCCTCACCCTTAATTGAAGAAATCAAGCCAAGCATCATCCCCAGAGAGAAATCATCCAGATGCCCCAAGCTCTACGGCCTCCCCAAGATTCACAAAGAAGGAACACCTCTCAGACCCATAGTCAGCTCCATAGGCTCACCCCTACAAAACCTCGCCAAATTTCTTGCCAAACAACTCCAGCCCTATGCAGAATCCATCTCTTCATACGTACAAAACTCGTTCCACTTCATAGAAATTATAAAGAAACAAGACCTACAACCCAATGACCTACTCGTGAGCTTCGATGTTGTTTGTTTCGCTCTTCACACAAGTGCCCATTCAAGAAGCCTTGACAGCTATCCACAACAAATACAACCCCCCCAAGCACATCCTAGATCTGACCAACCACTGCCTAACCAACACATACTTCATCCACAATGGACAAAGATACAAACAGATAGAAGGAGCACCCATGGGATCACCCCTCTCACCGGTCATCGCAAACCTATATATGGAACACTTTGAAACCAACGCGTTACAGAAGTCCGAACATAAACCCAAACTCTGGCTCAGATATGTTGACGACACCTTTGTTATCTGGCCACACGGGAAAGACAAACTGAACAACTTCCTCACACATCTCAACAGCCTACACCCCAAAATACAATTCACTATGGAAATAGAAGCCAACAACCAACTTCCCTTCCTGGACGTCCTAATCTACAAAAAACCCGACGGCTCCTTAGGACATACCATCTACCGGAAAAAAACACATACAAACCGCTACTTAAATGCACAATCACACCACCACCCTGCACAGATCAACTCCGTAGCAAAAACCCTCATCTCCAGAACCAAACGCCTCGCTGACAAAGACCACCTAAAAACTGAATTACACACTCTCTCGAATGCTTTAATTGCGAACGGATTCCAAAAAAACACCATCACCAAACTAATCCAAAAAGAAACACCCCCCAAGAACCAAGAAACAGAAGAGAACAACGGCACTGCCCTCCTCCCTTACATCAAAGGCACCACAGACAAAATAAGCAAAATTCTCCACAAACACAATATCAAGACAGCCTTTTGCACCGAACAAAAAATAGCCAACATTTTAAGAAACCCCAAAGACAAGATTGAGCTAGAAAACCAAGGAGTCTACGAAATACCATGCAAAGTCTGCCCAGCCACATACATCGGACAGACAAACAGGAGAATAAGCGCACGCATCGCAGAACACAAGAACGCAGTCAAAAAAGAAGAAAAATCTTCCTCTCTCTTCCAGCACATAAAAACAACAGGTCATGAAATTGATTTTAAAAGAACCAAACTCATCTCCAAAACTGAACACTTCAACAGTCAAATAATCATGGAAGCCATTGAAATAGAGAAACACCCAAACAACATGAATAAACGTGATGACACCTCCCGCTTGCCTGACATCTGGAAACTAGCCCTGGTCAACAGACGAGCCTCTGTCACAAAGACTGACACCAGGTCCAAAAGAACACAAGATGCCACCACCTTCCATCCACACCAAACACAAACCCAGACCCTTCCCACAGATGAAACGAAACCACCATCCAATAACAAAACCACGACTGCACCATCTACCGCTACTCCCCACTCCAGCCACCACATGGAGCACACTTACACACGCCAAAAAAACATTGGGAGACCACAGACACGCAGCCAGACCAAAATGAATTCACAAGACACAGGACCCCACTCCACCAAAGCCCAGGATGCTGCCAGAACACCCATCACCAAGGTCGTTAAGAAACAAAAGGCTAATAGACACACATCCAGCACCTCACCCACACATGATGTCTCTAAACAGCCATCTAACCCACCAGCAGTTAAGCCCTTAACGATCGCCTCAGCCACACAGCAGATCACAAAAGAACAAACGAACCTACAATCAGCAACAGAGCAAGCAAACCACACACCCCCAGCAGTATTTATAGAAGGACTTCAACTGAGATCACGCTTTGCTTCAAGAAGAAAGAAGCCAGAACACCAGCCTGAAGATGACGAGTGAGACCTCGTCGAAACGTCGCCAAAACAACCAGATTTCTACACGGGAAGAAACCCGAATCCACCCTAACATGCATACCTATACCCGTGAAAACCTACGAAAACAAATATCCGACCTCTACGGGGAGGAAACCTTCCAGCTGACCAGAACCTACGAGAAACTAGAAGTCCGAAGAGCCACCATCTTATGTGACATTGCATTCCTACGCAACTGCCGAGATAAAAATGTGATCCCCACAAGCTTCCAACTGAAATTCCACTCAAAAACCCCATCCAGCGAAAGGATCCTGAAAAGAACAGAACTAGCCCTAATCAGAAACGAACTACACAAGAAAAGATACCTACTAGATCAAACCAACAGAGACCTACTCACTCTCCACCTCAAACTCAGCAACAAAATCCACCCAACACTCTGGAACAAATCCAAGCAACTCGCCGCCTGGAGAGCTGAAACAGAGACCTCCCACAAGACAGACATACACACCAACAAACTCCACAAACTGGAAAAACGCCAGAAGCCCAACCCCCCACAGCAGCCCATGAAACAAACAGTTCACAACATATCAGACAGGACACTCACCATCGCAGAGACCAAAGTCCTGTCCAAAGGATTCAACTTTGCAGTCGCCCCCAGACACATCCCCACTGAAAACATCATATGCGGAGTGGAAGCCAGCCTAACCAAAATCAACCCAGATGAAGCCAACAAAATCAGACTCGAAGTCACCAATATCCTCTGCTCCAGCAAACCACCCAGAAGCAATTTACACAAAGAAGAACAAAAAGCCCTCACCAACCTGAGGAAAGACAACAACATAATCATTCTCCCAGCAGACAAAGGCAATGCCACAGTGGTGATGAACACATCTGACTACCAAGCCAAACTATCCAACCTACTACAAGACCCTGCTTACATACCTTTGAACACAGACCTCACCACCTACCTGGAAAAAACCACCAAAGCCAAAATAAAAGCCTCACCCTTAATTGAAGAAATCAAGCCAAGCATCATCCCCAGAGAGAAATCATCCAGATGCCCCAAGCTCTACGGCCTCCCCAAGATTCACAAAGAAGGAACACCTCTCAGACCCATAGTCAGCTCCATAGGCTCACCCCTACAAAACCTCGCCAAATTTCTTGCCAAACAACTCCAGCCCTATGCAGAATCCATCTCTTCATACGTACAAAACTCGTTCCACTTCATAGAAATTATAAAGAAACAAGACCTACAACCCAATGACCTACTCGTGAGCTTCGATGTTGTTTCGCTCTTCACACAAGTGCCCATTCAAGAAGCCTTGACAGCTATCCACAACAAATACAACCCCCCCAAGCACATCCTAGATCTGACCAACCACTGCCTAACCAACACATACTTCATCCACAATGGACAAAGATACAAACAGATAGAAGGAGCACCCATGGGATCACCCCTCTCACCGGTCATCGCAAACCTATATATGGAACACTTTGAAACCAACGCGTTACAGAAGTCCGAACATAAACCCAAACTCTGGCTCAGATATGTTGACGACACCTTTGTTATCTGGCCACACGGGAAAGACAAACTGAACAACTTCCTCACACATCTCAACAGCCTACACCCCAAAATACAATTCACTATGGAAATAGAAGCCAACAACCAACTTCCCTTCCTGGACGTCCTAATCTACAAAAAACCCGACGGCTCCTTAGGACATACCATCTACCGGAAAAAAAAAACACATACAAACCGCTACTTAAATGCTCAATCACACCACCACCCTGCACAGATCAACTCCGTAGCAAAAACCCTCATCTCCAGAACCAAACGCCTCGCTGACAAAGACCACCTAAAAACTGAATTACACACCCTCTCGAATGCTTTAATTGCGAACGGATTCCAAAAAAACACCATCACCAAACTAATCCAAAAAGAAACACCCCCCAAGAACCAAGAAACAGAAGAGAACAACGGCACTGCCCTCCTCCCTTACATCAAAGGCACCACAGACAAAATAAGCAAAATTCTCCACAAACACAATATCAAGACAGCCTTTTGCACCGAACAAAAAATAGCCAACATTTTAAGAAACCCCAAAGACAAGATTGAGCTAGAAAACCAAGGAGTCTACGAAATACCATGCAAAGTCTGCCCAGCCACATACATCGGACAGACAAACAGGAGAATAAGCGCACGCATCGCAGAACACAAGAACGCAGTCAAAAAAGAAGAAAAATCTTCCTCTCTCTTCCAGCACATAAAAACAACAGGTCATGAAATTGATTTTAAAAGAACCAAACTCATCTCCAAAACTGAACACTTCAACAGTCAAATAATCATGGAAGCCATTGAAATAGAGAAACACCCAAACAACATGAATAAACGTGATGACACCTCCCGCTTGCCTGACATCTGGAAACTAGCCCTGGTCAACAGACGAGCCTCTGTCACAAAGACTGACACCAGGTCCAAAAGGACACAAGATGCCACCACCTTCCATCCACACCAAACACAAACCCAGACCCTTCCCACAGATGAAACGAAACCACCATCCAATAACAAAACCACGACTGCACCATCTACCGCTACTCCCCACTCCAGCCACCACATGGAGCACACTTACACACGCCAAAAAAACTTTGGGAGACCACAGACACGCAGCCAGACCAAAATGAATTCACAAGACACAAGACCCCACTCCACCAAAGCCCAGGATGCTACCAGAACACCCATCACCAAGGTCGTTAAGAAACAAAAGGCTAATAGACACACATCCAGCACCTCACCCACACAGGATGTCTCTAAACAGCCATCTAACCCACCAGCAGTTAAGCCCTTAACGATCGCCTCAGCCACACAGCAAATCACAAAAGAACAAACGAACCTACAATCAGCAACAGAGCAAGCAAACCACACCCCCCAGCAGTATTTATAGAAGGACTTCAACTGAGATCACGCTTTGCTTCAAGAAGAAAGAAGCCAGAACACCAGCCTGAAGATGACGAGTGAGACCTCGTCGAAACGTCGCCAAAACAACCAGATTTCTACACGGGAAGAAACCCGAATCCACCCTAACATGCATATATATATATATATATATATATATATATATATATATATATATATATATATATATATATATATATATATATATATATATATATATATATATATATATATATATATATATATATATATATATATATATTCCATTGTTGACATCACCAAAAGAGGCTTAGTTGGTCATTGGGTCTGGCAGTTAGCACTTTTGTTCTTTGTTTTGATCTATAAAACATAGATGGAATAAGATGGGAAGATGGTAAAACTAATGAGGGGAAAGGGCAACTCGTCCCAATAGAGTGTTCCGCCCCATGTAGCCAATAGTAGCAAGCAGCAGGGACCAAGGCGAAGATGTCATTGTTAACTCCCATGGTACGCCATTTGCCCAGGCCACCAGCCACCAACGGGCAGCAGCAGGAGGATCTTCCACCATGGGAGCCAAGGTCAAATCTGCCACAAGTCCAGCAGGCACCACCCTAGTTCGAACATGTCCTGGTGCTACTACCATGCGGCCATAACGGGATCAGTGGCTACAATAATAAGCATGGCAGCATGGCCAGCAGACAGTAGTAGGTCAATTAATGGGGCACAGGACTGGAGATCTAAGAAGGACCACCACAGGAACACTGTTGGAGCAGCCAAGCAGTGGACCACCAGTCACTGAGGATTGCCTGAAGGTCGTACGCAAGGTCCCCGAGCAGCCTTAGCCAGGCCCCTTAGATGACGGTAGATGCGACCAGTAAATAAAGCGTCTGGGAGCCAGCATGTTCAATGAGTGAAGCGCCAGCCGATCATGATCAGAAGCGGCCAGGCGCCAAAGATGACACTGGCGCCACCGCAGTTGCACCCGGGCGCCGTAGATGGACATTGGTGCCTCCACACCCAACGAGCAGGCTGCCACCTCTCCCATATCAGGAGCGAGGTGGAGAAGGAGGGGAGACCACAAAATCCAGGCACCAAGCCAGGACCAGGACGCGGCCAGTGGGTGAAGCAGCAGGGCAGCAAGCGACAGGAAATCCCCACACTCCAAGCGTTGAAGGACCCTCCACAGGGACCCACCTTCAGAGCAGGAACCGTGCGAGAACGTCAGACGCAGCACCAACACCGCTGCCGCCGCCTTGGACATTGGCGCCTCCGCATCAGTGAACAAGCCGCCGCCATGATAATCTGACCACCAAGTCCGACGCTCCCCACGGCCAAGGACGCCCAGGAACACTGCTACAGCCATTCCTCCACAAGTCCGCATACCAGCAGAGCATGGTTCAGGTCCAGGTAAGATCCAGATGATAGTCTGTTTGCTTGTGAGCTGCACTCAAGGCTCAAGGTTATGGTCAATTTCCACTCTTTTTGCTTTTAGAAACTATTTTTAAAATTGTCCCGTAATACTGTTGCATTTATTGTGATGATTTGTATCATTTGTAGATTTAACAGGTTTTAATAGTTTTAATGGTTGGGTTGGGTTTTATTTCATTTCATTAACTGCATGGTTGAATTTGTTTTTGCTGACCTGGATCCTGTTGTCAAAACAAAACAGAAGGCTGTGACTTTTCTGGGGATCCCAGGTTGAGACCAAAGCCGTGGCCTGGTCTGGCACAGACTGCACGGTTGATCCTCCAGTACAATAGGTCCATGTGGCCAGCACAAGGAACACTGGAAGACCAACTGCCAGTACAAGAATATTGTTCAGTGTAATCAGGGGCAGGAGCAGCTGATCACCAGCCCGTTCACTTCCCAGTTGCTTTTCCGTCTCTTCCCCCGTCTATTGGTTTAATTTGGGTTATGTTAACGGGGACAGGGTCCAGGTTGATATGGGTTATTATGTCCCTCAAATAAGTAAGAGACAGGCATGGTAGAAATGCAAGAAACCACAGTGATGACAATGACAACAGCACCACATAGAACATAAGAGCCATGCTGGATCAGACCAAAGGCCCATCTAGTCCAGCTTCCTGTATCTCACAGAGGCCCCACCAAATGCATCTGGGAGCGCACAAGACTAGATATCTGTCTCCTGATACCACTCCCCTGCATCTGGTCCTTGTTGTTGTTGTTGTTGTTGTTGTTGTTCAGTCGTTGAGTTGTGTCCGACTCTTCGTGACCCCATGGACCAGAGCTCGCCAGGCCTTCCTATCCTCCACTGCCTCCCGGAGTTTTGTCAAATTCATATGGGTTGCATCGATGACACCGTCCAACCATCTCATTCTCTGCCATCCTCTTTTCCTTTTGCCTTCGATCTTTCCCAGCATCAGGGACTTTTCCAAGGAGTCCTCTCTCCTCATGAGGTGACCAAAGTACTGGAGCCTCAGCTTCAAAATCTGTCCTTCCAGTGAACATTAGGGGTTGATTTCTTTCAGAATGGATAGGTTTGATCTCCTTGCACTCCAGGGGACTCTCAAGACTCTCCTCCAGCACCACAGTTCAAAAGCATCAATTCTGTGGTGATCAGCCTTCTTTATAGTCCAGCTTTCACTTCCATACATCACTACTGGAAAAACCATAGCTTTGACTATCCTGACCTTAGTTGGCAAAGTGATGTCTCTGCTCTTTAGGATGCTATCTAGGTTTGCCATTGCTTTCCTCCCAAGAAGAAGGCATCTTTTTATTTCGTTGCTGCAGTCACCATCTGCAGGAGCCCAGTCTGGCCCTTGAAGTACCCCATTTTGAAGCCTAGAGATTACACAGCTCCCTCATGGTTTGTAACTTGTCATGGACTTTTCCTCCAGGAATCTGTCCAATCCCCTTTTGAAGACAACCAGGGTAGATGCCATCACCACATCCTGTGGCAGGGAGTTCCACAGACTAACAACACGCTGGGTAAAAAAAAAATTCTTTTGTCTGTTCTCACTCTCCCAACCTTCAATTTGAGTGGATGTCCCCTAGTTCTGGTATTCTGTGAGAGGAAGAAGAGTGTCCCTTTATTCACTTTAGTCCTGCCCTGCATTATTTCATTACCATTAACAGCAACTGTGCTCAGCCATGCAGCTTGTCTCGTCTCAATTCTGCCTCCTTTACCACACTGCTGTTACTTAAGAGGAAAGCATAGATTTCATATAAAAATTATAACTTTTAAAAATTATAACTTTGCTGTTACAGAGTAAAATGGCTAGCCCCCTGAAAGAACTGATTCAAGTGTCCTCTTCTGTATCCCATTTCACTCTGTCCCAATGCCACATCCACTAGATGATCAATGGTTATACAGTATAAATCTGTGGCTTGTGTGTATGAAGCATATTCACTTGGAAATTTATCATATTATATTGCAGAAAACAAATTATGGATTTCCATGAGGTAAATGTGTTCAGTTGGTTGATGCAAGAAAAACAAATAGTCAGGTGGCATATTAATGATTGATAAGTTGCACATGGCATAAGAGTTCATGGAATATAGTCTCCTGCATCTGATACAGTGAGCTATATATCACTCATCCAAAATAAAATATCAAGAATAAAACTTGTTCATCTCTAACACAAACACCTTCTATGAAGGTGAAGATGAAAAACAGTATTACAGTAGGACCCCCATATCCACTGATTCATTATCCACTGATTCAGTTAATCATGATTGGCAAGGGAAAAAATAAATAATTCAGCAGCCGCAAAGCAAGCTACTGTCACAAATAGCAGCTGTAAAGCAAGCTACTGTCACAAAACAGAAGTTCTGGGGATTTTGGGTGTTCTCTCTTATCCACGGTTTTCATTATCCATGGGAAGTCCTGGAACCAATCCCCAGCGGATACTGGGGTCCTACTGTATTTATCTACCAGAATATGAAATAAACTATTAAATAATACTTTAAAAATCCAGCAAATGGGACAAAGCTTCCCTCACACTGATATGTAGTTTGCCCCTTCTAAGCTCCTTGCCAACTACTTTTGTTTCGGGAACTGCGATTGCTGGAAGGAGATTAAAGACTGCCTGCAGCCTTTTAAGTTTACAGTGGTACCTCAACTTACAAATTTAATCTGTTACGAATGCATGCTCTTAAGTCGAACTACTCTTAAATCTGGGTACCTATCTAAAAAATTGAAAAAATAAGTTAAAAAATTTTAAAAAATGAAAAAATGTTTTTAAATCGAGCAGACCATATCTAAAATTTGTAAGGTGGAAGTTAAAATGCCAACAGTTTTCCACTCTTAAGTCGGGGTACCACTGTATATTGATGTGCCACTGGAACCTTCTAATTTGGTAGCATAGTTTTATTAATTTGTGTGTATACCTGCTAATAGGTGCTCTTCATAAAATAAAATATATTATTGATGGCAAATCAAAGGAGTTTTGCCCATCTGTCTTACTGCTGTTAATGCCTCTGTGTGGGCCACAGCAGCCCAAAGATAAGGGGGCAGAAATAAGCTGCAATTCAACAAGTGAAAGAAACATACATGTTCAATGTAAAAGTACATGCTTATACTTGTCCTAGTCAGCTTTATGGAGGAGGGGGAGGAGGAGGAGAGCTTTGTTTATACTGTAGATAAGGCAGTTTCTGAAGGAGACTGGATTCTTAGAAAAATCTTAAGACAGATACAAAGTGGACCTTAAGACAGGCCTGGAAGAAGTACATAGTTTCCATTAATGACTCTTTGTCTTCATGCCCTTCCAAGTGTTCTCTCCCTTGATAATGAATTGTCCCACAGTAAACAGCCATTTTTCATCCGGTAACTGCACTGGAAGAACAGCTAAGGAATAACGGGTAAGGGCAGATTAAAATTTCAGTTTAACTGATGCCAGTGCCACACATTTCCACTGGAGATCTCCAAAACAACATTAATAGGGCAGCACTTGAGCAAACATTGTTTTAGACTACAGTAAAAGAAGAGCAGAAGAGGATGCCAGAAAACTCAAGAGAAAGATCGTTATATAAGAAAATGGACTGGATGATTGTGTCATAAACTTGTTTGTTACACTGGTAGGGATCTTTCTAGTCCACTCTGGATAAAATATTGATATCCTGAATAACGATCTGCCTATTTAACAGAAAAATAACAGCAATCCATTAAGAGTGTTGTGCCATATCATTATTTTATTTTATTTTTTTATTTTATTTTATTTTATTTGAGGAAGGGGATAAAATTTGTTGGACAATCAGTCACTAAAGCCAGTGAAAATGGCTTTGCTAATCTTATTTTTTGCTGATTTTAAAAGAGCTACACAGCATTTGTGGAAATGAATTATAAGAACCAGTTACTTACCTGTAAAGGTGGTTCTTCGAGTGGACCTTCGTGAAGCCACACAGATGGGTTTCCCAAGCGCCCTTGCGCGGAGGTCGGCCTTCCCTAGCAATAGGAAAGCTCGTTAGTCTCCTCCCACTCGCACTGCGCATGTGCGAGCGGGCTCCCGCCCAAACACCTCAGTTCCCTCGGACCGCCGGCTTGACAGGTAAATACCAGCCAAGGCGTGACGGCATGAGGGGAGGCGGGTGGGTGCTGTGTGGCTTCATGAAGGTCCACTCGAAGAACCACCTTTACAGGTAAGTAACTGGTTCTTCTCCATCGTGGCCTTCGTGAAGCCACACAGATGGGTGATTACAAGCATACTCACAGGATGGAGGGCGTCACGCCAGCACCACTGAAATAACAGCTCTACTGAAGGAAGTAGTAGACCGCACTCGGGTATCCAACCGGTAGTGCTTCACGAAGGTGGACGGGGTAGACCACGTCGCTGAGTTACAGATGTCCTCCAAAGGGATGCCTTTCAGAGAAGCAGCAGACGAGGACATCGCTCTTGTGGAATGGGCACGAAGAGGCGCCGGCAGAGGCAACTTGGCGAGCTGATAAGCCAACTCAATGGTAGAAGAAACCCAATGAGAAAGTCGCTGGGGCGAAACTTGGGATCATTTGGAACTAGGATCATAAACAAATAAACGTGAAGTTTTCCTGAAAGAAGCTGTTCGAGAGACGTAAAAAGCAAGAGCATGTCTCACATCCAGAGTATGCAAGTCTTTTTCCAAAGGAGTTGAAGGATTAGGAAAAAAGGTTGGCAGTGAAGCGGCTGAGAGAGGTGAAATGGGGTAACCACTTTAGGCAGGAAAGTAACATCAGGGTAAGCCAGGACACCGTCCTTATAGAACTATAGGTAAGGTGAATCACACCTGAGGGCACAGAGTTCGCTAACCCGTCTGGCAGAGGTGATAGCTAAGAGAAAACCAGTTTTGAAGGAGAGAAGCCGAAGGTCACAGGTAGCCAAAGGCTCAAAGGGTGGACACATCAGTTTTTGCAGGACTAAGGAAAGCAACCATTGAGGCGGAACGGGCTTTCTGTCCGGGTAGGTATTACGGAGACCCTTGAGGAAAGCTTTCAGACGAGGGTGACGGAAGAATGCAGCAGCAGGGGAGGATTCTGGCTGGTGAGCAACAATAGCAGAGAGGTACACCCGCAGAGAAGAGAGAGTGAGAACGGATTTCTTCAGAGATAGAAGGTACTGAAGAACACCTTGCAAGGGAGGGTCCAAAGACGAGAAATGGTGTTGATTGGCAAAGGAGACAAACCTCTTCCACTTGCAATGGTAAAGACATAAAGTGGACGGCTTCCTAGCAGAGGCGAGGATGGAGTGTATGTCGTTGTGATCCTCCAAGCCGTCAGCTGGAGCCGATGAAGATCCGGGTGAAAGATCCTGCCGTGATCCCTGGACAGGAGGTTGGGCAGGAGAGGTAGGCGCCGGTAAGAGTTGGCCATGTGGAGAAGAGGCGCGAACCATGGTTGGCGAGGCCACCAGGGAGCTATCAGGATGACATTCGTTCTCTCTTGAAAAATTTTGCCGATTACCTTGGTTAGAAGCGGAATAGGTGGGAATGCATAGAGGAACAGGGAAGACCACGGAGGTGAGAGAGCATCTCCCATGGATCCAGCGCCGATCCCCGCCCTCGAACAAAAATGGGAACATTTGGAGTTCTCCCGGGTGGCGAAGAGGTCCACTTGAGGAGAACCCCAACAGTGGCATAGCTGAAGTAATATGGAAAGGTGAAGCTCCCACTCGTGAGAACCGGAATGAAGCCTGCTGAGAGAATCTGCTGTGACATTGCCCTCCCCAGGGAGATGCATGGCAATGGGCCAAATCTTGTGGTCGATGCACCATTCCTAAAAGTCTAGAGTCAACTGCAGAAGAGGTTGAAAGTGTGTTCCTCCCTGCTTGTTGATATAGTGCATTGCAGTGGAGTTGTCCGTTACCAGAAGCACCACATTCCCGGAAAGATGAGGAAGGAAAGCACAGCAGGCCTTGAAAATGGCAAGGAGCTCTAGGACATTGATGTGAAGATGTTTCTCTTGAGGAGACCAAAGGTCGTGAATGGTCATATCCAGGCAAACCGCACCTCATCCTAGGTTGCTGGCATCTGTGTTGACTTGGCTGGTTGGGATGGGAGACCGGAACGGGCGGCCCACGAGCAGATTGGTGGAAGAATTCCACCAGGTCAGTGAATAAGGCAGGAGGGAGGGAACACGGAGTGGCTTGTCCAGAGGGTCCTTCATGGGATTGAACTGAGACAGGAACCAAGCCTGAAGATGTCGAAGCTTGAGTCTCGCTAGTGGCAGGACAGATGTCATCGACACCATGAAGCCCAGAAGCTGCTGCACCGTTAATGTTGAAACCAAGGCATCCGGTTGAAAGCGGGGGAGGAGGGAGCGAATGGCTGAGACACGGTCTTGAGGAGGGAATGCTTTGGCATGGATGGAATCCAAAATTGCGGCTATGTAAGGAACAGCTTGACAGGGAGTGAGGATGGACTTTTCCCTGTTGATTTGAAGTCCCAGACTGGACAACGTTTTGAGGACAAAATGAATGTCTCTGGTGGCTCGATGTTGAGAGTCCGCCACAACTAGCCAGTCGTCTAAATAAGGGAAAACCACCACTCCTCGAGTGCGAAGGTAGGCCACCACCGGTGCCATGCACTTGGTGAAAATTCTCGGAGCGGTGGCCAAACCAAATGGGAGGGTGGTGTATTGGTAAACTAGATCACCTATGGCGAACATGAGAAACCGGCGATGCTGAGGATGGATGGTGATGTGGAAGTAAGCGTCTTTGAGGTCCACCACGCCAAACCAATCCCCTCTTCGAAGAAATGGAATCACCTTCTTGAGGGTAACCATACGGAATTTGGGAACATGCAGATGTTGGTTGAGAGCACGTAAGTCCATGATGGGGCAGAGCCCTCCATCTTTTTTGGGGGGCACGGTGAAGTATCTCAAGAAGAACCCTTTGTGGAAAAGTTGTGGATGGACGGGTTCGATGGCACCTTTGTCGAGAAGGGAGGCAAGTTCTTGAAGAAGGCAGGGACTTGGAGCAGTTTGTAAAACCCGTCCCAGTTGTAGCAGTTCTGCAAAGTCTAAGTGGTAGCCACTGGCAACGATGGAGAGCACCAGTTTGTCTGATGTTATGGACTGCCAGCGAGGTAAGAAGGGAGCCAGACGGATTGGAGTAGGATGGTCAGAATTCCTCTTTAAGCTTGCGATCCTGTGACTTGGGGAACCGAGGAGAGGAAGACTTGGGCTTTTTACCTTTCCCGGGGGCGAAGGCAGAGAACCTGGAGGTACGGGAAGAACGGTCTCTGGATTGCTGCCGACCAAAGGAGGACTGGGATCCGAAGTGGTAGGAGTAACGTCTGGATTGAAAACGAAAAGGACGTTGAGAACGCTGGGGTACCACATTTAACTTTTTTGCAGCGTTTTGCTTTTTGTGGCGATCCTCAATAACTGTATCCGTCGAGGGGTGAAACAAGCTGTCGCCCTCAAATGGCAATCTCAATATAGGCTTTGTGGTCCTCAGAGAGGCCAGTAGAGCAAAGCCAAGAATGGCGACAGAGGGTAACAGCAGCACCCAATACTTTAGAAGTACAATCAAAAGCATGGTGTGAGGAGCGCATTTGTTGAGCTGCCAGTGCCATAACCTCATCAAAAAGCACAGTAGCATCAGATATCTTGTCCTCAGGAAGCAGTTCAAGAAGAGGGTGTAAATGAGTCAATAGCTCACGCTGATACACGCCCATGGCGCCTTGATAGTTGGCAATCTTTAGAAGAAGAGAAGCAAAACTGTAGATGTTTCTTCCCAAATTATCAAGCTTACGCCCTTCCCTGGAGGGGGGAATGGGGAGTTGCTTAGAACGAGATTGTGTTTGAGAGGAAACAACAACCACAGAGTTAGCCACAGGATGTTTGGAAAGGTAAGGAACCTTTTCGTCATGCACTCGATAAAGGTTTTCAATCTTCCTAGAAATAGACAAGGAGGCGATATTCTTGAAGGACTCTTCAATCATAGGCACGAAGGAAGGAAAAACGGCCAGATGGATAGGAGAAGCATCATCCGAAGAGATTTTACCAAAAATGTGGTCGGTGAACCGAGGCTTTGGATGGTGGGTGGGCAAATCGATGGATCTCGCCATGCAGAGAACAACGTCCGAGTAGTTTCTCATAGCCTCAGAAGAAGAAGGAGGCAACGTCTCCTCCACATCAGGGTCAGGGGAGGTGGCATAATGTAAAGAGTCAGCATCATTGTCGTCGTCGGAAAGCGAGGAGGTATGAGACTCTGAAGCAGGTGAAGTGGTGGTTTGGGGACGCTGAGGGGGTGGAGGGGAGTCAGACTGAAGAAGCCATCGAGAGCCATCAAATTTAAGTGAAAAATTAGGCAACGGAGGCAATGTCATCGAAGCCGAACGAGGAGACTTTGGTGGCTGAGTCGGTACCGTGGTAAGGGCCTCCTGATCCATCAAAGGAGCTGTGGCAAGCTTACGCTTTTTCTTCTTAGGCAGCAAAGGGTGCAGTAGAGGTGCCGAGACCGTTGTCGGAATGCCGGTGGAAGAAGCAAGCTGAGAAGTCGAAGCCAAGGGTGGTTCAAAAGTAGCAGAAGGCAGAGACGGAGTGGAGACCGGGCGTGGAGACTGGTAACGCAGGCGGAGGACCATGAACGGACGACACCCCCCCTCTCTCCCTCCCGCAAGCGTTTCAACCGTCGCCATTTCTGTCAGCCCGGACCCATGATTCCCATATGCCCGGTTGTGTCTTTCACCTATGTGCCCAGCCGGCTGGGGGAAGATGCCAAAATGGCCACCGGCAACTACTTCGGATTAACCCACACCGGCGCGGCGGCGGTGGCTGCTGCTCAGTATAGCCAGCAGCCAGCTTCAGGTGTAGCTTATTCCCATCCAACTACAGTTGCAAGCTACACTGTATATCAGGCTCCTGTAGCTGCACACACAGTCACTGCTGCCTATGCCCCAGCTGCAGCCACAGTTGCGGTAGCCAGGCCTGCTCCAGTGGCTGTTGCAGCTGCTGCAACAGTGGCAGCCTATGGAGGGTACCCTACACAGCACATAAAGCAACAGACTATGGTTACACCCAGAGACAGCAAGAAGCTCCTCCTCCACCACCTCCAGTCACTACACAGAATTATCAGGATTCCTATTCTTATGTTAGATCCACGGCCCCAGCTGTGGCTTATGACAGCAAGCAGTATTATCAGCAGCCCACAGCAACTGCAGCGGCAGTGGCAGCTGCTGCCCAGCCGCAACCTTCCGTAGCTGAATCGTACTACCAAACTGCTCCAAAAGCTGGCTATAGCCAAGGAGCAACTCAGTATACACAAGCCCAACAAACTCGACAGGTGACAGCCATAAAACCAGCCATTCCAAGTCCAGCAACAACTACATTCTCAATATATCCTGTATCCTCCACCGTTCAACCAGTTGCAGCTGCAGCTACTGTTGTTCCTTCGTATACCCAGAGTGCTACGTACAGTACAACAGCAGTTACTTATTCTGGTACATCTTATTCTGGCTATGAGGCCGCGGTATATTCAGCTGCATCATCTTATTATCAACAACAGCAGCAGCAGCAGCAGAAACAAGCAGCAGCTGTTGCCACCGCCGGCGCTGCAACAGCTGCCTGGACAGGGACCACTTTTACTAAGAAGGCACCATTCCAAAATAAACAGTTGAAACCAAAACAACCTCCCAAACCACCCCAGATCCATTATTGTGATGTTTGTAAGATCAGCTGTGCTGGACCCCAGACTTACAAAGAACATTCGGAGGGACAAAATCATAAAAAGAAAGAAGCCGCATTGAAAGTAGCACAAAACACCACCAGCAACAGTTCATCTGCTCGAGGAACTCAGAACCAGCTACGCTGTGAGCTCTGTGATGTATCCTGCACAGGAGCTGATGCTTATGCTGCCCATATCCGCGGAGCCAAGCATCAAAAAGTGGTTAAGCTACACACAAAACTTGGCAAGCCAATTCCTTCAACCGAACCAAACGTCGTCACTCAGGCTACATCTGCAGCATCAGCTTCCAAACCAACAGCCGTCTCTTCAAATATTGTAACCAACAGTAACACTGTGAATTCTTCTGTTTCATCAATGGCAGTGAAAATTCTCACCCCCTCTGCCAATGTACTACTTACCTCAGCATCAAACAACAAAACAACAATAGTTCCATGTGTGTGGCTTCATGAAGGCCACGATGGAGAATTTATGAAAACTCATGCCAAACAAAGGTGCCACTTTGCTTTTTGGGAAATAGGTTATAATCCATGGAAGTGCATGCCAAACATTTTTGCTGCAAAAGAGTAAAATGGCTATCCCCTTGAAAGAACTGGTTCAAGTGTCCTCTTCTGTATCCCATTTCACTCTGTCCCAATGCCATAGCCATGACATGATCAATGGTTATACAGTATAAATCTGTGGCTTGTGTGTATAAATAAAATTTGATAGTCTGAAAGGTCCCACAAGACTGTGTGCTGTTAATGTGCCTTTAAGGCTAGGTGTCTTACAGGGTTTGCTTCTCTCCTCCCCTGTTCCTTGTGCAATTTTTGAAAATTCTGAGCTTCTGGGGCAAGGGCTACCTCTGTTACTTATAGAAGGGACCCTTTTTACTGCTAGAAAAGCAGACTGTCTTAAGAGAGAACCCATTCTGAATTACTGTAGGACCCCGATATCCGCTGGAGATTGGTTCCAGGCCTTCCTGTGGATACTGAAAACCATGGATAAGAGAGGACGCCCCAAAATCCCCAAAACTGTTGTTTTGTGACAGTAGCCTGCTTTACAGCTGCTGTTTGTGATACTAGCTTGTTTAGGTTGCTCTTTTATGACAGTAGCTTGCTTTACACTAGCTTGCTCTGCGGCTGCTGAATTATTTAATTTTTTTCCTTTGACAGCTGTCGATAACTGAATCAGTGGATAATGTAGTGATTTGCTAAGTATCAAATGCAAAGTAATTTACATAATTATATGCAATAAAATGTGAACATATATTTTCCAGACGTACATGGTGTGTTATGACAAGTGCAAACTTACATAAAATTTAAATGTCGATATTTGAGTTGAACAGGCCAAGAAGCCTTATTTACAACTCCTCAATCTACATGCCATTAGAGGTGTATTATGGTCCCCACCATAAAGTTACAAAATTATTTGCAAAACATAGTTTACTAAAGATTAGTATTTTTCTGGATCTTTATAGACTGAATGCAGCTTTTTTTCTAAAAAAAAACCCCCAAACCCAAACAAAAACCGACCAAACAAGCTAAAATATTTACAAAGCTCAAAGTCTCTCCCATAATTGGGTAACACAGAAGTCTTTTAAAATTCTACAGATACTTGTAAATCTGGCAAGAGAATGGTAACATATAAACAAACCTTCCTATAAGGAGTGCTGCAATGTCAGTCAGGTGATAAACACGAAACTAGAAAAAGTTCAGTGTTGATAAGAGTGAACTACTAAACAAATATATGGAGCTACCAGTAGCACTTAAAAGAATCATCTGACAGTGGGCCCAAGTATTTAACAGCATAGGCCCCTGTAAAACTGTCAGTGATATTATCCTTTCTGAGTTATAATCCAGTGAAAGTTCCTAACAGCTGCTACTGTGTGTATACCTTCTAATGTCTGCTCAGAGGTTAGCAAGTAATACCATCATGGGACTGTTAAAATACTTCCTAAATGGCTAAAATCATATCAGAAATAAAATGCAGATGATTTTGATTCATGATGTAAGTTAGTACTAAAACATTAGGTTCCATGATGCAGTATAAATGTTTCAAATGTATGGGAGAATTTTCAATGATAGGTAGGTAGGTAGGTAGGTAGGTAGGTAGGTAGGAAATACAAGGTTTCCATCTGATCACTACCATTTTACCCTCAGCACCAAATATTACCCGCATCACAAGGGACTTCTCCTTTTCCTTCTCTCATTCTTACTGCAGCCTCCATAAACCTTCATCTGAAACATCTCTGAACCCCACGGACCAGATTTTGAGATGCAGGGGTGGATGTTTCACAAGTCAACCCTCTCTCTCGGAAAAGAAGCTTCAGTACTCTATTAAGGGGAAATGGCTTACTACATACAACGCAAACATTTCTGCAGTTCTGCCTTTAAAAAATAAAGACTAATTGCATGTTGGAAGAGAGTACAGTGGACCCTTGTATAACAAATGGTTTGTATAACATAAAATTTGTACAGCATAAAAAATCTGGAGATAGGGGAAATTTGCTTCACATAATTGTCTATGGGGCAACATAAAAATGGTCACGATTAGGGATTATTCTGTTTTCAATGCATTCCTATGGGAAATTTGTATAAAGGAAAATCTGCTTAACATAATTTCATTTGGAACGAACTAATTCCTATATTCAAGGTACCACCTATTTACAGCTGCAAACGTGTTAACTTATTCTCACACCAAGGCTTATTAGAAAGCCTCTCCACAAAACTGCTCTGAACTCCTCAAACTCTTTCACAAACATTGGGATTAAGGAGAGACCTAGTACAGTATTTGCTATGGGGGGTGCATTTGGAGAGGGTTTTTTTTTAACCAAGCCCAGGCAGAGGAAACTTATAAGAAAAGTCATGCATTTATGGAAAATTGTGGTGTACATGCACACTTAGTTTTCTGTAAACATGAGTACAGATGAGATATGGATCAGGGTTAAACATAAAGGTGGAGAAGAAAGATTGGAGTGGTGTCTTCAAAGCTTACTGTTTAGATATGGTTCACTAATGATTTTTCTGGCATTAGTTATCTACCTGTTTTAGGCTTGCAGCATTAGCTCAGATACAAATTAAACTGGACAATTTTCAGGTTCCTCAAAAGTTTCAGGAAACTAATGATAGATTGATTTGATCCTCTAGGGAGCTTCTTATAGTCAATGTGTTTATTTTTAAAAAGTAAAACAATGTGTTTTCTCTTAAAAGGAAAGGCAATACGGTGCGGCTTTGGACATCTATAGTTTTATAAACCATCTTAAAACATTATACTGTGAAGTGACTCAAAAATAAATCAAACTGAAAGTAAACACAACAAAACAAGGCAAAATGAGTAGTTAAATATTTTTTCACACCATAGCAACACATCTAGCACTCTGGACAGTGTATTAGCTTTAAAACTATTGTTTAGACTTAGCAAATGTTGCAGCCAAACATATGAAAAGTGGGAAATGGAGAATGTTACAATTATAAACTGAAATGCCAGTAAAAAGCCCTTCACTTAAGTCACTCATAGTTTAACATTATGTCTGCTGTGAACTGGAAAATCCTCTCCAAACTCAGAATAGCTTGTATTACTGGAGATTACATTTTCATCATCTTCTTGGGCCCATTCCATTTCTCCTTATCTCCCTGTTCTACTGCCTCTGTATTTTTCCACCATAAGCAATGTCACAGGGTCAGGAGAGCTACCAAATTAGACCTTTTGGAAATAACTTTTTCCCAAGGCACAGTTTGCCTCTGGTCAATGAGATAAGGGAGATTTTTAAAAGGATTCCTTTACTTCTAACCTTCCTTGTAAGCCACAGTGTTTAGGCTGCACCCGGGTTCAGACAAAGCAAACCAAAGTTAGTTGAAAATGGAACCAAAAGCATTATCTTCTTTGAAATTGCTATGCTTGATAAATTCGTAATCCAGTTCTATTCATTTATTAAAGAAGTAATAGTAGAAGAACCTTTATTGGCATATATAACAATAAAACAGACAAAGTAACATTTTGATGCTGAGATTTGTAGAAAACGTTCAGTGAAATACAGAGCTACCTTCCCTCACAATTTTGCTGAGAAAGTCCACCACTGCTTCAATAGAGGCTGTCTGGTCTACAGTTAACATAAAATGAATTTTGTCTAGGTCTGATTTCCCCTCCAGGGCTTGTAAAATGGGAGCAAGATGCTTTGTCCGGAGGTCATAATGGAGTGGGCAATACAGAACCAGGTGAACTAGGGTTTCCAGAGCACCCTGCTCACATGAGCAGCGATCCAGCTTCAATCATTTTTGGAGGAAGAACACATCCTTGACCAATTCCAGTCCGGGTTCAGGCCGGGTCGGGGGACTGAGACAGTCTTGGTCGCTCTGCAAGATGACCTCCTCCGGGGGGCCGACAGGGGGTGTTCTTCCCTGTTTGTCCTCCTGGATTTGTCAGCGGCCTTCGATACCGTCGACCACGGTATCCTGCTGGACCGGCTTTCTGAGGTTGGGATCGGGGGCACTGTTTACAGTTGGCTTCGGTCCTTCTTCGGGGGCCGTCCCCAGCGGGTTCAGCATGGGGGGGGAGTTGTCTGCCCCTTGGATACTCCCTTGTGGAGTCCCACAGGGGTCGTCCCTCTCTCCCATGCTGTTCAACATCTACATTAGGCCGCTGGCTGAGGTCATTAGGAGACATGGAGTCTGCTGTCATCAGTATGCTGATGACACGCAACTCTATGTCTCCTTTTCCACTGCTGCAGATGAGGCTGTCCGGACCCTCGATCAGTGCCTGGGCATGGTCATGGAATGGACCAGGGCTAACAGGCTCAAACTCAACCCCGACAAGACCAAGGTTATGTTCTTTGGGGCTTCCCCATCTGGCTATGGAGGCCCTTATCCCACCTTGGAGGGCATTTCCCTCCAGCCTTCGGACTCTGTCCGGAATCTGGGCGTAGTCCTGGACCCGGCGCTCACCATGGAGGCCCAGGTGACCGCTGTGTCCAGGGCTGCCTTTTTTCATCTCCATCGAATTGCCCAGATTCGTCCATACCTAGATGGGGATTCCCTCAGAACTGTGGTGCAAGCGCTGGTGATCTCGAGACTGGACTATTGTAACGCGCTCTACATGGGGTTGCCCTTGACTCTCCTTCGGCGACTGCCGCGGGTTCAGAATGCGGCGGCCAGACTGGTGGTGGGTGTGCGTCGGTTCGACCACATCACCCCAGTTCTGGCCCGCCTGCATTGGTTGCCCGTTGCAGCCCGAATCAGATTCAAGGTCCTGGTTTTGGTTTACAAAACCCTCCATGGCCTAGGACCTGACTACCTGACAGAGCAGATCGACCAGCGGTCAACATCGGCCCGTCCGACTAGGTTGTCGCGGGCGCACATGCTGCATGTGGCCACGCCCAGGGAGGCTCGGAGAACATCCACCCGTACCCGAGCCTTCTCTGTGGCTGGCCCCACCATGTGGAACCATCTCCCAGCAGAAGTGCGCCTAGCAGAGTCCCTGCCAGCCTTCCGAAAGGCATTAAAAACTCTCCTTTTCCGGGAGGCGTTTGGTGACTGAAGTGTTTTTTCTTTTTCTTTCCGCCATCTGCAAAGCCATTCTCTGTTGCTTAGCTTGGTTACTTGTGTTAAACTGTTTTAAACTGTTTTAATTGTTTTTTATTTAATAGCTATTATTAGTATTATCTTATCTTGTAAACCGCCCGGAGTTCCTTCGGGAAGACGGGTGGTATATAAGCCCAATAAATAAATAAATAAATAAATAAATCTTGCATTAAGAGGTATTCTCCTGAATCTTCCCCATAACAAGGAAGAAGGCATGACATTACATCTGGCAAGGGAAAATGCTCTCGGTTTTGAGGACAACTGAGTAAAGAGAGATAGGTAGCTCTCTGGCCGATTCTGCATGGTATGTGGAAGAAGCGGGGAGACCAGGTCTTGATTGCAGCACCCCACAGTTCCTGGAAGTCAATATCCAACAGTCTTCTTTGTTGTTGTTGTTGTTCAGTTGTTCAGTCATGTCTGACTCTTCGTGACCCCATGGACCAGAGCTCGCCAGGCCTTCCTATCCTCAGTCTTCTTTGGATAGTTTCAAAAGCCAACTTTTGATTTAAAGAACCAAGCGTATCAGGGTTTAAGCCTATCAGCTTCAATTTTTTGAAAAGGGCGAGGAATAGCATTGGGACCATCAGCTTTCCTAGTTACTAACTGAAAGATCAAATCTTTAATTACCTCAGTTGTAACTGGTGGCCAATCAGGAAGATTGTCAGAAGGAAGTATGTGGAACTCAGACAAGTTGAAAGGAGCATCCTTCCCCATTCCCTCTTTACCCAGAATGTGGAAATGCAACTGGACCTAAAGGACCGCATCTCCCCATATTTGATGTGAAAATCCATAATCAGAAATAACAGCAAAGTCATATGTTTCTTTTGAACTTGTCACTTTCTCTTGTTATTTAAAATTATTGCTATGTGCCATTAAAATTATGATTTATGGTGACCCCTAATAGGATATTTGTTTTACCACTACAATTATTTGATGATACTAAATCACTCCAGTCCTCAGCATTTCAATATTTATATGAATATCTGCATTGGGCACCTGAGAGTGTGCAAATATTGTAAAAAAATGGCCCCAAATAAACCCTAAAATGTTAATATTCAGTAAGTTTTCCATAGTCCAAATAATATGACAAGCTGTAGAAATGTAATCATTGATCAAATTGCAAATTGCTGTCTTCCCAGCTTCATTAGACATACATAAATTTAACTGTATGTTTCCATTGTGTGTGTGTGTGTGTGTGTGTGTGTGTGTGTACAACTCAATATTATTTTTGCAAAAAAATCCATTTTAGCCTTAGCTTTTTTGGTTCTGAAGCAACTAGCAAAAGTTACAAAGGCTCATCAGATCTTTCAGTCATATATTGATACAATATCTGCCACGTACAATTAAAGCATTTCAAGTAAAATTTTCCAAAATGGTATCCATGAGGATTTATTTTCACAAATGTTTCTCATCTGACAACACTCTTCAGTTCCAAGACTCTACCTTTATCTAGTAGAAGACAAGGCCACACATTTCACCAAAATAAGATGTATTCCTGCTTTTCTAAACTGAGCAGGGCGAGAGCAGACCTGATATTATTTAATGATGGTTCGTAAAAGGAATATCAAATGTAACATTGTCCTTCAAACAATGATAATATAGAATTTACGGCAATTCTAGAAATAAAGGTTCATTCCAGAAAGCCTCCTTCCATTCCAATCCTTTCTTACCACAGGTCTGGTTTATCTTCTCAATATGTCTAAAAGTAGACTTAAACTAAATAAGATGGATACACTGTTCTATGCTTAAATTCAAGAAAAGGCATTTATGCATCTTAAAAAATTCTTTCCCTTGCAGAGGATCAGTGGGCAGGCTTTTTATCAGAAGGAAACAGAAGGTGCCTCCCTGAAGGACCTGAGGACTATGAATGAATTTGAGCACCCTCTGGGCTTTGACAGTGCATTTCATCCTTCCATTCTGGAAGTCCCACTGGATTGTTTTTGAACTGAATAAAGACTATGCTCCATAATGTGTAAAGTAAGTGTAATGCCTGGGTAGGCCTTTGTCACTTACGACTGCATTTCATGGTGCAAACACTTTCCACACTGTCTTTCACCAAAATACTTTCACCACAAGGAGGAAAAGGTCAGCTTTACAATGTTTCATGAGGGTGAAATTACATGTGGCTGCTTGCAGAAGGTTTTGAAAGGCCGTGGTTTGGACGAGGACAAGGAAAAGATCAGCTCCAAGACAGCATGCCATCCGCCCCCACAGAAGGAGAAAAAATAGGAAACACAGGGAAGTGCGGTGGACGTTGGGCTGGGGGAAATGAATATACAGTGGTACCTTGTATAAAGGAATTAATTCATTCCAAATGAAATTATGTTAAGCAAATTTTCCTTTTTACAAATTTCCCATAGGAATGCATTGAAAACAGAGTGATGCCATTTTTATGTTGTACAGATTCGCCCCATAGGCAATTCTGTTAAGCAAATTTCTCCTATCTCCAGAATTAGTTATGTTGTACAAATTTTATGTTATACAAATTTTAATGTTATACAAGGGTACACTGTAAATGATAAGAGCAAGGAAAGTAGTCTGAGGGAGGAGGAAGGGGAGGGACAAGAAAAGAGAGTTGGGCAAGACAGTTTGAAAAGAAGAAAGCCCAGGAAGAGAAGAGGAAGAGAAGAGGAAGACCCAAGAAAGAGAGGAGGGAGAGGGGGGGGGAGAGGGAGTTATCAAATGGATGGGAATGGGAGACTATGCAGGATGTGTGGCCCAGAGGGTGGGAGAAATAAATGATTCCCCTCCCTCCGCCCAAGGCTGAAAGAAGGAAAAGGTGTCAAACTCCAGCAAAACCCTCATATTGGGGTGACAGAGGCAAGGAAAGCGATAAGAGGGGTAGGATTGAAAAGAGAGAAAAGGTTGCTGGAGAAATGGGATACTGAAGCCCCACCAAGAGGGACAGGAGGGGTATCTTGGCAGGAAGGGAAGTGGCACCAAGGACTATGGACAATCTCCATTTCCTAATACTCACCTAAACCCTGGCTTGTCTGGTCTTTAGACACTCCTTTGTAACCCAGTTGGGAGTTAAGTTCTGAAGATGTTTTACTAGCCCAGTGAAATTGAACTCAGGCCAGTGGAAGTTATGGTTGATAGATCAAACGTTAAATCCAAGAAAACACTGGAGAAAAATGTCTCCATTTCTGAGACTGAAGTGTGTGTGGGGGGAATGCCATGGGGGGTTATCTCGAACCCACTCACAGTGTGGAGGGGGGGTACAGGAGCTTTTAGGAGCCCTGTGGCTCAGTGGTTAAATGCCTGTACTGCAGCTAAAACTGTACTCACAACCTGGGGTTCAATCCTGGGTAGCAGGTCCATGGTTGACTCAGCCTTCCATCCTTCTGAGGTCAGTAAAATAAATACCCAGCTTGCTGTGGGTGGGTGGGAATGTGTAGCCTGCATACTGTAATTAAAACTGTAAACTACTCAGAGACTACTTGAAATGGTATGGGGCGGTATATAAACAGAACCCTTTGCTTTGCTTTGCTTTAACTTTGTAACTCAACTGCAGTACAGTTCTGGCCAGTCACACCTTCCAATTCACATTGCTAGCAAAATGTCACATCTATTTTACTGACAAGCAAATCCCAGGAGCCAGCCTCCGGATCTGTGCTGGGAGCATAACAGAGTGCAAAGGGTTAAAGTGATCCTACCATCACATAACAGTCCTAATCGAAAGTGAAAAAATTAAGCCCACAGTTTGTGAAAAACAACCCGTCAGAGCAAGTTTGCCCTAGCACTCAAGTAGCGATGCTCTGGGTCTATTCAATACATTATTCTGTAGCAGTTTTCAGAAATATAACCATGTTAGCCTATTTCAGCATGTACAACAAAAACTTACGTAAGTACAGTGGAATCTTGTATAACAAATAGCTTGTATAACATAAAATCTGTACAACATAAAAAATTCTGGGGATAGGGGAAATTTGCTTAACAGAATCGCCTATGGGGCGAATTTGTACAACATAAAAATGGGATTACTCCATTTTCAATGCATTCCTATGGGAAATTTGTATAAAGGAAAATTTGCTTAACATAATTTCTTTTGGAACGAATTAATTCCTTTATACAAGGTACCACTGTATTATGCCACTTTTAAGATTAACATATATATTTCAGTGGATTGCAATCTACATCTCAGAACGTAGGCTGTAATCCATGAAAGTTCACACTGACACAAATGTGTTCATTTTAAAGGTACCATTGTACTTTTGGATTTTAATGCAATTTATTTTGTGATTACATGTAGTACCTATGCAGATCATATTATTGGACTGTGAACATTTAAAAAGTACAGGACAAAGACAAACATGTACTGGGAAGTCATCTGAACATTTTAGTGGAGCATTTGTTCAATTAAACATGCAGAAAATTTGTGTGCTTGGAGTACTAAAAGCAGATTTTTAAATCAAACTCAGTCCTTGTTTACCTTCTAGATCTCTGTTCAGTTTTCTTAAATCTTTTATTAAGTCTTCAAACTTAACTTGGGATGCCTGGAATAAATCTTGAGGTTCTGGTAGTGGAAACACACTTTTGTCTGTTCCTGCTTCCTAAAAAAACAAAAGTACCAGTAATTTTAAGAAGTGCCAGATCTTCTGCCAAAACAAATTAATGTTCCCTGAATTAGAAATGTGAACACATGATACAACTTTGCAGATATGTTCCTTGTAAAGATTACACACTGGAATGAGCTGTTGAAGAGTTTTGTCAATTGTAGCCAAGAATAACATGAATCATATGTATGCTTATTTGTACTAGTTCCACCCCAACATTTCTTCCTTGACCCAAAGATCAAGGAATACTTTAAAAGATCATTTTTGGTAGCCCAGTGGAATGGGACTACCTGCCAATAATCAATAATGTACAGAGAGTCTATGGAAGATTTATGCATAAACAATAATCAATAATGTACAGAGAGTCTATGGAAGATTTATGCATAAACAAAGATTGATCCAAAAACCATTTGTTGCCTTTCATCAAGAAAAGTGCCTTGGGCAGAGGGAAGGGATTATAAGAAAACCTCCCAAGGATTCGTGGCAGGTTCTGAAGGCCTGTACCTGTAAGTATTCATATGGACTTTTAAAAGAAATAGTTTAAAAATTAAAACAAAGAGTACATTGTTAGTGCCACAATAAGTACAATCATTAACTGCCCTTTCTGTTGCAGTCCTATGCATCCCCTCCCAAGCAAACTGGGGGGTGGCTTTAGATGAGGCTGCAAATCAGCCAAATTTGAATCTCCGCCTTTTTTGCTATTGGAAAGTTCTGCTAGATCAAAAGTCTTCTATCAGCAATGTTTAACACAAGGGGGTCAAACCCAAGGTAATAGGTGAAGACAGCTAGAACATACTACATGCAGTTGCAGGTATTAGTGATTAACCTGTTGTACCCCACGATACCTCATTTTTTAAAAAATTGAACTGTCCAGCTGGACCCCATGGATCATGAAGACCAGCCCCTTGTCAAGAAGGCATGGTGGGGAACTGAACTCCCAATCTCTGGCTCTGCACCTAGAGTGGTGGTGGCAAATCTTCGGCCCTCCAGATGTTTTGGACCACAACTCCCACAGTCCTTTGTCACTGGTAACACAGGCTTGGAATTCTGGGAGTGGTGGTTCAAAACATCTGGAGCACTGAAGGTTCGCCACCACTGACCTAGTCACTTAAAACCATTCATCTGTCCAGTAGTTTACAAGACATGGAATTCAATTTTTCTTAAACACAAGAAATCAAAGGTGTCCAAGAATACAAGAAGCCTACTGTTTTGTTACTCTGCTTGTGCCCTACCAGCATCCAGTGCATGAAAAGGACCACCATAGTATTTATTTATTTATTTATTTTACATTTACTAGGAATTATGACGACATATTTCAAAATTTAAGGCAGCGTGTAATTAACAAACATTTAAAACAGTAAAAGGTCTTTTAACTTCTAAAAGTATTATGTTACAATAATATTAAACATTTTACAGTATTACTGTTTGTGTAAATGATAAGCAACAATTGCACTGGACGTTACTTAGATTAACCATACTGATAAAATGAATATACTTAAAATGAATAGATTAATGTGGGTAGTTATAAACCTTGTGCCATCCCTTCCCACCATTCTCAGAAGATTAATGCTGTTACATTTCCAATTTTGTATGCTTTACTTTTAATCTAAATGCTGTTGTTGTGTTATGCACAGTGGTCTTCTATCTAAGGGATATGATGCAGCAAATTAAATTTGTATTAGAAACATCATTTATATACAGGTATAGAAAAATCCGTGGGTCCTAAGACTCTCTTTTCCTCTTGGAGAAGCCTTTGAAACTTTTAGAAGGGACAGCAGAAGCGTTTCACAGACAACGGTGGTGGAGATCTGACAGTGATTTTTGACGATAAAAAGCTCTCCACGCATCTCAAGGCCCTCCAAAGGCTTCCCCAAGGCAAAAGGGAGCTCTAGGGAGCCTCTAACCTGAGATAGGGTGCTTAAGAATTTTTCAGTTTATTTAAAAAAAATTGCTGGTGCTGGATGATGGCGTCAACTGATTTCCATGCTTCAGCTTTGCAGAAGAAGATTTTGTTCATTATTATATCCCAAAACCCATACATATGGGGGATTTCTTACTTTTCTAAATGAAAAGAAAAACCTTAGCATTCACGATCCAGCAACGAACAAATACAACAAAGTTCATTGATTTCACTGGCTTAATTGCTTGGAGCTATTTGAAAGACAGATCCCTGTTTATTTTAAATTTTTATTCACAAAGAAGAATGGGCACTAATGTGTGCACTAATGTGAACTCTCAGATCACAGCTATTAAACAAGCAACGAACATGGTATGCATTACAGCAATGACAAAATTATTTACCTTGTCACAATGGCGAAGGTAATATATTACAACATAATCCACAAGACTGATGGCCGTGTCCTAAAAGTAGGGAAGGAGATTTCAAGTACAGTTAAAAATATCAACAAGAATGTGGTTTAAAACATCAAAAATGTAATACAACTTTAAAATATGCAACCCCCATCTCACTATGTAGCTGTTATTTGCTGCAACTCATTAATCCCTAACCACATAAATAAAATGAAAGCTGCAAGAAGCACAGAGGCTTAGCATAGTTTATGCAACATTTATATATAAGAATAATAAAATATATCTATCCTGTCTCCATGAGCTAGGAATATATTACAAATTCATGAAAACACAGCACCTCTTAAAATCATGCATCATAAGAGAAACACAGATAAAATCCTTCCATTAGAAAAATGCTCAAATAAACCTAACTGTAAAAGCCCAACTTACATATTACATGAATGGTTTGGTAGTTACTGTACAACTACTTCCTGGCAAAATCACTACTATTAAGAGTGACTTAGGTACTAATTGAAGGGAACAGGAGCCAGATAATCACTAGTGACACAAGACCTGGGCCCTGATACTGAGCCTAGTCTACTGGTGGTGGTGGTGGGAAGCTATTGGGAGTTTTTCCTTCCCTGAAGCCAGGATGCAGCATAGAGCCACAAAGGGCTCTATGCAGGCCATGTCTGACTCACTAAATATAGATCCTCCACACTTACTGTAGGAATAGGATTTTCATACTTCTAAAACTGCCAGTCCAAGGAGCCACCCCACAGACAAACTTCTGGGCCTTGGAGAAGAGAAAAAAGAAGTCCAAAGAGAGGTCTTCCTACTGCCATTGTATGCCGCTCCATGTGCCTTGGAACGCCTCCTCAGTTGCAGTGCTCTCTGGGAGTTGCCTGCCTGAGCCACAGGAAGGGAAAATCCCACAATCCAGTAGGTTCTTTATGGAAGCCTCTCAATGAACTACCATCTCATGGAGCAGTCAAGCAACTCCCAGCAAGTGGAGCCAACTGGGGCAGTATTCCCTGCTGTTTCCAGGCCAAAGCAAGTTGGTAAACCAGAAAAACAGTGATCGGAAGATTCCAGTAGGCAGCATATGTTTTTCGTCAATTTAAAATCCTTTGTAATGTGTTGGACGTTCTTTAGCAGGGCTGCATGGTTAACTGTGTAATAAGCTGTAGTGAGATCTATAAAGACTACACCTGCAATTTCCTTCAACTCAAAGCCATACTCTAACTTTCTGGTTCTTCTGGTGGCCTGCCTGGTTTAAGAATAGCTATCACATGAGCCTTCCTCCATATCTTTGGTATCAGAGTGCTAATCAAGCATTAATTGGAGGCTAAGCAGCCATCTGCTTGTTATTGGTGCAAAGTGTTTGATTTGCTCAACCCGCATCTCATCAGAGCCACCTGCTGTGCCCTTCTCATAGCTGCCCATTGTCTTTTCCAGCTCTGTTACAGTAAAGGGGGTTGTCAGGTTACTTGTCTTCTGTTCCTCGTAATAGAGCCGCTAATCTGCCTTCATTAGCAATACCAGCTGTCCAATGCATATGTGCCTGTCCTAGGGCACTGACCATCGATGAAAAAGCAATTTGTCAAAAAGTTATAGGCAGAGGGATGGTGTTGTAGATACAGAAGAGCAAAGTGTGTGACACGGCAGCCGAGAAAGCCAATACAATTCTTGGTTGCATCAACAGAAGCCGTGTCTAGATCAAGGGAAGTGATAGTACCACTCTATTCTGCTCTGATCAGACTCCACCTGGAGTACTGTGTCCAGTTCTGTGCATGTCAATTTCAAAAGGATATTGACAACTTCGAATGGGTCTAGAGGAAGGCAACCAGGATGGAAAAAATGTCTTATGAGCAGCGGCTCAGGGAGCTGGGAATGTTTAGCCTTACTAAAAGAAGGTTAGGGGATATGATAGCCATGTTTAAATATTTGAAAGGCTATCATACTGAAGAGGAGACAGGTTTGTTTTTCATGGCTTCAGACACTAGGACTAGGAGCAATGGTTTCAAACTACAGGAAAAGAGATTCCGTTAGAATATCTCTTTTGCTATACATCTAAGATCTAAAGAAGAAAAACTAGGGATAAATATTTTTATTCATAGAGCATTGAGCATACATTACAATGCAACTTAAAGACAATCATAGTTGAAATTAAGTACTTACTCTACTCTTAACATCCTTCAGTTTGGGAAGTATTTCCAAACCAAATCCATCTGCTTGACCACGTGTCCTATTCCCTCCATTCATGTAGTTTCCAAAAGCCAGAATCAAACCTAAAATGTCCTTCACACTTTTCCTCTCCCGTAGCTCCTGAAATATAATGTTAATTTGTAACACTGGAATGGAAAGAAAAGTAGAGCAGGACCTTTGTATGCACAGGATCAGTATCCACGGTCTGAAGATATTATAAATATTACCATAAATGTCAAATGTGAATTTGGCAGTCCGTAACCCCTTCTCCACTTTTGTGTGACTAGATACCTCAGCATTAATGACAACCTGAAATCAAATGGAAGGAGGCTGTTGCCCAGCTGCCTGACTGCTATCCCAAAAGAGAAGGCAGGAGGCGGAGAGAGAAAAGGGGATGAACACATTGTGATCAAACGGACCAAAACAGAGCAGCATGTGGTTGACTAGATCGCACCTACAGGGGCTGCAGGAACAGTCACCATTTGCACAGAAGCAGCAATCTAATCAAACCCCACTGTTCCAAATCATTCCAAAATGACTCAGACTAGATCATTTCCTGTTGCTAATGTAGCTGTACTCTATAATAAAGAGGACATTTAATCTTTAAGGAACAAACATACCATTTCAACAAGATTGCAAAGTCACATTGCTAGGGGGAAGATGCTAATGAATTTGCAGTGATTTTAAACTACTGCAAAAATCTGAGCAAAATCAGTTATGTCAGTTGTAAAATACGGCACTGTGTAGTACAGGGTAGATTTCAAACTAGGGTTTCACGCTAAATAGGTCTGTGTTCCATGGGACTTAACTCCTAACAAAAGTATGCTGACAACTGTAGCCAAAGCTTTCACTGCCATTAGTTTTGACTCATGGTACCTTAGAAACACGATGAACAATATCAGCTTTTCGGCGCACTGCAGTAATCCCTTCATTGAAGACAGACTGAAAAATTATACAACGGGCACGTTCAGCAAAATTGGAGATCTGTGATAATTCATATAAAAACCTGCAAAAAAAGGGGGGCGGGAGGCAAATTACCTTATACTGCCAATGCAATTCAATATGTGTATGCTTGTGTTTATGTGTATGTGTGCGCCTCTGATCGCATGTACGCGTCTGTGTCTCTACCTATGGGAAATATTTTCAAACATTCCATTTATAAAATAATTTTAAATAAAATAAAAGAATGAATGATTTACAATTTTGGATAAATGTAAATTATTACCTTCACTAACTTCCAAAGGGAAAGATGCATAATTGTAGGATTTCAAGCATATACAACTATATAAATTAAATCTGATGCATATGACAGCAATTCAGCATAAGAGTGTGAGAGATACACTGCCCTCTGCTGGATAGAATGATTCTACAAACATTTATCCCGCAGGGTCGTTCCCCCCTCCCCCCCAGGAAAAGAGCTGGATCCTTTCCATGTTGAATGTGAATTTGTTGCATGTTAGCCTTTGACACATCAGGCATTTTCAGACAGCAATCCTAAATGCATTTTATAGCAAATCAGTCAAATTTACTACAAATTGCAATTTTTCTCCTTCTCAGTTACTATCTTGTAAAGTAGGAATGTTAATACTGTTCTGGCAAGCATAATGCAGGGAACTTTTTTAAAAAACCCCAAGCACTACAATGAATTTTATATTATTACAGTGGAATCCTCTGAATGTCATACAGCCCTCACTGTGTTCAGTGGAGCTCACATCCAGGTCACAATGGCATTAGAAGCAAGCTTTTTAACTCAGTGTTTAGACTCTCTTACCCACATCTAGTTTTCACTGCTTGAGTATTATGTGTCCCAGTTTAAAGTCTTTTACTTCTTTAGAGATGTTTTGTTTGCTGCAGTGTTGAGATCTTACTGTTACCTCTGATCCAAGGAGCTCCCAGATACAGTGGTACCTCGACTTACGAATTTAATCAATTTCAAATGCATGCTCTTAAGTCGAACTACTCTTAAGTCAGGGTACCTATCTAAAAAATTGAAAAAATAAGCTAAAATATATTAAAAATGGAAGAATATTTGTAAGTCGAGCAGACCATATCTAAAATTTGTAAGACGGCAGTTAAAATGGCAACAGTTTTCCGCTCTTAAGTCGAATCGCTCTTAAGTCGAGCTGCTCTTAAGTCGGGATACCACTGTATAATGTTAGGAATTATAAGACATCTACAGGGACAAAGAGTATGTATGCTTTTTATCAGTTATGCATCAATTCAACTGAATGGGAAGGCTGGCTCAATTTCAGGGCTGCCTCCACTCCCCTTGGGAAGCCTACAGGTAGATTGCAGCATCTATACAAGAACTCATCCTGGCACAAATCTTCCCAAATGTCCAGCCTTTTAACATCTAGATGCATTTGTTACAACATTATCGGAGAACAATGTAGTGGTTTCATCACTTCAAGGGCAAAATAAATCTGCCTTATCATTCTAAGTTGATAACTATGGTGGAGTATTCCACGAGAGAGATCTCAAGGTCCAAGTAGATGTTATATGTTGAATATCACGTGGCTAACTTCTCTGCTCTTCTTATGTCTTTTGGTGTTCCTTTCATTTCTGCTGAGTGTGTTGAGGTGAAGACAAGATAAACTGGGAGGGAGTGTATTTCGTACCAAAGACTAATACTGATGTGTTTCTTTAAAGTAACTAAAAGGAACTAGTTTAGTTACATTTTTAAAAAGGGAGAGGAAAATGTTCCTTTAAATAAATCCTTAAATGTAATAACAATTAATTCAAAAAAACCCAACCAACATGGGTGTCTTAACTCCAATTAATTAATTATTTTTAAAAGCAAATTTTAAACTGCTTGAGGTGGTGTGTGACCCTTGTGTACATTATCAGGGTCCAGCAGTTATAACACCTGCATTTTATGGGGGATAAGAGGTAAAACACTGTATGATTTCTTGATTATTATTTTTCACTCCTGTGGATCTGCAGCTACAGCTATCCGCCTACAAAAGTCTTTACAATTCAACAAATCGGTATCAGAAAAGTAATGCAGACATTTGGCATACTCCTGTACCTAGGAATGTGCTGATTCATAAAGACTTTCATTTCAGGATACTTTTAAAGGAATACAAATGACATGTGTGACTTACTAGCTATACTATACTATTACTTGTATTTAAACCTTATTCATCGGGATAAAGAAATGGCACTAAATGAATGATAGCATACTTTGGCTTTGTGAGAATTCCAATGTACTGAGAGTTAGCTGTAGTGAAAAGATGGTGGTTTGTCAGAATTTAGGGTATCTGTCATGTTTTCTTTGATCTCACTGAGAATTCCAATGTATTATTCCTGCATCTAAATATCATTTTTGTTTCTTTACTTCAGGCTTCACTAAAAATGGCCTTGGATTTTATTGTTTTGTTCCAATAAATTACATGGATTCTGAAAATGGCAAAAGACAAGTAGATTTCTTGAGGTAGTTTTGTTCCGTCTGTATTTTGTCTGTAAGAAATCTCCATCACCTGTATGTGGCTGCAACTCTAGAGATACTGTTTACAGCTCTTCAGCTGTAGAACAGCTACATGATAGACCTATCTCTGTACAGGTTCTCTAATAAACTGTGACTCTGGGGGGACTCCATCTTGGTGCATAACAGCTAAGCCATGGGTAGCTAAAGCCTAACCATGCACACATTTAGAGCTCCTATTTAAAACCTGTATTTCTTATATTCTTATATTGATTCCTTGAAACTGGGAAATCAGATCATTTGATTACTATATCTGAAGTCAGGAAAAGCAGAGAATTTCAAATTATTGGAAGATAGGCTTAAGAAAGAAAGGAAATTATCCTGCAAGAAAGGTTCAGCAATGGGAAATGGAAACTGAATTCCTGGAATCTTTGTATTTTTACATTTCTAACAAAAAGGCTGGACAGACATTCATAAGAAAAGAAAAGAAAAGGCTACCCACTGTTAGTGAAATTAAGGTCAAAAGACAGTACAGGGGAGTCCCTTCAAACTATTTTATTTTTGCTACAATGCTATGTAATCAGTTCTGTTTTCTGAGGAACATTTTGAATGATGGACAAGATAATGCCTCCCCCGCCACAGCCAGTCTTACTGCTCTGGTTTGTCTAGAAGTTTTACTTCCTCTTGTTTTGAAGTGTCGTAGTGCCGCTTTATTTTTTCCAGTTCCTCCTTCTGAGCTCTCTGCAAATTCAGTGACAAAAAGGGGTGGGGAGGAGAGGTAATAAGCATTCATTTCTTACCCACATCTCTCTCTCTCTCTCTCTCTCTCTCTCTCTCTCTCACACACACACACACACACACACACACACACAGAGAGAGAGAGAGAGAGAGAGAGAGAGAGAGAGAGAGAGAGAGAGAGAGAGAGAGAGAGAGAGAGAGAGAGAGAGAGAGAGAGAACTGTTTTCTCAGTTATGGAAGTGCCGATCATTTGCAAAACCAGGGGGTGTCTGTGTTGGGTTTAGTGACTGAACAACACCAAATACCGTTAGCACAACTGGAATAGAGGTCAGCATGTGTTTCGCATCCACACACTGAAACCAAAGGAACCATGCAGGGAGTTCCCATTTTCACATGCCTTTCAGGTTCCAAAAAAGAAAACCTGCTTCCATGCACAGATTTTGTGTACTATACCGATACACAACTCATTTCTATGCTACACATAGTACAGGAAATGTATAAAGCCCTACATATAGAGTTGTCAGGCGTGACAACAGAGTTACAATATTTTTCTATCACACCTATCTTTAATTCAATCTATCACATTATAAATACAAATCATCTCCCTGGTGTATTTTAAAAATAAGCGGACTGATAAGCTTGCTGCAAGCAAAGCTATGCCTAGGCAGTGCACACAATCCCTACTGAATTTAAAATTCATAGACGTATCAATGCATGACTTGAACATATTTTCTCTTTTTCACTTCCAAATGAAGAATCAAGATTTGACCGTACTAATTTTTGGAAGTTATTTTCCTTTTTTTGTAACACAATTTGGTCCAACACAAAGAGCCGCACACAACAATGTATAGCCATGCACAACAGCCTTCCTTCCTTACATGACTGTGTCAAGAAGTCAGCTTGAAAAGTTCCTCCCTTCTCCTACAGGCTGAGCTTCATGCCTCTGATGTTGCATTGGATGTAACGTTAGGTATGTAGCCACTCGTGCAAGTGACTGTGCAAAGAAGAGCAGGCAGTAGAAACTGCTGCACAATGGCCCACACGTGCATTTCCCCCCTCTCCAATTGGAATTCTGGTCTCTGATCACTCAGTTTGGATTAATGACAGATTAATGCAGCTCTTCCTTTGACAATTCACCTATTCACCTATTCATAGCTGTGGATCATTCTGAGACTTATTTTATGAAACACAGCAATACCTTGGTTTAGGAGTGCCTTGGTTTACCAGTGATTTGCATGACCAGAAACCATTTCTGATCAATTTTGCCTTGATCAACAAGCAATGTTTTACAATAGGAGCACTGGAGCAGGTCACATGATCACAACTAAACCAATTCTAGCTCTCTCCATCCCTCCCTGCTTGATTGTGGGGGATTGTCTGGACAGTTCCATTTCAGGCAAGCCTCAAAGTCAGGGAGAGGAGAGAGCTAGGTCAGTTTCCCTTGCACCAGCCAGGGTTGTTTTCAAAGGAGAGTGTAGGTTAGGGTTTTATTTTTCTTTATATTTTTCTTTAATTTGTTTTCAACATTCTATCTTTCCCCCCAAACCATTTCTAGTCATGGGGCAGCTCGACAAGTGTGTATATGGCTACAAGTTGCACTTTGTTATTGTCACATTAAAATACAGAGTAAAATCCAGTTGTTAGTCCCAAGCAGAACAGGTTCTGAAGCCAGGCACCTAAAGCATAGTTTGGATGAGCCAACTTCTTTTGTGAGCTTTGGCATTCTGTGTGTACAGTATGTGGCCTATGGGACCCCAGAACTAATAATCTAAGTTTCCATTATTTCTTACGGGGAAATTAGCTTTGATATAAGAGTGTTTTGGTTTCCAAGCATCTTTCCAGAATGAATTATGCTCGTAAACCAAGGTATTGCTGTACATGATAAAGCTCAGGCAGTGCCACAAAAGTGACAAGTCTCTTGAGAAGCCGAAGATGTTGAAATGAGGAATCTTTTCCTAGAAATGACAGCTAAATGTTGACCTAAGTGCAGTCAGAGACCATGCCAAGTAACAGCTAGAAGGAAGGCTTTGTAGTACAGTGATTCCCCACCCTTTTGCGGTTCATATAATGTGGTCCCGCTATACCCCCCATGGGGTAAGGGCCAAAGGCCTGTTTCAAGCCTCCCATACTTATCCCAGAACTCAGACAACTGCTGTCAGTGCCATCAAGTTTTCTGTTATCTTGCTACTTATTCCAATCAAGAGGGAGAGAAGGGTGGCAAAGGGGGGAAAGGTGTTGTACAGTACAGTGACCCCCCGCCTATTGTGGGGGTTAGGGACCCGCGATAATTGCAAATCCGTAATATGCAGATGCAGGTCAGGCTGGGCCTTGGGGACCCAACTGGGACTCTTGTCCTTACCCCCAGCCTGGTGCTGCCCTGAACAGGCCTCCCAGGGCCTTCTGGAGGCCCCAAAAGGGCTTCCTTGTGAACCGGAAGTGACTTCCAGTAAACCAGAAGTGACTTCTGGATAGCCGATAATAATTTCTGAGGCCTCTGAGGGCCTTTCTAGGCCTGTTGGAGGCTCAGAAATGATTTTTGGCGACCCAGAAGTTACCTCTGGTTCGTAGGGAGTTCTTTTGGGGCCTCCAGAAGTCCCGGGAAGTCCCTTGTAGGCCTGTTCGGAGCAGCGCCAGGCTGGGAGTAAGTACAAGAGCCCCCAGCTAGGCCCCCAAGGCCCGACCCAACCTGCAACTGCATATCATGGATTTTAAATTATCGCAGGTCAGGTCAGGTCCCTAACCCCCACGATAGGCGGGGGAACACTGTACTGTACAACACCATTCTCCCCTTGTCCATCCTTCTCTCCCTCTCGGTTAGAATATGTAGCAAGATAACAGAAAACCTGAGGGCACTTACAGCAGTTGTCTGAGTAAAACAAGGACTACATTTCAGAGAAGAAATCTGAATTGCTTACTAAAAAAACATAGATTTCTGTTGTACGATGACATGATTTGGATAAAAATATGGATAGACCATGTTATTATATATTATTCTGTAGGTGAAGTAGGAGCAAGCCAGTGAGCCTTTGATACTTACATTCTCATAAAGTGCTTCTAGTGTTTCTAAGTCAACTATTGAATCATCCACATTTAGTATAGCTGTAGAAGAAATAAAATAATATCTTGTGTTAAGAGAGTTTGCTAACTAACCTGTTGTCACAAATGAGGAGAAAACCTGTGTGATGTATTATTTCACTTGGATGTTTATTCTGTTTATTGCCACCAGGAAGGAAATATTGCCAGAAGTGGCTTCTCTCCTTCACAGCAAAAATTTTCTATAATTCACTTGCTATAGATGCATGGATAATTATATCATTCATTGTTTGACAACTAGTAGGGGTGCTTCAAAGAGATGAAACATAACATACTTTGGCATTTTCACCAGTTTATCATATCATAAACTTTTGTAGGCAAGAGTCTTTACAGCCTAGCGGTATTTATTAGATGCTATGTTTAGGAACAGAGGAGCATGTGAGTGGATTACAACTAGCCCGTTGTTCTGTAGCAGCTAGAAGAAGTCTCTGCCTCAGGATTCTATGAACAGAATGGTGAGTACAAAGGTTTATTTCCCCTTGTACACACTTTAAGTACCCAGAGCAGACAAGGGGCACGAGAGATCAAGTTTGGGGTTTAGAAGCACCATTAAAAATGTCTACACTCCCCATTCTGTTGATGGAAATATCCATGGGTCCAAAGACCCTCCTGTACATGGAGAGACTCTACTTATGAATACTTATAATGACAATACCAGCTTCAATACTGAATAGAAAGATGCTATCATATATGTCTGTAATAAACTTATAAACCCAAACAGATACTGTATCATGCAAGTGCCTATAACCAATAACACATCAAAATGTGAACATTTCAAAATGCTAGAGTACTTGGTGAAATTTGCCATCATGCTAACATGAGGGCAAAGTGTTATTCGAAACCACTTTTTTTACTTAAGAAGTCTATCAGTCAACAAAGCAAGAGAAGCAATGGCAGGCAAAGAACAAACAAGAATAAAATTGCAGAAAGGCTAGAAGGAACTGCAAAAAGAATTCATCTCTGACATTGATTAACATGGCCACAAGAATATCATGGTGGATCTTGTAAAAGGCCTTTATGAAATCAAGAACTGGGAAAGCCCATATTTGTCCTCCATATATCTGAAACTTCATTCATTAGCTGCTCACAGATTTTGTGTTGAAAGGCAAATTAGTTTCTGAGGGTAATCAGTTTCTACTATGAATTGGATTTAGAACATGAATAATTTAATTATATGGTTCGTAGCTGAATTTAGATAATGCAGTTGTAGTATTTTAGTGGAAACCTTTGAAGATAAAAATCTGAGGATTATTTCAAAACTGACACTTGCCATAAATAAATAGAGAGATTTTATATGCAATATTGTAGAAATTCCTGGAGGCCTTTTGTTTATTTAAAAATTAAAATAACATTTTACCAAAAATACTCACAGAAGTTTGTGAGGCATACTGTGGGAGTTTGCTGTGAAAGTTCCAAGCAAACAGATCTTAATTACAGAAAGAAAAAGACAGAGACAAGGTGCTTTTCCAACAGGCAGCTGGGGAGAGCTCTGCGCAGATGAAAGGACAAAGAAGAACTGCTGAGCTCCTCCCAGAGGCTTATTTACTGCATCTACTGTCCATAAGCAGAGATTGGAACATTTTATGAAAACATTGCTTCTAACAGGGGGAAAGTGCCATTTAGCCTTTTAGTCCTGCCTCAAAGCAAACGTGAAGAGGAAATAGAAGACTACTTCCCCTCAGGGAAGCAGCATGGCAAAGTCAGGATGGTGTGCCTTCACTGGAACCCCTCCAGGAAACATACCCCTCGAAGAAAGGTTCCCACACATACAATTTTAGTTTGCCTCTGCAAAAGTGTTTACTTAAATTGCAACAGTAAGAGGAAAGTAAATAACACCAGCTCCCAGTTATGATCTATTGAATAGTGGGAATGAAGGATGGAGACAACCCAGAAGAATGATGAACAGCTCTTTATTTGGGCGAAAACACACACAGTCAAACAGCCTAGCGAACAACCAATCAGGAGGCAGTATTATCTCGCTGAATATAGACAAGGTGGATCTGAGTGAAAACTTCAACATATTTACTGTTAATACACAACAGGATCCCACAAATGCATCTGTGCCCACTGGGTGTAGGATACCAGTACACAATAATTTAATTTTTGCTAGGTGGACTTCCTCATCGATAAATTGAGATATGACCACTCAGAATTTAACATTTTAAAAGCTCTTGCTACATACACTCTATACTCTCCCTCTGCCCCGGTATTTGAAAGAAGCAAGTCACACATCTTTAAATAATTATTTACAAGTAATAAGGTTTCTCTCCTTCTGCCTCTAACCCCATGATTTTACATTGTGAAATTAACTAGCAAGATAGTAAATTTTCTTGGTGGCAAGCTAATTAATTCTATTAAAAGGCCCAGTGACATTTGGAACAATTTAAATTTTTGTTTGCCGATTATCATTCCATTCCTTATTTGAAAGTAACAGTAGTTGAAAAAAAAGTAAGTACTTCAATGCCAAAAATAAGATTGCTAAAATGATGTTTTTGGTTATGATTACTAAAACAATGCCTTTGTATCCAAAACTGAAACTCCAAAGGATAATGCCTACCTGAACACACTTTCCATTCACTTTCACATAAACAGCCTGCACATTCAAATGGCTATAAAAGACCGACCAAGGTGGAGTGGATGAATAAGAGCGAAAATGTTTAAAGAAATATAATGACTGTAGGAGACCACACCAGGGAAGCCTACAACATCGTTGCTTCCCATAGCACAGAGATTCAGAAATGTATGTTCTTGGATTACAATTTCAAGAAGCCAACAACTTAAACTATGCTACCTGTGGCTTTTGGGTTGTAGTTGAAGGATATCTGGAACTCTACTTTTGAGAACCACTGATGAGTAAAAGTGTATTATATATGTAATATTGTGTTCCCTCCCAAGAACCTCCCTAACTCTAGAATGTGCCATGTTACTATTTTGTAGCATTCTGAAGCAGGTGAAAACATTATCTTTAGGCAATGAATTCACCTTGGTCTAATGCGGCAGAGAGGTTTACCTTTAAACAGGAGAATGTATAAAGTTCTGTGCTGCATAATACAATATTGTTGCCTTGCCTGGCTTTGTTTTTCAACTGGTGTCCACACAGGCGATGAATCTTGTGTTCCTGGTTGCATCGTTTTAATCACCCCTACCAGTACTTATGCTGGTGGGCTGTACATCCCTGCAACACTCCATACTAGAGATGGGCACGAAACAAGCAATTTTTCATTTTCGTTTGTTTTTTTGTTTCGTTACGTAACGAAACGAAAAATGAATTTTGTCTCCAAAATGAAACGAAACGAACCGAAACAACAGACATTTTGTCCTGTGTTTCGTTTTCATTGCGGCAAATACATTGAACTGTAATGAATGCTAACGAAACAGCAATTTTTCATTTTTGTTTTTGTTTTTTCATTTCATTACGTAACGAAACAAAAATGAATTTTTTTGCAAAAAATCACGAAAAACGAAAATGAACCGAAACGGACCCTCTAAACGACAAACGACAAATGAAACACCATTTTTTTGAGTCATGCCCATCTCTACTCCATACGCTTTACCACATATGTTTCCTAAGCACTTTTACTATAAAAGAACAACTTGCTGGTGCAAGTTGTTGCACAGTATGTGCCTCAACCTTTTAAAAAATTATCTGCCCACTATCACATATCACTATGCCTACATCATATTTAATAGACTCTCCCATTTTGCTAAATTATTTGGGGTGATTCAGGGTGACTTGGGTGTGCTGAGAAGACAGGTGCAAATTTTACTTCTGTCCACATATTTCTATGAGCTGATCTCACCATATACAGTAAGTCAGCATTTGGGGAACCCTGAAATTTGATTCATTTTGGTGTTGTGGATAAGATAACAGGAACTGACAAACAGCTGTATGTGAGTAGAAATTTGTCAAATAAAAATCACAATTCTAGCAAAAAAGCATCTCCAACAAATTATATAAGTTTATACCCATATCCACTAAAGTGAAATTATAGTGACAAGTCCTACTATATTTAGATTCTAAACAGTTCCTGAAATCTTATGCTTACATTTAACCTTTGTGTGCCATTCTCCATACACTGTCAGTTTGGTTAGAATATCTCAGCTACACCTCACAATATGTCAAAAGGAAATAGACACATGCTGTGAGAAGCTGGTAATTTTATAGGGTTCCTCCACCTTTAAAAATCTGTTACTGGGACAAGTCTGGTTTCTAAACTCCTTTTTTGTAGGGAAATTGAGGCAAACATTTTTATGTGACCCTATGGTGTCTGCTCACAACAAGAAGAATTTATATACATAAGGATAATTAGCACAGTGTTGTGCCCATTAGGATATAAACCGTCAAAAGGGACAAAAAACAGATCAGCATCATGCACTGAAATTAAATGCCATACATAAAAATAACTGCCAACTATAGAAGAAGGTAACAGTGTGGGAATTAAGTAAATTTTTACTTATGTTACTAACAAAAGTAGTCCAACATACAGTATTTGTACAAATATTTCAGTATTTTTTCTTGTGAACAAAGGAAGGAGTATATAAAAGTACAAAAGTACAAGTCTTTGCCAATTTAATGACTGGAGTCAAATGATTCTCCTAAATTAAGTAAGTGTTCAAAATAGACTTTTAAACAAATTACTAATGAATTATCTTTTTAAAAGCAGTAGTAATTGTAATTCCAACAACATTATGCTACACAATTTTCACACCTATTTCACCTGTGAAGATGGCAATGATACTGAGTATTTTGGGGAAGAGCGATTGGGCTCACAGCATTACAGTTGTTTTAAAAGAAATCTATGGCACCAATCCAATCTGTCCAGATTTCTACTGGAAAAAGATTTAAAAAAAACTTACACTGGCAAGACCTTTTAACAAATCCAGCCTGTTTATCTCAGCTGAGCCAATACCCAGATTTCCTCAAAAGCTCCTGCTACTATTTGATGTCACGTAAAAAAATTCTAAGATTTATGAGACTGAAAAGCAACCTGGATATAAATGTGTGCTTGGAAGGTTAGGAACACTCCTTGCTGCATGAAGTCATGAGCAAAAAAGACTCAGGCCACTTATGCTAACCCGACCACATCAGGCTTGGTGCCCGTAGGCAGATTCACAAAAACCATATGTTGCAAATTACCCAGAACAAAGGAAATAATGTTTAAAGGAAATTGTTTCCCAACTTCTGAGTTGTATGTTAGAGCTTGTCTTATGCTGCATGGCTAACAGTGCTTGTGCACATGTGAGTAAGCACACATACAACTTTCAGAAAATATTTATTCCGTAATAAAGGAGCTTAGCTTTTAACTTCTCTTATGAAAACCTTTCCTTAGCTGAAATTCTTTACAAATCATATTTATGAATGATAGTTGGTACATAGATTTCTCAAGTATCTGCCTTAAAATGAATTGCAAATTCTTCAAAGCTTTTAACTGTGCCAGAGCTTACACTTGCATTAATGTGGGACACCAGGAAAAGAATAAAGTATCTTATAATAACACAGTGGTACCCTGGGTTATGGACACCTCAGGTTATGTAATTTTCACGTTACGAAAAAAAAGCCCCTTGAAAATAGTGCCTTATAACCACCACCTCCCCGCAAAAAGATTTGAAAACTCCAGTTTACAATTATTTCCAAAGAATTTCATTTCCCACGATGCATTGAACCCTCACGTGATTCCGGTTCACGAAATTTTCTGTTTATGAAGCCTCCCAGGGAACAGATAAACTTTGTGAACTGGGGTACCATTGTATTTGAAAGCCACTTTACATATACTTTCTTTTAAAATTTCTAAGCAGATGATATCGCTCTAATCCAGAACTATGTAACTTAGTTGAGCAATCACTCAAATGATTATTCAAGCTGATCAGTTGAATCAGTTGAGTGGATTATTCAGCATTATTTAATAATGTAATAATAATAATGAGTTGTCAAGTCAATTCTGAATCATGGTGGCCATTTTCAGGGTTTTCCAGGTATATGTGTGTTTCATCGTTACAGTTGTGACCGACTCTTCGTGACCCCATGTCCATGGAGTTTTCTTGGCAGGAATACTGGAGTGGGTTTGCCAGTTCCTACTCCAGGTGCTTACAGCACCTGATATTCCCTGGTGGTCGCCCATCCAAGTACTAACCAGGGCCGACCCTACTTAGCTTCCGAAATCTGGCGAGATTGGATGTGCTCAGGGCATCAAAAGTAGCTTATTATTCCCTTCTTCTGGGAGTGCACTGGGAATGTGCTGCTTCCCCAAGACTGGTTCAGTTTGCAGGAGGCAAGGTGTGGAATTTATCTCCCAACCTCTAGCTCTGCAGCTAGATATCCAACCCACTGAGCTATCCAGCTACATGCTAAACTAGATACTGAGGGGCATGTTCTCTACAAATGAATCCTGGAATCAGATCCTCAGACTGGGTAACCAGTTAATGGATTTCAAATGGGGGAAGTGTGAAAGAGCTAACAGCGTTGGCTGAAACGATTGCTGATGAGTTCCATTGATTGAGGTCAATATAACTAAGACACCTCAGCCAAACTAAATGGTCTAAAAGCCATCTCACTAGATGAGAGGAAAAGACTGGAGGAAAAGTCCATTACAGGTTACAAGCCATATGAGGATACATGTTAACTCCAGGTTTAAAAGGAGGGTATCTCAAAATGCCAGACACAGGGTGGTGGTGTCAGGAGACAGATACCTAGTTGTGTCATGTGCTCCCAGACGCATCTGATATGGCCACTGTGAGATATAGGAAGCTGGACTAGATGGGCCTTTGGCATCATCCAGCAGGGCTCTTCTTATGTTCTCATGTTCTTATCCACTGACTTACATTAAATTCTGATTTATTGATAACTAGAGATGTAAAATTTTCTGAAATTTTGATGCTCAGGAAAAAAAACCAACCCCCCCCCATTTTTTTCAGGGGAAAAAACCACGGAAATTGTAGAATTTTTTTAAAAAAATGCTAGATTAGCACTCTCCACCCCCTTTTACAGCTTAAAAGTCATTCTGTAACTTTAGGAACATAAAATATGACTATGGAAAATTTGACTTGGCATAAAATTATCACAACTAGTATATTAAAATATAGTGCATCCAAACAATTATTACAAAGAAAATTTACTTTTTAAATAATATTAATTTGTAATTTTAAGTAACAAATGGAATAACAATCTCCTGAACTGTTTACTTATTTAAGTGGAACAAAAAACCATCTACAAAACAATGTTTAAAAATCCAGAATGAATAATTCATATTTCCTTTTCAGAATATTAAATAAAAATAAAATAAAAACCTCATTCTCAGAAAAAGAATTGATGAGGGGGGAAATGTATAGAAGGAAGTGGGACTAAGTTTCAATGAATAGGCATGAAATTTAATTAGAATAATTTTTGTTGCTCTGTATTTTCTTCCAGTGCTTTGAAGCCTAGTGAAGACACACACCACATGCAAAACAAAAGTGAACTCTTTTTCTTTTTCTTATAACAATAGCAGCACCTCCTAAAGGAAGAAATGCATTTTGTTCTTGCATTGGAGAGTTCATTTTGTAACCTAGGACTTGCTTGTCCTCAATGCACAGAAATTAGAATGATACTATGCGTTTTTTAAGAAATGATTTGGAAAATATTACAACACCCTGTCTTAAAATATTTTATTCATCATGTTCAAATAAAATATTCCATAATCATTTTTTCTTTTTCTTTTTTCACTTTTTCAGGAAAAAAACCCCAAAAGGCTTCAGTGAAAAACTGGAAAAAACAGCCCCACCCCAAATTTTTCCACTTGTTCCCTGGGCCTTCACATCTCTAGTAACTAAGCACTGGAATGTTTTTTCTTCCTTTTCTTTCTGTATTTGAAAGGGAAATTATGATCAGATGTGCAAGTAGACATGAAGCTCGATGCTCATTAATTAGGTATTCATTCTTCATGACTCAACTTGCATGTAAGAGGAAAACGAGCAATGCTGTGGTCAATAGAACTAATCTAACAGGTGAATTTTAGCACACATTTTATGAACTAATATGCAACAATACAGTTTTGTGTGTTTCCCTCTTACAGAACTTCTTCAATAACGGGAACTATGGTAGTTTAAAGCCTTACAATCATTGGTTTTATTGACTGCAGCTAGTAGTGACAGGAAAGAGATAAGGATCTGTCAACCAGGGTACAACATGCTAGTATGCATGATATATTGCAGGGCTGTTCAACTTTGAACTGGCCAAGGTCTACTTTTTCTGGCCCAAAGTGCTTGAGAGCTACTACAATAAAACGTCTACTTACGAATTTTATCCGTTCTGAACACATGCTCATAAGTAAAAACTTTTGTAAGTAGAGCAGTGGTTTCCCATAGGAATGCATTGAAAACCAATTAATCTGTTCTGGAGGGAACCAATTTCAATGTGCCATGGCCCTTGAACTGCCCCGCTCGGCTGAGACAGTGGGCTGGCAGACCCAGAACTTTGCTGGGGCAGTGGTGGTCCTTGGGATGGGGGAGGGAGGGGCGGAGAACTTATCCCCTCCCTTATTTTACTGATGACTGGTGGGCTACTTTTGAACCCTTCGCGGGCTACCAGTAGCCCGCGGGCTACCTGTTGGGCAGGCCTGATATATTGTCACCAGACACAATCCCTATTTTAATTAGGCACTGAAACATTTTCAAGAGATAAAAAAGACCATAAGGTTATAGAAATAATCTAGTTACTTAGTATTTTTGCTTTTTTTTGCCAGAAAAGATCCACCTTTTTCTGACAGCAAATGTCACCCTCTCCTACAAATTTGTTGGTTAGTAATCATATGGAAATTGTAACATCTGTGCACCAGATGTAGAGAACTACATATACTACTGCTATACTATAGGAAATCTGTTAAGTACTGTATATCAGTTACTGGGCTTAGAGTAGACCAGTGGTGGTGAACCTTCAGCACTCCAGATGTTTTGGACAACAACTCCCAGAATTTCAAGCCTGTATTGCCAATGACAAAGGACTATGGGCGTTGTGGTCTAAAACATCTGGAGTAGACTCAAGGTGGAATTCTTTCATGGAAAAACACTGCATTGCTTGTAAGAAGCTATATGGTTTCTTCTTATTGTTTGTTTTTCATCATCCCCTTAATCTTGTGTGGACATCTGTAAATATGATAGATTCAAAAAGCTGTGGTGCATTAATATAATGACAGGGGTTAGTTTCAAATGGTTTCTTCAGGCACAGTTTTTTATTGGCAACTGTCAGTACCGATCCTCATTGGCATTTTGTAAACAGCCCTACATAATTTTTCTTGAATGCAAAATTTCTTAGGTTAAGTTTCTGGTAAAATCTTCAAGAAGGGCTGCAAACACAAAAGCCACAATCCTATTCCTTTATGTGATTGTATTAAGACAGTCATATAAGCAATACCTCTGTTTTTGAAGGCTCCTTTGAGTGCCTGATCTTGCTGAAGTAGGCATATGACCGATTGGGTAAAACAGGGCCCTCAAGAAGGGAAAACCTGGGGTGCAGATGCCTCTCATTGCACAGATTTTTTTCCAACTGGATTCTGGCCTAAAGTGCTAATGCCAGTCAGCCAGTTGTATTAGTTTCAGTTGATATAAAATGGAAACACATATTACTTCCTACTCAAACAGAATTTCAGTAATCCCCCATTTATTGTGGGGGTTATGGACCTCACCCGAACCGTGATAAAGGGAAATCTGTGTTATGTGGATGCTGGAACGGGTCAGGACTGGGGGGGCTGTTTGGGGCCTCCTGCACTTACCCCAGGCCTGGCGCTGCCCCAAGCGGGTCTCCAATGGGCTTCCTGGTCCTGTCAGAAGCCCCAGAAGTGGTTTCAGGTGAACCGGAAGTAATAACCCTGACCCTAACTCTAACCTGGGAAGCCCGTTGGAGGTTCGCTTGGGGTAAGTGCAAGACGCCCAAAACAGGCCCACGTAGCTTGCCCCGGGAGCCCTTGCCTTCATATACTGCGGTGCCGCAATATACCAGGACCTCAGTATATGAACCACAATATAGCGGGGGACAACTGTATCTTCTCTTTTAGTGAGATAATAGAAGTCATATGCATCAAATACTATGATCAATGATACAGTACCTTGTTCTTGTAAGACAAGCTATCTGGCTCTATCCAGGTGTTAATCTGTGTTGTTAAACTAAGCATGCAACTAGGGGGAAGCCTGCCCCCTGCCTTCACTCTTGCCTCTTCAGACTATCACTATCCACATAAGAACAGCAAATCCTCACATGAAGAAGCTCTCTTCTTCTCAACTGCTCTCTCCACATCAGGTGAGCAATGACAGTAGAAGATGGGGACAGCTTGTGACTAGAGATGGGCACGACTTAGCGGTATTCCCGTTTCCGTTTCCGTTACTCGGTTCCGTTACTCTACGGAAATGGTAACGGGAATTACTCCCCCAGACTTCGAGCTCGAACCGACGAACGAACAATTTTGGTCTGATTTGTTGTGCGCGTTCCTTGCATCGCGCGATTGCGCGATGCCACGCGGCACAGAAAAAAAGTTTTTAAAAGTTAAAAAAACCCGGTTCCCGGCCAAAAAGCAGGCGGAAAAATGCCTGCCGTGCCTCAGGGCACCTACCAGAGGGGTTGTTTCTGGAGGTCCCCGGCCTCCCCCCTCATCCCCCTTCCTGGGCTGCTCTGGTGGGACTCGCCGCAGGCTCGCAGCCAGCAAAAAGCCCAGTCTCGCCGCCGGCCGCCCGCAATTAAAGCACAAGCAAGCGGCACGGACGGCACAGGAAAAAAATTTTAAACTCTCCCCCCACCCATTCCCGGGCCAAAAAAGCAGGCGGAAAAATGCCTGCTTGACTAAGGGCGCAGGGCACCTACCGGAGGGGTGGTTTCTGGAGGGGGGGTCCCGCCTCCCCCCCGTCCTGGGCAGCCGGACTCGAGTTGCCATTTCGCCATGCCATGCGGTGCGGGCGGGGGATCCAAAATGGGGCGGCAAACGCAATTTTGTTTTTGAAATTGTGGTCCAAAAACACACAAGCACAACAGAAACACGCGAAAATTTATAAACTGCCAGATTTTTCACAGTAGCAGTGGGTTTTTTCTTGCAACAAAATGTCTCTCCTCTCCTCCTCTGTCCTCCATTGATTTTATTTTTTTTTATTTTTTTTACACCTGCGCAATGATGGGCTGGCCGAGTGGCCAGCCATGTGGGAGTGGACGACCATGCAAATTTTTGGAGCCATCCCACCAATCGCATGGCCACTTGGCCATGGAGACTTCTGGGATGTGCCAAAAAGCCCCCTAAAACCTGCCCTAGCCCTAACCCTAACCCTTGACTCCGTACCCATACGTCACAGACTGTCTTCTTAGTGGGTCAGAGAGGCACCCAGAGGTGCAACCCACTAGCCCACCGTAACCTTACCCGTCACTAGCCTAACCCTAGCCATTGCACTAAGCCACCTTAAAGCCAGATCTACTTGCTTGCATTGCACTACACGCAGCAAGTACAATTCCCTTCTGTGTGAGACATGGTGGTGCCAGAGCCTTGTGAAGGGCAGGCATGACGCTATCACTCTCACACTGGTCTCACTGTCTGCACATTATGTTATGCAATATCCATATGGCTATTGCATAGCATTTTGCAGCAGCAGCAGGTGAGGAGGGGAGACCCCCATGTAGAGGGGTCTCTCTTGGAGCCTGCTTCCCCTTCCTAGTGGCAGGAGGCACCCACGGGTGCCTCCAGGAGCCCACTTTCCCTTTATAGCGGGCCAGAGGAGGCACCCACCCCACAGAGGTGCCTCCAGGAGCCCACTCCCCCCCCAAAACCAGTACTAACGACAACGAAAAAACAAAAAAACGAACCGACTAATTTTTGCGAATTTTCGCGAAAACCGGAAACGACCCGAAACGGGACCGGCCCGACTAACGACAACTCGAAAAAAAATTTTTTTCAAGTCGTGCCCATCTCTACTTGTGACCCAACTCATGTGTTTACTTAATTTTGAATATTTGACCAGAACTCTCTGTTCTTCTCTTTACCTGTCTGTCTGCTTAACTATATGGTTTCTACTTTGTCTAGATGTCAACAGCAGGACCCATCTTTATTTGCAAAAGTTCATGATTACAGTGTGCTTTGAATGGACTATGTTAAAAAGCTCCAGCAGTGATCATTGTTCAACACTGGAACAATATAAATATGTCAGCACAATGAAATGTCATTGGGAGAATGGTGGTGTGATGTATTTATTAGACGTGCATCAGAGCGCCACTTTCAGTACCACAAAACCTGTTCTAGAGTAGGATTAGCTAGTGTCTCTCAAATGAACTGCAACTGCAAGGCAAGGGGGGGCGGAGGTAGCAATAAAAGGCTACTTCCTTTCATAGCATCATAGAACAATTGAGTTGGAAAGAGCCTACAAGACTACTAAATCTGACCTCCTGATCAATGCAGGAATCCAAATCAAACCAGATCTAATAGTTGGCTATCTGATTTTTGTCTTGAATGCCTCCAGCATTGGAGCTCCAAGTTTCCATTTTGTCCCCTGATCACTCTGGAAACAAGATGCTGGAACAGACAGATCTTTTGTCTGATCCACCAGGTAACCTCTTTTATTAAGAAGAAGAAAAATATGGAATGACTCTTAACACCAAAACATCAAAAATGTAGACAAGATAACATATGTTTGCTGCACTTGAGGAAGGGTACTGTGGAGTTAGAATAGGTGCAGAAGATGACAACCAAAATGTTAAGGAAACTAGAACAAATCTTACAGATTATAACATTTGGGGCTATTTAGTTTGTGAGTAGAAGCAAGGAGAGAAATGGTAGATGTATATAAAAGTATGACGGTCTGGAGGAAGTAGGAAGGGGAAAGTTAGAGCCAATCCTAATATTCTTAAGAGAGGAGATGCAACTGTGCAAGTTTTTCAAGATTTTTCTAAAGAAACTGCTGATTGGCGTAAATCGATGAGACCAGTCACAATCATATTAAGGAAGAACAACTATCGCTATTCTTGGGGCCACCCCCTATTTTTGAAAGTTTGGAAAGGCTCTGTTCAACACACTATTCACTCTCTAGAAGAAGGCCAGCATCTTCTTGAAGCATGGAACATACAAGACGACTCAGGTTCTGCCTGTCCTCCCCCGGGAACTTCAGTGGCAACATCAGGACAGTGAATTTCTCTCTTTTACCCCGGCTCCAGGAATCTTCGATGAAGATGAAGAATATTTGAAACTCATTTAACGTACTCCTCTCTCTTTCCCCCTCTCTCACCTCCTATCATCCCCTTTGTTTTTCTTCTTTTACTCTTCTCCCTCTTTTCCCTTCCACTTCCGTCCCCCCCTCTTCCCCCCTTTTTTTCCAATTTTAATTTTTGTTTTTGGGGTGTGTTTTTTTCTTTTTTCTTTTTCATTATCCCTTTTCTTCCCTCCCCCCCTCCTCTCCCCCCTTCCCTTTTTTTTTTTGAGGGGGTGGTGGTGGTGAGAGGGAGGTTTAGAGGGGGGTAGAATAAACTTATAGAATTTACAGTAACACGCTACTTAAGAGCTAATGAGATCTAGGGTGGCTAATGTCTGTGGACGACCTCCTCCCTCCCATCCCCTTGATGCACATGCTAAACAGTATGATAGCTGGTGGGGTGGGAGAAAAGAATAGTTTTTTAGGGTGGAGGATTAGATTTATTTTAGTTTATTTTTTATTAATTGATGGTGTTTTTACTTTTGTATGCACAACGGGACCATTCCAGAATATTGAAACCAAAAGAAATAGGTTATGGGAAAGTTTATAAAATTAGCAACGTTGAATGTAAAAGGTCTGGGGTCATTTTCGAAGAGAAACAGAATCGAAGCGATGATCAAAAGGCACAAAATAGATATTGCCTTTTTGCAAGAGACTCATCAAATAAGAGATGGTATTAATGAATTAAAAATTCCAAATGTTGATATTTATGAAAAAAGCTTTGGCACATCTAAAGCAAGAGGGGTTGCCATTATAATCTCAAGGAATTGTGAATGTGTTGTTGAAAATGTGGTAAGAGATTCAGAAGGTAGATATATAATATTGCAAGTTCTAATGGGGAAAGATCATTACACTTTGGTAAATCTGTATGCACCAAACGTTAACCAAGGCCGCTTTTACAATCTCCTTTGGGATCAGATTGAATTGGTTAAAAAGGGGTATTTAATAATGGCAGGGGATTTCAATATGGTCTTAGATAAAATTAAAGATAAATCGGTATGTAAAAAGGAAGAGTGGAGGACAAGACACACAACTCTAGCAAAGTTTATAAATATAACAGGATTGAAGGATGTCTGGAGAGAACTGAAAGGAGATGAAATAAAATACACCTTCTACTCACCAGTGCACAAAACCTATTCTAGGATAGATTTTGTGTTTGTTTCACAAAGCCTAATACCCAAGATAAATAATACCGAAATTGAGATCATAAAAACATCTGATCATGCTTTAATGTCGATTGATTTAGCAACAAATAAAAATTATAGAGAAGCTAAAAGGTGGAGAGTGAATTTAAAAATATTTCAACATCCAGAAGTGCTGGAAAAGGTTAAAAAAGATTGGTTGGAAACTTGGGATATAAACGAAAAGGCAGGTAGCCAAACGCCAATCATATGGGACACCCTGAAAGCGGTAGCTAGAGGCCTTATCATAAAAGAAAATATTAAAACTAAAAAACAGGAAGAACTCAATAAAAGAAAATTAGAAAAATTAATAGCAGATTTAGAATCCCAATTCTTTCTTACTAAGGATAATAAGATACTGAGGTTGATTGAAGCAAGGAAAAAAGAGTTAGAAGATCTAGATTTACAACAAACACAAAGGAATCTTCTGTACCTAAAAAGAAATTGTTTTGAATACAGCAACAAGAACTCAAAACTTTTAGCCAGATTAGCACAGAAAAGACAAGACAAGAATACAATAGGGATTATAAAAGACTCCTCAGGTAAGACATGCACACAAATGAAGGAAAAGTTGTTAGCTATACAAGAGTTTTATCAGTTGTTATATACTGCAAAAAATAAACCTAAGGAGGATATAGAAAGGTACATCACTAAGAATTTAAAGAGGGTCTTGGAACAGGAAGATATGCTGGAAATGGAAAAGCCTATTACAGACCAAGAGATAAGCGAGGTAATAGACAAATTAAAGAATAATAAAACACCCGGAGTGGACGCTCTGGGACCTGAATTTTACAAACTTTTTAAAGCAGTATTAATACCTAAATTAAAGAAGCTATATAATGAAATTTTGGATGGAGAACAAATTCCGAGATCTTGGACCCATTCTTTAACTATTTTAATTCCAAAACCTAATAAAAATTTAATGGATATTGGGTCATACAGACCAATATCCTTATTAAATCAAGATGCTAAGATTTTCACAGCAATTTTGGCTAAAAGAATGAATAAATTTTTATAGCTAAATATATTAAAGAGGATCAATGTGGTTTTATCAAAGGTAGACAAATGGCAAATATTATTAGAAGGAATTTGAATGTTCTTTATGAAATGGGAAAGAGTACTACTAAAGCTGGGATGTTATCTCTAGATCTTTTTAAAGCTTTTGATTGTGTTCAATGGCCCATATTAAAAATATTGTTAAAAAAATGGGGATTTGGGAAATCCTTTTTGGGAGTAATAAATCAACTATATTCAACGGGCACTTCCTCAATAATAGTTAATGATGGATTGACTGAACAAATCACCCTAGGCCGAGGAACTAGACAAGGATGTCCTCTTTCTCCAGTCCTTTTTTGTATTGTTATAGAGCTCCTGGCAAATGCCATAAGGGACGATAAATCTATTAAAGGTATAGGGAAAGATGGGGCAACTAAAATCAGTTTATTTGCGGACGATGCTCTTTTGACTATTGTAAACCCAATAGAGAATATTCAAAGAGTAAAAACTCATTTAGAAGAATTTGGAGAAATAACAGGATTATGTGTAAACTGGCAAAAATCAGAGAGTTTATTGTTCAATTATGGAAAACATGACTTAAAGACGATTGAAAAATCTGGACTTAAACCGGGAAAAAGCATTAAATATCTAGGATTAGAACTCCATAAAGAATTTACTAAAACTAAAGAAAAAAATATTTCGAAATTAGAAGAAGAGATGAAAAACTCCGGCATAGTCTATCTGCTACTTATCAGGCTGTGCTTTCCAAAGTACCGAGACAAATCAAAAAGCCTTCACCACCAAGGCCATAGCTAACGACCCATTCTTGATAGGTTTCAGCACCTTAGGCCATTGTTCACCTTAAGGCTAAGGATACTATTGTCTCCCTAACAAGCCTATTTAGGCCATTGTTCATCTTATGAGCCTAATTCAGGCCAGGGTGACAAGAGGTCAAAGCTGCCTATAAGATGGAGGATTTGCACTAGCTGTATTCAGACCGATGAAGCTGTTTGGATGAACAGCGAAACGTTTCTATCTCTCAAAAAAGAAGTCCAGTAGCCATGACTCAACTTCCAGATAAACTCACCTGGATGACTGAGAATCTTCACAGACGAAGATATAGTGATGGATACAAAGTGGGACAGCTTTTAAAAAGTATTAAATAAATCCCTGTGGCTGTCAATGGAACTTCCCAGGACAGCTATATATCACCTCCAGTATCATATCCAGTGTGACTTCATATATTACCTGCAGATGTGAAAGGAAGGATGCTCTTTTGGGGGGGGGGGATTTCTGAGGGAAGCCTGTTGTGCTAAAGTCTGTGCACAAGAACCCAATAAAAATAAAAGAAATATTCACCTTGTTGTATGTCTTTCATCTCCAGGTGTAAACTGGATATCAAAATCCCTACGGCTTGTGATCTTTTTCCATCCAACAGTTTGATAATCTGAAAATAAAAATAATTGTTCAGTTATAAATGTTCTTATAGGTGTGAAAAGTGAAGCAAAACCAAAATTAGAATTTCAGCCACTTTGAACTCATATGAAGAAGGCTGCAATGTAAATCCAAGAAACAATATGTGTGAATTAATTAAATTTTCACAACTTCTTTTTTCCAAAACCTTTCACTTAAACAACAACAACAACCTATATAGACTAGTGTGCAGAGAAAATTCACAAAAATCATTATTCTCATGTTATTAGGCTTCATACCATGTTGTGAAACACAAACAATATTCTGTCCTATTCATGTAATGCCCCACAACCATTCTTGCAGAAAAACATGAAGTAATTTCCATGCAGAATAGCAGACATTGTGTGAAACTGACTTACCTACAAACAGAATTATTGGCAGTTTATACTAGTGGTTCCCAACCGTGCGGCTCCAGAAATTATTGGACTACAACGCCCAGTCCAGCTCAGCTAGTAGTGAAGGCTTCTAGGAGTTGTAGTGCAAAAACATCTGAGGAATCAAGGTGGGGGACCACTGGCAGAGACCACCTTGGAAACAGGTGAATGAAGTCCTTATATAGTTTAACATGTTTCTGTAATGTACACATCATTTGGTATGAGAATGCAGCAAATGGGCATTAAATAGAATAATTTTCAAGATAACTTTATGGCACACTTGCTCTCAGAATTTGAAAATACTATCACATAAACATGATTCACTCAAGGTAATGTGCCTCACACAAGGTAATGGTGCCTCACAATAACTTTATTAGGGAAGAGTTTTGCTTATGCTTCATCCCCCCCCCCACTAAATTCACTAGTATTTAGATCTACTTCACTTTGGCTGCAATGTTCTCAATTCTAATTTTTTATTTTAAGAACAAAAGTTAATTGAGCATAATGAGGGTAATTTATGTGCTTAATCTCTTCAAAGAAAAGTTATCAGGAATCAAATCCTAGTTAAATGGTGAGTTTCTTGTAGACATTTCTGAGGTTATACATGTTATTTGATGAACTTGCCAGCATTAACATCTAATAGGGGTAATTATAGGCTTAAGTAGAGTGCAATTTGTATAGCATTCACTGACCTTCAGACTGACCCGTTTCAGAGCAAAATTCATAGGCTGTCATAAACCCCATTAGACATGCCTAGTTTGAGGTAAAATCTTTCCAGACAATACCTCATACAGCCAATATGACATCTGAAACTACTACACCAAAGTGCCTCTGCAAATTGTAGGTATCCAAGATATAATCAGAGTTAGCTCAAACAACTTTCCTTTCTTTAGTATCTTATTTTAAGCTGCAAATGCCTTTAATATTACATAATATAAAAGTAATAGCTATTCAATTTAGCACAAAACAAGTGTTATAGTTATAGTCACTTATGGAAGGAAATAAATAGGTTCATAATTATGAAATACCAAACTAGGTAGCTCAGGATACCTGAAATATTTATACCAAAAAGATGAAACTTCTTGTTAAACTTGTAGTCTTCACATTGGATATCAAGACATTTAACAGTGACAGTAGAGATGACTTTGGTCATATGGGTTGTTTACACCAACAAAGAATCATAGGGATACAAAGATATTAATTACCTTAAAATCTTTGAGGTGTTTCCCTTTCAAGTACCAACTCTTGGCTTGATATGTAGCTATTGATAACAGCTTCAATTCTAATTAAGAATTGATTAATAAACGATAAACGCAGAACCTGTGGTGCTTCAGATGTTGTAGTACTCTAATTAAATGAACACTGTACCCAATACTTGATGTGGGATCACAAATGACAAATAATCAGCCCAGAAAAAGTAAATACTGTAAATAATTTATGAGAGACTTGTGATAATTGAAGATTCTTAGATAAGAATTTGTTTTCAATGGTGTGTGTGTGACAAGAGCAAGAAAATATGGGCATAATCTATTGAAAATCAAAGCCCCAAGGCACTATTTACCTCATAACTTCTTATTTCCAGAAAATAACGCTTTGGGGGAAATGGTAATAAATATTATTTTGGGCAGGAAATCACTGAAGGTTCCACATCTAGATCATGAGCTTGTTCTAGATCAGGGCTGTTCAACTTTGAACAGGCCAAGGTCTACTTTTTCTGGCCCAAAGTGTCTGAGGGCTACTACACTAAAACCTCTACTTACAAATGTTATCTATTCTGAGCACATGCTCAAAAGTAAAAACTTTTGTAAGTAGAGCAGCAGTTTCCCATAGGAATGCATTGAAAACCAATTAATCTGTTCTGGAGGGAACCAATTTCAATGTGCCATGGCCCTTGAACTGCCCCGCTCGGCTGAGACAGTGGGCTGGCAGACCCAGAACTTTGCTGGGGCAGTGGTGGTAGTTGTGATGGGGGAGGGAGGGGTGGAGAACTTATCCCCTCACTTTTTTAATTGATGGCCGGTGGGCTACTTTTGAACCCTTCATGGGCTACCAGTAGCCCACGGTCTACCTGTTGGACAGGCCTGTTCTAGATCAGAGCCTTACAATATCTTTTAATTCAAAATGCAAGAGGACTGTTTTAAGAACAGTTTCTTAACTTTTAAAGGAATGTTTACTATAATGTACTGCAGCTCAACAGTTGGTCTCCAATCAAGCACTCTTAAACCCCACAGATTTCAATTGTGTTATAACCTAATATTTAAGATGAAGGTATTAGTATATAAAATCCTAAACAATTTGGGACTTAGTTTTCTGAGAGGCCCTTATTTGATCTTTGAGGTTGTATAGAGATGCCTCCCAGATCATCATGTACTCTTGAGGTGAACCCTACAATCAATCTGATCCAGGCATTTAGCATGGTGCACGGCAATCCACTATGTGAAATGACCTTTCCTGATATCAGTTATAGTATCACCACTGTGGTACAGTAGCTAGATAATGTGAATGGCAAATCTCTCACTTTTATATATTGTTTCGTATTTTATGTTCAGTTTTTGCAGTACACAGTTTGGAAGTCTTCCAATATAAGCAGTTTATCAATAATGATTAAGAAATAAGTAATACACTCTCTTTCACAACATTTAAACCACGCCTAACTTTGTCTTAACAGAGCCATGTGTCTTAAAGTTCATTCAGAAAGCAGCACATCAGTCTTCAAGACACACAACCGATATAGTCATAAAATCAGAGCTCTGTGACTGTTAAGCAGAATATCTTCAACATACTATCTATCGTAGTCAAACTTTTATCTTGAGGCCTGAAGGCTTGAGCAGCAAAAAGGGTGGAAATGTCAAATATCCTGCAAGGTTGGTAGGCTATAGGGCTTGATCACACCTGGCAAAAGCGCCTCCTATCGAGATAGATAGATAGATAGATAGATAGATAGATAGATAGATAGATAGATAGATAGATAGATAGATAGATAGATAGATAGATAGATAGATAGATATACCACATCACTGCTGAAAAAAAGTATTGGTACAACAGAGGCATTAAAAGAATCAGCGTAACTGGGGTTCTCTTCTTATGTTGAGAAAATATTCAGATTTGTTCAGATACATTGATACATTTGGATTCAGCTATGGGGGGGGGACATTCTCCTCCTTGCTGGCAAGCAAGTTCTCTGTGCTCTTGAAAGAATTGCATTGGTGAGAATTATGCTCACAATGGCTCATTTGCTGATTAAAACGTAATTGGCTGAAGAAGAGGATGGGAGCGGCTTTACTTAAAATTTGACGCACTAAATGAATGGCTTGCATCTTTCTTAAAAATCAGGCAGTTCTATGCTTGCTGCATATGGGTGGGTAGGAGGGCTAATTGTTTCTTAAAGGGAAAATGAACTAAAAGCATCTTATGCATATTACAGAATCATTTCTGAGGGGTGGGAAAGAGAGGGTTTTTTTCTTTAGGCAACAGCTTAAAGAAATGAGAACAAAGAATTTAGTGACTATTCTTTCCATCTTTACCAACTACTGAAACATGTTTAGATCTCCTGGAAGAAAGTGTTTTGTGCTACAATGACAGTACATATAAACTGCTGACTTCCTAGCTGTTGTCAGTTGATAATAATATTATGCCAACTGGCAGAGAATGTCTAAGCAACAGATATGCAGGCCAAACGTCTGTCTCTTGTTTGGTTGCTAAAAATACCACAGAAAGGGACACAGTATCACCAGACGCAGTGAAAAGAATGTAAATGCTGCTACCCGTATTTTCTTTTACTGTGGAATAAACATGGAGATTAACCAGTGCCAGCTTTAGACATACTTGAAGCCAAAATACAAGTAGGAAGCAAAGAATGTAGAATTTTTTTGCTTCCTATTCTTGGTATGACCAGGGATCACTAGAATTGATCTGGTTCTGCACCAGATCTCATAAGGAGATCTGGATCTACAGTAGGATCTCTGATCAATATGCAGATTAACAAACATTTCTGATTGCCAAGTGCTTAACAATACCAGCAAAATTATGATGCTTATCTCTATCTATCTATCTATCTATCTATCTATCTATCTATCTATCTATCTATCTATCTATCTATCTATCTATCTATCTATCTATCTATCCATATTACTAAGATGGAGAGAACTGGGGTGGCTGAGAGCTGGTTTCTCTATGTATAGATTGTGAACTTTGCTGAAATCTGACATACAGAATAAAACCAAAGATTCAAAATTATTTCATTCTGAGTGCACTAGGCTCCAGCTGGCAGATCATAGAACTATAGTAAAAGAGAAAGATCCTCAACTTAAAAAATCTTTGTGATTCCTACAGACTTTAAGTTCCTAGTGGTAAGAACTGAGGAAACCTCCATTTGAAGCAAGTGTTAAATCTTACTTTTCTATGACCAAGTCTAAAAGCCAAACTATGCCTTATATGTACCAAGTCAGAACGTTTGAAACTCAGGAAGGAACCATGCAGAAGTGTTCTTATTTGGAAATACAGTATAGATCAAATTATATGACCTTTAATTTTATGACACTTACAAACCTAAGCTGAAAATGAATCATCTGTTACAACTAAAGGCAGGGTTCAAAAACCTAAATATGGTATTAGTAGCAGGTGAACAAACCAACCAACCAAACAAGCTGTTGTCAACAGAAAGAATGACCCACATAGGACAATGTAAGTGCTACAATTTAAGTATAGTTACTTGGTGGCATAAGAACCAAATGGAATCATAGCCACCAATGCCTTTGATAATCCATAGGAAGGTTTTATACACAGCCTGGTGTTTATTTTTCCAGAATGGTAGTTAATGTTATAGCTCTAAGAACACTGCAAACCTGGTAGAAATGGCCCATTATTGTTTCTTATTAGCGATGGGCATGAACTGGTTTGTCCTAATTTGTAAAGGTGGCAGCCTAGGTGCCTCTTCCACCTCCTCTGGTTCAATCAGCTGCTCACCAGGCCCAGCGTGCTAGCTGTCCTTCCCCTCCTCATCTGATCTTCCAGTCCTGGCAACAGCTCAGGCTTCTCTGCCCCACCCTCTCAGCTGATCTTCCATTGAGACAAAAGGGCAGAGCAGAAAAGTCTGTTTCTCTTGATCCTGACTGGGAGATTAGCTGAGGAGGTTGAAAAAAGCAAGCAGGGCCTGGTGAGTGGGTCGATGGCTTGCGAGCAGCAGCACCTTTAATGCCACCTTTATGAACTGCCTTGAACTGGGACAAACATGTTCCTGCCCATCTCTATTTCTTACGTTACTGTATGTACCATCAAGTCAGAACCGCTTGTAGCAACCTGAGCAGGGATTTCAAGGTAAGTGAGATATTTAAGGAGTTGTTTAACTCATTCTACGCCCACTCTGGGAGTTTCCATTGCCAAGCAAGGATTTGACCTTCAGGGCTCTCATGTCTCAGTCTAGCACACTAGGAAGTAAATCGCACTAGGTAATCAGCATTATAATTACCATATTTAAAAATAAAGCATCTCCTGATTTCTCAAAGTAATAAAAATATACTTTTCTTTTTCTTTTTTTAAATGTTCTGAATACTACGAGCTGGTGGCCTAAGGCAGTGATACTCTCCTCCCATTCATATCACATTTGCCAACACTCACCACAAAGCATGAGACAGCACAAAACAAGTACAGAACTCCTGTGAAATTATCTCAATTGCTATACCAGTTACCCATACAAGCAACTTAGAAAGTTATCGTTATTGCATTATTATTACTCCACAATTACAAAGGGCAGGGATCTTGATGACAGATATACTGTATTTTCTTCTTTTTAAATACTTTTTATTCAAACAAAATATTGACACTCGCCCTAAATAAGAACATGTGCTTATAATTATGTGAAGTCATTTAGAGATAATGGACAACAGAAAAGCCATTATCTTCCATGTTATTTTTTTTTGTCTTTGATATGATAATCATTGCAGCCAAGAGGGGGGGGATGATGGATGGAGCCCTATTTAGATCATACAGATGACACAAATTGCTTGACATTTACCCCTTTCTTTGTAAGAAGAAAGTATAATAGTATTGGCTTCATAAAATACTAACTTCCATAAGAATAATTAGAATCCAGGATATATCATAAAATCTAAAAACTTCTCTGAAACTTAAATTGATACGTCTGATTACCCAGGATCTCTTTAAACATTTTTCACCTCACGGTTTAGGCAATGACCCCATCTGCTTCTCAATTTTCCATATACAACTGAAGTGGGAATGAAAAACATGGTTCTTGAAATCCACATTAACAGGCCACTAGCTGCCATTCACAACATACTGTATCAGTGGTAGAAAATTAATTGCAGAAAAGGGGTAGAGGGGAGAAGAGTACAATCACATTCTTTGTTACATCTCTAATGAAGTGTATTACTGTACATATATTAGCCTTATTAAATTGCTTATTGCTTTTAATAATTGCCATCATAATCTGTTTCTATCAGTCTCCCTCATTTTTCAGTTCTCTTTCATAACTTCTTGCAGATTCCTCTGTAAAACGGGGGGCAGCTTTCTCCTGCTTTCTTCATTGATTGATCCTTGAATTTTCCTGACAAGATGTCCATTTCCGCACTTCCAGACATTTTTCTATCAATTCTTCTTGTTCTGGTATCTCTGTCTGCTTCCATTACATAACTTACAAAATTGTAGCTGAAGTTATTACATGAATCACTACAAGTCTTATTTTCATATCTACTGTCTCTGGCATAATATTCACTAGAAAAATCATTGGCTTAAATGGTATATTACATGACAAAAAAATTTGTAGATACTACTGTGCTATTCTCCAATATGTTCTCACTTCTTTACATGTCTACCACACATGGTAACCACTCCCCTCCTGTTTCTCACATATCCAACATTTGTTTGATACTCTTGTGTACATTTTGGCAATTTTTGAGGGCAACACGCATATAGTAATACCTTGGTTAGAATACCTTGATTTAAGACCATGTTGCAAGACAAAGCAAACATTTCTTCTAAATTTTGCCTGGATCAACAAGCAATGGCTTGCAATACAAGCACTGGAGCAGGTCACATGATCAAAACTGAACCAGTGGTGGCTGTCTCCCTTTCCCCCTGCTGGATTGTGGGTGACTGTCTCAAATGTTCCATCTCAGGCAAGCCTCCAAGGCAGAGGGAGGAGAGAGAAAGGAAGGTCTCCCTTGCCACCACCATGAACATTTTCAAAGAAGAACGCAGGGTAGGGTTTTATTTTTATTTTTCCTTAATTAGTTTTCAACATTCGTGCTTATTTTTCAAACAATTTCTAGTCATGGGGCAGCTAGTCAAGTGTGTACAGGGCTACATATTGCATTTTATTCTTGTCACATTAAAAACACAGAGTAAAATCTAGTTGTTAGTCCCACGAAGAGCAGGCCAGGTACCTAAACCATGGTGTGGAGGTGGACTTCTAGTCAACTACTTTTGTGAGTAGCATTTTGTTACATTTGTTTTGGCATTTTGTGTGTAGAGTATGTGGTCTATGGGACCCCAGAATGAATCATCTGAGTTTTCATCATTTCTTATGGGGAAATTTGTTTTGATATATGAGTGTTTTGGTTTACAAGCATATTTCTGGAACAAATTATGCTTGTAAACCAAGGTACAGTATTACTGTATTAACTTTCCATGTCTCTGTCTAATGGTCAATATCAATATTATGCCCTATATTTTGCGCCCACTTTATCATACCTGATAAACTATTCTGAGAAGTACAAAAACTTTGTTCCAGATCACATAATGGCATGGAAGATACACATTATCTAGTGCCATCCACATGCAAACACATCAAATTTCTCCCTCAACCTAATCCATCAGTCAAATGTTAACTGTGTGCTGTGTGAAGTTTCAGAATAAATGGAAATGTACTATGGCAAGCATGATTTCTGTGTAAAGCATGGGACCATTCTATGATACTCAAAAGATGCTTCATTTCAAAGTATGGAACTCCTAATTCTGCATTTTGGGAAGTTATAAACTATGGAAATCTTCTTGTTATGTACCATCAAGTAGCCTTTGACTTATGGCAACCCTATGAATGAGAGATCTCAAAAATGCCCTGTCCTTAACATCCTTGCTCAGGTTTTGTAAATTCAAGATTATGGGAGCCTTCAACCTTCAGCAACACAATTCTGCAGCCTAACCAGGACCCAGGGCTGGTGGTTAATTACTGACCAGTGGCAAACCTCCTTTATTTGGGCAAGATGCTAGAGCGTGTGGTGGCTGAGCAGCTCCAGGCTCTCCTGGATGAAACAGATTATCTAGATCCATTTCAATCAGGTTTTTGACTGGGTTTTGGAACAAAGACTGCCTTGGTCGCCCTGTATGACGACTTCTGCCAGGAGAGATACAGGGGGAGTGCAACCCTGTTAATCCTCCTGGACCTCTCAGCGGCTTTCGACACCATCAACCATGGTGTCCTTCTGGACAGATTGGCTGGGATGGGAGTTGGTAGGCACTGTTTTACAGTGGTTCCACTCCTACAAAGCTGACTGGGTCCAGAAGGTGGTGCTGGGGGACAGGTGCTCTGGTTCATGGCGGTTATGTCATGGGGTTCCCCAGGGCTCTATACTATCCCTCATGCTATTTAATATATACATGAAACTGCTTGGGGAGATTGTTAGGAGGTTTGGGCTGAGGAGTCAACAATACGCTGATGATACTCAGCTCTATCTCTTATTCTCCCCCAATCCAGTGTGGCGGTCTCTGTTCTGAACTCATGCTTGGACTCGATAATGGACTGGATGAGGGTCAATAAACTGAAGCTCAATCCAGACAAATCGGAAGTACTGTTGGTGGGTGTTCTGGCTGACAGGTTAGAGGGCCATTCCCCTGTCATGGACGGGGTTGCACTCCCCCTAAGGGAAAGGGTCCACAGCTTGGGGGTACCTCTGGACCTGGGTCTTACCCTGGAAGCCCAGGTGGTCTTGGTGGCCAGGGGTGTCTTCTTACAGCTGTGGAGAATATATCAACTCCGCCCTTACCTGGATGAGAGGAGCCTGGCAACAGTCACACATGCACTGGTAACAACCAGATTGGACTATTGTAATGCGCTTTACGTGGGGCTGCCTTTGAAGACAGTCCGGTGATTGCAACTGGTATAGAACTGGGCCGTGTGGTTAGTGAGTGGTGTCCCCATGCAGACTCATATTACACTAGTTCTAAAAAATTTACATTGGCTGCCATTTGCTGCCAGGGCCCAATTCAAAGTGCTCATGCTTACATATAAAGCCCTTAACAGCATAGGACCTGGTTAACTAAAGGACCGCCTTCTTCTATAAGAGCCTGCCCATACACTAAGATCAGGCCAGGAAGCCCCACCTAAGGTGCCATCCCTCAAAGAAGTGAGGGTGGTGGCATGTCGAAACAGGGCCTTTTCAGCAGTTGCCCCCCCAACTTTGGATTGCCCTCCCTACAGAGATCTGTCTGGCACCAACACTTTTGGCTTTTCAACACCAGACAATTCTCTTCCTCTTCAGCCAGCATTTTAATTAGTGTTTTTAGCAGGGCTGATGAGCAGCAGGGCTTTATAATTTGTATTGTATATTGATTGTTTAAATTGTATTGTATTTTATAGTTTCAATAATTATGTTGTTTTATATTTTTAATACATTGTTGTATGCCGCCCAGAGATCACTTGGTAGTGGAGTGGCTAAATATTTTTGTAAATAAATAAATAAATAAATAAATAAATAAATAAATAAATAAATGTCTTTTTTTTTAGAAAATCTTGCCTTCTCATGATTTGTGCAAAGCAGAACAGCCTCAGTTTCAAAAGTTTCACCTTCAGAGAGAGTTCAGGCTTGATTTAATCAAGACCCACTTGTTCATCTTTCTGACAGCTCAAGATATCCACAAAGCACTTCCTTCTGCATCACATTCCAAACAAATCAATTAATATTGTTCTAACTAGGTGCTACTTGAGTTGTAGTAGAACAAAAAGGTGGTTCATACATTCAGTCAGTAGCAATGTTGAAATACAATGGTAGAGCAGAGATTGATGGCCAGCACTCTGTGCTGTTTCATACAGATGTTAAGGACTAGTTCATACAAACGTCTATCAGCATAATGAAGAAAAGAATCTCCTTTGTCATGTTTTTTTTCCACTGGAGCTCCAGGTGAATAAATAAGCAGGAACTTAGACACTGCATGGCACACGGATAACATGGAATGTGATAAGTATGAATCAAAGTGAACACAAAAACAAAAGCAAGAAATGGAACATTTAAATATTACAGTAATTGGTATGTGCAACTCTTGTTGGTTTAGGCCTAGGAGTCAGAAATGAAACAGGAAAATGACTCAGTGAATTATATAAATCCAACAATTTGTAACTGCAAATATTTGCCTGAAGTGATCAAATTTTAGAAAGCAATAGGGAGCAGCATCTGTGGTCCTGCGCCAACATCTCGTAAACAAAGCAATTTGTGCCCATCTCTAATCTTTGTTAATAGCCAATTTCTTAACCAAAGCAATCACTCCTTATTGGGACGTATAAGCTATGTTGTTTGTAGCTATTCATTGATTCCAATATTATACAAGTTTAACACTGAAATAAAAAGAGAAAATCATCTTGGAAAATGCAAAGTTACCTTTTTGGCTTTTGTTTTCTTTTCATACGATTCCACTAATGGCTTTCTCTTCTCCTGAGTTGTTTCTTTGGAGAATAAGTACTCAAATTCATTGGTATCAAATATGTTGGGTTCTTCTAATGATTCCCATAAAGTTGATGCTGAACTCGGTCCCCTGTGGGAAGAAAGATAATAAATAAATAAATAAATAAATAAATAAATAAATAAGATTTACTGACTAAAATTAGAAAAATACAGAATGAAAATTTCAGGAGTTCGCTCTTAAAATGATAGGCTTATCTTGATGCATACTTAACATCCTATTAATTTTTAGTACATCTCAGAGATTCCCCTCGGTAATAAACCAAAACCTGTCAGCTGAATGAAAAAGAATTAGTATACAGTATACACTTAAAACTGAGGTAAGTACTGTAAATATAAAATTGGCTTGAAAACCCAGATCAATTGACACCAAAGGATACGTAATGCCTTTTTTTATAGCCCCCACAAAGTCCTCAGATTTGAAATAAAAAGAAGAGCCAAATTAATATTCCCTAGTTAGCACCTTAAACTGTCAGTCACAAAACTGCACTTTCTTCTTCCCACCTTTTCTCTACCCCACTTTTCATTTTGTTTTCGTGAAGCATCCTTTTTATGAGTGAGTTTGAAATGTGTGTGTCCCCTGAATCTCCTACTTAAACCCAATGCTCTCTCTTGAGGTATATTATGCATGCTATGCTTCACCTCAAACAAAGTCAAAATCACTCCAAAGTAGCCCAGCTGAGTTCTGGATTTGGCTATTGTTGAAGTGGCTGCTCAACTACTAACCAGAACTCTGAAGGCATACTGAAATGGAGGGAAAATACTATAGGTAGAAGCCAAGCACAGCATCCTCAACCACATTTCCTCTTTGTCATTAGTAATACAATACTTCCCCTTGAAAACTGAGATCTATAATTTAAAAGAGCTTTGTTTTAATATTTTTCCACTCTGTTTCAGGAATAAACATATTTTGTAAGAAAGGATTATATTGCTTTTTTTGGAAACTAAAAAATAAAATTATTTCCAGCCTTTATAAGGGACAACTGGTACGTTTCTTCTAGCAGGTGTCACTCCCATGACATTTTTTTCTGTCTGTCATTTGAAATCAAGTTCTCATCTTTTTCCAAATCTAGATAAAGTACCATTTCCAATGAAATCCCATAAAGAATATTATGGGAATAAACAATATTTGTTAAATAAATCAGATTTCATTATTTAGCTTGAAAACAAATGCAGGTGAGAAAAACACTATATATGCTGCTTTTAATACTGGCATACATTAATGGAAGAATGAAATATGAGTGTACTGATCAAGATGTTTAAAAATAAATTTAATTTGATTCTTCAAGTATTTTTTCTAGGGGAAAATCTCTACTACCACATTTGAGCACAAATATCTGGTTCTGATATCATGATCTGATCTTGGATTCATATCCTGCTTTTATTTTTGTAAGCAATGATTAGACAGTAGCTTCCCAATTTGAATAATATGGATATTTAAAGCTCAAGAAGCCATCAAAGTTCTGTAAATGAGGTGAAACTGGAGGAAGCAAGAAATATGCACATTGGGTACACAATTCTTTCTCAGTCTAACTAATGGTAATTAACCATCATCTACAATCTGTGATTTCTAAGTTGCACCAGTATTTGCATTTTAATAATGTTCAGCACTCCAGCACAAGGCACAGTGGGATAAATACTGAGCTGTGGCCAGGGGCATCTTGTAGCCTGGAATTTGGAGGGAGACCTCACCCCAAAATCTTAAGGGTTAACAGTAACCCGGTGCTGCCTAAGGCCATGGAAATTAATTACCATTTCCACAACACTGTGACATCATATGACTGGAAGAGAGAGGAGCAGCTTTAATGGCAATCCAGAAGGCAAGTCTTCAAATGATGAACACACAAACACACACATTATCCCTTGTTTGCCTTAGATTAAAACTAGAGGGATTTCTAGAGATGAATAGAAATGTATTTGTCCTTGTAAAAACAAGTCAAGTATTTGGAGCAGTCTGTAAAATCAAATGTTGATGAAAGATGGCTTCAAAATCTTCCTTCAAAAATTGACTCTGATATTTCTGATGTTTTTGCAATTTTATCTCATTTCCTTTTAATTAATATTAACAGACTAACCACTTGATATATTACTACAGTGGACCCTTGTATAACAAACAGTTTGTATAACATAAAATCTGTACAACATAAAAAAATTCCGGAGATAGGGGAAATTTGCTTAACATATTCGCCTATGGGGCAAATCCGTACAACATAAAAATCGGATTACTCCGTTTTCAATGCATTCCTATGGGAAATTTGTATAAAGGAACATTTGCTTAACATAATTTCATTTGGAACTAATTAATTCCTTTCACACAAAGTACCACTGTATAGTATAAACCAAATTAATGGCCAGCATTCTCATGTATGGTTCTGCTAGTGTGTTGTGAATTGTGATAGCATCAGTGGCAGATTGCTGATAATCAAAATGCTCCTGCTTCTATTTTAGGTTGCACAACAATAAGCAAAGTCTCACACAACCTAAAATCACAGAATCAAATAATAACTGAATTGGAAGGGATCTTTAAGGCCATTAAGTCCAAACCTCGTCTCAATGCAGAAATCCAAATCAAATCTGAAAGATATATGTTCAGTTTTCTCTTGAATGTCTCCGGCATTGGAGAGTCAATGCCTCCTAAAGTAAATGTTTCCATTGTCATACTGCTTCAACAGTTAAGATGTTTTTCCTGATAATCAGCCTAAACCTGGCTCCACGTAGCTTGAGTTACTTACTACGTGTTCTGCACTCTGCAATGATCAAGGACAGATCCTGCCTCTCCTATGCATAAGGACCCTTCAAGTATTTGAAAACTGCTATCATATCTCCCCTCAGCTTTCTTTTCCTATAGGCCAGTGTTGGGGAACCTATGGCATGGGTGCCAAAGGTGGCACTCGGAGCGCTTTCTGTGGGCACCCGACATCGCCCCTTCACAGCCACCTGTATTCAGGTTAAATTGCTGTATTAGCATTTTGTGAAAAATTAGTGGGTTTTGAATCACAGTTTGAGCACTCGGTCTCTGAAAGGTTCACCATCACTGGTCTAGACCTTGGTTTCCAGTCCAATGAACAGCTTTGTTGCCCTCTTCTGAACGTGTTCCAGTGTGTTGGCATCTTGAGACATTAGTGTCCATAATTGGTCACAGTACTCTAAATGAGGCCTAACCTGTGCTGAATAGTGGGGGACTAGTACCTCACAGGATTTGGAGACTAAATCAAAGCAAAGATTCTTCAATTAGCACAACTGATGACGTTATTCCTGCATCAGCAGTGGAGCTATGCAACAGATTTTAGGCTCACATATTGACTGACTGACTGACTGATTGAATATATTGCATAATATGCCAAACATAGCAAGAAAGAATAACTTTACCTGCCATTGTTTATTTGTATTCTGTTCCAGTAGAGTGGCTTCATAGGACAGGAAGGTTCTACTGCAGGTTTTCGAGGACCTTGCTTTGATGCTAAGAATACATTAGATCCCAGTGGTGGTGGAGGAGGTGGAGGAAGACCTGCTGCTGATGGAGGAGGTCCTGGTGGGGGAGGGGGTGGAGGCGGAGGTAGATGAGGAGATCCCAAACCAGCAGGGAGTGGAGGTGGTGGCGGTGGTGGCAATGGATGGGCAGATCCCAAATCTGATGGTAAGGTAGATGGTAGGGTAATAGGACCCAATAGTGAAGCTGGAAGAGGAGGAGGAGGAGGTGGTGGTGGTGGTGGTGGTGGAGGTGGTGGTGGCGGCGGCGGCGGCGGCAACCTTTGATCTGGTTGAGATATAGCATTCCCTGAGCCATGAATAGAACTGTCTATTTCCTTGTGGTCAGATGAGGCAGAAATACTATTATTCAAAAAAGGAATAGTAAGCTTCTTAGGTATTATTTGATTATTCTTAACTGTTCGATTTTCATCTTCATTTGGCTTTATGAATGTTTCTCTGTCAGTTTGTATGCACACATTTCTGAATGATTTTGGAGGATAATCATCTTCAGTGGATATACAAACATCCTTGGCTTCTTCACTTCTGCGTAATTTATTTTCCAGTTCGTTTTTAAAGTTTGTAATATCTTCCTCAAGCTTTGTGACTGATGAAGCATGCTCTCCCCGAAGGTGAAAGACTTTGAGTTCAAACTCAGACTGTGAAAGAATAATGAGAAGTCGTATATGAGAAGAATAACAATTATTATGGATCTTCAATTGCTTTATTTATTGCACATAGGTCTGTGATGACTTAGTAATGGAGGAGAATCTGTCGTATAAGATTTGGTTAGAAACACACCCTGGCGATGTAACACAAATTACACATATCTATCTATCTATCTATCTATCTATCTATCTATCTATCTATCTATCTATCTATCTATCTATCTATCTATCTATCTATCTATCTATCTATCTATCTATCTATCTATCTATCTATCTACCACCCATCTTCTGAAAGAAACACATTTTTAAAAAAGCTAATATATTGGTACAATACATGATTGTAGAAGGGCAACTATGTAAGCATCCCCTTGCTCCAGTAGGCTCCCATTTGCATGCCGAAACTCAGCTGATTGTCAGTCATGCAATAGGGGATTGGTAAAGCAACTACTACTACTACTACAAAAACAGGGGACTGGTCAAATAACAAAACATTTACATGATTACCTTTATGCCTCAAATAAGGTACTGGCCAAATATGTAAAAGTATAAATGCTGTGTCAGTTACAATATTATGCATTTCCAATTCTGCCTTTTTCTTTGAATGACATCTATTACCATTATTCATGTCCATTTTATGAGTGAGCAGATGGTGAAGCGAAACAGCTGCCAGTGAAAGAAGGCTGCTGTTATGACTTTTTCTTTCTTTCTTTTTGCTATGCACAATATTGGGTATTCCAGGTGTAGCAATCCTGTGGGTCACAAGAAGTCACTTATCAACCTCATCTACACAGACTGTACAGAAGGAAGGACCAATGTCAATGCTACCATCGCATTCTGTCCCACACTATTCTGGTGCACCCTCATGGCAGCAATAACAACAGTTTCTTGTTTCAATAATAATAATAATAATAATAATAATAATAATAATAATAATAATAATAATAATAATAATAATAATAATAATAATAATTCAGAGCAGAAGAGTTTGTTTTGATACAAGAACTGAGAGGAGTTCAGAGTCCTTTTTCCATATGCAAACTTAAACACAAATCCTCTGGCTTTCTCCATTTCAGCATCTGGTGAAAAATGATCCCTGTATCCCAGAATGTTGACTGTCATACTCAAGAACTATGGCAGTTCTCTTGAGTTTTCAGGCAAGGAGACCAACCTGAGAGTGAGTGGTGCTGGAGCAGCAGGATGTGTTTTAGGGCAGGTGGGAGGGCTGCATGCCAGACGCCTTCAAGGCTTGGGCACCTATGCATACTAACTCCCAATTGATGTGCATTCTAGCCTCTGCAATACCAGCCCCTCCAAAAGGAAGGAGTGTGAGAGAAAAATAGGAAAGAGTAATAGCGCATGCATCAGTTTGGGTCTCTGATGTAGAATACTATATGTGAACTCTTTGGATTTACAGGACTCTGGCAGTGTGATACAGGGCCTGTTTGTGTTGGCTTGTAAACTTCCAATAGCCACAGCAGTAGCAGAAAAGCTGTCCAAGTGACTTGTATGCTGTAGTTAAGGCTGTGCCACATGCAGACACTATTAGAAATGGCAGTAGCAGTTGCTGGGTGAATGTCAGGTTCTGGACCACTGAAAGCTGCTTTATCTTCTTGTTCTGGTTTGTCATATTACTTAATTAGCTAGGTTTTAGTGATTCTGGGCAAATTTACACTCTTTCTTATACCCACCTCCACATGTGGTTGTCCTGGAAGAGTTTTGCTCCATTCCCAACCCCAGCATGCCTTGCCCTTTAAATGCCACATGCCCTCGTTTTTATGACAGCAGCATCATCCACCACGTGATGTCGCAACGGCTCCACCCCTCCTCAGGTTTTATCCTTGAAATTGGGGTGCTGTGAGTGTGGCAGCCCCAAAGGAGTGGGTGCTTGGATGCTGTGATTGTTAATCAAATGAGACTTGGAAATCTGTAATGATTTGCTTTAAATCTTCCAAAGATCAACTTGTGAATCTTCATCTTCTTTCTAACTGGTTCCATTTCACTTGTTGTAGAGATAGCACATGACTACCCATAAATGTGTTGAGAGGGAGGAAGCAAGCAGAAGACAGACTGGCTGCCACTTCCCCTACTCCCCAATGTGCACTTATTTATTTATTTTATTTTATTTTACTTTTATGCTTATTAATTGCCCGATTTTCCCGCAGGAACTCTAGGCAGTGTACAACACGTTACAAAAAACAGCAACTGCCCAAATCTACAAACCCCAAACATACCCAGTCAAAGTACAAATAATGAAGAAAATAATAATAATAATACAAATAAAAATGACTAATAATATGAAAATACTAAAAAAAAAAATGGACATTCTAATCGAATTCTAATCCATTCCCTCATAACGGACATCCTTTGAAAACGTGGGTAAAATAGCATCCATATTCCAACAAAAGGTATCTACCAGAACATTGCTATGAAGAGGGTCACGTCTAAACCTGGTTTCTTGAAAGATTAGGAAGTTTGTTCATTGGTAAGGAAACCTTCCTGTGCCCTGGGTAATTTGACCACTACTCTTCATGCATGACTACTTGTGGTCAGGAACTAGCAATTTTGTTTAGCCCAAAGACTTCTGGCACCATCAAGACTGTTTTATTTGATATAATCTGGATGTATTAAATGCTTTTTCCTGCAACAGACTAATGAGAGGCATGGTTGCCTTCCAGAAAAAATAATACAAGCTCTGCAAATTAATTTTGCAGATTGGTGGTTTCTGGATATTTGTGATGTGTGTATTTTTAGACTTTGTGATGTTTGTTTTTAAAACACTCAGACATACATTTTCACTGCTCATTCTGTTAAGCAGCTCTTTTAAGATAAACAAGTAATGCCTTTTATCTGTTAACTATTAGAATTGCACCAAATTTTCACCTGCACAAGTGTTTAGGATAAATGTGGGTGTTTAGATAATTCAATAACCCTTCTAGCTGGCATACTATTTCTCCATCTGGTCATTTACAGATCTGAGGTTCTACTGCTTTTTTAAAAAAAACATAGTAAGAACACAGAAAATATATTAGTCGCTTAGATTAATTGACAATTTGTTGAGCTCTTATCTCTTTTGTATCCTGTCCTACTTGTCTTTTCTGGAAGTTGAGTCATGGCAACTGGACATCGTTGACTAGTCTTGGTATGTTTCAACACACAACAGTATCCTATTTGGGAGTTGAGTCATGGCAACCAGACATCTTTCCTTGTGGGACTGAAACATTTTGCTACTCATCCAAGTAGCTCCCTCAGTCCTATCAATTATAAAAATTTCAGATTCTTGAGCAGACACAAGCCATTTTACTAGTACATAATACATTACTCAATAGTCCATACATGTTTTTTCACTTCTGATAAATCCCTGTACAGTATATAGGATTAGAATATAATCACTGAGTTGGAAGGGGCCTTCCACTGAATCCAATCCCCTGCTCAATGTAGGAATCAAAATAAAAGCAGAACTGATAGATGGTTGTCCAAATTTCTCTTGAATTCCCCAGTGTTGGAACGCTTACCACTTTTAAGGCAATTGTTTCCATTCTCATACTGCTGTAACAGTTAAGAAGTTTTTCCTGATATTCAGCCTATATGCTGCTTCCTCTGACCTGAGCCCATTATTATGTATCCTGCACTCTGGGATGATCAAGAATAGATCTTTCTGCTCCTCTGTATGACAGTCTTTCAGATATTTGGAATATGCTGTCATATCCCCTTCAGTCTTCTTTCATCAAGGGTATGCATACTCAGTTCATCTGTGAAGATTCTCAGTCATCCAGATGAGGTTATCTGGAAGTTTAGTCATGGCAACTGGGTGTCTTTTCTTCTGAGATCAAAATGCTTCACTATTCATCCAAGTAGCTTCATCAGTGACTGACAAACCTACTTGCATGGGTAGTGAAATGTTTTGATCTCACAAGAAAAGAAGCCCAGTTGCCATGACTCAACTTCCAGATATGCCCAGTTTGTTTACTTTTCTCAAGCGGCTTTGGTTTCCAGTCCCCTGAGCATCCTTGTGGCCCTCCTTTAAATTTGTTCCAATTTGTCTGCATCCTTCTGGACACAGTACTGGACACAGTACTCTAGGTGAGGCCTAAACAATGCCAAATAGAGAACATTATTTTAAATTCAGAAAGGTGGGCCTCAAACATACAGACATAGCTGGTGTCTTTTAAATTGTATGCCTGAAGGGACTGTCTCATTATTCAACTTTTCAAGCTACTCTTGGAACCTTTTCAGTTGAAGAGCAGGGTAAAATTAAGGAAGAGAGGAAGATTTGTTTCCTTTGGGAGAGAAAGCATTTCCTTTTATGCAACCAAGAAATATTATGTATATGCAACAAAAGATTTTTGCAGGGCATTTTTAAAGAAAAAGATTGCCCTTTTACCATGTATACATTTGCTTTAAATTTTAACAACTATAATCAGAGGCTTAACAAAATCAGTTATTTGGGGGGGGGGGGAAAACACTGCATGCCGATTTGCTTTTAAATCAAAATTCTTTTCTTCAAACACCTCAGCTATCCTACTATAATTCACATGCTGTATTAATATAATTTTCAAGGGCTGCATTTAGCTTTATTCCCAATGCACGGACTGGGAATAAAATAATTCAAAACATGACACATGTAAAAAGTCCCAGGACACTAAGCTATTTGTGTTCTAAGAGGTGTGTATGGAATCCAAATGTGTGAGTAAATGAACACTACAATAAGGTGTAAGGACTGTAGCAACAAAGTGTAATGTTATCGAAATATTTCTAGCTAAAGAGTGTTATTCAAATAGAAGTAGAGGGAATAATATTGAGCTAATGAACCAACAAGTGTGCAGAAACAGCTTGCTGGCTCTCATTATATGTCTGGCAGGTGGACAGACAGATGGGATTGGGTAGTCCTCTGGTCTGCCAGCTGACCACTGGTTTAAAGTTTTCCTGAGCAGTCCCTGAGCAGTGACATGGAGATCTGTCCCTGCCCAAAGATTCCAAGGAAGAATAGCTTCTGGAACATTTTAGTATGGGAGAAGTCTGTATTTACTTTTGGCTCTCCCTAACATTTTTGATCTACTGTACTTTGCTGCATTGTGTTATGTTATGTGCTTTGGCTAGTAGACAAGGTGTGCCTACTCCAGCAAACGAGCGAAGTGGAAATCATTTATTTCACCAGTATGTATACAGAAGGTGACAGCTTGATTTCATAGTCCCTTTTAACAGATATCTATCTACGGGACCTTTCCCTTAGAGAAAAAAGGGTTGGGGTAGAACACGTTTTATACAGATCTCTCTCCCCCCCCCCCGTATCCCCCTATTAATCTGTTCCAGAGAGTTGGAGGACTCTCTGAAATAAAGGTAGGAAATAGGAATTGGCCAATTTCCTCTCTCCTATCTCAACTGAAGTTTTCACTGAATCACAGTCCTTTTTATTTGTGAAAGGGCAATGCTAAACCCTGTGTTTGCATGTAAATGCTGCTTCTGCATATTAAAAAAAGCATGCCCAAAGATCAAGAAAATGGTATACCAATTCAGGTACTTTAAATGTGTTGGATATCTGTAAAAGATATGTGTTAATGATAGGCGGCACACTGCAGGCAAAAAAGTAAAAAATCAGCATATAGGATAACACTTAGACTGCCATCTTTAATCACACACATCTAATGCCTGAATGGGAACCAGGTTCACTGCTGCCCTTTGCTCCAATTCTCATGTGCCCTTCTGACCCTGATATGTTGCATGTTCTCATGCAACAAGATTCTGGGACCTTACATAACTGCCAGTCAAGCAATCTTGGCCATCTCCCATTCATAGCTTCATTCAATATGCAACAGTGAGAACATGAATCTGGGCATGCAGACCCAATGATGGTGGCCGTAAAAGGGATGGTTCCATTCTATCTCCACATTCAGAGCTAACATGTTAAGGGGTAGCAAATGTGCTAGTTTTGCAATGTATTTGTGACCACCAGGATCATTCAAATTTGTGCATTTTTGTAGGCTGAAGCAGTACACTGCACTCTACTGTTCATTCTACTAGATGCACAAATCAGTCCTTATTCTTCCATGTACTATTTCCCATATAAATAGGACTAGTGCTCTTTTATGTAAACAAAATACTGTAGAAGTGCTTTCACAGCTCTACCCACACAATAAAGGAAATAGGCTTTTGCAGATAACAAGGAAGAAATGCTTTAGCAATACCTTAACAAGAGCCAGGACAGATTTACAATATCATGTGAGCAAAACATGTTTCTAGATCCACAGAAATGAAAATAACAATGATTCAAGCAGATTAAGGTTTCCCATGGTATACTTGCAAAGAAGTTAGTAGAATGTGGTATAGATAGTGCTACTGTTAGACAGATTTGTAATTAGTTGACTAATTGCACCCAAAGGGTGATCATAAATGGCTCATCTTCAGCGTGAAGAGATGTGATCAGTGAGGTGCCCCAAAGCTGTTCTGGGTCTGGTTCTATTCAATTTCTTTATTAATAACTTGGAGGAAGGAATAGAGAGTAGGCTAATCAAACTTGCAGATGATACCAAATTGGGAGGAGTTGCTAATTCCCTAGAGGATAGGCTGAAAATCCAAAAGGACCTTGACAGATTAGAGTTCTGGGCCAAAGCTAATGGAATGGGGTTCAACAGAGGGAAACATAGGGTGCTGCATCTAGGCAAAAAGAATGAATTGCACAGATATAGGATGGGAGACACCTAGATGGAAAATAGTATCTGTGAAAGGGACCTGGGAGTCTTGGTGGACCACAAATTGAACACGAGTCAGCAGTGTGACACAGTGGCCACGAAAGCCAATGCGATTCATGGTTGCATCAAAAGAAGCATAGTGTCTAGATAGTACTACTCTATTCTGCTCTGGTCAGACCCCACCTGGGTCAGACCCCACCTGAGGTGCACAGTTCTGTGCACCTCAATTTAAAAAGGATGTTGACAACCTTAAACGGGTCCAGAAGAGGGCAACCAAGATGGTTGAAGATCTGGATGAAATGTCTTAAGAGGAGTGGCTTAGGGAGGTAGGAATGTTTAGCCTTACAAAAAGAAGGCTGAGACGAGATATGATAGTTATGTTTAAATATTTGAAAGGATGTCATATTGAAGAGGGGACTGGTTTGTTTTCCATGGCTTCAGAGGCTAGAACGTGAGGCAATGGTTTCAAACTACAGGAAAAGAGATTCAATTTAAACATCAGAAAGAACTTCATGACAGAGCTGTTCAGCAGTGGAATATTCTGCCACAGAGGTTGGCGGAGTCTCCTTCTTTGGAGCTTCTTGAGCAGAGGGTGGATGGACATATGTTGGGAGTACTGTGATGGGGGTTCCTGCATGGCAGGGGGTTGTACTTGACGGTCCTTGAGGTCTCTTCCAACTTTATGATTCTATGATTCTATGTGTGCCTAAAACCTCAGTTCTCTTCATGTCTTTCATTTCATAAGAATGAGTTGCAGAAAGCAAGAACTAGAATATTGCTTCTGCTATGTTGTGGTAGGAGACACAATTCTCTACTTTCAAACAATGTCATGGGTTTAGGGGGTGAAGACATCACCCTGAAAGTGCTCAGCTTTATTTCAGTCCTTGCACGATGCAATTACAATGAAATTCTATCCTGAGAAAATTGTAGCACCTCAGTATTAATGAACAGGCTTCTTGTGTCATTAATCTTAAGTGTGGTCTGACAAGTTTTGTGTTTAAAATAGAGCAGGGAAATTGTGAGGTGGGGGAGACATGGTCAAATATAGCATGGTCAAACCCGAGGCACAGTATGGATCTAATAAGAACACAGGGTGTATGAGTGGGTGATTGTCTCTGATCTTGCTGAATGTTGTTGGACACCTAGCAGCTTTTTTATTGCTGTAGCTGATTAAAATGAAAAGCCCCACTACTAAAATGTTCTTTTTGATGAGTTTCCCTCCCTTTTTTCCCATGAACTATAGACCTTATAGTCCAGTGGGACAGAAATCCTTTGATCCTCTGTAGTCACATAAATTCAAGGCCATAAAACAGCATTGGATTGATTTTATTACTGTGGCTGATGCCAGACCGGTAGAGTTGCCATACTTATAAGGCAACCACGATCCCACCTTCCAACTCTTTCTATCCAGGTTTCTGAACATGAAACCACTTCTCTGTTTTCTGTGTAGAAAGAGAATAGTCTACCTGGCAAATGGTTTTGTGAATAAAGGCAACTTTTAAAAGGCCAGTATTACAGGAAGTAGTAAAGATGAGCTTCTATCCATCGTAGTTTCTATTTTGTCGGGGTGGTGGTAAAAAACCCTTTGAGCATTAGGGAATCAAAGCATTACAACCAATATTTTGCATTTTTAGTTCTGCTCTGGTTCTGCTCTCATTGAAAGTTGTCCCCTCTGGCTTGTCTTCAGACCAATAATGTTTCTTAACATTTGTTAAATAAGACACAAACATCAATTTTCCAGTTGAGTAACACAACATCTACATTGATACAGGATGCAGGCAGTGAGATTAACAGCTAAAAGGATTACCAGAATACAACATCAGTAAGACATCCCATAGTACTGTACACAGAAACATGATATTCCTCGTTTCTTCTACCAGGCTATTCTTCTTCACAGTTTACCACACTGGGGTATTTTGAATAAATGTTCTCCTAAGTGATTGAAGCAGTCTGTTTGTCATAACACATGTTTTTTCTTGCTTCCATGTCATGTATTTAGCATGCTTTATTCTGGGATTGGTCATGAGAATGTAAATAGTGTCTTAATTTGCACATTTGATTATTGAGGCATGTACTTCTAAAGAAATCTTTGAAGGATACAGGGTTGTATGTAACTAAGGCACAAACTAAATGTTAAGAATAGTGTGTATTTCTCTTAACATTTAGTTTGTCCCTTATTAACATTCGCAGGGGAACAGGCCTCTTTCCTACCTGATATGGGAAGAGTACAGAAGCATGGACAAACTCAAAGTGGCCCAGTCCTCAGCAGTAGCAGAATGTATATCAGTAGCAAATGCATGCAATGAATTGGAATGGATCTTTCATCTGTTAAAGGACTTTGGGATTAGTGAACCTACACCCATAGTGATGTTTGAGGACAATCAAGCCTGTATTACAATATGTAAAGGAGAAAGTACAAAAGTTAGAAGCAGAACAATAGGACAGAAATGTCAACTTGTGAAGGATTTGCATCAAAAGGGACTGATCCGAGATTGAATATTGTCCCGTTAATGAAATGGTTGCAGACATTTTGATCAAACCACTGACAAGGGAGAAATTTGCATATCTCTGTGAAATGCTGAATATGTTAGATCTCATTTCCAACAAAATTGATGATAGATGATGTTAATGTTTATATAGGTAAATGTCTTCATGTTAGGGGGGTTGGAATATGGCAAGATCTATATTCAGACTTTATAGGGTTAACGTCAGGTGAACCTCATCTGGAACTGTGAACCAGTGAGTCCTATCTGTTTAATTAGTATGGCCCTTCAAAAGGAATCATTCCTGCCTGCTCAACTATCCCTCTCAACCTACCGCCTCATTGCTGACTTGCACTCATGCCGATCATCTGAGCGAGGCAGACTGTGCATGTTTGCCTGACTTTAATGGGTGTTGCCTGAGCTGCTGTTGCCTTACTTGTTTTTACTTCATTTGGAATGTTTGTATGTACTGTTAGTGATTCATTTTTTTATTAGGAATACCCCATTTACCCTTTTCCCTAAGAGATGTAGATAAAGTTTATCTTTTATACTTCACTTTTGTCTCAAACTCTTCAGTCTTCAGTTTTTATCCCAACAGAAATGAAGGGAAGGGAGTTACTGTCTTTAAATTAATTAAGTACCACATGAATCTAAACAAAGGTCAGGATAGTGAAAGCTATGGTTTTTCCAGTAGTGATGTACGGAAGTGAGCTGGACTATAAAGAAGGCTGATCACCGCAGAATAGATGCTTTTAAGCTGTGGTGCTGGAGGAGAGTCATGAGAGTCCCCTGGACTGCAAGGAGATCAAACCTATCCATCCTGAAATAAATCAACCCCGAATGTTCACTGGAAGGACAGATTTTGAAGCTGAGGCTCCAGTACTTTGGCCACCTCATGAGGAGAGAGGAGTCCTTGGAAAAGTCCCTGATGATGGGAAAGATTGAAGGCAAAAGGAAAAGAGGATGGCAGAGAATGAGATGGTTGGACGGTGTCATCAATGCAACCAACATGGATTTGACCAAACTCCGGGAGGCAGTAGAACAGTGTTGGCGAACCTATGGCACAGGTGCCAAAGGTGGCACTCGGAGCCCTTTCTGTGGGCACCCAACATTACCCCTTCACAGCCACCTGTATTCAGGTTAAATTGCTGTCTTGGCACTTTGCGGAAAATTAGTGGGTTTTCAATAGCAGTTTGGGCACTCAGTCTCTAAAAAGTTCTCCATCACTGCAGTAGAAAATAGGAAGGCCCGGTGAGCTCTGGTCCATGGGGTCACGAAGAGTCAGACACAACTGAACAAGTGAACAACAACAACAACCGCATGAATCAGTCCTTATTTTCTCCCCTACAGGGAGGAAATGGGAGGGGGGCAAGAGAATCCAGGACTCAGCTTTCAAATATTTAAGAAACCGTTCCCTCTGAGCATCAAAGAAGTTAAAAGAATCACACAAACATTCAGAACACCATCCTCGGAAACTTGGAGCATGGCACATTTCTTCCACTTATTCAAACATGAACAAGAAGAGCCAATATTTTGTATTAAACAGTTATGCTTCCTAACCCCTAATCACATCAAGATGTTTAGTGTTTGCCTTTCATGGCAAGTAAATATAGCACAAGTCTTGTCACGCAAGTAGCTCAGCTTTCCACTTTGATAATGATGAGATCTGTACTGCAACTTAATTTCAAGCACCAAAAATACTCTGCAAAACTAAGTATTTCACAGAAAGCACGGTTGCTTACATTCATCTGAGTGCGACTTGACAGGTTCAAGCAATTACCTGACACATGACATTTTTAATAGCCTAAATATTTTACTAAGGGCAACTTTTTCTTTCTTGCATGGAACACAATACAGCTACAAGAGATAATAATGTGATTGTATTTAAACCAGTGATTTTTATAAACCCCAAGTGACCATGTGTAGCCTCTTTTAGGGAGGACAGTTCTTCATTTCAAGGGCTGCCAGACAGCAAGTCTCCTTTTGAAGGGCTGTTCAGACTAAGCCTGATTTAAACATAAAGAATCACAACCTAGAAGGTCCTAGAAATTACTGGGGGAAAATGTGAAACGTAAAAGTATGTTGAGAGAGGAGGGAAGCTCCGATCCCCATCTTGTCCGGGGGGCGGGGCGTGTTTGCCTGCCAGTCCTGGACTTTTGGCGCCAAATCGGGCGCCCATCTGGGTGCTTTTGCCCAGGGACAGGAGCCTTCAAAAGGCAGCTCACACCCCACCCCTGCCTCTTCGGATGTCGTGTTGGCCCTACCCACTCACCCTGAGAAAGGAGAATGAGTTTCACTGCTCGCTACGGGGCTGGATGGGAAATTTTGGTGGTTACTTGTTTGGCTGGTAGTAGCCACGTGTTTGTGCCCATCCCATTCTCTTTTTCGCATGGGACTGGGCATTAATTCCACAATAACGTTAAGCAGGTAGTGCAAGAGGTAAGGGTATTCAGGTAGGTCCGAGTAAGTCACCCTTCAGGGTGCCAGGCAGCCCTCATATAAAGTTAAATATCACCCCTAAATTGAGGATTTAAACAAAGCAAGAATCTTAATATCAGGCCGTCATGAAGGCTGTGAGGGACTAGCAGATTCACTACCTGACACGATGCTGAACAGCATTTGGCCAGGGGTGAAATTCCCTGAATACTAATTGGTTAGTACGGGATAGTCCCTGGTCATTACCTGCTTGCACTACGTAACAACCCCCCCCCCTTTACAGGTTATTGCTGTGTTGGTTGAATTAAGTTGAATTGTTAATAAATTGTGGCCCAATTAACCCATAACATTTTGTCTCACCTATTATTTCTGGGGCTTGGAGGCCAAAGAGAAAAGGGATTGGGAAACTGAGAAAGTTGATGATCCTTGGAGAGTCAAGGTGACAAAAATCACAAAAATTAGCAAATACCATTTTGACTAAGAATATGCAATTGAAATTAGAATGGTTGGTATTTTCCCTATAAACAAGGTAATTGTGCATATGTAGACAAATGCTATTTTAAAAAGAATTTATCTACACTCTATGCTGCTTGTGAATATTTGGGAAATGCTCTTTTGTTGTTCTATTGCCATCATCATACACAGATCATATAATCACAGATTTGGAAGAGACCTCAAGGGCCATCCAGTCCAACTGCCTGCCATGCAGGAACCCCCATCACAGTGCTCCTGAGAGATGGCCACCCAGCCTCTGCTTAAAAACCTCCAAAGAAGGAGACTCCACCAATCTCCGTGGCAGCATATTCCACTGCCTAACTCCTCTAACCGTCATGAAGTTCTTCCTAATGTTTAAATTGAATCTCTTTTCCTGTAGTTTGAGAACAATGCCCTGCACCCTATTCTCTGAAGCCATGGAAAACAAAGCAGTCCCTTCTTCAATGTGACATCCTTTCAAATATTTAAACACAGCTATCATATCCCCTCTCAGCCTTCTTTTTGAAAGGCTAAACATTCCTAGCTCCCTAAGCTGCTTATTTTAAATAAACAAAGTAAAAAAAGCAAAGTGTGCTGCTTATATATTGCACATAGCACTTAAAGTACTCTCTGAGTGGTTTACAATTTAATTATACAGGCTATGCAGTGAACACACACACACACACACACACACACACACAGTGAGCTGGGTACTCATTTTACCGATCTTGGGAGGCTGACTGAGCCAGCTACCTGGGAATGAACTCCAGAAGTTTAACCACTGAGTCTTACAAGCTGATGTACTCTAAAAAAATTCTGGAGAATTCTTCCATGCTGGCCATGGTTACTGCATGAACAGCATATACATCAGGCATACAGGTTACTTGGTCACATGAGTCAAATGTATTATAATTCTATTTAAATTATAGAAATCCTGTCTACATATACAATCAGAATAAGCATTGTCATTCAAATTAGTATCTTATTTCCCCTTCCTTTTTCATGATGTAAGTAGCGACTTTAAAAGGCCCTAAAATAATACAGCCATGTGGTCACTTAGTCATGCAGTACACAGGATTTTCACACATATACGCTTTCAAACAGTGGTAGTGAAGCAATAATATTGTGAATGCACAGCTGGACTTTCTTCCCTTTTGATTTTGCAGATGCCTTGTTTTTTAAAAATAACTTTTCAAATATATTAAACTTCATCTTATTTTCAGTGTGAAACAGGACAGGAAAGGTTGCAATTTCACACTAAAATGGTAATTTGAAGACTGTTTGAAGCAGTGTGATCCTTTTTTAGTCAGTTCCTTTTTTGTTCAAAAAAGGCCAGTGTTCTCAAATAATGGGAACTGCCATGGTTGTATGCAGCCATTCTTCTTCTTCAAGTGCCATTTCCTCATAGAATATTGGTGATCAGTAGCCTGAACTGGTTTCTATCCGAGGCTATTCTAAATAGAGCAGCTGTGCTTACTGCAGACCATTGGCTTAAGTTCTTAAGCCAGAATGTTCTTCTATGCCCCAGGCCATGCTTCCCATCAATTTTTCCTTGAAGGATAACTTGCAGCCGATGGTATTTCTTATTGCGCATTATGTGTCTGAAATATTGTATTCCCTTGTTTTTCTTCATTTCTGGGTCTCCTTCCTTCCTTCCTTCCTTCCTTCCTTCCTTCCTTCCTTCCTTCCTTCCTTCCTCCCTCCCTCCCTTCCTTCCTTCCTTCCTGTGATGACCACACAGTTACTACTGAATGACCTATTCAAGAAAGAGGCTTCCCTTTCTCCTATGTTTGTGTGTGTTCTGTACGTCTCTGAGTTTCAGAAACTTGCTCCACTTGGAAAGTAACTTAAACTTGCTTTGTAAGACCTTTTGTATGGCTCATAATGGAGATAAGCCATTGTTGTTGCTATAAAGTCACCTCTGACATATGCTGACTATATGAATGAGTGATCTCCAAAATGTCCAGTCCTCAAGAGCCAGGCTCAGCTCTTGTAAATTCAACCCAATGGTTCCTTTAGGTTAGGGAGCCAATACACTTTACATTTTTAGTTTTCCTCTTTTGTTTCAATTCATTAAGCATCACTTTGTTGCATGGGAAATTAGAGCAATGGTTCTATAGTTACTGCATTCTGTGGGCTCTCTTTCCTTGGAGATTGGAATGCCTGTTGAACATTTCCAGTTTGTGGGCCATTGCTTTATTTTTCATATTGTTTGGCGTATTCTTTTTAGGATTGTTACACAGAGTCTGTGGCTTTAAATAGTTCTGTCAATATTCCATGTACGCCTGTGGACTTATTTATTTCACTGCTTTCAGAGCTGTGGTGGTGACAGTGGTGGTGGTGATGCAAATAATTCCACTAGTGTGAGAAAGTGAACTTGGTCATTCAGGAAGGGTCAAACTCTGCATCCCACTGGCTTTCCCCAGGTCCCTGGGGAAAGTTATATAGCAGCTACAGAGTGAATTTTCTACCAGAGCCAGGAGAATGGAGAGACAAGAACAAAGACAAAAGGAAAGAGGAGGAAGTGATGGAGGCAGTCAGTAGAAAGAAAGAGGAAAAGAGAGAGAAACTGGGCAGATGCTCCAGAGCAGAAGAGGATATAGCCAGACCTTCCAGTGTGTGCTGGCTATGCAGCCTCTAAAGCAGTGGTTCTCAACCTGTGGGTTCCAAGATGTTCCTGGACTGCAACTCCCAGAAGCCTTCACCACACTGTGCTGGAAGGGGTTTCTGGGAGTTGCAGTCCAAGAACATCTGGGGACTCACAGGTTGAGAACCACTGCTCTTCAGCTTCCTTCCTTCCCGACTACCTAAAAAGGGTCAAAGCAGAGGTTCCTGAGAAGCAAAGCAAAGCTGAGACCAGACAGAAAGTCATCCTAGGGATCAAGAAGCACAGTGCAAGTGAGTGTGAAGACTTGACCACAACCCAGCAATACCGTTTGCACCATGACCAGCTGTCCAAACATTAGTGCCAGTTGGCAAGATCATTAGAACAGGAAGGCTGGAGGTTTATAAGTCCTGGTTATGGTTTATATTGTGTGGGTGTGAGGTGTGGCATCTCTGAGCCCTGGAGGGATTCTTGAGGCTATCACTAATTCCCATACTGATGATTCTCTCAGGAAACTGGATGGTGATGATGAAGTTTAAGTATTTCTACCTGTATTTTTTATGTAAATCGACCAGAGTTCCCATTGGGAAAACCGGTTGCAGTATAAAAATAATAAAATAATAAATAATAAATATTAAATCTTTTACAATAAAGGTTTGTTATTGGAATAGTGATTATAAATTTCTTCAATATAATTAAAGTCTCTGGGCTGTCCTTTGAGGTTCCCATTCCTCCAGTACTCCTTCAGAAGTAGTCCTTAGGTTTTAAAGAGGTGAGATTTCCTTTGCACAGTAGCTGCAAGGTTCAAAATTACATATGATGCATAAATGCAAATGAAGCCACGTACAGAGAACTGACCCTTTTCAAGGGAGAGTGGCATTTATAATCAACCAGAAGCTGACAGACCATTACCAACAATGGTACACTAAGTATTGGAAAAGGCAGAACAGCTCATTTGTCACAACTGACTAAATAATATCTGCTGACCTTGGCTGCAGCTTTAGACTGCAGTTGTCCTTCTGTAACCATACATGGTACAATTTTTCTTCAACTTGTACATGCACAGCTCAACAAAAATTCAGCCTGGAGCTACTGTAGTAAATTTGAGTTTTGAATTTCCTCTTGTAAAGCTAGTAGATTTTTAGTTTTGAATTTCCCCTTCTTAAAGAAGAAGCATGCTTGGTGTGGATAAATACTATTTAACTAAGTTGTCAGGAAATACATGTTTTCAAAGTTGTAAACCAGTGTACTGGGCATAACTGTTTACCCTACATGTAACCATCCTCTTGCAAAACAAGCTATAGAGGTTTAAGATGTATTTTTTTAGATTAACAAACAATCACTTTAGGCACCGTAGAGTGTTCCTAAGGCCTTTTGTTAAGGACTCATTGCTATCATTTATACTAAAAGATCTCAGAATTTTGAAGAGCAATCCACTTACTGAAGTAAAATTTCAGACTTCAAAACCATATATTTACATACTTCTCCCTGAAGAGTTTCTGAGCCTCTAATCCTATATGCAACTACTTGGGAATACGTTTCTGCAACTTCAATGAAATGTATTCATGCACAGAACTGTACTGGATCCATAGGGCCCCTTCCAGCTCTGCAATTCTGTGATAATGACACTAATAATGATGATTGGGCTGTAACTGGTCTTGTACACTGGACTGACAAGTATAGGACTGGGCTTCATAATGAACTAGATGAGGGTGAAAAACTGAAACTTAATCCAGACAAGACAGAGGTATGCTTTGTAAATCGAAAGAGAGATCAAGGAATAGGTACACAATTTATACTGGATGGGATTACTCTCCCACTGAAAAAAAGAGGTGCGTAGCTTGGGGGTGCTCCTGGATTCATCCTTGAGCCCGAATGCCCAGGTCTCAGCAGTGGCCAGAAGTGCATTTGTATAATTAAAACTAGTGCACCGGCTACATCTGTTTTTTGAGAGGTCTGTTCTGGCTACTGTGACATTCATCCTAGTCACTTTCCAGCTGGGTTACTGTAATCCTCTCAATGTGGGACTACCAATGGAAAACTCTCAGGATGGAAACTTTAGCAGGCTGGGCTTGGCTGAGGGTGCCTGTAGAGGGAAGTTCTCTATGGCACCTCTGGCAGTGGCCTTCCAAAGGGGGCATGTGGCCTCTTCCAAGCAGGGCAAGGGGTCACCACAACATGAGGACCCATATTAAAGGGTTACGGCATTAGGAAGGTTATAACCACTGTGCTAAGGACATCAGGAGATACCTTTCTCTTGGTACCACAGTCTTTACCGGTGTGCCTGATGAGAACACAGGAGAGGGCCTCTTCTGTTGCTACTCCCAGACTTTGGAACTCCCCACCACCACCACCACAGGAGGCAAGACGTGTCCCATCTTTGCTGTCCTTCTGCAAGTAGGCAAAAACCTTTCTCTATAGGAAAGCTTTCTTTGAGTGTCTGGCTACCTGTTTTGTGATTTTTAGATGGATTGTTATGTATTGCCATTTGGTATGAATTTGTAGTACTACTTATCCTTTTTTTGTTTTTTCATTTTAGTTTTCTATCTCTGAGTAGCATTTCTTCTTTAAATTTGTTCACTTATTGTTATTAGCATTAATGCTGCTTTTTAAATGATATAAGATGTCTCATACTCATTGTTCTTAGCTTTGAATGTTGTCTTTCATGTGTGTTGACAATTATTGTATACTCATTGTCTCCAACTTAGTATATTGTTCTTCAGTGTATATTGTCCTTCAGTGGCTCCCTTGGACCCTTTCCAAGGAGAAAGGCAGGGCAAAAATATTTTAAGTTTATTTTAAATAGTGAATGAATAAATAAAACTATGCCACTCTGATTTTTCAACAGTACTCTATTAGTCAGAAAACCAAAATGTAAAAAGTACCATAAGCAAATGTGTGGGTGCACAAGTTTCCTTTTACTCAATAGGAAATAATTATATTATTGCCTTTCGAAAGAATGCCTTGATTTTGCACAATTTATTGCATGCACATTAAGAATAAACACAGTTTCCATTTAGTCTGAGACAGAGCTTAAAGCACTTTGATGATCAAACAGCCATGTTGATCTATTTTAGGTTCAGCAACAGTTAGGAAGTACTACTTTTTAAAAAGTGATTGTAATTCTGTTTTACATGTGGATTACACATCTTCAACTACATTGCCAAATATATAATTGCACAACTTGCTCGGAGCAGATTGAAGTAAATCAGTTGGAGTCTTTAAGTAAAACGAAGAATGCTAAGGAAAACTGGGAAACATACGTTCCTAGATAAAAGACTATCCTTATGTTCAATCCAGTTTTGGCACCACGAGCCTGCACCATTAGACAAAACTATAATATCCATTGTCTTGTACATAACTCTTTCAAATTTTAAATAATTTTTTTACGCAGATTATCTTTTACTGTTGACCTCTAAATGCGAGCCTTCCATCTCAGCATTAACTAAAATGTTTACTTCCTGGAATTCTATTGCTCAGTGTAGCAAATTACAACTATAGTAGACCTGAAGGAACTTATAGATTCACCAATTCCCACTGATTCAGCGAGCCAGTTTAAAATCCTGAAATATCTTACTATATTCCACTATGCCCTATGATTACTTCTAAATATTATAACTAGGAGATAAGAACCCTGAAAAATGTCAGGTATTACATCTTCAGCACATATACAGAATAAAACTGCATACTGTATAGCACGTAGCCTAGTTTACATTATAAAGTCCTGCTGGATCATACCAAAGACTTATCTAGCCCAGCACCCTTTTCTCACACCAGCTAGCCAGATGCCTATGGGAATCCCACATGGAGGACATGAGCACAACACCACCCTCCCACTCAAGTTTCTCAGCAACTGATGTTAGATGAGAGCTTGAACATTTTCTTTTTCCAATATCATCCCTGTGATTTTGTATCTTCTGGGTAGAATTGTTGTAGTCTCCAAAAAAGTAACTTTTCCAAATTCTATGCCCTGATCTTGTAAAGCAGTATATAGTCATCTTGACCAGCAGCCACTGACGGCCACCTCCTCCAGCTAGATGTTATATTTACAAAAATCGGGAATCAACCACTGTCGTGGTTATTTTTTTAAAATCTTTGACAGGTCCAGGTACAGCGTGAAGCCATTATGACACATAGCACAGTCTAATGTGAATGTGTCTTTCCTCCAGCCTTCTTTTTAAGAATACAATTAGCTGCAGGATCCGGTTTCCACAGCCACCCATATTCCCCATTTTTGTTTTATTTATCACCATTCTAATATAAACAAGAATCCTTAAGAGTTAGCAAGCTTGCACACAAGTTTTCTTGTACCTTGCCGGGCTCCTAAGCAATTTTTTCCATTCCATGAAAACTCTGGGATCCATGAGAGTGAGGACTCTGAGGAGATTACATGGGAGTTGTAAAAGCTATGGGAAGTTCTTAATCACTGAAAATTACTGATTACAGTCATAATGTTGTATGTTTGCACAGGAGCTGTTCAAGCTCTTATACAACCAGTGTTGTAATCTTTTTGCACACATGAAACATTTACACACACAGTGGCACAACTCTCTGCAGAACTACCTGCTCAATAGTGTGATTGATCCCATGTAACGCGGCCTACTTTCACAATAGAATCTCCACTACCAGGAATCTAGTCATTGGCAGAGTCACTCTTAAGTCTTGGCTTCCCCTTTCTCTCCCTGATTCTGATCTCATCATGTAATTGTAATCTGTCCCAGAAGATATAGGACCTTCTACAAGGGAGGGCAAGAGCTACAGAGAAAAAAAGGGGAATTGGCAAAACATTTCCAACACACACACCCAACTGCTGTTCACAACAGCTTCCAATGGATCTAGGTGACTTTCATTCCAGGAAGGGAGTATTTGGTGCTAACTCCTTTGGAATTTTGTTGCTTCTTAAGAAAAGGGATAACTGAGAAGGTTTATCACCCCCTCTGTCTTCCTCCCTAGTTGCTCCAAGGCACTTTAAATTTTTATTCCAAATAAGCGATCAAGTTTGCCACATTACTACACTGATATACTATAGTTTAATGCTAGACCACAGGCCCACAACTAGGGTCAGGGCCACCTGAAGGAAACAGGGATTCTGTTTTCCTTCCACCAGTAGGTGGGTGCGGAACTGTAGAGAGTACAAATACAGGTAGTATTTTGTAATTTTAGCACCCACCAGTGTGGCACCTCTTCAAGCTCTTATATAATCTTATACAATTATGATCTCTTTGCACATATACTCACCTGCCTTCCCACCCCCACCCATGTTGCGGCCCTATTAGACAAAAGGCTAGTAATGCATGATAACAAAACAAAAAACAAACACAAAAAACCCAGATACAATTTATTTGTGATAGAAACAACTATGATGAACAACAGGAGACTACAATGTTTAAATGATATATAGGTGCATGTATTTGTATGTTATGGAGAACTTTGGAACACTGTCCCTTTCCCTCAGTGCCATGCAATATGGGGGTTCTCATTTGATGGGGGTTTCTGCATGGCAGGGGGTTGGACTAGATGGCCCTTTATGTCTCTTCCAGTTCTATGATTCTATGATTCTAACAAATTAAACTGTTCACCAACAATACAATGATGCATAAAAGGAGAGCCAGGAATTGGCAGACGATGGGATGGGATCAAAGAAAGGGAGGCTGTGGGTATGGCATGGATCAAAATGAAAAGTGTGGACACTGGCACTGAAAGAATCCACTGTCCCGATGTGATCAACTAATCCAAAGGATGGTGGATATGGTTAGACAGACACCAACTCCTCTCTGATGTTCTAACCAATTTTGATTGAGCTAGGAAATAGTACCAAAGGAAAAAAAATCTTCCTCTGGCATCTTTCTGTATTCTGCCTCACAGCCAGAAAGCAGGAGATTCAGCAGTGTTCCTGGCAGCTTGGGCTCTTGCTTCTGCTTTGTTCATATAGTACTGGACTTTTTTTCCCTGGTGCACAGTTGCGGCTACTGCCGTTGTCACCAATGCTGCCACCCTGTACTGTAAGCTCCGTTCAAAACATGTTATGTATCTCCTGATACAAAGTGCTGCATAATTCAATCAAGGCTCTTCTTTGAGTGCTCATCAATATTTCTGCAGTAACCTCACTGCACTGTCTTCTGAAGTAAGTTGCCTGAGTAACTCATCAGAACAGTATTTGTTTTTAATACAACTGAATCTAACAGAATGTTTAACCACACACGGTGGAGAAAGACATTCAAAAGAAATTTGGACAAACACCTGGCAGATATCCTTTGATCTGTACTCCTGCACTGAGCAGGGGTTTGGACCTGAAGGCCTTATAGGCCCCTTCCAACTTCATTGTTGTTGTTGTTGTTGTTCAGTTGTGTCTGACTCTTCTTGGGGTAGGAACTGGCAAGCCACTACTGTATCCCTGCCAAGAAAATTCCATGGACAGAAACAAAAGGTTAAAAGATATGATGAGCCCCTCCAACTTCATTATTCTACGACTAATTCTTCATAAACACTACCATGCACACATATTCCACCATAGCTATTATCTAGGGTCTTCATGAGCAGATGTGCCTAAGATAGAAAAGCACAGGCATTTTAGATATGCTTATCTAAAAATCTGAATTTGATCCATGATGAATAAACATCCTTAAGATCTCCTTCAGTATATGTGAATCAAGGGAGTGCCAATCTCAGACAAGGCATAAATCAATTAAAAACTTTTTTAAAAAGACAAGGCATGAGTCAGATGTGTTAGAACAGGGATTCTGATGCCACAGAACTTTATACACACCTAGGGAAAAATCAGAAGCCTGAGTTTGTCATAGTTGGCATTTATCCCAATTAAAACTTAATTACAGAATAGAACCAGATAATAATTTCCAATTACAGTATATCAAAAGTCATCTGAGTATCAAGCTATAAGTCTTGTCATTGTTGCAATGATTCTCTATAACATCAGCTTATCTAATTCTACCAACTTAATTTTATGCCCCATAATCACAAAAATACTTGAAAGTTTAAAAATACCCCAAATATGTATATCTATGGAAAATGTATAGACAAAGATACACCTTAAAATGAATGAAAACTAAATGTAAAATGCAGGCAAATGCTTAAGTCAGAATCCAATAAAAATCACAGCAAGATAAAAACTAAAATAAAGTATCAAAAAGGATGTTTAAAATTACATTCTGAAAATGGAAGAGCTTACAGCTTTAAAAGGCAAACTTTTAAAACCTGGAATACATCTTTAAAAAGATAATTTAAAAGTAAAAAATGTATTATAATTTTAAGTAATCCTTAGCTTTTAAGCATATTATTAATGAAACTCAAAATTCTCACCCAGCCAAGCCAGCCTTATACCAGTATGCATCTATGGAGGGACATCTATGATTATTGTTATTGCTGGCTTCTGGAAAGGAAACCTGTACAATGTTGCTACATGATTACTGTTGGTAATGTATCTGGTGTAGGGTGAAGCACACCAGGAGGCCCAGGGCCTGGAGCAGCCAATTTTAATAGGAAATTCTATTGTTCTCGCAGTCTCTTTAACTCCATGGGTTTGTATCTCAAAATCTGGGAGGCTGCCACCCTAAAGATAACATCACTATTTTGACTAAAAGTTGTGTAAAGCTTGGAGGACTAACACTCTGTCACACCAGAGGCATGGAACACCACAATATTGTAACACTAAAGCAGTGGTTCTCAACCTTCCTAATGGTGCGACCCATTAATACAGTTACTCAAGTTGTAGTGACCCCTTGCCCTGCTTGGAAGAGACCACAAGCCCCCTCTGGCAGGCCACTGCTGCAGGTGCCATAGAGAACTTCCATCTACAGGCACCCTTAGCCAATCCCAGCCTCCAGTGCCATTGACTGACATCCCCTCCAACCTATCAAGCTGTATCTCACTCTTTCCCCCCCCCCTTCTTCCTCCCTCCTCCTCCAGACCCAAGCCGTTTGTGCCTTTTTCTTCACTGGCTCATGGCGACCCCTGTGAAATGGTCATTCAACCCCCCAAAGGGGTCCCAACCCCCAGGCTGGGAACCACTGCACTAGGGTATTGGAACTAAAAAAACTGCAGATTGTATGCACTACCTCCATGTAAATACTTTGCATCACACACACACACACACACACACACACACACACACACACAGCAAATTTCACATATTGAGAGGAGAGAATCTCATGGTTCCTCCCACCTCCTGCTCAGATCCTGCAGCACCTTATATCTCAGATACTAAGAGAAACCTGAAAATCACCTTCACATATAGCAGAATTAGGACAAAACAGAGGCACTGATACCTCAAGATGACAACAGGAACAGATGGAAGTTAAGAATAATCCTGAAAGAAAGAAAGAAAGAAAGAAAGAAAGAAAGAAAGAAAGAAAGAAAGAAAGAAAGAAAGAAAGAAAGAAAGAAAGAAAGAAAGAAAGAAAGAAAGAAAGAAAGAAAGAAAGATTTGGCATTCTACAAGGATCTTTCTGCTAATGAGAAGCTTAGTCCATGGTTTAAATGTCAGACAAGTATAAATTCACATAATCGCCAGTTAACTGGCCAGCAATCTGGGAACAGCTAGGGAAAACTGTGAGAAATCCAAGATAACCTCCCATTATGGGCATGTATAAATGTTTTCTTGGGTGGGCTGTTCTTCAAAACAAATATTCTTTACAGATAATTTTGGTTTGGTTTTTAAAACTCTACCTCAATATGCTAACATCTCAAAATCATTTTTTTAAAAGGTCTGTACTACAGCTATAAAGTAAAAGCACAAAAATGTGGACTGCACAGTGTCAGCAAGAACTACCACTTATTAGGAAGGCTATGAAATGCACGCAGCACATTCAATTCCTGATTAAGAAAAAAATCAAGGAAAAAAGCAGGACACATTGCAGTATTTCCTTATGTTGCTTAAAACCTCATGCTATATAGCACAATCCTAACAGGAGACTCCAACCCTTCCCATAGCCGCTCTCTCCATGTCAAAAATAAATTCCTTAAGAGCAAAAACATAGAAACATAGAAATCAAAAGTTAAAATAGTCATGGAACACTGGCCCGTACTGCCTTTTCAAAAAAAAAAAATCAATACTTGTCACAACATGTATTTCAATACTCCACGTATAACCACATGACCTGGAAGAACCAGTAGCCAGTGATCTAAGCGGGGGGGGGGGCATCACTGGAAGGAGAAACAAACAACTGATAGGTGTCTTCTCTATAGCAGGACTTAACTGAGAGAACCAGATCATTCTCTCATTTACACTGCAATTCTGAATGTACAGTAACCCCCGGCCTATTGCGGGGTTTAGGGACCCACCCCACCCGCGATGCCTGAAAATCCCCAATATGCGGAAGCGGGTGGGGTGGGACCTGGGCCCGGGGGGGGGTTGTCATCAGATCCCCCTGCTGCCGCCGGCACACACCTATCTGAGAGGTCTTGGGGCAGCGCGCGCGGGTGACATAGCGGTATTTATACGCTTTGCACAATATAGCTTAGTCCTGGCAAGTGCATTTAAGGACAGAATCCTAACTGGCTGAGATGGGTGAGGACCAATTGTGTTGACAGCTAAAATTGTGCCCAATCCAAATGCCCCCCCACCCCTGCCCAGCCAAGGGATATAGCAGATACTAAGGAATTCCTTTTTTCCTGGATTTTACACCAGTTTAGTCACTGTGTCCTTGGACCGAAGGGGACCTGGATCTGGCCTAGAACAACTATGCCAGTGGTTCTCAACCTGTGGGTCCCCAGATGTTCCTGGACTGCAACTCCTAGAAGTCTTCATCACTAGCTGATCTGGTCAGGATTTCTGGGATTTGCAGTCTGGGAACATATGGGGATCCACAGGTTGAGAACCACTAAACTATGCTGTCACCTCACTCCTTCTCTGATCCTTTTTGTTTTGTTTTGTTTTTTGTTTTTCTGCCTGCTGGTCTTCACCACCAGAACAATGGCCGTTACTTCACGAGCTGCTCGCTTCGCAGCTAGCCTTCTTTTCTGTGCGAATCGATCGTTTCAGTCCGCACGCTCCTCCTTTTTTGCTGCGATGCCACCCCGACCACGCCCCCTTTACCGTGCTCCAAGTGGGGCGAGTGGTTCCCCTGGCTGCTGCCGGGAATCTTTTCGCTTCGCATCTTGCTTCGCTCCCAACGTCACGTGTGGTCTCGGTTTTTGGCTTTTATTTCAAGTTTTTTAAAAATATATTTAAACAGGGATATCGATGCATCGCTATATCGTTTCATCGCTTTGTGCTGTTACTTCCTCGCTCGAGTAGGGGCGGCGGCGGCGGCGGCGGGAGCAGGAGGAGCCGCTGCTGCCTCGCCCGGCCAGAGCAGGGCACCCGGGGCAGGCAGCGTGCAAGCG